>CAUJNA010003216.1:2925914-3525914 GCA_963377175.1 Effrenium voratum
AGAAATGAGGGCTTGACATAAACACAACAGAGGGAAAGACTGTACCAGGCGCAACTGGCTCAACAGCTCCAGTGTGCAGTCACAGTAACGGCAAACACAAGAACACAACATGTGGGCCGTTTGAAGTGGCATCCTCAAACTTACGTACCCTCTACATGTCGGTTTAAAGGGACCCCCCTTGCAACATTGCTCACATCTCTGCGACACGTGCAAAGGAAGGTCACTGCAAACAAGCTGCCAGATCCTTTGTACCCGTCACTGCATCGAGGACCGACGCCAAGCGTCCTGATGGGTCGTATTTGTTGGTCTTCTGGGAAACCTGCCCATAAAACGGGATACACTTCCTGATGTGTATGGCCTATACACCGGGCCATGGTGGTCCCCTTATATATTAGAATCCTTGCCATGATCTAAAATCCGGGGTTGAGGACCATCCCTGCCAATCTCAAGCTTGGTCTTTTTACCCATTGCACATGAAACAAATGACCAGGCCTTTGCTTCGGGCCCTCCCAACCCCCGTAGATCTGCGCTTGGGTTTCTAGTCGACCGAATGCACACAGATCCATCGACCAGTCCTGCGCGCACATCCTCAAAGCTCGCCTCCTTGTAGAGCCACGGCGCCCAGGAGGCCAATTGCTCGCTCATGGAGAAGATCATCACCTCCGATTCGGATGCTCCGGAAGTTGAGCCGGTGCATTTGCAAAAAAGCCCATGATTGATTCCTTGAAGAGGAAACTAAACATTGAACAAATACCAAGTTCCTTCTAGTTTCCGCAAGTTGTTTAGCGAAGAAAACAACGAGTGCTTGTGCTATGCCAAAATGAAGCGAAAACCGCTCACAATGGTTTCATGTATTTGTTTTTCTGCCACGCATGCGGGGATTTCAATTACAGTGTGGTTGGTGTTCATATTCTGTCCGGCTTCCTGGCTGCTTTACCTTCTCGATGCTGGATGATACAGTGCTGCACAAGGAAATTACGAATTGGCTGAGAGGGTCGACTGGGGGGGCCCTTTAGTGGAATCCTCTATACGGGGGGTGGGGGGGGAGGTTGTCCTTGGACCCGTGTTGAAAGGGTATTTTCTGCGAAAAATCACGGCCCAGCTGGGTACAAACAAATGCGTTCGAGGAACATGATTGTCATGCGCAAGCTGAAGCCTGCTTGTTACCCATTCATACGGCTCCTTTTTATGGCTGTGTCCATTCCAAATGAGTGGATTGGAGAAACTGTGTCTGTCGCTAACATAGTGTTCCCAAAATGTGAAAGCGCAGGAATGTATGCCAAGTGAGCTAGATTCCAATGGGGTTCGCTCCAAGCGGCGTTGGTGAGCACTGAGATGCTCATGATGATCTGCAGCAGCTGTCCCCAGATCCCGATGGAGCTGACGCGGTGGGAGATGGGACGCTGGTACACCACCGCCAGCTTGAACATGTCCGACTTCAGCTCCACCATGTTGCCTCACATCCAAAGCTGCGAGCTCAGCTGGAAATAAACATCAAAATGGCACTAAAACTGTTGCCTAAAAAATTTAGCTGGGATGAAACCTCACACGACCGCTACTCAACCTTGAGGGAGACGACAGGATGGATGCAAACTCGGTTAGTTGCCATCGGGGGTTGAATTGAAATTCTCCAAACTAGCAGGTTTAAAAGGGAGGAAGCTCCCCAAAAAAAGTTCTGGGTAACACTCCCCGACCAAAAATCAAACCTGACCTGGAGGTGGGCCTCAGCCAGCTCTTCGCGAGCCGGCCTTTCCAGGGTACGTGTGTGTGTGTGTGTGCTCGGCCGCAGAACGCCAACAGTCTACTCAATGGACCGATCCAAACCTGCCGCATGACTGACAACCGTATCTTCCCTGCACACACATGCACGCACACACAAACACATTCACATGGTCCATATCTGCCACCCAGGCACTGACCACAGAGAGCGCCGCAGCCAGGGGAAATGCCGACGCAAAGAGCGTCACGTAGCCGAACTCGATCACCTGGATCCACCGGAGGCCAACACGAATGGGCAAATTGGGAAGTTGAATGGGACGAGCAATAAACCGTGCGGCAAGGTGCCGGTAGCTTGTTCGCTCTCGAGTCATCATATTTGTGCTCCTCCCTCTTGGTTTGCAGGGGGGTTCAAGTATAGGACTTCCTCATGCACAAACGTATTGCCTTCCTTATGTCTGCTTCTGGTCTTTCTTCCTGTTGTCTGTCCGTAGTTTTATCTCTTGTCTTGTAGAAGGACTTGTCACTAGTACACGGTTTCACAATCATGCCGGGAGAAGCATCCGTGTTCTTCGGGAGAAGCATCCTGGTTCAAGGGCGCACCAAGGCCCATCCATCCAATATCCTACTCTAAAGATGCGGTCATCGACGTTGTTCCTCCATTTCGGATTTATTGTAGTGTTCTTGCATGGTTCTAGAATGACAAGTACATGCCTTTACGTGAAGGTGCGTTTCGCCTGCCCCCGGAGATTCGCAGAATGGGCCACCTACGCGAACTTTGCATTCAGGCTCCTATTCTCGCTGTAAAGATATTTAACGCCGGCCCAGATCTGTTGTGCAGCATCCGGGCTCCCTCAATTGCTCTGCTGAATTTATCGGCTTGACTATCCCTGGCAAATGTACGGCACTGACGCCAAAGGATGCAGGGTCCGTGCCATTGCATCCTAACTTACCAACTGTCACAGGCTTCCCCTGTTCCCTATGTGGCATAAATGGCCATGTTTGCACCGTTTTGAACCCTCGGGGTGATTGATGGATGTCCGGGCGCCGGGCCATTTCCAGGAAGTCGTCGAACCTCAGTCACAAGCGAAAATTAAATCCAGCTCGATTTCTGCAGGATCCGAGGTTCAGTGCCGAACTCAAGCTGTGTGCAACATTGAGGGGTAGTACCCTCCCGGCAGTTGGTTTCCCTTTGGTTTCCCTTTAGAGTCTCAGTGCTTCAGTCAGACACATTTCGAGCTGCAAAACTCGCACCACCAAAAGCGAACATGTGGGACCCCCAAGTCAAGGGCCTTCGGTGATCAGCCACAACTCGGACAGCTTTGGACCAAGCCAGCAAACCCTGCGAGAATTCCCAACGCTTCACACACGCCGAGATCTGCCACGGAGAAAAGTACTGCAACTTTGTTGGAAAGTTTGGCCCTCCGCAAATGTGTCCTTTGTGGTTTGAAGATGTGCCAGGACTCGCTGCATTTCTTGGTTGACCATGCAGAATGATTACAATGAAACCTTGGCTTGTTTCAGTTTTGTGGGGAACCCAGTGAAAAACAAAGAAACTATGCTGCTGAACAACTGAGTCGGAAACACACTGCAGCCAACAGAGAGAAGCCTTCATATATGGCTGTCGTGGGGTTATTTAGCAAACCAATGGGCATGCAGGTTATGTCGCCCAAGAGTCTGTGTTCACATAACGCCATTCTCTGCGGAGTAGCAGCTCTACCAAATGTCTCTAAGTAAAGCACAAAACGGGCGCAGTCACTTGGGGTTGGCCGATGCTCATCAACCGACCTTTGGCAAAGATCCCGAGCCTGGATGGCTCTCCAACCCTGGCGTGTGGCCCCAAACAGGTTGGGGTTCTGAAAAGCCCGCCCATGAACCTCTGGGCGAGCCCTGCTGCTCGTACAAGGGCTGGTCCAACACCTCCAGTGCCTCGATGAAGTGGGCCTGCTCCGACCTGCGGTTTTGTTCCGGAGATGTGGTCTGCCCGGTGAAGCAACATGGACTTAAGAAATGGAACGGCTCGCTCCAATTCGTCCAGAATATACCGGTTGCGAGCCATGGCTCCCCAGCCTTGCTCCTGCACACGGCCCGATGACTCGCGCCTTTTGTACACTCGATTCAACTCGATTCTGCTCGCGACCCCTTTGGGCTTGAGCTCTGTGCGCGAAATCCCATGTCTGGGAGACCAGTGCATGCGCCAAAACTGGTGCGAAAACTGGAGAGGGAAAACCCTACAATCACAGCGAACATATTTGGCCTTTTGCTTGTAAGTAACCCCTCTCGGGTTTCAAATAGAAGCCAGAAACGAATAAACATTTTGAGGGGTCTGCTAGCTTTGAGACGAAACCGACTGCACGATTCTTCTGTTCCGTGTTCAGCCACTACCCATCTGTCCCGGGGACAAGCTGTGTGAACATAATAAGTCTTAGACAACAACAGAACATGTCATCAGTAGATAGAGTCCAAGAAAAGCTGCTGAAGCTATCCACTGCCATGTTCTGTTAATGTTTGAAGCATGGCCGGGCCCTGCTTAAACAGGTGAACAGCTGACAAAAATGGCAAACATGGCTTGATCTCATTCGGACTCGGCGTGACTTGATGAACAAGGCGAGGATAATCAAAGCGTCTTCTCGTTTTGCAGAGAAGTCGGTTTTGAACTCCGTCTCGTACTTTGGTCTTGCGTGCTCTCCCGCATTAGAGCTTGAACGTCGGACCTTTCCGTGCATGCATACCACAAAAGAGTGCGCTTTAGCTCAAAAATCGTAACTTTCCAGTACAAGGGTAGCAAGCGAGGTACACGTAGTACTGAGGTTCGAAAATGCAAATTACACCAGCAGAGACCCCAAACAGTTGAGGGCTGACGGGCGAGCACAAACATGCCAACAGCTTGTGGCTTTCTGCGCTTCAACACGGATGAATCAAAATGATGCAGTCGTGAACCTGGCGCGCGTTGCGTTGCTGCACGTGTGTTGCTGGCATGCTTCGCGCTTCAGCGCCGCGCCAGAACTGAGGTTGGGCAAGCGCGCGCGATGGCGGGCGAGCGCGCGCGCGTGAACGCAAGTGTGGCCGCGCAAGCACGCAGTCACATGAGCAGTTCAAACACACATGTCCAATTCAGACACACATGTGTGTACACGTGGAACACACATACGTATACGACTGAAACAGTATACATTCACCTGCGGCACACGCATAAATGTGTTGAGCTGGAAAACAAACATGTGCTTCTTGGAAAGCACACACACATGTGCAAACGTGGAACGCACATATGTGTTCACTTACGACACGCTAATGCGTTCACGTGGAACACACATGTGTGTTCACTTGGAACACAATGAAACGCGTGTCCAATTCAGACACACATGTGTGTACACGTGGAACACACATGCGTTCACCTGGAACACAAAGACGCGCAATTAAAGCACACATGTGTGTACGCGTGGGACACACATATGTATACCACTGGAACACAAACATGTGTCCACCTGGAACACCGCGTGTGCGATTAAAGCACACATGTGTGTACATGTGGAACACACATATGCGCACACGTGAGCAAACATAAATGCTCACCTAAATCGCACACACATGCGCGCACCTCGAAAACAATCATGCGTTTTCTGGAGCGCATACATGTGCACACCTGGAGAGCAAATATGTCGTCAGATGCCAAAAAAAGTTCATCTAGCACATACTAATGTGTTCACGTGAAACACACATCTGTTCACCTGGAACACAAACACGTGTCCAATTGGAACACACATGTGCGTACACGTGGAACACACATATGTGCACACGTGAACACGCATATGTGCACACGTGAACACTCACATATATGTGCACCCGGAACACACACCCGTGTGCTCATCTGATAACAACCATGTGTTCTCCTGGAACACAAACACGTGTCCAATTGGAACACGCATGTGTGTACACGTGAACACACATATGTGTACACGTGGGAGACGCAAATGCGCACACGAGAACACACACACACATGTGCACACGTGGAACACACACATGTGTACTGCACATGTGAACACGCACATTTATGCGCGCGCGGAAAACACAGACACACACGAGTGTTCATCTGATAACAAACACGTGGTCTCCTGGAACACAACCGTGTGTCTAATTGGAACACAACCGTGTGTACACGTGAACACACATATGTGTACACGTGAACACACACATATTTATATATATATATATATGCGCACCCGGAACACACACACACACGTGCGTTCATCTGAAAACAAACATGTATTCACCTGAAACACAAACACGTGTCCAATTGGAACAAACATGTGTGGACACATGAACTCACAAATGTGTACATGTGGAACACACATATGTGTGCAAATGAACACACATACATGCGCACGCGGAGCAGACACACACACACACACACGCGTTCATCTGATAACAAACATGTGTCCTCCTGGAACACAAACACGTGTCCAGTTGGAACGCACATGTGTGCACGCGCGAACACACAATGTGTGCCGTGAACACACATACAAAAAAGTGCACGCGGAGCAGACACACACGCACGTGTTCATCTGATAACAAACATGTGTTCTCCTGGAACACAACCGTGTGTCTAATTGGAACACAGACGTGTGTACACGTGAACACACATATGTGTACACGTGAACACACACATATATACGCGCACCCGGAACACACACACACACGAGTGTTCATCTGAAAACAAACATGTGTTCACCTGGAACACAAACACGTGTCCATTGGAACACACATGTGTGTACACGTGAACACACATATGTGTACACGTGGGAGACGCAAATGCGCACACGTGAACACACACATGTGCACACGTGCAACACACACATGTGTACTGCACATGTGAACACACACATTTATGCGCGCGCGGAAAACACAGACACACACGAGTGTTCATCTGATAACAAACACGTGTTCTCCTGGAACACAACCGTGTGTCTAATTGGAACACAGACGTGTGTACACGTGAACACACATATGTGTACACGTGAACACAGCACACGTGGAACACACACATGTGTACTGCACATGTGAACACACACATTTATGCGCGCGCGGAAAACACAGACACACACGAGTGTTCATCTGATAACAAACACGTGTTCTCCTGGAACACAACCGTGTGTCTAATTGGAACACAGACGTGTGTACACGTGAACACACATATGTGTACACGTGAACACACACACATATATATGCGCACCCGGAACACACACACACACGTGCGTTCATCTGAAAACAAACATGTATTCACCTGAAACACAAACACGTGTCCAATTGGAACACACATGTGTGGACACGTGAACACACAAATGTGTGCACGTGGAACACACATATGTGTGCAAATGAACACACACACATGCGCATGCGGAGCAGACACACACACACACACGTGTTCATCTGATAACAAACATGTGTCCTCCTGGAACACAAACACGTGTCCAGTTGGAACGCACATGTGCGCACGCGTGAACACACAATGTGTGCACGTGAACACACATACAAAAAAAGTGCACGCGGAGCAGACACACACGCACGTGTTCATCTGATAACAAACATGTGTTCTCCTGGAACACATACACGTGTCTGATAAGAACACACATGTGTGTACACGTGAACACACATATGTGTACACGTGCAACACGCATATGTGCGCACGTGAACGCACATATGTGTACATGTGGAACACACATATGTGCACACGCGAACACACACACACATATATATATATATATATATGCGCGCCCGGAACACGCACACACACACATGCGTACACCTGGAACACATATGTGTGTATGTCTGGAAAGCACATTTCTGTTCACCTGCAACACACATATGTGTTCACCTGGAACCCATATATGCGCTCACTTGGAACAGGCATTTGTGTTCACGTGCGACACTGGTGCAGACCTGGATCACACAAGCATGTTTAACCAGAACAAACTTCTGTGTTGACTTGTAACACACATATGTGTACACATGGAACACACGTGTGTGCACATGTGGAGAAACATGTGCAACACAAATGTGCAACACACATGCGTTCACCTGGACAACAAAAATGTGTTCACATGGAATTTACATTTCCTGCACGCCTGGGCGACACATAAATCAAGTTCCCGAAGCCGGCTGTGAGGCGCTATTCCATGGGGCTCTGCCTTGAACAACGCTTGTGTTTTATATGCGTGTTCCAAGTAGGAAAATAGTGTTCGTGTACGATCAATCTAGCTTTTTTGCAACACATTGCTAGCGCGCGAGCCTGCTGCTGCTGCTGCTGCTACTACTGCTAGTACTATCAGTATCGGATGCGTCTCCAGCAGTTACAGGCTTCAGCTTAGCAAAAGCTTTCCGGCGCATTGCGCTTCTTTCTCGCTTAGCTGCACAGTGTCTTTCGTATCGATTGCTAAAGTGCTTTGATCGTATTGTGGCAACTCTTCGTATCGATTCAGTAAAGCATTTGCTTTCGCAGGGAAATACGCAACCCAATTCTTCCGTATGCTCGGTACAAGGCATCCCTGCCGTCTTGCCTCAGCCGTTGTTTCTCCCCTTTGTCCAGCAAATCGCACTCCATGATAATTGCATGCGAGGAGAGCGGAAGCAAATTTGGATTGAAGCGTAACTGGGAACCGGTCACAGCTGACCACTGCGCTAGCGCCTTGCTAGCGCGCGGCTAGCGCGGGTTCGCCGTATTTTTTGGAGTCACGGCGACCATCTGTGTGGATTTGACAAATTAAGGCCACGTAAGATGAAGGTAAACGTGCGGGCTGGCTTCAAGTACTAAGTAAGAACTGCAACATTACACCCTTGAAAGCCACGCAAAGCCCATCGCGGCAACCCACGCGCCAACTCTTGGAAACCAAGATCACCGAAGACCCTAGCGCAAACCAAGCGCCATCCTAGCGCCTCCAGTGGGGAGCGGGCAATCCATTGGTATTTGCAGGACTCCGCTTTGTGTGAATGAAAAACTGCACAAAGTGACTGCGACGGTGGCCTCTGTAGACTAAACCCCCTTACTAGGAATTTTGACCGGATCGCATATGTGTTTTATCAGAACAATCGCATGCTTTCACCTGGAACACAAACATGTGCTGACGTGGAACACACTCATGTGGTCACATGCAAAAAGTGCGTGTTCACTTGGAACGCGCCGATGTGGTCAGCTGGAACACACCAAGAACACACAATCATTTACTTGAAGCACTCGTACGTGCATCCGCAGCATGCTGCCTGTGGCTTGATCAAGCGCACGCGCGCGCTCAAACACACGTTTCTGAGCCTCAAACACACATGCGTGCCCGCGGAATACACCGCGAATGACCAGGGAGCCGTGCCAGGCATCCAGGCTGGGGGACAACAAGAAGGAGACAAAGGGAGACAAATGAACCCGTCCGCCCGGAGAGCCGTGCCAGACATCCAAGCTGGGAGACAAACGAATCCGTCCACCCAGAGAGCCGTGACAGGCATCCAGGCTGGGAGACAACCGGGGCCAAATAAAGGGAGACAAAGGGAGACAAATGAATCTGTCAGGCAAATGAAGGGAGAGGAACCCGTCCGCCGGGAGAGCCGGGACAACCCCAGGTGCCAAGAGCACCACTGGGTATCTCGGCGTAGGTTCGTTGAACATCATCAAAGAATCGATAGACGATTTAACTCCAGCGTGATTCACGTTTGTTTCACCGGGGGGTTAACAGAGCCTTCTCGTAGCTGAAGCCGTGCACCGCAGCGCACCGCTCTCGTCAGCTCGGGACTCCAAATGCGAGCAAGGACAGAGAGAGGCCGCAACTGATAACGAGGCACTGAACGAACAGACAGGGTGTAGCCAACGATAGACAAGGAAGACGACCCACCACGAGCCCAAGCAAAATCGAAGTCCAGATGAAGGGCAGACAGAGGACCCTGTCCCCAACATCCACAAGACAAGGAATGACCGAAGCCAGGGCCGAAGCCGAAGGCAAACCAGACCCCGCCAAAAGGACAGAACCGCGGGAAGTGAAGGAAACCGCGGAGCGTGAGTGCCACACATCCAGGCTGGGAGACAACGGGAGACAAATGAATCCGTCCACCCAGAGGGGCATCCAGGCTGGGAGACAACGGGAGACAAACAAAGGGAGACAAAGGGAGACAAATGAATCCGTCCACCCAGAGAGGCATCCAGGCTGGGAGACAACGGGAGACAAATAAAGGGAGACAAAGGGAGACAAATCAATCCGTCCACCCACAGAGATGGGAGACAAATGAAGGGGAACCAAGGGAGACAAGTGAATCCGTCCGCCTGGAGAGCCGTGACAGACATCCAGGCTGGGAGACAAGGGGAGCCAAATGAAGGGAGACAAAGGGAGACAAGTGAAACTGTCCACCCAAAGAGCCGTGCCAGGCATCCAGGCTGGGAGACAACGGGAGACAAATGAAGGGAGACAAAGGGAGACAAGTGAATCTGTCCGCCTGGAGAGCCGTGCCAGACATCCAGGCTGGGAGACAACGGGAGACAAATGAAGGGAAACAAAGCCCAGAGAGCCGTGCCAGACAAATAAAGGGAGACAAAGGGAGACAAATGAACCCGTCCACCCAGAGAGCCGGGAGGCAACGGGAGACAAATGAAGGGAGACAAAGGGTGACAAATGAACCCGTCCACCCAGAGAGCCGTGCCAGGCATCCAGGCTGGGAGACAACGGGAGACAAATGAAGGGAGACAAAGGGAGACAAATGAACCCCTCCACCCCAGAGAGCCGTGACAGGCGTCCAGGCTGGGAGACAACCGGGGCCAAATAAAGGGAGACAAAGGGAGACAAATGAATCCGTCAGGCAAATGGAGGGAGAGGGAGACAAATGAACCCGTCCGCCGGGAGAGCCGGGACAACCCCAGGTGCCAAGAGCACCACTGGGTATCTCAGCGTAAGGTTCGTTGAACATCCTCGAAGAATCGATAGAGGATTTAACTCCAGCGTGATTCACGTTTGTTTCACCGGGGGGTTAACAGAGCCTTCTCGTAGCTGAAGCCGCGCACCGCAGCGCACCGCTATCGTCAGCTCGGGACCGCAACTGATAACGAGGCACTGAACGAACAGACAGGGTGTAGCCAACGATAGACAAGGAAGACGACCCACCACGAGCCCAAGCGAAATCGAAGTCCAGATGAAGGGCAGACAGAGGAGGACCCTGTCCCCAACATCCACAAGACAAGGAATGACCGAAGCCAGGGCCAAAGCCGAAGGCAAACCAGACCCCGCCAAAAGGACAGAACCGCGGGAAGTGAAGGAAACCGCGGAGCGTGAGTGCCACACATCCAGGCTGGGAGACAACGGGAGACAAATGAATCCGTCCACCCAGAGAGCCGTGCCAGGCATCCAGGCTGGGAGACAACGGGAGACAAATAAAGGGAGACAAAGGGAAACAAATGAATCCGTCCACCCACAGAGATGGGAGACAAATGAAGGGGAACCAAGGGAGACAAGTGAATCCGTCCGCCTGGAGAGCCGTGACAGACATCCAGGCTGGGAGACAACAGGAGCCAAATGAAGGGAGACAAAGGGAGAAAAGTGAATCTGTCCACCAAAAAACAGTGCTAGGCATCCAGGCTGGGAGACAACGGGAGACAAATGAAAGGTAGACAAATGAACCCGTCCACCCAGAGAGCCGCGCCAGGCATCCAGGCTGGGAGACAATGGGAGACAAATGAAGGGAGACAAAGGGAGACAAATGAACCCGTCCACCCAGAGAGCCGTGCCAGGCATCCAGGCTGGGAGACAACGGGAGAAATCAAGGGAGACAAAGGGAGACAAATGAACCCGTCCACCCAGAGAGCCGTGCCAGGCATCCAGGCTGGGAGAGAACGGGAGCCAAATGAAGGGAGACAAAGGGAGACAAGTGAAACTGTCCACCCAAAGAGCCGTGCCAGATCCAGGCTGGGAGACAACGGGAGACAAATGAAGGGAGACAAAGGGAGACAAGTGAATCTGTCCACCCAGGCATCCAGGCTGGGAGACAACGGGAGACAAATGAAGGGAGACAAAGGGAGACAAATGAACCCGAGCCGCGCCAGGCATCCAGGCTGGGAGACAAATGAAGGGAGACAAAGGGAGACAAATGAACCCGTCCACCCAGAGAGCCGTGCCAGGCATCCAGGCTGGGAGACAACGGGAGACAAATGACAAAGGGAGACAAATGAACCCGTCCACCCAGACTGGATCATCCAGGCTGGGAGACAACGGGAGACAAATGAAGGGAGACAAAGGGAGACAAGTGAACCCAGGGAGACAAACGAACGCGTCCACCCAGAGAGCCGTGCCAGGCATCCAGGCGGGGAGACAACGGGAGACAAATGAAGGGAGACACAGGGAGACAAATGAACCCGTCCACCCAGAGAGCTGTGCCAGGCATCCAGGCTAGGGCTTGGCAACAGGCGAGCCACCTTAAATGAATTTAGAACCCCTCACAGTAAACTGTTTGGGGAAAAAAGCTGGAGGAAGTGGCACATAGAAATGTGCGCACACTGCAAAGTGGACTCGTTCCTGGCTTGTTGTTCTCTCAGTGTGTGTGTGTGTGTCCCGTGACACGAACTCTGCTGACGACTTGATCTTGTTTCATGTGGTTTTTCTGCAACGCTACTCGTTCTATCCCATTCTGGTATGATTTTGTCGAGCCCATCCCGGTTTACAAATGCAAATAAATACCAAGTATATTTAGGGTATATGGACCATATCAGTACATGAACTTCCATTGCATGATTCTATTTACCTTTCATAGCCTTTCATTCTGCTGCTCAGCTGATTCCTAGGGTGATTTACTTGGAACCAAGGGTGCCCATTTTGCCCTTCCAAGACAAGCCCAAGCACTGAGGTCCTTCTCCAAAACCAATGAACAGTCCTAGGGTTGGCTCACACCCGATCTCCCAAAGAAGGATCGCCTGCCTATACTGCACAATCTGTGCAGAGCACCTTTGAAAGTGTCCGGCCCTAGAAGCCCGACACCTTCCAGCGCGAACGTGGAGAGTGCGCACAAATGTCCCCGTTTGATCCTTCTTGTGGCGCAAACTCCTCTCGGCGTTTGTCATGCAGGCAATTGTCACCCGGTTTTGGCTTGCCATTCTGGCTCACGCCGGCTCTACACAAAAGACTGGATGAATTCCATGCAACTTACAATTCACATGCAAGCATCGGTCAAGGCTTTGCCGTCTGCATTTTTTCAGCAGACTCTGTCATGCAGGTGCGAAAATCATTGGATCTACGACTACAACCGGCCTCTCTATACCCGTATCAACCAACAGTGAGACTCCATATTGATGTTTCGCAAGAGGTGGGCAAACCCTTACTGTAGTCTTACATCACCTAAAATGCCCCTAAACCACTTGCGCAACCCTTAGTATAATATGCCTAATTGGTACAAAACCACTTGCGCAACTGTTTGAATATGCCCAGTACGCAGAATACCCATGCAACGGCTGGCACAACATATGTTTGCAACATTGAGGTCTGGCCAGTCCCATCTTCGCCATGTCTGTCTTCGGGCGAGGTCACAGGGTGATCACCGCCCAAAGAGGGGAATGGTCCGCGTAGCCGCACTCGGGGCTGACCCTGTTGTGGGGTGGGAAGGCCGGCCAGCAGGTTCCATCCCCCACAATCTGCGAGTAGCTCACCTCTCGGAAAAGCTGCGAAGGGGGCCAAGGTGCAAACATGTCCTGCCGAATGTGTCAGGAATTCCACGTTAAACAAGGGGTGTTTGGACAGAAAAGGGGCCTGACCCTCGGCACTGGTTGGTTTGTGCCCCGGATGCACGAAAATGGCCAGTCCACTTTTCAATCAAGGTTTACGTCGGTCAGTTTTATTTGGGTGTGACACAAAACTAGGAAGTTGTCCGGATGGCTGATTTCCTGCGAGTTTACTTGTAAAGCGAGGAGTTAAAGAATCCTCATCTCATTCCGGGATGTGAGACACATTGTGGCGGGGTGGATGAGAGGTTGTTTCTGGAATGTCCCAGCGCATCACCTTGACATGAACATCCCCACATCACATGGCGGCACAGGCGCCCTATGTGCGGCGAATATTTGCGGCTTCCACGAATCACAGCTGTCTGGAATCCCTGAGGGGTCGACAACCAAATGCCAAACTAAACACCCTGAAGGTGCCAATCGCTTACATAGGGTATTCAGCTCAATTCCAAGCCGGACGTACGCAACAGTTGATACACGTTCTTCTCGACGAGCTCATCTCAGTTTGTCACCACACGTGCGGAACCTCACTGAAGGCCCCTTTGATTCGGAGTCCTGCCTGGCCAACCTTCAACGGCCCGGTTTGGATGAAAATGAAGTCGATGTCATGCTTGGCCCCCAGCGTCCTTAGATAAGAATGCGTCAACGCCATTTGGACCCAATTGAGGAGTCTTGCTTTACTATCGAGCGGGAACTGAGATCCATTCATTCGGACAGCTTGGGCAGCACTTGGTGATTCCATCCCTGGCAAGCACAAGCTGCGTGATTCACGGCTCAGCCCGCCTAATCCCAGTGGTGGGCTTCATAATTGGCAACTGCTTTGACACAGTTGAATGGCTGAGGGGCAAAAGGTGCTATTGAATGAACACAGGAGTCATGCTGGTTAGTCGAAGAGGCGATACAAATGCACTAGGTCGAACCGTGCAAGGTGCGAAGAACCACATTGCACAGCCAATGGCATCCAGTTGCAAATCCACATCACGTGTGGCATCCAAATCTTTGGCCTCTTTTTGGGCTTACTATTTAAAGCAGCCCAGCTGCAAAACAAATCCGAACTGGGATTGGAAAGGCCCTGGTTGCTTCGAACTGTGGGCGGCCCTCCTTGTCGGGGTTGACTTTTGCATCCCTTGGTACAAAGGTGTCATCTGGTGAAGCCTTAAAAAAGGAGTCAGGAGCCCCCAAAAAACAATGCCACTATCTCAGAGGCCGCATGTAGCTTGTTTTTGTTCCAACTTTTATCTAAAACAATTTGCCCGGCTAGGGGCAAGTTTTAGCTGCATGAAGCCTTGATGAGTGTATTTTGCCTGAAGCAAGTCTTGTTGCATGTCCCCTGTTCTATCTCAGCTTTTGTCCCAAATCAAGCATGCGTTGCGTGCTTCCTGTCCATATGAGTACACCTATAGCCTATAGCTTACAACAAACAACATGTCCCCCCCCCCGGTTGGCCAGTGCCCCAAAAGTTCGGGTGAAGCCGTGCAGGCACGTAGCCAGGACCAGCCAGTCTGGGCCTGCAGCTCATTCTGCACTCCCTTCCAGTCTCCGGTGTTGAAGTCACCCAGGAAGATCCTGGGACCCACTCGCTGCAGGATATGACTTCGGTCAGAAGGGAGGGGGGTAAGACTCTGAAAACACGCCCAAAAGTCCCTATGTCGTGGAAGGTTGCGTTGCTCTTCAGCTGATGCCTCCCTGACTGGCTTTCGTGGCAGTGAGCAGTCATGACAAGCTTACGCTTCCGTACGCGTGAGCGTTTGAGTGTTTCCCCACAAGAATTGCTTACAAGCACTCCCTTCTCTATGCTGATGATGGAGACTTGCTACAAGTATCAGGCAGGTCAACTTAGCGCTTTGTAGTCTGCGTGCTCAACGCTTTGGATGTGGCTGACCAGTTTTTCGATCATTTTGCCTCGACTGCTGGTCTCAGGTCAAGGAATGGCTTATCATGCGGCATCCAGGGTGTGGGTGAGCGGGCAGCCGTGCTAGGCCAGCTGCTTGCACGAACCTTACACGCCTACTTGTGCCTACAAAACCGGCTGGACCCCCTTAGTTTGCTCAATTTAATGTGTGATAACCCTTCTGTCTTGGAAAGTACTTGATCCTCCTCATCATCATCATCATCATCAGCAACAGCAGCAGCATCATCACACTGTCAAAGGCAGCAAGTCAAGGCTCTTTTAGAGGCAAGCAGGATCAATGGGCGGCTCAGCCACGTGCAAATGTGGCAACTTGGCAAGCAGTCACGAAGCAAAGCTTACGCGCGCGCTTACGCAGCATGTTTATTCAAATAATGCTTACCGCCGCGTTCGCCTGTCAAGGTTTCGCTTACGCGGGCCCTTCCCATGATACGACTCTAGCTTGATATGCCAAAAGCGGGCATTGGAGTTGCTCGGGTGGGTTAAGTAGAGGATAAAACTGGTGTAGCTAGGGGGTAGTTCCCTTCTAACCCTGGCTATAACCTGCTTACTAGTGGGCTGTAAGTATGGCTCCAAGGGCCTGGGGTTCCACCGGATGGCACTGGCTATTGATTCAGAAAAAAAACCAGGCGAAACTATCTCGATGTTCAACTCGCTGGGCAAGCTAATAGCCATGGTTCTGACTGTGATAACCGGGAACTTGGATGTTAAACCCACGTTGTTGATTGTTCATAACCATGACTATGAGGTTCCACCCGCGGTTTATCACCAACTTACTAATTGGGTTGAACGTCCAAGTGCACTTCGCTTCAGTAAACAATTAGAGCCACACTACTTGTAACAAGTAAAAACAGTAGAGTCCATCTATTTTAAAGGACATTTAAGCTTCCCGTCTACCAATTTCCCTCAATTGCTTGTTTTGGCAGCAAAGCATCGGCATACCTGTAAAAATATGCATGAAGAAGCACATTTCCCCCCAAAGCCGCAAATTGAGTTATTTGGGTTCAACATTGTTGAGGACTTGTGGCAATCATTTTGAAGGAAGCCCGCATCGCCTCAAACATTTTGAGTCACATATTTGTTTCGGCAAGTAGAGATGCTGCGCTTCTTGACCTTCGTCAAATCAGAGCGTTTTAGCTTTTGACGTTTGACCCTCTAGTCGAAAAAATCAAAAAAAAAAAAGAAGTGGCCTGAAAGTCTGCCCTTTGAACATCGCCCCACAGGTCAGCTCAATGAGCATTGCCCCACAAGCTGGTGTTCAAACCGAAATAACTCTTCGGGACCCCTGTCCAAAAGGAATTCATCTCCTGCCACCCAAGTCTCGAGGGAGCATTGAACTGCTCAGAGCATTCCTTCATCTTCTCAGCGGCGGTCTGCACCGACTCTTTGGCGAACCTGACGCTTCTTGTATCAGCAAGAGATAGCGGAAAATAATGGCATCTGCGCTCCCCGAACAGTTTTAGAGCCCTTGCTCCTCTCAACTGACCCGATTGAAGTACATCGGATTCTGCCTTACTGCGGGAGATGCACTCTGCAACCAGGAAAACAATGCAGGTTCCATTGCCTCATTAACCAAGATAAACTCAGAACTCGGTCCCCTTTTCGGAAAGCACACCGCCCAGGGGCTCAAGTCTACCTTGGCAATCCAAACATGGAACCTTCCGGTCATGACCGGACTCCCCGCTCCAATGGAGAACCTCCAGTCACGCCCATGCCGCCCCGAGGTGCACTTCCCATGATGGGGAACCAAAACAGGGGGCAAGTCCACCTCTGGTAGGCAAGCAATAATGTATGGGTGACTTTTGTGATATCGACATGGGGGAATTCCCATGACAACTTTGTCACTTTGAAGGCGATCGGTATCACAGAAACGGGGTCGCTGGATTTCGTCCTCAATAGTTGTTTTTTTAACTGGTAGATTCTTTTGACATCCCACTTGTGGAGGTCCAAACAGAAGGAAATTGAGGAAAAGTGCTCAATAGAAACTGCGGCTAAAACTCCATTTTCCAGAGCCATGCTTGACCATAGGCGGCCCTGTTAAATGGTTCAGAAACCTTGAATCTCAACCAGTGCAACCCATGCGTGGAGAAAACAAAAAACTAACCGATCAAAAGGACACCTATTTGCATGTTTTTGCAATACTTCCAAACCTGAAGTAAGGGATCCCAAAGTAAAGGATCTTTACAATGGCTTTAGCTCGTTTTACCCTCGAATTGCTGAGCTCGTTAAAAAGCTATGCAGAGCAACAGGACTAACCTTGCTAGTGCTGAGTAGACTCAGTAGGGAATGAGGGAATGAACACAGGGGTCCCCTCAAAGGAAACCACAAAAAATGGTTTATAGGGCTCATTCCAACTGATTCTCTGCTGGAGACCAGCAAGCCGACCAAGAGATGCCTGACGTTGTTGTTGTTCTGGATGGGGTGAAGTCCCCAAACGCAGAACTTGGCAGCGCCCTTCTGGATCATCGCCCCACAGACCCCCCGGCTGCCCGGCACATCGATCTCCACGGACCAGCTGGAACCTCGCAAACGCTGACCAGAGCTCACCCTTTGGGGAGGCTGGAAGGACCCGGTTTTTCACCGACCATCCCATGGGACAAACAAAGTGCGACACGAGGTCATCCTAGAACTGGAAACTAAGACAATTCCCCGGTGTACCTGTTGACCTGCTCAGAGAAACCCGGGATGCCCTTGGCTTGATGCCTTCACTTGGGGATCCCATTGTCCAAAGCCACCGTAAGGTAAACTTTGGGCGCACTCGGATTTTCTGAGGGCGCGTCCCCACCCGGGCTTGTAGAAGTTGTAGCCGCACCAATCGTGGGTGCGCTCCCACGTGTTGGCAGAGACGTAGCCCGAGGCCTCTGCGATCTTCTCCAACTTGTTGTTGGTCTCCTGGCCAACCGGGGCAAGCCAGCCACAAGCCGCCAGTGCCGACAAGTTGGTTGCCATTTTTGTAACTGAAATGATTGACTGATCTTTGCATCTCACGGCACTTTGGTCGTATTTAAAACCCAAAGGCGCCATGATTGCAAGGCTTGCCATACCCCGATTGTCGCTTTCCCTGACTCGAAAATGACACTCCAAATCAAAAGCAGCCCTTTGCAAACAACAGAATGGACACTTCTGTTTCACCGAATGTGATCCAATATGGTCTGAACGGATAGTTGCAAAGCAAATACACGCTGGCTTCCGTCCTTTCTTCCACTCATTTGCCAACCATAGTACTTCCACTCGAACTACTCTTGACTCGTGAAACGAGATCAAGGCGGATTCTCCCGAAGCAGCAATTCATAATGTCATGGCACATGGATAATGCAATGTGAAGTGGATCCAGCAAAATGACAACCGGGCCCACCTGAAGGTTCGCGATGTCGATGTCATACTTCCTTTGATATTGGCTTTCGGTGCCAACAAGCTAGGGATAATTGTTCTCCTGTAATATCGTGCCCACCAAACTCCAACTCCAACTACAACAAACAAACAAACAAACAAACAAACAAACAAGAGTCTTAAACACAAGCGTCTTCATCATGTCTGCCATCGCTCCGAACTTGCTGTTGCCAAAATAGACATTCCAAGACATAATGCGGAGCTCGGTGGGGGTCTCACCGGTGGCGCCACCGGTGGTAGTCTCAGTGGTCACTGTTGTTGACTCACTGGAAGCCGTGGTCGACTCACTGGAAACTGTGGTTGACTCACTTGTTGAGATCATCGATGTCGTAGTCTCAGTTCTAGTCGTCTCTGCTTCGGTGCTGGTGGTCTCTGTCTCCGTCGTAGTCTCTGTGGTCACCGGCGCCTGCGTTGTCTGGGACCTGCAAGGGGGCGCTGGAGAGGTTTGGTCGCCTGGGTTGAACCATCAGAAACCCTGTTTTCCTTGATGTTTGGTCATCGAATCACATGATTTCCCAGCAAAGAAAGAATGACCGACCTTGTAAGAGCTAGATGTGTTTCTCTTATTGACATAGCAGATGTCACTAGCCTAGTAAGCTGTCCGCGTCGGTTGTAAACAAGCGCGTCATAAAACTGGTGAACCACTATTATGGGGCATACATCAAGAAATGCAGGCGGCCAAGTAAGAAGCCATCTCTAGCCAAGTTTGGGCAAGGCCATGTTTCACATGCAGGCTTCGCACTGCCCTGTCACACCAAGCCTGGGTTGGTCTTTGACAGCTGCAAAAGGTTCATCTGGTTGCTAGTGGCAAGGAAATAATTGTTCAGACAATTGAACGGACAAAGGTCGCACCGAGCAACCAAAAAGCAGCTCAGCTGACTGTCCAAATTTCAAAGCCCGAATGCGACCCATTCAATCAGAGATTTCGCAGGGTTCCTTACAGACATCCCAAAAACCATCTTTCCATTGGGATTTTCCAAATCACCTGGGTGAGCTTTTAACCAGCCCAACCATAGGTGGCCTTTTGGAAAAATGGATGGCTCTGGTAAATGGAATAAACCCCATCTAAACCAGGGCCCTCTATGTTTTAAGCAAACCAACCAAAAAGGACACCTATGAGACCAAATTTGGATCTTGGTCCCCAATCGGCCGCTCGCAAAAGCGCTGCTTTTCCCCGTTGCCTGCAGAGGTCTGCCTCCCAGGACTCCGTGGACGAGCCATACCTATCCGAAAGACAAAGCAGCTTTGGCCGAGTGGATTTCAACGCCAAAGACAGCTACAACGAACATGGTGAAAGTTGGTGAACATGTTGGTTAAACTGTTTATCTTGATGAAATCTAGTGAAACTGTTGGTTAGACGTTAAACTGTTTATCTTGATGAAATCTAGTGAAACTGTTGGTTAGACGTTAAACTGTTTATCTTGATGAAATCTGGTGAACATGTTGGTTAAACTGTTTATCTTGATGAACTCTGGTGAAACTGTTGGTTAAACGTTAAACTGTTTATTTTGATGACATCTGGTGAAACTGTTGGTAAAAACTGTTGATTTTGATGAAATCTGGTGAAACTGTTGGTTAAACGTTAAACTGTTTATTTTGATGAAATCTGGTGAAACTGTTTCTGTTGATTCTAAGATGGTCTCAAGGTTGGCTCAATGGATAGTAACCGATGTTCAAGGATCTTTATGGGTTGACTAAGGGCTAGCCGCGGTTGACTGCGGTATACTAGCACTTTAGCTAACTTATGGACCGACTGGGTAAGGTTTAGAGTTTCGTCGCTGAACTGTGGTCAAAATTCGCTGGGCTCTTCCACGCCCCATCCGATTGCTGCGTGTTAAACAATCCTTCAGCCCTTTGAATTGGATATGCGTTTCGGCGAAAAAGGAGTCAATAGGGCTGCCTCTTGGGACGGTCCTTTCCGGATTAGCGAGGGACAGTAGGGAAACACCCCGCTTCAAGAGAAGTGCTCTGGTACATCTAAAGTTTACACGGATGAGAACCAATGCGTTGCTAGTGGCTGCTTACCCTGAGCCAATACGCAATCGGCAGAACTGCTGGGGGGCCACGGGCAAGAAATAGATCCTTACCCTGGCAAACTAGATTGTTGCTCACGTGAAACAAACCACTTGGAGGGGTCCAACTACTCTGAACTCCGAATCAACATAACTCAAATGCTGCACTGCCGCAGAGCACATGCAGTGCAGATTGGAAGGCGATCCCTTGGATGTTCAACCAACGTTGCTGGGCCAAGAGTTAAACCCTGGTACGGGAACTAACCCCAAATTGTCCCAGTTACAACCATAAGCTACTTGCCTGACGTGGGTTGAACATACTGCGGATGGACGACATTCTGCACCACCTAAGACACCCAGGAATGATGAATTAATTCCCCTGCTAATACGAACATAGGTTTCAACCATGGTTTCAAGGCGAACGAACATGGCAACCATCCACAGTAGCACTCTCCTGCAGGTGCGGGAGGTGCTGGACCAGCCCTCCGGCCAGGCGCAGCCACATGCGTCCAGCGGCTGCTGACAGTTGCTCTGGCAGAGGTAGGAGTGCCCACCCCAGGCCATGCGATAGGGCCCACATCGCCTAGAAACCGTTGCACGCGTCCACGCGAGTCAGAAACCTACCTCAGCTTTTAGCCAACCTAAAGGGGGTTTGTTTGCCCCTGCGATGCCGGGAGGGACGTGGGGGCTTTGGCCAAGGCATGTCGTCGGTCGCCTCTCTCTCTCTCTATGTCCCATATGTCCCATTGGAAATTGGTAAACCTTGAAATAAAATCATGCTTCAACAGAGAACTCGTGAGGGGTCATCTTTTGCGGTGACGCCCCCACTGACATGAATGAGCTGTCAATACGATCACATTGGGAAGCCCCGACCCCAAACCATCAACTGGGTGTATCATAAACCTTCAGAACAGAAAGAGCCTCCAACAGCGGTCACTTGATCCGTCTCATAGCTAAGGGGAAATCCCCGCTCATGTTGAACAGCATCAAATTGCCAGTGCGCTTTTCTACCTGCAACAAACCATCCATGGACGGCTCAAATGATCAGTGCTTAGGTTCCACTTGCAAGATCCAAACGGACCCGGGAGAATGGTGAGCGGCAGAAATGCGTGGGGGGCTGGTTCACTATGCTGCGTGCAAGATGTTGAACGTGAGCCAACAGCCAGTCGCGTTCTACAGAACCTGACAGGCCAATTCAAAGAAACATGGTATCGAGGCCCCTTCTTCTTGCTCGTCGGGATGGCTCCTTGAACAGAGGGCCTGGAATGGGCAACCCTCCTGCCCTTAAACACACCTCCTGGTTTCCTCCAAAGGTCTTAAGGCAGTTGTATTTCGCACCCTCCTTTTCGATCGAGTTGCGCCAAGCCCGGACAGCAGCTCCTTTGATTTGGCCAGTAGGGATCCTGACCTTCTGCCGCACACCAGCGAGCCTCCGCATCTGCCTCCATATCCTGCGCAATGGAGAAATCACAGGGACCATCCAAAACCTGCACCCCAGTCATATGTTTCATGAGGGGAGCCCAATGACGTTCGCCTTCCGATGTTCACGCGACGTAAACTGGGTGCAAGCAACAACGCCGACCCCACATAGGTGACCTTTTGAAAAAATAGTTGGACAAATAGATGGCCCTGGTAAATGAAATATATGTATATATATATATATATTAAAAACAAAAAGCCAGATGTATCCTAAACTGGATGACCTCAAATCCACTTCTCACGTCACCACCGGTTGGCCCGCCTGCGCCATGCCTTGAGTCCGGCCTCGCCTATGGCTGCCCTGCAGGAGGGCCAGACCGTTGCGGGACTTCTTCTTACAGCTGGCATCCTCACCTCGCTTCCGGCGAAAACGCGGCGAAAACGCCACGTTTCCCACCGGTTGGGTGTGGAGAGCTTGAGGCTTTGAAGGGCAACTGGGTGGGCAAACGGAGACGGTGATGAACTTCTCATTGAGCTCGCTTCAAAGACCGCTGCCGCATCAAAGCAACACGTGTCAACATGCTGAACACACACAGAAATTATGCTGAGCTTATTCTGAGTGAGGCAAACGTGCGCAGTTGTTGGGAATGCAGAATGTGCAATCTTACAGTTGCAGCCACGTAGAATTTGACAAACTCAAACAGTTGCCTGCTGTCTCCTGCTATATTGTCACATTCTTCTTCAAAAAGTATGACGATAAATAAACAGCGAGGCTGTTGAGGCTGCTGAGAAATTGACATCAAGTGGAGAGAGAATGCGAGACTCTAAACGCAACGCTATCATAGCATGCATCCAGAGCCTAAGAAATGACCAAACCAGTTGCGTGGCAATGCCCGGGATGCTAGGCTAAGATGCTGGTTGCGCAATGCATGTGAAAGTGCCGACCGCCAAAGGATGCCTTGACAAATCGCTGCTGTTGCTTTGTTTTTCCCGCAAGAGCTGCAAACCACAGGCATATTTTTTAGTGTACCCCTTTATTGGTTGATTTTAAAGGAACACCAACAGGTACGCCACCTGTTTCTTTTGGGGAGGGTGGGGGTCCCCTATAAAAAGGACATACCCTCATGCCTTGTTCCAGTTTGTCCAGGTCAACCACAACATGTGGGACTGACTGGGCCAGCGGCATGTTGCATCTTGGCCCAGCGCCGGCACCAAGAATGCCAGCAACGCAAGACGCAGCATGGCTCAAAAGCACCTGCCTCGTTTCGGTCTCAAAGCTGCGGATCGGCGCATGGAGAGTAACGTCAACGATGAATACACTTTGGGGGGGGCGGGGTGTCCCGATTTAGAGGAGATCCTTCTCCTTTTGGAGGACAACCCCCTGCTAGTTCGGCAGCTTGAGTCCAAAGTGTGAGCACCTCTTGGCCATCCCTTCAGAGTTACATCCTCACCCCTGGGGCTCGCAGACCGAGCGACTCGGCGAGCCATGCCTCTTCAGCTCCAGGGCCTGGGCAGGCAGAGCCAAAGCAGGGTTTGCCTTTTCCACTGAAATGACGAGCCTCCCTTGAAAAGGGTTTCTACTCTACCAGGGGGGCTGCTTATTTATCCCACAAACCGTGGAAAAGGCAAACCATGATCCAAAGTGCAAATAACGCACAAGCAACCGGAAGGACTCCCAGCCGGATGGAAATTCCATTGAGTTGTGTGGCACATCCACTTGTGCCATGGCTTTTGTCCCTGGGGGAGGAGGATATTGTTCCCGCCTGGGAAGGGCCAACGCAGAAAGCAGTGTGTTCCATTTTGTTTGACATTGAAGCTTCAGCTTGCCATGGGAGGGAGTTTCTTTCTGTTGGGTCGTTGGGGACCAGGGCAAACGGGTAGCTCTTGTTCGTGCTCGTTACTTTAGGGGCACTGCCATACGCGCAAGCAACTTGATGCAATTTGATGCAATTTGCAGCATGTTGCAGTCATGTCCAACTGTCGTGCCCTGCGGCCACAGAGAAAAACACAACATGTCGATGTATCTTGATTCAAGGCACGCCAGAAAAGTACAATGCGACTGGACAAGGCCCGCACTGGCAATCCAACACGGTGTTGGCATGATTTAGTCAGATTTAGCATGTTTCATCGGCTACGACTTGCAAAAACAGCAACAACGTTTGCCTACTTTGAGGCTTCCTTGGATCGTCTCTTCTTGAATCGTTGCAGGGATGCAAGCTGGACCCGGCTTGATAGAACCTCTTGGGGGTCCCTTCAAACTAGGCTGGAATTAGGACCCCAGCTAAAAAATATCTTGCTTGCCTGGTTAGTGGAAAATAAAGGGACCCAAACAAAAATCAAAAAATCAAAAAGGGGAGCTAATTCTGGGGAAGCAAAAAGCCCACAGCGCGCCTTCTTGGAGATGCGCCTCTTGCTGATCTGCTCCAGGACCTCGCGCATTTCGTTCCAGCACGGCGAAGCATGGGGGAAGCCTCCAAAATGGGTGTATCCTCGCAGGGCAGTCCCTAAAATAAAATTAAGGTGTCAAAAGCCTGGAACAAACCCACAAAAGTTTCCACACACACACAGTATACACCAAACAACACACGGAGAAAAACAACCTCGCTGAAATTCCCAGTAGCCGCTTAACAACCCCACCAAGAAATGCCCTCAAGAAAAGACAGATCTGAGGGCATTCCTCAAAGTTGGTCCTTGCGATCCTTTCTTGCGAATATCGCGAGGGTACCCTTCAAAAGTACAAACACACGGGCCAGAAGCACCCAAAGCAATGGCCATGATGGGTTTTATTCTGACACAGGCCCAAAAGGATTCTGAAAGCTCCAAAGTATACGGGTGTCCTCTCATGTGTGCTGGTGGGTGAGTGAGCAAGTGTGTGCGTGCGTGTGCGTGCTTGTGTGCATGTGTATGAGGGAATTTCTTTGAATTGCCCTTGAGGCTCCCTTTACAGTGTCGCTTGCAAGTGACCGGCTGTAAACAGCTGGGGTGAAGGACAGTTTCCACCTGAGGGCACGGCCAGGGGGATGATGCTCTCCAGCAGAACCTAGGCATGGCATGTCTCAAAAAGGACGTGGCAAAGCTTTTCCATTCACGATTTACCTTGAATAATACCGTTGATCCTCCTTGTCAGGGAGCCAAGGAATCCCCTTGAATTGAAGAAGGTTTCTGCATTTGCAAAAGCGGTGGTCTCCCTTTGGTGTCCCTTTCAAACGGCGCCAAAAGGGGGTGCCCTCGCAGAAACGACGCCTATTCCGAGGAGTGCCGAGCAACTCTCCGAAGGCTATCCACACCGTACAGGCAAATCAGCTCTTGGCGCAGCTTTCGAATATCCTGAAAGCACCGCACCGAGCTTCAAACCAAAGGGAAGTATCACCGGCGGAATTCAAACCGCTCTGCTCTGCCGCATTCATTTTGTGGGGGTTGTCATGGGAGCCCTTTGGAGTATGACAAATGTGTCAATTTCATCCGTCCCAGCTTGACAACACGGGTGTCCGGTTCACAATCCAATGCAAGGCGCCGGGTGATCTGTTCTGCTGTGTATCTGTAATTGAGATGTTTAGTGACAATTCCAGCTGAAAACTGAAACCAAATGGGTTGAGCAAGCAAGCCTTTTGAATCCTCTTGACATGTCGTCTTGTCCTCCCTCAATGAGGAACCACTATGAAGATTGAACTATAAATCATGATATACCTGGAGATTCAAACGTCGAGGAATTCCTAGTAATTCTCGGCATTGACCCTGTTTTGGACGCAAACACCCGTAAATTACAGCACGGAAACAACCGCAAAGTCCCGCAAAACGCCAGCAAAGAAAACGCAAATATACGCAAAACACCTGAAGCGCCTTGAGAACCAGAACGCCTGAAAATTCCTCGGCATTGGAATCTCCAGGAATACATATGTATATATATATAGTCAGGCGGCAAACTTGCCGAGGGAAACTCAAACGCAAATAGCAAACTCGGTCTGATCCAATCCTGCTGCACAAAGCCAACGTAGAAGAGCGAGATGTAGCAATCAAAGGCGTCGAACAGGAACCTGCTCGTGTGAAGTGCTGAAGCGATGCAACGAGGACAGCTCAGCCGCATGTGGGCTGCTTACAAGCGGGGACCGACCACCAAGTGGTGGTGGTCTGCAAAGAAAGCCAGGGAGAAGGGGGAAGCGGACATACCAAAAACTGCAGCGGGCCCCCACTCGAACACAAGAGAAAGCCGAAAGGAAACCACCGGTAAATAACCATGACATGAGCAAACCACCACGCAAAGTGAACAAACCGCAACCACTGGATGAACAGAAACCCTGCCATTCTGCCACACGGCCCGATCTTTACAGTGCCACACTTTAATCACTCCGCCAGGTCCATGAAGTTTCGGCTTTCCTGAAGTCAGCCCCTCAGAGGTTTAGAACTCTTCCAGCGACAGGCTGAGCTCGTGGCTGAAAAAACATTGAAAAAGAAACTGGAGGGTTGCATCATGCCGTCTTAATCCTATTTACTGGCCTGGGGAATCTCCGAGCGTTCAACAATGACATCATGTTTCCCCTGATATGCCGGGTATGATTAATCCCGGCCGAGATTTCAATCTAAGCAGATTGAGGTCAGTGGAATGCACTCTTTCAGATGCCTGACGTTGCTAAACATGATGTTGATGTGTACTTGTTGATTGATGCTGGTAAGTGTTTTTCTCGCCTCGGTGGATGTCGGTAAACTCGGCTTACTCATGCCCACATTTCACGTCCCCAGCCCGCCTCTTGGCAATCAAGGAGCTCTGATGCTGCTCCAAGAGCCTTGAAGCCCCCAGCCCCAAACTCCAGACCGGAAGGCGAAAAGACACCACCGTGTGTTGCGTTACCTCTGCCTTTTGTCCAACCAAACATGGCTGAACAAATCGCAGTTGGCTCGAAACCCGGTAATAAAAAGGCTTGGAATGAGGGCTAGGGCTCTTGAACTGCAGTCGCATCTTGCGCTGAAACCAGGTGACTCGCCTTATGCATTCCCCTTGATGTACCTATGCCACAGGGCCATCCGCAGAAGCCCTGAGGGTTCCCAGCTCAGTGGAAGTGTAATCAAAGACCGCAAATAGCATCCTGAAACAGATTCCACGTCTTTTTAGACGAAGGCCTGTTGCAGCAGCCGTTTGCCTCTAAACATGTTCTGCAATCACAGCGCCTCACAAAGCGTAGAACAAATAACTTGCAGGATGATAAGATCTGCCCTCACAGTAGTCAGGCACGCCTGTGATTCTCGTTGACGGTCAGCCATTCGGCGACAAACCGATAGATCTTGTTCAGGTGCATGATTGCCTCACCGCAATTGCGATTCGCCAATAGCTTGGCTCAACCAACTCGCACCTCACTCGCCGCCAGGATGGGGAGATTACTCGCTATCTTCCTTCCATTTGATCAAAACCGCATGCCACACTATCTGCCGATCAACACAGGGGTATCAAGTGCAAGCAAGCGGCTAGGACGTGAAGCGCGACTGGCCCGAATGCCAGCAAACCGAAATATTCCTGAGCTCATTTCACACCAACCTCTTCCCGCTGCCAAGTGCTAGATGTGTATCAAGGTGCAGTCTGGTGCGGATCGAAGATGGCACCCGTGTGCGACAGACGAGCCAGCGGAGCAATGTAAAACACCTCCAAGCGACGTACGAGCCTCTGAACCCTGTCAAAACTGTGGGACAAAAACATGAAGCCAAACATACTATTGGGTCCCAAAGCTTTGCCACCACGCAATATTACATAATATGTATCATGATGCCCAAGAAACCACTCGCTCAGTGTCCAACTTCGAGAGGCAAAGAGTTCGGCGTGCATCCCGCCATTTTTCGATGTCAAGGATGTAGTTTGCGCAACCCCAAGAGCTGAACTTACTCGTTGCAGCATGTCTCAAATAAACTCACCCAGCTCTCCATCAGGGTCCTGGTGGGCATTGCCTTCTTTCCAGATGGCCACCCCTGATTTCATAGGTCGATACTACACGACCATGCATGCTTGGAATTAGCCAGCAGGGCACTCCGTGGTCAGCCACACCAAGAACCAGCTCAGGACTGGCTCTAACAAGGGGAACGTTCTCGGATGACAACCAGTCGCAAGGTCTTGTTTGTAGGGGAACCCCCGAAATGGCTGGCTTCCTCTTTGGCTTTCCCTTTGACAGAACCGCAAAAAAGGGTGACCCCAAACAAGACAAAGCCATATGGGTGTGTCTCGAAATGAGGGACCCCAAAAGGTTGGTTTCCCTTTGAAACCAGCCCTAAAAAAGGGTGCCCCAAGCAAGACAGAGCCATGGCTAGCTCTCCTGCCTGTTCAAAGGAGGTGGCATTTGTCTCCATGTACCCCTGCAAATTCAGCGAGCAAATCATCACCCAGAAGGCTATCCTCAGGACGCATGTAAGCGTGCATGCTGATCTGGTGGACATGTTGGATCGGTCTCAAGCCCACAGAGAAGCACATGGAATTATGTAGAACTACAACTGATTGGACAAGACAATGCCTCCTTTGAAGCTTGGCTCCCAACCCAGAGAGTCACTGAACATTTACTTTGGATAACCTGACACCTTGGCCTCCATTGTTCCTGATATCTCTGTGTCAGCTTTTGGCCTGGGGTCTCAGCAATGCTCAATCACAGAACTGGGTCCGAGAACGTGACATGCTCAAGGGCATCCTCCGTGGTGGTTTAAAGGGGAAACCACCCAGACCAGTAATTGCAACTTGATTGCTACTGACCCCTCTGCAACAAGTTTGACTTGTGGGTTCAATGGAAAAGCGGCTGTTTCCTTCAAAAGCTAAAGTCCAAAGCTCCAACCAAATAGAAAACAACGCAAGAACACACAACATGTTCACCTCAAGGGATCCAGAAGAACTGCAACAAAACTGTCAGCAGAACCCGCATTGCGCCAAAAACCCACGGTCCATGCGAGCAGGTGTCATCAGCATGAGGGATGTCACCAGCACCTAGACATCGCTCCACTCATCACTCTTAGATCTAGGAAGATGCTGATACAATGTTACAGCTTCATGAAAGCCATTGGCTGTTGATAATCATTTTTTGTCGGAATTGAGTCCTCCACAAAGAAAGGACATTGACTCACAAAGTGACTTTGCACCCAATTGAGGGTCCTCGCAGTTGATTGCGTTCTTCAGTTTCGTAGGGAATCCTTCGAGAATACCCACCCATTCATCCAACAGGTTCATTACCCATGCAGAACTTAGGCGCTAGCTCCAAGCAGCACGACTGCATCGCTAGCTGGGGATTGGGGATAGGAGGCTGTCCTGTTGCCATGATTCCAAGAGTACTGGCGCCGGCAATCACAGCCTATCATTGACATGCTGTTCAAAACAAATTGCACATCCTATCTGCGGACCTTCCGAGACCTAACAAGTTGCTGCTAGATTTGTGAAATGTAGCCTCCGCAAACATCTTTCTGTGCTTTACAAGTGAGCACCTTGTGTTTGGGAAAGTGCAAGACAGTGTAAGAGAGACAGAACCACGCCCCTTCCGTTCGCTTCCGCTGCCAGTCAAAAGAATCCGCATCAATTCTGCTACATTCTGCCACCTTCTGCTACCTTGTGCTGCTGCGGTGTGGCGCTCCCTGCTTTGCTTCTTCTCATACATCACCGGTTTGTCAAGCTTTTGGCATTTCTGATCAAGCGCAAGAAGCACCGCTCAATTTTCAAATTACGAAAGAAGGACCCCTTGCGTAGCCCAAGGAAGGATTGAGGGTTGCCTTTGAACAGCCAAGGCAAGACTGCATCCTGAGTACAGGTACTCGCAAAGGACTACCCCGGACTTTCCCCACATCAAGTAAGGTTTGTTGAAAGTCCCTGCACGCGGAAGATACAAAGAAGACTGGGGATGCTGACCGTCCTGAAGGTATGGGATAAACCTGGAGGGTTTCGAACAGCCACGCAGCGCAGCACGTGAATCATTCAATTTGTAGTGACTTCATTGTGTAATGCCCAACAATAGAGGGCCACCCCAACCATGATTGATGTCCTCTAGATTTGAACATTGTCCAAAGGGGACTTCATGCTTTGCGCCACCCATGAGAATGGATACAATTCATGGACAGTCCTTGCACTCTTGCGCTGTCAATCTATGGCTGGTGCATGCCAGGCACCGACAGCAGGTAGGCGAACAACCGCTTGCTGTAGGGATAGTGCCTGTGACGCTGGAGAGTGCAATGTTCGATTTGAACGGTTGGCTCTGGCCTGTTGCCCACCCAGGTAAGCACAGGGTTCCGTACGCCAAAAACACACAACGCACACCCATGCCGATCATGTCCCTAACTTTGGGTCTCGGCCAATCATCGAAGGGGCAAAGCCTTTCCTGACTTATGGCCCTTCAAGAAGCCAACACTCCCCTACAAGTTAACATACAATCAATCAAGGACTCCCAAAAGGAGATTCCTCCACAAAATGAGGGTGTATGGGTTCCATATTAATCTGCACAGGAGCAAGCAAGTGTTCCATCTCCAATCATATGTTGCAACTTTTTGGAGCCAGAAGTGTTTTCAGTGAGTAAAGCCGCATGTTGCCGACGCTGACAAACATGTGCCACATGATGCCCAACTCCCCAAAGCCTCTACAACAGGTCAATCTCAGAATGTCAATTGGTGGCCTCGGGACAGCTATCAAAAAGGACTTGCCCCTGCCTTTATAATATATTTTGTGTTGCTTGCTACTTGTGGAACAACGGGGGCTTTGGATAGCGGCCCCATGCCCCCCCCCCCCCAGAAGAGAGAGTGTCAAAAGCAGCCAACCCTTGCGATGTCAACGTGGGTAGTCCACGAGGCGCGGCCGTGTGGCATACGGCCGGGCCTCTCCGGCTGACCGGTGACGCGGCTGGTGTGCAAAGGGCCCCGAAACTCTGGGCGGTGCTCGTCCGGCCTCCCGGACGGACCCGGGGTGTTTGCTCAGCAGGGAAAATAGATGTGAACCCTACCATACAAGGATCCATTTGTGCGTTCGGGCTATTTTGAACAAATCCGTTGTCCGAGCACCCAACACAGCGCCAGTGAGAAGTGAGAAAGGCAAAAGAGCTTGCTGGCAGCTACCTCAGAGCGAGATGGCAAGGAGACTCATCTGGCTGGGTGAAGGGACCCGCAAGCAACCTTCGTATCGGTCGAACATTCATCTTTTTTGCAGCGGCTTGCCTTACAAGCACCGATCAATATGACATCTTGTGGGAGCAAGTAGTGAGCTCCACCCAGATTGCTCGCAGTCCCGACCCTCCCAAGCTGGTCATAGAGACCCCCCATAGTCTGGTTTTACTTGCGCTGGATTCCCAAGACAGGGTTGCAGGAATTGCAACCACTCCTGCAATACCACTTGAATGTGTTCCTATTGATGCAGCTCCCTCCAGGCAAAAACGTATGTTCACAAGAGACAAAAACGAGGAACCTCCGCTGAAAAATGTGACGTGCAAACGGAGTTGACAAACGGCAGCAGCAAGAAAAACAAAGGCCCGAAGGCAAACTCAATTTGAATTGTCCCTGGTGTTGCTTAAACCATCCGAGGAACATAAGACGTTCGTTGCCCAAGATGGCTTCCAAACAGGTGCCCTTTGGTTGTGACACGAACATTGAGGTGTGTGTGTGTGGTTATTTTTTAGGGCGGTATTTGGAGCCCCGAACGTGTGTCGCTGAGCCCTTCGGCCCAGTGGGCCTCTTGTCCAGGCCGTGGACGTTCCACTGCCAGGCCTTTGCTGCGCAGAAACGATCCCAGCACCGCACGAAGCAGGCGGCCCAAAAGACCACGAAGAGGGAGTGGAACGGCATGTAGGGGTCGTCGTCCACCGTGTACCCGAAGTAATGCCTCGTGCTCTTCCTTGTTTGGTGTTCTCTTTTTCTCTGTTGTGTTTTTTTTTTTGCGGGAGGCAAAAGGAAGACGGGGAGTCTGAGATCTTGGACTTTATTTAAACAGAAAACAAATTTGGTCTTTGGTATTGCAAGGGTCGCACCGTGCCTTTGGCAGTGCAAATGCCGAGGCCGAGGCCTTGATCATGCAGCTTGGCAGTCAAATATTAAGCTCAGCAAACCCCCTCCCTTAGGTCGATTTGCCCTGATCAATTCCAACCCCCCACTGTCTGGAATCGAAGGTGGTCGAGTGCTGAGGGGCAAAGCCGCAAGACAAACATTGGAAACTGAGAACTTGTGGTATCGTTCGATTGGCTTCCAGACTTTTGTGAAATCCCGCACAAGACTCTCCGCGCATTGACAGATTTCTGAATGACTTGCGTTCGGGGCTGCGCGGGGCATGCGTACACGCTTGGCGCCTGCTACAAGTTTTGGGGTGAATGAAGCAAATTCCTGATGCTTGCTGAAAACCTCGACACTCATCTCAAGCATTGATGTTGAAGCTTGGACTTGCTGGGGGAGAGGAGCAGGGCCTCACAAAGAACCTACAAAGAACAGAGATTGCAGGGCAAAAGAAGAACCCGTCAACCCCCTGATAGCCTGCAGCGCAAGCCTTGCTTGCCCAAATTGGTGCCTAGCGAGGACAACAAAGAAGTAAACATGGCACAAGGGCAATAACAAAAAAGCTCCAAAGCAAACAACATAAAACACGACCAATCGTCAACCCTCGTGGTTTGGCCATCTGAAGGTTCAGTGACTGCAAAACATGGCGCCCCCTTCCCGCCATTGAGTCCTTTCCGATCTAGTTGCCTAGTGGTTTTGAGGACAAGCTTGACCTGTTGAGCTCTTCATGGAGGAAGCAAGCCAGTCACTTGGCACTACTTGCAGTATCCATTTTTGAAATGGTCGACAACGCGCAACCAGAGGATGGAAATCCGTCGTAACGTCTTTAACTCAGCAAAACGAGGCCGATGACAATTCCTGCAAGTAAGCCCGAGGTCATCGCGTCGCAGATTGGCACTCTGCAGCTCAAAGCGAGCAAATGAAAAGCAAGACACAAGCTCAACAATCACCGGCAAAGCAATGTCCTGCCATCTTCAGCCGAAATTCGTCTCAAAATTGCATTCACATCTCGCCCCGGTTGCAGGGTGATTTGTTTCCACATCAGCACATCTCTCAGTTGCTTTGCCTCAACAACTTTGGAATTTCTCCAAAAAAACACCTCTAGGCCTACGTCTGCATCTGGTCAAATTGCCTTAACTCCAGCTCCAAATCTTCATCGAGCTCGTTTTCAGCTCATGATTTGCCCAGCATACACTGGCATTTGTCGGTGACCCACCCAGGCCACTTAGTTGGATCCACGCGGCATGCGCAAGAAGCAGGCCAGCCCGACGCCAGCAGGGGCCAGCAACCAGTAAGTGAAGTGATTCAGCCAGGCAAAGTAGAGGGCCTGCCCGATTCCCAGTTTGTATTCCCCCTGGATGGCTGAAAAACGATGGAACAGCCACACAATGGGTTTGCGGACCCCAATGTGGGTACCAACTACTTGTTGAAACACCTTAACAGACCCCTATCCACAACCGCCTTTGGAAACCTTCTGGTTTCCCGTTAGTTCCCCTTAAAGCAATCCAAAACGGGTTTCCTCCAAAAAAGGCACAGATAGGGAATCTCCGGAATGGCTGAAAAATGGGAAAGGAGGAAACCTAGAATTTGTGTGGGGCCCTGGGAGGCCGGGTTGTTCCCCAATACTCGCGTGTGTGGCGCTCAAATTGTCCCTAGGCAATCTTTGGTAGGCCCCGCTCCTCTCCTTTTGTGGGCACAAGAACAATAGGCAAAAGGCGCGTTTGAAGAAGTCAAAGCGTTCTGAAACCTTGCAGGGGAAGGGACTGTGGCTTCGTGTTTTCCCTGCTGAAACATGCTGCAAGATTGTTCAATTGGGGAGAATAGAAAGGAAGAACCAGAAGCGCAAACAGTGGGCAAGCATGGGAAAGCCAAATAGCATTGGTTGCCAACGAATCTAACAGACCTGCAGTTGTCTCACTCATCATGATGTGTTGACAGTTCATGTGAAGTTTGCAATATTTCAAGCCTTGACCCTAGCTATTGATGTGGTTTTACTGCGTTGTACCGTTGCTATGATTGCATTGCCCTGGAGAATGTCTCGAGTCACAATGATGCAAGAAGCCACCCTTGCATGTGCTAAAGGCGAAGCTCTTTCGATGCGGCAACCCTCAATGTGGTTCCTTGTAAATAGTGGTTGTCACATGCCCAATCAAACACTGTGATGTTTGATTATGGTCCGTGTACAGTGAATCTTAGCCCTGGAACTGGCCCCATGAATTTATCATTGCCTAAGTGGTAGGTTGAAGGGAATCAATCCCATAATCCCAGTTTAAACAAAAAACAACTCCCATCTAACATAGCACCTGAGGGAGGGTCCCCGGAAGATAGATTTCCTGTAGGGGCTTGCATGCCTGCAAATCTTTGCCTTGCCAAAACCATGCCTGTTGTTTTTCGGGAGCTGCTCCTCCCTCCCCCCGTCAGGCGCCATGGCAACGTGGAACTAAGGATATCCACTTTTCCGCCAACCGAGGGCACTGCTCTCCGAGGGCGTGGCCACCTCTGAGCCGAAGTAAGCCTCGATCCGGTCCACCGGGGAGTCAGCCATCCAAATGGCCTCCTCTCGGGGTTGATAAACCGTCGAGACCAGGGCTCCCAGTTCCGATTTTATTTTTTTTCGGAACTGGGCAAAGTGGGGAGAACATGTCCAGTGACAAATATTCCCCAAGACTGGGGGAAAATAAAACAAACAATCTTTGGCAAATTGAAGAGTTGGCTGTTTAGAACCATACCCCGGATGGACAACCCTGCACAGGGTGCTAGGTGATCTATCAACCATGATTCCTGCCAGGCACCAGTATGGTCGTAAACAAATCCCAGTACTCCTAGGGTTGATGCCCCTATGTGTGAAAACCAGGGGCGGCTCATTGTCCTGCTACATCAAACGCGTAAACTGCTATCCCTCTTTGTGTTCTCAGGCATCAAGAAGATACTACATGCTCATGTGGGCGCGCCTTTGTATTCTGCTGGTGTTTGGCTGTGTCGCAATCCCGGCCAAACGACAGAATTGCACGTGCTTCCCTGTGCGCAATGCATGCGCGTTGCGCAAAGGGGTGGATGCCGCCTTAAAAGGACCAGCATCAGCATGGATGTGGTCAGCACATCCCCATGCCTCAGACATTAAACAGAGAACAACGATTCATTAAAAATTCGGGTCGCACGCGGTCTGCCAACTGTCCAAGCAGCTGCAGAACCTCTCTGGCAAAGCATCACACAAGAGACTCGCATGTCGGGGTGATACTGTCAGGATCGATTCTGGAGAGCACCAAGTAGGTGTCCACGCCTGCGAGCAACGCGACAACTGCCTTCAGGCTGCAATGAAGGAGCCTAAGCAAGTGGCGAGCAATTTGCATGAAACACATGTTTTTTTGCGCACCGATAGAGATGTCCGGACACAAGGAGGACCTTTCCCTGCTGGCTCACTGGCAATCAAAGGAAAAGCCCATGAAAGAAGGGGCCAAGGTGGCACCGCATCTTTGGAGCAGAACGGCTTGTGAATGCTCATTTTCGTCCAGCTGGAAGGCTACTAGCCGTGATCACTTTGCAAAATCTGGCCAGTGAAGCCCCAACAGCCACGTTCCGGGATTCGTCTGAGTCCTCAGATTCGAGGACTGAAGTTGAAGGCCGGAAACCAAGAACGGCCAGTGCTTGCAAGCCACGATGGTTCGAAAGATCTCTTGAGCATGAAATGATCATCCCAAATTTGGTTCCGGGCGGGCGATGTGAAACTCTGTACCTGGTGCACACGCAATAAAAGGGCGGCCCTTCACCTTGTCACTGTTCATTTCTAGGCGTGCCACCCCTCTCCAAAACTCCCACAGCCTCACCCCAATTCCAAATGCCATGCCAACTGTCGGCTTGGGGCCCTTCCCACAAGTAAGCGGGTTAGGTGAGGGATTTGTTCTACTGAAAAGGGCCGTCTCCTTGCGGCTTACTGAGGCCCACTTTTCGGGGGGGGCGGGGGTGGGGGGATGGCCAGGCCGGTTAAACCCCACAGATCCGCTTGATCACTGCGGATTCCCTTCAACTATTCAGCGTCAAATTGAAACCCCCCCGGTCCACAAAAATGCGGCTAGAACCCCAAAACAACAAAAGAGGTGACACACTACCCTAAAACCATGAGATCGACAGAGAATCAAAAACAAAACGCTGCTATTTTAAATATATCAGAAAACTCTTGGCCCTAAAACAAAAGATGACCCATGGTCATGCAACCTGAGAACCCCATGATTTTGCATGACCCTACGACTTTGCAGCACCCTACCACCACTTGACTCCGCCTGCGCCGGGCACCGACATCAGCCGCAAAGAGCCGCCCAGGTACTTGGTGTAAAGTCTGCACAACGGCAGGCCCATGCCCAGCCTCAGGTATAAGTCAAATAGATCCAAAGTTCAAACCTGGACAAGATGTGGGCGTGAAATGGAGTTTGTTCTGAACCTCCCCTCCCCCCTCACAAAAATAATAATGCGCTGTTTAACTGTTTGTCAGCCGGGAGGCCGTTGCTGCTTCAAGCCCTCCAGAGGATCGTCGAAGGAAGCCTGGGTCGGCTAGAGATCCAAACTAGCGGCAGTCTTCAGCCGCTTGTGTTGTTGAGGAACAGTCCTTGTTGTCCTGTTTGTAACACCGTATGTACACATCCGCCGACCCTCTCTGAAAGGGGAGGCGCACGGGATTCTGATCATGACATCATCAGTCATCATTATGATCTGGTCGATGCTGTCGATGTCGTTGCTCCTTTACTATATTTAATATGTTCAGAAGGGACGTCAGGCTCTGGTGGCGATGCTGGGGATGCACAATTCCTGTCTCAGAACCAATGGCTGTTGCGAGAGAGGGCTGCAGCCACCACAGAGACCGAAGCCGTGATCAGTCTGAAGGCCTTGCCAGTGCACCTTCCGGGAATGAGGCAATCCGCGCCCTGCCGCCGACCATGTTCCGACGATGCTCGGACCTTTTGCGCTGCGCTGTGCCGCTGTGCTATCCGTAACTTTCGGCGAAGGAATTGCGGATTTGCTTGGGCGATGTTTGATGACTTTTTGACCGTCCCCCGCGGAGTCTCAGCTGGACAGCATCGCCAGTAATGACAGTATCATCCCAAGGAAGGGAGAGAAGAAAACGGAAGGGACATGCATGGACATGAAGGGAAATGAAGGAAGAGAAGGGAAATGAAGGGAAATCAAGGGAACTAAAAAGGAAGCATGAAGGGAAAGCATGAAGGGAAAGGAAGGGAAATGAAGAAAAGGAAGGGAGATGAAGGGAAAAACTGAAGGGCTCTGAAGGACAATGAAGAAATCAAATGAGACATGAAGGGCAAGGTTCCCGGCGGCGCCATTGCGTCAGCGTCTTCAAAATTTAAAAGAACGAGATAAATCATACGCATATATACATATTAATGTACATTATATTCGCGTCATCTCCACAAACACATATCTAATGCATCAGAGACGCACACTCAGCCTGCAGGTGCGATCGCAAGCTATGCTTGACATGAATGAACGACCAGTGGATGACGCGAGCCAGTCCAAATCTGTGACTATCCTAATGGTCATAGGACAATTGATGGGCCCAGCTTTTCCTTTCGTAATTTGATTCCCCCTGCGTCCCTACCATAGGAACCATAGGCTGGATGACTGTATCCTTTGATTCGCCTCACGTGAACACAGCGGACGTTGCGCTCAAAACGGGCTCTGGCTGCCACCATGTGGCAAGTTGATTCATTGGCTTCGAAAAGCCACCCAGATGGCACGACCACGAATATGACCACCTCAGAGGGGCCATCAATAGGCCGGGCAATGGCATGAACCATGTCATTCAGCTGACAACATGGAGGCATGGTCAAGCGTCGTTTGCGCCATTTTCCAATATGGGAATATTCCGTAGGCGACTCTCAACATGACTGCTCGCTTTACCCCTAAGAACCCTCTGCGTCTTGGAGAGAGACCGCCGCCCACACAATCTTAAACCGACCAACAAAAAGGTGCCCTCAAAAAACCACAAACCCAAATATGGTGTGATCTGCATGGTTTGTCAATTTGCAGGGTCCATGCCAAGTGGCAGCTTTTCTGCGGACACCTCGGAGATTCCGCCGCCTCCTGAGTTCGGTCTGTGGAGTCACCGGCCAAAACTTCCAAATCCAAAGATCTGAGGGTTTTAGTGCGCATTCTGGCTCACTCATGGTCCTTGTCCAACCATTTTCCCTAGGTGTTGTGGCTATTTTCTGAACAGATCCTTCAAGGAATCGAGAGCAGATGGCAAAAGCTCAAAGAACAATTGGCCACCAACACGCCATTTCAAAGGCAAGCAATCACGAACACCGGCGATTACAGTAATTCAGCTGCGCGGCTGTCGCTGATCTTGATGACCACCTGACACACAGATTGAATTCCATTTCCTTAAGGCTACCAAAGCATTTCATGTCTGCAAATCAAAGTTGATCCTGAAATTCCAAGGGGTTGTGTGTGTGTGTGTCTGTTCCATAGAAAATTATGCAGAGTTGAACGTGCTCCAACAACTGGCGATGCATGCAAGGAGCCATTTGTTCTTTCTGTTTGTTTATACTACTTTTAGTATTGTCTTTTGGGGTGATTTTGTGTTTAAGTTAATCGCACAAAATATCCGTGACCTCGCAACAGACAAGAAACTAAGCCAGGGGTAGCCCCGCGAGCTCAACACGTCACCAAGGCTGTAAAAAACAAACAACTGGTCATAATCTGTAAAACAACCAGGAATGCAACTCTCTCTCTCTCTCTCGTCAACAACTTAGGCACAAATTTGAATCACTACAGCAGATTCTTCGTCCCTAGTGCTCCAATCCCAACCACGGTGCGACAACACGCCGGCGTGCGTCGCGCATTTTTCCTCCCTCTTGAGCATCTGGACTTGCTTGTCACTTGCTTGTCAAGAGGGTTATAAACCTAAGTTTGGTTTTGTGTGAATTGGTTTCCGGCTTTTGGGAATGAACCGCTCAGGATTCAGTACCAGAAAAACCAGAGCCCCTTATCTTTCTCCCCCACAACTGACCCCAAGAGGAAACCCCAAGAGGTTCTGTAAAGAAAACCGGGCGCCTGCTGCTGGTTGGAGCCCACCGTGATGGTCACCGGGAAGGCCTCGAGCCCTCTCTCGTCCTAAGCCACGGGCTACACGCTGGCTTCTAGGGCAGTAGGCTGTTGAAAGGAAACCCCAGTGGACACCCCCAAATAGACACCCAAACAGACACCCTTGAAAACCCTTGAAATTTGTGGCAAGTGACTGGGGCATGGAAGTCAAACAAACAGCTAGTCACTTAGTCACTGACCAGCATGGAAGTGCGCAAACCGCCATGTAAGCATGGGAAAGCAGACAGTGACCGCGCGCAAGTCAGGTGCCCCCCTTCTCCCCACTCGAGCTCGGGTCCTCGGCCCGGTTCACCAGGGTGGCGTAGGCGCTGTTCTTCAGCAACTCCTCCATGAGCAAGAGCAGGTATCCTTGAAGTTCAAACTCGGGAACCCTGAAAATCCATGGTTTTCCAGATAGCTTCGCTTCACATAGCCTCAAAAAGGGTATCCTTGAAACCAACACGCACGCACGCACGCAGACACAGGCACAGGCACAGGCACAAACACAGAGACACACCAAACAGAGGCAAACTTGATGCTTGCCTCTTTCTATCAATCATGGAAGTAGACAGGCGGGCTTTTCAAGATGCTGTTAGTCATCCAAAAGACTCCTGCCCAGTTCCATGATTGTTCGAAGGAGGGTAAGCTCAAGACATGGCTTGGCGCACCGGCAACACTCTCCTCCACAAAGGCGTCCAGGTGCAATTCTATGCTTGATGGGTGGAAGGAATCTTGGGACCCCTGTTTGCTTGAAGATAGGGGAACCCCCTCAAAATGTGTGTGTGTGGAAAAGCGAAATGACACAACTTGGTATTCTCGATGAGAGCGAGAGCTCCTAAAGGTCACAAGCCGACGTCGAAACCAAGGGCACTGTTCTAGCCCTGTGGATAAAACATGTGCCATGACCCAAAACGGGGGACACATTTTTGGAGGGTTTGTTTTCGAGGAAAAGCAAAACAATCCGCTGGGGCGTTGAGGGGACGACATGCTTCGCTGGATATCCGGCTGCCAAGGCTCGCGGCAGGAAGGAGAACTCAATCTTCCCTGAGCTCGGCCCAACCAGTTCTGGTTAAAACCAATCAACATGCAGGAATGGACGTTTACTCCTAGGCCCCAATTCCTGCTGTTCCCCAGGCCCGGCTTCTTTGTCTCTCTTATCAAAGACAAAAAGATGCCAACATGGCTCTCTAAGCATTGCAGGGCCCTGGTGTTGACAAATCTCCAAGCAAGTAAAGTCATTTATCTGAGAGCCTTCAACAGACACGTCGCACCCAACATACAGAGTGTTCCCCCCACTTTCCGTATCCGACAGACCCCTTCCTCATGGCGAACGCACCTTCCATTGCGGAGGCTTTACTCTGCCTGTCTTTCCAAGAGACTCCCCATGCAGCTTCGATGCCGCATTCATTCGGACCCTGCCAGTGCAGTTGAAGGTTTGATGCCCGTTGTCCTAATGCTCGATGTTGCCCCTACGCGCACAGTGACACCTGCGCACTCCCCATCACACCAAAAGGAAACTTACTTCGACTTGGCCCAACACTATACTAAGGAAGTACTTGGCGCCCTGCAAGCAAGGCGGTTCAACAAGATCCAACGGTATGCTCCATGTGGCAAGCGGTGCTCCCTGTCATCCAGGACTCCAACTTAATCGAATCGTGGTGTATCCCAATAAAATGTTTTTGCTTCCTAACATAGGCGAGCTCAAACATGTCTTTAAACATTATCCAACAGTGGGTGTGTTCTTCTGTTTGGGCGACCCTGCCGCATTTGATGGGGCTATATCATGTTTGATCATGTTGGCAGTTGCCGAGCAAATCTGGAATGCCCCCCCCCCCCGCCCGCGCGTGTGCGAGCACATACCCATACATGGCACAGGCACGTACAATCTAATTTCAGGCAAATCACCTTGGGAAGCTGTGCAATCGTATCCTTCCACAGTGAATTTCACATCACCTGAGTGCAAGGCACATATGGCGGTCTCAACCATCTGGCCTGACTCAAGTCACCCAGCTCAGAGTATGCATGCATACAAATGTCGAGTCAGAACAAGTGGCCATAGTCGAACATGTCGTCATCACTCTTCCCACCTGCTAACGTGCCAAAGCAAAGGCGTGATCCAAACTGTCCCAGAACCCCGGGGGGTGGGTTCGAAAAGAGGGTGTGCTCCGCTCAATTTGGAGGTGTCAACACATTCTCGGAATTCAACGCCTATATCTGGAACGAAACGAGCCATTTGAAAGGGGCTCTTCCGGCATACCTTCCGAGCCGCCGAAAGTGACTCAATGGGAGAAAGTCGGAAACGGCCGTTGATGAGTGCCTTTCTCTTCTCGTGTTCTACCCCTTGGCACAGCACAATTGCGGCACGAACAAACACAAGAACAAACACAACGTGACAGAGTGGGACGGGGATTCCCTTGATAAAACCAAGTGTTCCACAGCCATGCGTCATATTGTCACGGGAAAGTATTTTTCAGGGGACCGCCTCCAAGTAGTGGTGTTCCTGTTGGTTTCCCTTAAAGCCCACCAACAACAGGTAGCGAGCCTCACAAAAAAACACACGCCCAAAAAGAAATTGCTTTGCGGTCTATGCGCCTTGGCACCTCAATGCAGACTGTCATTGAGAGGAGGGGGCCGCACAGAAGCAACGAACTGCCACTAAGTCAATCACTTGCAAGCAAAGGTGTATAATCAAAGGTGCTTCCCCCAATAGAGGGAGAATCATGTAACCCTATAGGAACTAGACACCCAGCACGCAAGAGAAGCCACCCATCTGAGGCCACCAGCCCAAAAAAAGCCTGAAACATTGAAGAGTGTTACTTTTCCAAAGACCAAACTATCAGTAACCTCAGCGAGATGGTTTCAAACTGCCCAAGTGACGGCCAGGAGGAAGCCGGTGGCTGAGAAGGGGGTCATATCTCTAATGCAAAGGCAAGAGCTAGAAGCACCAAAATCGTCTTGGCAGCCAAGACAATTCGAGGCTTGGCGCTCGTTGCTGTGCCCCCCCCCACATATCCTGACTGGCTCAAAGGACCCGAAAGGAGAAGGTTGACCAGAGATCGGGCGACCAGAGATCGACGTCAACAGCTGGGCTTCTCAGAGCTCCGCTTCCCGCTGCGCCTGAGACGTTGTCCACGGCCTTCTGGCAGATGGCCACAGGGTCGCACTTCTTGTCCACGATCCCCGTGCACACCGAGGTGTCCCCTCCCGCGTGCTCCGTGTAGCACTCCTATTTGCTCCGAGAAGCCTGAACGGAAGTTGCGCTTCCAAACGGGTGCCTCGCAAAGCACTATCGACACAACATACTCTCAGCTATTCTTGCCTAGTGCTTGGATCCCCAAGTGTTTGGGGGAGCAACTCTGCTACAGAGCTCCCTTTTTGCCAAGGATTCACATTGACATAATCATACTGTGTATGTATTCCTCTCCCTCTCCTTATCCCTCTCTGTTTCCTTTATTTCTATCTCTGTCTCTCTCTCTCTCTCTTTTTTTTCTCTCTCTCTCTTTCTCTCTCTCTCTCTCTATCTCTCTCTTTCTCTCTTTCTCTCTTTCTCTCTCTCTCTCTCTCTCCCCGCATGTTCAACATATTGAATAACGAACGGAGTTGGGTGTCCGACTGCTTGCAATCACGGGAACAATCGACCAAAAGCCAATGCGGCATTGCGATAGGTTGAGTGCGCTCCTTTGGTTTCCAAGAAAGAACAAGGATGGTTCCGAAACTGCCAATGTGCGGTGCAAGATCCTTTTCGCTTACCTGACACCGGCAAAAAATCATCTTGCTTCATTTGACTGTCCTTAGTCTTCAGCTTACAGCATTTGTGCTGCAACGTCAATCAACACTTGATCTACATAGGATTGCGACAGACGTTGTAAAACGAAAAAATCACATATGCTGCAAACAACAAACTTTCTACCAATACTGTTGTCTCAAACAGGAGGCTCGTTCAGCTCTTTTGGCAACCCATCCAGCATGGTCCCCTCATGTTTTCCCATGAAACGTTGCTCCACTCAGGGGACCCTGAGAACAAAATTATACCCACCATCGAATAGGTGAATTGAGCGACCAATGTTCTCAGCGGGTCCTGCATCTGCATAAAGTGCAAGGTCAACATCTCTGTGCTGATCCGAGCTAACCTCAGGCAGCCCCTTTGAGCACGGTGTTTGCCGTTGCATTCGTGCTGACATCATCTGCAGCAAGGATCCCATCCCTCCTCAACTAACACATCCGCCGCCAGCCAAATACCAATGGTTACTAAATTAGGAATCCGCAACATGCCCGCCAATGTATTCGAGCAGTGAAGAGACCAGATTGAAAAGATAACTGCGCAAAGCACGCAAACACAGAAGCACATAGACTGTACTTCTGCTCTTACTCCCTGCACCCACAGCTACGTATATGCAGAAGCAGACATGTTCCACTCGGTTGTTGCATGAATGATTCCCTTGAATTACTAGGTACCCTTTAAGCCCTTCAAACCTCCCAGTATCACTGTCTTCTTGAGAAGGTACTAAAAAGGGACCCCTTTTCGGGATGCTTTCCATAACGTGAGGCCAGGGAACAGGAAGGTATCTAGCCACTTGTTGGCGAAGCTTTCATCGATCAGGTCATCATGGCGCAGCTGCGCGATCGCATCCCCCAGCAAGGGAACCACCTGGACGCAGAATCGCCGCCCGAGCTCTTGGCTGGAGAGACAAGGGGGCTTTGTTCGTTTTGTAGATTCTCCAGCTGGGAATTGCCAGGTTCTATAACCCGGCCTAACACGTTGACGCGCGTCAAGCGAAAAAAGAGGGTGTGTTTGTGCACAAAAGCCAATGTGTCCAAGTGGAACCGGGGATGACTCCTCCAGGCTTGCCCCGCAGAAAGCGCCGTGCAATCAACAATAGAACATCTTATCCGTCGCCGACATACTCCTGCCCCCTGGCCTGTCGACGCATCTTGCTTTTCCCAAATGGTCAACTGGAAACAAGCTTTGGCCGACTTTGACCAGCAGGAAACAGCCAAAATCGTTGGATGAGCCACCTCCGTTCTGAAAGACGATCTTCCGTGTGTTCACGCGCTGTCTCAGAGGAACCCAAGCTCCAAAGTGGATCTGCGCGATCCACTTGTGCAAGGAGTTGCAACACCAATGCAGTTGGATCACAGGAGACTATCAAAAGGATAGGGATCCATGCAAAAGGGGCGGTGTGCAAGGAATGCCACTCGCAAACACTTGCCATTGCCACGAACGCAACTAAGCTCCAAGCCTTCTTATGCCTCCTCCGCAGCCCAGCAATGACCTCTGTCACTTCTTTCAAGCTCTCCCCCTTCTCCACGAGCCTCAACTCTCCTTGGCGAACCACTACCCACAGAGTGCCGGAGCTTACACCAGTTCGGGTCTAGTGCGCAGTTGTCTGCTGTTTTCATTGAGCTTTGAGCCACTTCATTCAGTAGAGGAAGAGCCGGATTTGGGTTTCGATTGTGTGTGTTTCACTGTTTCTCAGGTTTTGGGAACTCATCCCTTCTACGATACTGAAGTAGGCAACTTTTCTGCGCTTTGTGACTTCTAGAGTATTCCCCCGGTAAAACAGAACATGGAATACTCAAAGCAACTCGTGCCTCGCAACTATGATGTTGGTTCACAAGTAATCTTGCTTGCTACATTCGCGGAGGCTTGAACAACCCAAAGAGTCATCTCTGGGGATTCAAGCAAGTAATTTCTCGCAAACATCTCCTTCCAGCCGGCTTCCCACCCTGAATCAATGCACCCTCTTAACAAACCTGTTGTTTGTTTCCCGGAACCCAAATCTCCCAATTCAAAAATAGGATAGAAATAGCCAGTACTAACACAAACCTAAACCAGCAAATCTCCTACTCCAGTCGTACTGGGGGGACAATTTATAAACCAATGCTAAACAATTGCCAAACCGATTCTAAACCAACAAAAGTAGCGTGGAATTCTGCTGTGTAAATTCCTTCCTCCGAGTTTACCATGTTGAACAATGTTTGGGCCCAAAAAAGGGAGCCGTTTGGGCCTCCAGGCGAAACAATTGGCGATTCAACACGGAAACCACCGGGTCTCTTCGAGAGGAAAGGGCTCTTCTAGAAACCTCCGGTCAGGTTCGCCGGCTCTCTGTCGGAAGTTTCGCCAATTGAGCATCAAACTCACTTTGGCTTGGCACCAAACATGATGCTTAAAACTGGCAAAAACGGAAATATCTACGGAACCCTGGCCATCCTCAGCGGGGCACGGAAGGAGTGCGTCAGGATCTTCCGGACCTCGGTCAAGTCTTTCGGCTGACAGGACTCGGAAAACATGGCACTGTGCGCCCATAAAGGCATCTGTTCACGGATTCAAGTCCATCTGAGTCCCATTCGCCGAAAAGACCATTTGTACTGGGACCGACGTGTGGTTGAAAGTGCCAAACTCTGAAAGGCAAACAGATTTGCTATGCCTCGTGGCAAGGACCTATGCAAACAAGGGACCCCGGTTCGGCTCGTTGTACAAGGAACAAATCGCGAAACCAAGCATGAGCTTTTGTCTGGCTGACCTTCCTGCATGCACACATGAAATATCGTCGAATTGGCTTCAACTGGCCCACCTGCACCTTTTCTGGACGGGAGATGCCCAGTGTCTATGAGATAGCCCAAGACCTTTTAGACCATTTCACTACGGAACCGACTGACTGGAAAGAGGCCGCTGAAAACTCGGGTAGAAGAAACGGACACAACTGATCCATTGAAGCGTTGGCCAACCCGTCTTGGCAGTTGCCAGAAAGAACACCCAGAAGGGAACCATAGAGCAGCTTGGACTCCAAACCAGGCAAAAAACCAGCAATTAGGAAAAAGGCGGTGTTCTCGGGGCAAGGCCTTTGCCAGGATGCACGATATTTCCTCCTTCAACTTCACCCTACCCAAATGAAATTCACTTGACATTGGCCACGACAGTGACACGGGCAACCTTGTATACTACAAAACTGCATAACATTGGAACGGGTGAGGTACTTGTTGTAATCGTTTAGCCTGTTGTAGTAGCACGTTGAAAAAATATAACAGCGATCCGCAAGTCATCGCGGCTTGCGAGGGGCGTCTTGAATCTCCGGCACCTCGGACCACCTGGGCAGCGACTCCAAATGCCTCGGAGCCAACGCAACCACGGGATGGGGCCCTAGGTTGGTCTCCCAATGCTAGAATCCCGAACATATGTCATTGGCTTGGGCTTGAATCCACAAGACCAAAAAGTTGTTTCCTCCCTCTGGCCTCTTCTTAAAAAAGAAGAAGAAAAAAAGAGCCTTTGCAAGGAAGCTCCCGGTCAATGGACATGATGATCAAATTGGAGGGGACTACAACATCGTCCCAATCAGAGCTTCCGGTTGGATCCCCCTTTCTGGGAATCTGGGACCCACTCAAGCATAATAAATTAGAACAACCCCTTTTCAAAAAAGGGGATGAGGGGATCTGAAGCCGCGGTATATAATGGCATGCTTTGATGCTGAGAAAAGGCATTACCCAAACGCCAGCGGTGACTCGATGGGATCGCATTGTGCATATGTGGATTTGCGGCAATGGATCTTTGCATGGATCCTCTGACGCGACGCATGTTGGAAGCAAACACGCAAGGACGAGTTGTTTAGTCCACATCATCCGTGAAAAACCTTTGCCCCATTGCTCTCCCCCAGCCCCTGCTTGTCTCTCTGACAAAATCCATGCCACGCTTGCAACGCTTGCCAGCTCAGGCTTCCGCTTGATGCGCGTAGCAAAGTGTCCCGGGAGCTTGTCATGGATCAAATTCGCGACCTCGTGCGGCGTTGAGGCCTTGATGATTTGATCCAATCTCACCTGAGCAGAGAGCAGAGAAACTGTCTGCCTGTACGTCACTCGATGCTACCCAGCTTTGTGCAGCGTCTTGCTTCTTTCCTATGCACATGGTCAGCCCAGCTTTGCTTTGCGGATTTCGCTCTCCCTTGCGGACAAGCAACGGGCTGGGGCGACTTCTGGGCAAAGTAGTCGATCTCAGCCTTCATGAACTTGTCCAACCTGCTTGAGGAGATACTCACACTGCCTTAGCTGTTTCTGGGCCCGCTGCAAGGAGGAAGAAGAGTTCTGAGACTGGGAACTCGACAAGCACGCACCACCCCGCTTTTATCATCAAGACCCCCTTCATCATCAACCCTCCCCCCATCAGGAAGCCCCCCATCATCAACCCCCCCTCCCCCCTTATGAACCCACCTCATCCGAAGATTTCAAAGGCGTATATACAGGAGAATCTCTTGGAGATTAGGCCCTGTCTTGGGCAGAAATATCATGCTGGCCCGGCTGCTGCTGCTCCTTCGCAAAAGCCATCTCGCTTTGTCCACTTGAAGTAATCGTGGAGGCATGGCTCACACTCGGAGTCGTGTCCAGGTGGTGCTCAGCAGGTGGGAACGAACTTTCTATGAACTTTCTTTGCCGAAGCGGGATTTCCATCGAACGCCCGTGTACCGGCTCTTGAAAGGAAACAAACTGGACTGTAAAAACAACAAACAGCAACATGTAACGCAAAACTTCATACGTACCATGTGTACAGTACTGTGTACCTGTCACAGAGCATGGGGTTTCGGAAGCGCATCTCCCACAACTCTCGTACCCCATACTTGGGCTGCTCAAACTGGACGCTGCCTTCCGGCTCGAATCAGTTGCTGCCCAGTTGAAAGGAAACAACATTCAAAAGGGCTCCAAGTCAGGTGCATGGCTTCACTCCGATGTGCCAGACATGAAGCGCGGTGTTGCTCAAAGCCCGTGGAGTGATTGAGACCGCCATGCCTGGTGTGTTTGCTGGAGCCGCAAGCCAACAGCATCGACAGTTTCTCGTTGCCTCATTGCCTTTCCCAAGCTCAAGGCCTAAACGCCCTCAGTGTGGCATATCTGGTACAAAAAATATGGGACCCTCAAATGGTGTTCCATATTGATCTCTGCAAAACCCGCCCAAGGCACCAAAATCCGGGGTTGGCGCAAAAACAACGCAATCTGCACGGTGTCCTTCCACATAGCACGCCGCTCCCTTCCGAAGTCGTCATCCAAAGGCACCAGAGCTTCCTGGCACAAGGGTGGAACCCCACAACCCCCCCCCCCCCAACCACAAAAAACCTCTTTGATTCTGGGCCGTACTTATTGAACCCAAAAAGAAGACATCTCAAATGATCCTAGATTTTCCCGTAATTTACGGTGTTTCCTTGGAATACCTTGGAATGTCGAGGAATATTGGTGGAAAAATGGTCCCTGATGAAAGATTCGGAGCAACCTTCCGCTTCCAATGCACACACACACACACGCACGCGCTGTAAGCGTGATGCAACGGGTGATGCTTGAAGCTAGGGGCCCAACCAGCCACTGAGCCGCATCGCCATCCAAACCGTGAATTGGGAGTTCCGCTGGTTGCAACTTATGGGAATTATTCCTGCCAAAGCCGCTAAAAGCTAATTACAAGCTCAGCCCAATTTGTTAAAAAAAAAAAGAGAAACCATCAACTAACCAACCAAACAACCAAACAAACTCCAACAGACCCAGTCCTATGCTCAACTCGCCATTTTACAGAACCCCATGAAAACAAGCCACGCGGAACTCGGCCGACCAAACTCTGAGCTCCGCGCCAGCTGGCCAGCGATGCGCAGAGCCTTCAGAAGGCTCTCGGTGACCGCCAGGGCCGTGGGGTTGGACACCTGACAAGTGAGGCTCCTCTCGCTCCCTGATGCTTTACCGGGAAGTTGAAAGGAAACCAACTAGCTATGTGGGTCCAGCGGATTGCAACGAACAAATTGCAGCCTGCCAAAGTGGCAGGCTAGACCCACTTGGATAAATCTCACATGCGCAGAAAGCAAACCCGGGTAATTGAGGGTAAGGTTGTAGTTTTGTACATATGCTTGCTAGACTCCTTTACGCGGCGTTGTTGTTGACGGGCGCGACGCCTTTTCAAACCTCCACCCACCCAAGCATTGCCCAAGCAAGCCCACTCAACACCTCAACTACCGAGGGTCCTGGCAGGTGTTGATTGTTGGGAATGCCAGTGGCCCAAAATCGGCCAGGGCTTCCCGTTTGCATTGCAGGGTTCCATCCATTCATAAATTCGAGACACGGCGTCAGCTTTTACGCTTGGGATTTTACCCTCCTTCCAACCATCATGGAAATGGACAAGGAGCTTCTCCGACAAACAAGCTCCTGTCAGCTTTCGTGATTGCTTGCTTGTTCTCAGTACGTAGGGAATGCGGGACTGATTCCCGTAAACCTCGTGGTTTCCTTTAAGGGCATCCCCTCCCGGTTCAGCCCCCCAAAACCCCCCACAGAATTCCCTAGAAGGAAGTTGGATGCAATGCTCGGGGAAGCTGCCTGCAGCTCCCGCAGCTCCTCCACGGGCGCGGGCACTTGTTCCAGCCGGTGCCGCAGAAGCTGAATCCGCTCCCCCGGCCTCCGTCACGAGAGAGAGGAGGCGGATGAGGGGCCGGACAGGGCGGGCGACAGAAGCCGTTGGGGCGGGAGTTGTCTCAAAATAAATGGGTGTATCTTGAAATTTTGGGACCCCCGCAATGGTGGTGTTCCTTGTGGTTTTCCTTTAACACAGACCGCAAAAAGGGCTTCGCTCCAAAAAAGACACCGCGCCAAACGTTGCTGGACAAAATCCTACTGTGCTACAGTTGGGATGGATGAAACCTGGGATAAACCACAAACTGGTCAGCTTGGGGTTGCCAACCGGAGAATTGGTGGTCTCCCATGAGCTCCCCTTTGAAACCAAAAGGGGGTTGTCCGGAACACGCCCATTCGTATTCTTCAAGGAAACAAATGGGCTCAAAATTATCAGGAATGAGAATAAAGGGTTCTTGGAAGGGGGTGATGTGTTTTTGGAGGGTGCAGGTTTTGATGGCGTTAAACGGAAACCAACAGCAACACCAAAAAACCAGCTCCATTTTGTGGGGGCATCCCCAAAAAGAGACGACACCCAGAAGGACACCAAAGAATCTTCCCGGGAGGCTGGTCTCGCCCCAAGGTTCCCAAAGCTTGGGGCCCTTAAGGATCCATTGCCTGCTGGAAATGTCCGTCTCACAAATTCCATGGGGGCAGCTCCGATTTGGGGTTGCAACCGGCCATCATAAACTTGTATAATCACAAAGGGCTGGCTCCACGCAAAACTGCGACCTGTGCGAATCATGACCTCTGGGCAGCATGGTGATCCTGGACGAAACTTGAGCCCACGACATCAGCTCGGCACCAGTTCTTCCGAGTCACTGCCAGAAATCCGGACGCTCGTAGCCCTCGTAGCCTGAGTCGAAGCCCCGCAAAGGCTTTGGGGCGGCGGTGCTTATCAAATGCCAATGCCTCCACAGGGGGAAATAGCCGCAGTCGAAAAAACGAACACCTGGTTACGAGAAGAGGAAAGCGTGACACTTTCCTTCAACATGGAAGCTTCCTCTTGGGGGTTGTCGCAAAGGCCCCCCCAACCATCATGAGAATTAGGGGAACCACCTGTTTCCAGGGTGGGGGCCACTCAAGAGTTTAAACGGTTAAAAGAGCCCGCGTGCAAACATGGTTCCCCCCCCCAATCGAGTAAACATCAATGTCCAACCGCCAGAAAGCAACTCCTTGGCTTCCAACGGCTCGCATTTGGCTCCGAACGTTCGTGCCACTTCCGTCGGGACCCTCTTTGAAGCTGTCACGTTTAAACACTTGTTGAAACTCGTGGCGTTTGAACGGCGGTTTAAAATCATGGCGATGAAGATTCACTCTTAAGATCCGAAGGGCTTCCAATGGTTGCAAACATTCGTGCCCCTTCCGTGGGCCTTCAAACAGCCATTAAACCTACATGCCGCGCTATTGAATTGAGCAGCGTTGCTTCGGAAAGTATTCATACAGGCGTGGGTAGTGCTTCTCTACAAGAAAACCTTCACACTGCAGCAACACCATGAATGGTCAGCGTGCTCAGACAAGCACCTCCAGAACAGTGTTTACACTGTTAAACGCTTGAAACGAATCGGCACAATCGCACAAACATGCATAAACGTGTTGCTCTTCAAACCTGTCTTTGTTTAAACATGTTTTGCCCTGCCCTGCGTGTTTCACCATACCAGAGCTGCGTTAACGGCATCTCCATGCATCTGCTCCATTTCCCTTTTAGGACTATGAAGCAATGCCATCCGACCCTGCCCAACATCTCGCCACCCGCCATCGACAACTTCATGCCCTGACAGGCTGTCGACACACTTGTCTGGGCAGCTCAAAATGAAGCATTCGTGAATTCTCATTCGTAATCCCTACTCGGAAACCACTACAGAAGGAAAGGGTCAAATCCTTTCACCCAACGACGGGACAATGTTTGATACTGCCTTTGCATGCCTTTGCAAGGCCAGATCTTCAAGCACAAAGGGGGTCAAAAGGGAACACCCTGGTCCTAAGGCGGGTGCCTCGCACCCATTCTTCTGGACGTGTCCTCGGCTGAGGATCATTCTGAATTTTCCAAACACGGACGGTCCTGGTGTCACCCATCGCAAGATCTGCGCTGAGGTTTTTGGAAAGATCTGGGCCAGGCTACCCGCGAAAGGTGGATCCACTGTTTGCTTTGTGAGACAGGTAGTGTGCATGCTTCACAGAATGAGGGTCGCAAGGTGGAGACTTTATGTCGGTAAGCTATCCCTTTGGCTTGGCTGCTTTTTAGTTTCCAGTTCCAAATGTCAGCCCCAGGCCAGTTGGAGTAGCTCACTGCGATTACCCATGGGATAACACACAGATCATATTCTGGACCACGGTAACATAAGCACTTCTCAAAAAGAAAGAGGCCAACTTGGGTCCAACCATTGTCCGGCGGCAAATGGTTGGAACTCTCTGCAGTCCATTTTGGGTCCCGAACCCACCAAACATAAAGGCTTGGAACGGTTCGGGGGCGAAACTTTCAATCAAACAAAAAGCATGGCGACGTGCACTCAGTCGGTCGAGAAGCGAGTCGGTAAATAAGCCTTCGTTCGCAAGATCGGTGCCACACATGACAAACAAAAACTACGGCAGCTTCCCTTTCCGACCAACAAGGGAAATAATATATAAAGTAACGCATTTGGAAGCAGGTGTGCAGGTTTTTGGCTGCCACGAATCGATTTGGACGGACACGTGGCCATTTGCCCATTGGAGCTTCTGGGGTGAGGTCGCGTCTATGCGACGTGCATTTAGCTCTTTCACCTGGCGCCTCAAAGACATTTGATCCCAGTTTGCCCTTCTGGCGAGCGTTCGCCAGGACCCCTACGGCCGCTCAATGGACAAATCCAGGATCAACAACCTTAAAACCTGGTTGATTTCTAATGGAGCCGACGTCTATCAAACACGAGCAATAATGCGATGACAGCTCCAGTGATCATCCTTTTGCTGGATTCTACGTTGTCAAGACCTGGCTTCACCCGATACTCCCGTGGCCTTTCGAAATACAGGCCCTTGATACATGTTTGAGCTGTAAAACTTCCCAACTACCGTTCAACTGCCTCAGTACCTTCAGTACGTTTGGGCCGGTGCTCCTCACCTAAACCCATTTTAAGAAACAGCCGGAGGATTGTGAGCTACCTGCCCTCTTGCATCAGCTTCCACCAACAGCCCGAAACCGCCTCCAGTGTTCGTTATAATGAGTGTTCCTGCACCCTTGCCAGCATCCTGATCGCCAAAAGAGCTGCAGACATTTCGGGGACATTCAGACCCAAACAGGGTGTGCACTCCAAACAGAGGGGCATAGAAGCACCTTTGACCCAAACGGGTACCACACGCGCCAGCCCTTTGTCCGTGTGTTTGCCTCCCGGTTTTTGGGGCTGAGCACCGGCCGAGTGGCTCAAACTCGATCTTGCCCAAGCCTTGGCCCGGGATGAACCTCGCTCGTGGCCCCGCAAAGCGGCCGTGCTGGTTGACACCGGAAGAAAGACGGGAAGGAAGGAGGGAGGGAAGAAAGAGGATAGCCAAAGTAGATTTGTTTGGGTTGCAAATAATGGAAACCCAACCGAAGAAAGGGATTAGGCACATAGGCATAGATCATGCAAGAAAGCATATGTAGGTGAGCGTTGCGCATGCATCTGCCACTCTAAACTACCTCAATATGGGTAATCTGCAGGAGCCTTTGGCAGGATTGATTCGAGGTAGCCGGAGCTTCAAACATCCTAGAGAGCTCGTACAACCCAACTTGCCGCACCGGCCCATGATACTCTGACCGAGCCGAAACGGGCCCAGTAAAATCATCAACTTCCAGGCAACAAATGGCGATCCTTGGGCCCTGATCCCTTTCACGGATGTTTTTGTCAACCCAGCCGAAACGTATTGCCACTTGTTGCTTTCAGATTCCTTGATCAGAACTTTTCCTTTGGTGGGCCTCTCCTTCAGTTGCCTTGGGCTTTCCCGAAAGCAACCATTGATTTCCCAGCAACCCAAAAGGGTGTTGTTTCCCTTCTTCGGTTTCCCTGTGAAACAACTCAGAGAGGCTTGGGTTCCATTGACGTCTCGGATTCGCCTCGAGCGCATCAAATCTCGAGCGCATCTGAGCCTCTGACGGCGCCAGGGCCCTGTGAGGCTTGAGGTAACCCAGGCGCTCGGCCTCCAACTCCAAACTCTCCCGGTCGCTGCTCACCTCGACGCGTTTTGCGGCCGAAGATGGCATGGCGGGCGCTTGGGCCGTTGCGGACCGTCGGGTTAGAGACCCAGGTCAGAAAATGGCCCCTCGAGAATGGACCAAAGCCTTTGTGATGATCCAGATGTGGTGAACCTGAAAAGATCCCACTATGTAGTGAACCTCAAATGTAAAATAAAGTCAACACTGAGTGTTTCCCAAAGGGCCAAAAAGGGCAGCAGTTGGCTGGTGGATTTGTGGAGAAAGGAAACACCCCGAGGTCTGGCGCTTACAGCTACCTTTGAACCCAATGAACCCAGCTGCAACCGGTGACCCTGGCGGAAAACGTGAGCCCGTTTATCGTTCATGGGAGTGGCGCCATTTTTCGACGCGGACCTACCAAACAAAAATGAAAAAGGGTGCCTCTGAAGAAGTGAGCAAGGGTCCAGATGGAAGAGGGGCTCCGGAATGTGCTTTTGGGGAAAACGGGGTGTAAACTCTGTTAGCGAAGGAACAACAAGCCATCCACTGGTTGCACAGAAAAATATATATATATATATTAATAGCCATATAGCTACATATTAGTACTAACTGTAATTACACATGTCCACAATATCCACGCAAATACATTGCCCTAAAGTTGCGAAACTATCGTGTGGGCTGTGGGAAACTGAAGATTAACGCAGTGCTCCGCATGAACAGCAGCACGAGACATGCCATCGTTTGGCTGAAATTTACTTTGCGCAGCTAGCTGTGAGTTGTGAGGTACTGTGATGCTCGCTCCAGGGGAAGATGTCCAAACGTGGAGTATTGTGGAGTGTTTGTGTGTGTGGTTTGTTGCAACTTAAAGAGAATCCGTGTGATTGGCCCGAGTTTGACAGCCTTAGCTATTTGGTCACTCGCTCCAAAGAGCCGAACCCAACAGCAGCCATGAGACCTCACGGCACAGGTCCGGGAAGAATTTCCCGATGTCCTTTGAATGTGAGCCACACGTGGGCCTCAAGGGAGCTCCAACCATTTTGACCCATCGCGGCCAACCCTTTTGGGGTCCCCCATATTTCCACACATACCCATTTGGCTGTGGGTCAAAAATAGGGGCCCAAAATGGGCTGCCCTGGATGGAAAAGTAGACAAAAACCTGCGTAACCCTGGGTTTGAATTTTGAGCCACACCCATTTTCTTCGCTGCTTCCCTCCACTTCAAGTTGAGGCAAGCGCCACTAGAAAGGGCGGCCTCTTGATCATGGCCGCGCCCAAACCGTCCAGCTCGACCAGCAGCCCAGCACTGGTCAGCCATTTTTTCACCTCGCATCTGGCGGACTGGCCGTTCTCAGCACTTCCGGGGATCTTAGTTGAAGGTTCCCTTGCGCACATGCAACATGAGGCTTCATGACCCATTCCTCACTTGCCTGGGGGTCACCAAACGACGGCACACCGAAAATCACGACTCTAAGAATGGGACGTGGATTGTCAGGTCCTGCGAGCGTTGGGATGGGATGGGTGCCTTGCATCCCCCGACATGCACTGCACTCGCTGGACCCAGCCAGACTGATCACGCATTGCTTCCACTTTCCTCCCTGGCACCGGAAAAGCGAACAAAGATACACACACACACAGAGACGAGCAGAGTGTCCTGAATGAAGTACGCTGCACGTTGCACATTCTGATTCAACTCTGGGCTTGCTTTGGAGGCACCTCTATCATGTCTTCACCGTCCGGACCCAGGTGCCCACACCCTTTTCAGCTCCCCTCTTGATTCCTCGCTCGCGTTCTCGGCGAAGACCACCAAATACCGCGGCCGCGGGAAGTCGCCCATCTCGCCATCCACGAATCGACGAAAGCCGCCCGTCCCGCAGAGGGCGTCGGAAAAAGCGCGGACGCGCACGGGGGCCGCTTGAACCCGATCAGAAAGTGGCAACGCGCTCCCTACTCAGCCATGAAGGCTAAGCCATTGATGCAATGATCCTACTACGCCCACAACCAAGCAAAGATCGATGCAAGTTGATAACTCCAAAAAAAAGGTGTTAATAGAGGGGCCCCACAACCTTTAAACCAGATAAAAGGGGCACCTCAACGCGCACACACACACACAAACACACACACCATGTTGGCAAACAACTTCTCTCCAACGATCAAACGCGAAAACGCGTAGATTCGATTGAAAACTTCCATCCACTTGGACATAGCGCTCGGAAATCTTCCAATGTGCATCAGGGACAATGGGGGGTCTTACCCTGCACATTCAATCGCCAGCCAGGGAATTTCTGGGCTGCTTGGGGCTTGGGGGGTTCTATTTTTTCAAAACGGTAGGCAGAAGTTGTCAGTTGAGTGGACCAGAAAGACAACACACAAGCCGGGTACAACTTTGAACCGGGTCTTTCTTTCTACCCTCTCCTGTCTTCTTTCCTTGTGCCTACCCTACCTCCCGAACGGGGCTTCCATGAGCTTTAGTCAAGGCCACATCCGGCAAATATCCAAATCATGGTGCCACGGATACCGAGTTTCACCGCGGACATCAACAAACGGTCAAAGATGACATGAATGCGTGTGTATGTAAAGATGCATATTATGCATATGCACCACACAGCCTTTGTGAGGCACCCTGTTCTTGGAAGTGGGTTGAAAGGGAATCACATGGGAGTTCCAGTCGCCTCCAGCTCCGCTCTGAGCTACGCGCGGGGACGTTCGCGTTGATGCCTATCCCCGTGGTGGCCACTCAAAAAGGAAATCCCCAAGGACTCATGCTTCATATATGCGTTTCAGGTGATGTATGAGCAAGAACCCCAAACTATTAATTAACTCTTCTGGTTTCTACCTAGAGGGTTATAAAGGCTGCGCTTTTGAGCCTCACGGAAATCCCCATCGAGCCAGCGCGCCCGCTCGGCACTGCACGCATGCCTGCCAAATGGTAAGCACGCCCTCGCCCGCTCAACGCTGCACACACGCCTAGACGCGCCCGCTCATGCGCACCCCGACAGCGCTGCACACACGGCTGCGCATGGTAATCGCGCCCACTCACGTGCGCCCGCCACCGCTGCACACACGCTTGCCAAATTTGGTAAGCGCGCTCGCTCCCGTGGACCTGCTCAACACTGCACACATGCCTGCCAAATGGCAAGCGCACCCATTCTCAGCACTGCACACATGCCTGCCAAATGGTCACAACACCCGCTCACGCGCATCCGCTCAGCACTGCACACATGCTTGCAAAATGGTAAGCACACCCGTTCAGGGTGAAGACAAAGCGGGAGGCATCAAGAATAAGCTTCGAAGAGTGCCGCTCAAAGGGTGACAAAGTCACAGTGGACTCCATGTACGGGCTGCAACGTACCGCCGCTATGGCGTGAGCAGTGGTGTTGTGGCAGGAGACTGCATCAGTCAAAACAGCTGGCGCTGGCTCGATGAGTTTGATCTCTCTCGTGCGGAAAAAGGGTTTCCTTCAAACGCAGCGGCAAATCGATTCCATGTATATAATTTTGTTGGCAGGCGGAGTGAATTTGACATGGCACCGAGCGTGTCGCTAATCGAAAACAGAACAATACAATTGCGTCTGATAAAAACAATGTACATGTCCTCGAGAAAGCGGTTAGAAGCGATGTTTCTAGGAAGAAGTAGAGGACCGTTCCGAAGCTCAAATTCATTGGCCCTGCGTGTGAATTCAGCACAGGGTCTAAAGCGGACAGGGTTGCAACTCAGAAATCCCGGGCGCCAGGTGTATATTCAGGTGTGTATGGCGCGCATGTTCTACGTGCATCAGCTCTTGCAAGTCGTTTCATGGTCGGGATTTGTTCAATACACCGAGGAATTCGCCCCGGATGCTTTCACCGAAACGGCTCACACTCTTGGCCAGCGCCCAGGGCTTGATCCGTTCGGTCACAGCAAAGAGTCTAAAGTCTAAAGCAAAAAAGGCCAATGTGTACATGACGTCCACCAAATGGTCCCCAAGCAAAATCCAGACCAGAATCAAGCAAAGCCCCAAAAAATGATTGGCTTCCTGTTGTTTCCCTTTACTGTAAAAAAAGCTAGAAAAGGGTAACCACAAACAACACACATGCCCATTTGAAAATATCAGCGTCCCTCTATTTGATGGTCCTCTACAAGAACCAGGGGTTCAAATCCAAGCCACCAATCCAAACCACCATTGGCTTGCTACCCATGGACCCTCAAAGGAAGCGGCGTCGGCGCCTGCCATGGCGGCCTGCAGCGTTTCGGCGCCTGAGCGGTGAAAGCATCGGACCTGCAAGCAAAAAGACACGCCAACCCCCTGGGCAAAACAAACCAAACCAACCAGCACAAGCCAACTCAAACCAATTTCAATGAAACAAAATCACAAAAGCAAACCAGCCAAGCAAGCAAGCACGACGGTAATTCATTTTCATTTACACACAACAGGAAGAGCTGAACCACTGATCGCTTCAAGCCTCCGTTCTCATGTCATTGGCATGTCGTTCAAACAACACATGCTTGGTTGTTGTGAAGGGGCCTCACGTTGAATCTGCCAAATAAGCTGGTTCAACCGGCAATGAGCTGGTTCAACGGGCAATGCGAGAGTTGCCCTATGATCACAATTGCCCTCCCTCCAGCATGGCACCTGACAGAGGGTCCCTTAAAGAGGAACTTGATCTTCCAGGTTTCCGTCCACACATGCTACGAGTACGGTGGAAGAAGGGTATTGGAAGAAGGGTACTGTTTGGGTGCCATGGCGTCACCGCCCTATGCTGACTGCGAAAGCCCGCAACTGGGGCCCAAGCTGTTGAGCATCGAAGACGACCGCCTCGGTGAAAGCCACCGAGTCCGATTTCCAACTGCCAGAACCAGCCTCTCAGCCTGACCTCGCAATCAAGTCGTATCCCGCCATAGCTCAAAGGCCGGAAATGTGAGATGTTACCAAATGTTGACCCAGTCAAGGGACTTTTCGATTCAACCATTGGAGTTGGGGCTAAGGGTAGGTGCCACTGGCAGAAAACTTCTGAGCGTCCAAAACCCAACCAAAATTGGGCTTGCCCAACAAATACCACCCATATCTCCCTCGCCGGAAACTCCCCCACCCACTACTCAGCGCCCCGCCTCACTTTCCGGCGCAGGATGCCCAAGGCCTCCGTGTCCGGCTTGGGCGGTGCCACTTCTTCGCCCTCCTTGGCCTGGAAGCAGATGGTGCGTGGTAGGTGGGGAAGGAATTTCCGAGTCCGGGTGTTTGGACTGAATGAACCGGCTTTGGGGGTTCCCACGTAAAGGAAACCATATGGGCTTTGGGGATTGCCTGAAAGGAAACGGGTTTGCAAAAGAAATTCCAACTCATTCCCTGCTGAGAACCAGCAAGAGTTCAAGGGAACCAACACGATGGATTGACTTAGCCTGCTCGTGTCGGTTCAAGCTTGGCCCGGGCCAAAGAAACGGGGAAGGTGCCAGAAACATGACGCAATTTTGCAATGAGTTGCTGGCCATCAATTTCATCAACATAGGCAACCCATGGAAAACAAGCAGCATAAACAGGACGACTTTGAAGGGAGAGCCCCCTTGCCTGCCGTGGTGGGTGGGCCTTGGAAATGCGCAAGCAGCGAGTTCCCTTTAAAACACCAGGAAGATACCCAAAAACCATGGGAGTCTTTTCTGAGGCTACCACCGGTTGCTTGGTGTTAAAGGAAAACCAAAAGGAGGGGGGTACCCTAAAACAAGGCACACCCACGAGCCATGGTCAAGGAACCCCAAAACCTCCCCGCCTCCGCCTTTGGCAAAGCCTCGGCATCCCTCCGCAGCGTGCAAAGCAGAGTCAGGGACTCCTGGGCTGACTGGGCGAAACAACGAGAGCTCGGAAGAGACTGCTCTGCAAAAGAAGTTAAACTCCGGAAATCATTCAGTTTTTCCTTAGACAACTCCTTGATGTGTTGGTCCCCTGCGAATTTCGAGGGAATACAAACAAAACAACGCTCGGCAGGGGGTCGTGTTGAAGTGTGTCTCGCCAGAACAGCTGCGCACGTTATTGAGGCCAACAACAAATGTGGGGGAGTGTCTTCCAAAGGCGGGAGAACATTTCCCACATGTGGGCGCTTGTTGAGTCTTGTTGCTGTGCTGCTTCTTCTGTTGCTTGTAATAGTTCCTGTATGTGAAGTACCATGAGTGTGCGCCCCAAATGGCTCGAAAGTATTTAACATTTGAAGCATGCAATCCTTCACTAGGCTGATGTGTCCAAACCTTTGCTTATGCTAAAGCTGTTGATGGTGAACACCATATCATGCCTTGTGCTACTCTCCCCTTCCACTGACATGGCCACCAGAAGGTCCCTATAACTAACAGGAAACTGGTCTTGCTGCCTCCCAGTTTCCATGTTACGAGAGTAGGCGTTGTGTAGTGGCCCGACCCCGTCCGCCGGCCCGCGGCGCCTGCAGGCCCGCGCAGGTCATGCGCCTCTTCTCCTAAGAGCCGAGGCATGTGCCGAGGCTGTGGTGCCACTTTTCGGGGTGGTGAATCGAAACCGAAGGGACACCCCTGACACCCCACCCATTTTGAGGGTCCAAAGCGAGTAAATACCCCCTGAAAAGGGCCATGAAGGTCGACCCCACTTACTTCTCTTGGCACCTGCCAGTTCCCAGTGTCTGCCTTTTGCCCAATGAGACCTGCTGACGTGCTTCTTAGATTGCGCCTGTTCGGGGTGGCGAGTGTTGTATCATTCACCCACTTCAAGTACCCTGCTTTTACTCGTTCGTCCCCACTGCCGACAAGGGCGCGTGTTCGCACTCGCCTAAAGTTGTTGAACAGTAGCTCTTTAAATCAAGCAGTTTGATGGCAGCTTGTCAACAGAAAGCTTGAAGAAAGCGAGGCCACGAAATGTGAATTGGGTCATTCGGTTTCCCTTTTGGCCTGTGTCAAATCTGTGGACTTGCCCAAACCTTCCCCTCTACTGCTCTGGCCCAAACTAAGATGTTTAGGTGTTGGTCAGGAAGGGGGTTGCTTAATGATCAACATCTAAAAACACTTCAGCCCAAAAGAGCACACCTCAAGGATCCCATATCAATTGAGATAAGGCCGTACCTGGCAGGATCCAAACCGAAAGCTGAGATCAGGACTTCGATTTGCCCTTCACCGCGATAGAGGAAATCCTGGCCGCGGGGTGTATCCACCAGCTGGGTAGAGGAGATTGAATGGAAGGGTGGGGAGCAATTTTCACAGGAACCTAGGAGCAAAGGGAGGAACAAATGAACATGAAAATCCCTGAACAGCTGGATTGGCAAAATTTGGCCTACCGAATGGACATGATCTACTGGCTCCATGTTTTATCATTCGCAGTGCGTTACCACCAGGGGGTAGCTTCAAAGAGAAGAAAACAACTCTTGACCTTGGAAACAGAACCGGCCAGAAACAATCAGCGCAACCGACGCGCAAATCCCAACGCAGGCTGCCGAGGAAAAACAACGCGAGGCCCGGCCGCTGGCCTTGGCTGGCTGCGCCTAAGCACGAGCCGACAGCTGTGAGAGCCCTTATTTATCCTCCTGCAACCACAAACTGCACAAACTCTCTTTGGAAAACCAAAATGATTGGTCAATCCGTTGAAACCGGCCCTTGCTGCAGAAACATCAGCAAACCCAGCGGTCCCAAGCTACGAACTGCAAGCATTGCAGGACCGATTCTGCTCATTGTGCCCAGTGACTCATGGATTTACCCCACCACAGACTTTAAGGCCACTGACCAGCTGATCCCGTGGCCTTTTTCAGAACTGAGAATGGAAACGTGACTTTTCTTTGAAAACTTCAAGGAGGTTGATGGGTGCCGCGTTTGTCAGCGCCAAAGGGCCTTTTCGCTGTACCCAAGCTCATTGATAAGCTCAAGTACCTGGCTCCACATGGTCATCAGGCATGAGTGTATCAAACCCATTGTACCCCCAAGAGTCATTGACCCACATTGCAGGTCTTGAAGACAAACAACGCAACCTGCCATAGAAGTCACAATTGGCCAACCTTACCAGGGTGAGAGGAGGTTCGACCAGGACCTGGTTTGATTTTGTCAGCCCATGGCTGGCTGGGTGGCTTACTTGCCCAGCGGTCATAGTAAAGGACGCCTTTTTGTTGTCTGAATTTTGAGGGAATTTCAATTTCATTGAAAGAAGAGTGCCACTGGATTGGGTGGAGATGCTGAACCGCCAGCGTCTGGGAGCCGCCAAGAGATCCCAATTTGCTACATGGTAAAAGTAATGATCTGCGAAAAATGTCTGCGAGGGTCCCAAACCAAGGCCCTCCAAATAGTTGGGCTCAGCGAATGGTCTCACAACAAACGAGTCCGTCACGGTGGCATGACCGCTCTTGGTCCTTGGTGACGATTCGAGGGTTCATTTAAGCCACTTTTGGAGGGCGATCTTCATCTCAACAATTGTGTACTCATGGAAAGGAATGCAAAAGGAACATTAAGCCCCAGTTGCCCAGTGACCCCGGCCCTTCTGCAAGTTGACCATTCATAGGGTTCCACTGAAATATTGGGAGCACCTCCGCCGAGCTCCGCCGAGCTCCGCCGAGCTCCAACCCTTCAAAGGGCACATCATCGCGAGTCACTCCTTTGGGCTCCTCCAAATCTGTCGCCACAAACCTGAGACATCTCGGAGGGCTCGAGACTCAAACGTGAGCTTCACAAAGCGGTAACCTCAAGCACATAGCCACCTCCGGCAAAGCCATTGCACCAAAAAACGCGCCTCTTGGTGACCATTGGTCAGATAGGCTCAGCAATTTGAACAATTTGAAATGCATCGCTGCTCCACACCTCTCATATTGACCCCCGAAAGCTGAAATGGAGCTCCAAAAGGCCTCATCGTCCGTTTCAAGACTGAGGTCTTCGAACCCCCTCTCAGCTGATGGAAAATGGCCGTGTTGGGCTCTCCATGTGGGTTTTCCTCCAAAAAGGCGAGCCTGCTCCAGATTGTCTTGGGTTTCAATACAACCCGACATAAGCCCCGGATAGCCCCAGAAGCCAGGATTGGCGCCGTAGCCGTCGCTCTTGGGAAAACTGAGTAGTTCGTTGATTCCATGCTAGTGAAACTTGTGGGATATCACTCACCTAAATCCATTTAAATGCCAAAGTCTCAAAGTCTCAGGGAACCGCAGACTAAGGAAATCCTGCTGAGCAGCCATTCGCAGAAGGCGGTCTTGAGGTCATCCGGCAAACCTTCCGCATCCTTGGGTCCAAACGTCGACACCTTCAACCGGTCCACCCTTTTTGGGTTGGTGTCAAAAAGACAAACCCAAAGGAACACCAGCCCATGTTCACGCGGCCACAGTCTTTCACTGAGATCGGCTGGGAGGATTTTTGAGGTCACCTAAGGGTTTCGTTTTGGGGAAGCCTAGGAATCCCCCCAGAAACGCCCTTGGGTCACATCAGCTTCGGGTTCAGAACTACAGTAGGCATCCAAGTCACCCGCTGATATCTTCAATAAGGTCTCCAAGAGCCACCAATCAATTTCGGCCCCAGGAAGCGTTCATGGCCCCGATGCAGAACACGGACAAACCTAACGGCTAGGGAAGTGAGGCGACGATAGTCCTATTGACACTCCTGGCTCCAAAATGGGTGCAGGGTCATCCCCCCTGTTGCGACACACAAAAGCAGACTGTGTGGTTACTGAAATGTGCGAGGCTGTCTGTCCTCTTGGAGCTTGACACCCTCCTTTTGACCTGCCAACAGGAACGGAAAAGAATAAGAATCCCTTGTCAGACCCACCCCTAACTCTCACATGAATATCCAGAGGGCACGCAATAATGAGAAACCTCGGCAAAGGTTCGTGTATTAATGTACCAGCCGAACGCAAGCAAACCGGAGAAATAATCTTCCTGATTAACTGCCAGCAATGCTCCCTCTAGTGGGATGCTCCTCCTCCAACTGGCCGCGTTGTTTACAAGCCACCCCGAAGTGGCAGGCAAGGGAACAAAAAGACAGGTGTCAAACTGGCCTTGTAATTGTGGAACATGTTGGAAGGATCCCACTGGTCTTGGCGCCGTTTCAACATCATCGACGTCACAGACAAGTTTGTCTCTCAAGGGAAAGGTCTGAGAAGTGTCGGTCTTCCGGCCCGAACCTCAAGTGATGTGCACTGGCAAGGTTTTGGAGCAGATAGTGTCTTCAAAACCAGTCAACAAGTGACAACAAAAGGTCGCTCCGTGACTTGTTCGTTTTCCTGAGCCAAAACCAAACGGAAAACCCACACGATTTGCGGACTTCCCATGTTTTGCGCACGCCAAGATGTCCACAAAATGACAAAAGTGCTGGGCCCCGCGCGGTGCGGGAATTCATCTCCCCCGCCCGCGACGCAGGGGGCTTGGCAGGACCGGCGAATGGCTGGCTGGGTGGGAAAGGCAACCTGTAAAGGTATGGTGGGTTCAGGGTTCTCTAAAAATTGTAAGTTGATCCATGCTTTCAGCTATTGGGGAGACACTTTGCGGATGTGTTCCTTGTGTTCCTGCTTGGGGATCCACCGGAATGGGTTTGCTCTTTGATCCAAGCTCTGATGGTTCCATGTTCCTCTTTGTCCAAGAGCTTAAATCACAAACCAGGCAACATATGGTCACGTATCATATCTTCACAAACAGGCGTTGTTCCCGTTTGAGAAGTAGCTGACGTTTCGGGCAAGCTTCAACTTGGGTCCAAAAAGTGATCTGGTGGCTTGCGCAACCACACTGGCTGCGTGCCATACGCATAGGGCATGCCCAAAGCTTGGCCCAATTGCCCAGTGGCCTGCGCAAAAAAAAAAACAAGAAGCCCCTTTTTAGGGTGGATCCTATTCAGTGGGAAACCCACAAGAAGGGATTGCAGTGCGGGTCTGAGGTACACGTGCCGGATGCCTAGCTGCTAAGCATGGGGTCAGGAGAAATGGTATTTGTTCTCAATTCCTTTAGCATCCCAATGTGCCATTTTTAGCACCCAGAGGTGCTCTCTTTAGCATCCAAACGCTACATAACACCTGCAGGGCGGGTCCGGAAATCCCCAAACACGTGCTATCCTCCAACTGCAAGCCGCTGGCAGACATCTGAGGCTCCCAGGCCCAATAGAAGGGAAGCCTTCGCAGAGCATCCACCATCAGAATCTCGGTCTGATGGAAGCTGTAGCGGGCCTATCGAGACGAGTCTTCGCGTCAAAATGACGGGGCCGGGACCCAAAGTGGATGGGGTTTCCCCACCAAGCCCCTTTTTGGTAGGTCGCCTGTGGTAATTTGGTTGGTTCAGAGGGCAGCAAACCCAGGTTTATAACCCCCTTTACAAACAGTTGGGGCCAATTGACTAGCCTGTGGAAGCAGACAAGTCTCAGAGTAGCGGCAATGAGCTATATGACATACGTCAACTCTGGTGAAGATGCCGAAAGGCAGCTAACTAACACTCGAGGCATTAAGGAAAAGCCAACTCATTTCGGCATACGTCCACATGCTGCGGGCTATCTCCTTGAATCGATGCCTTGTAGAAGTAGTACAGAAAAGTGAGGCTGCCAAAACCACCTCAGCCACAGTCAGGTTCCGGAAGGATTTATGACGTTTAGATAGCGCTTGTGGTCGCTTGGAGTCTCTTGGGTCGCTTGGGGTCACTTGGTGGTTGCTCGGGTTTGCATGCATCATTCGGGTCTTTCACGTGATAGGTCAGATCAGCGCCTGAAATGTGTGTGTGTGTGTTTACTAAAATACAAGCCATCAGAACCCCCCTGAAACAGCGGGTTCCGAACAGGGTCGCCATTCTGTCAACTCCTCCCGTTTGTGCAACCGTGCCAACAGATTTATTACCCTGATTGAAAACGGAGACATTCTCTATCATTCTCTTCTCAGAGGATGACTGTAGTTTGTTGGCGCAGACGACAGGGCAAGAGACACACATGCCAGGTGCTTCTTGAGTCGGGACAAGGGACTTGCCCGCTTCAAAATGGGTCCAATCCCGACAGGAGATTCGTCTACGGGTGTCTCTTTGAGTTGGACCTCAAAAAATGGTTGTTTCCCCTTTGGAAGCCGCTTTAAAAAAACACAAGAAAGAGGTACCGACTCAAAAAGAGACGAGGCTTCCATACTGAGTTTCGGGGAAGTCCAAGGGGCCCGCCATTGGATGTCTGGGGAGGAGACGGCCCACTACTCGCACGTCGTCCATGTTTAGTGAAGAAGGCCTAGTCTGGGGTCAATCGGGTTCGGGTTGGGCCCAACGGAATCAAACATTGAAACTGGCCCAAAAAGACAATCGGGTAAACCACAAATTGAAACTGCCCCCCCCCCAAGAAACGGATATTCCCATGTCTGAATCATTCAAACGGAAGCCCGGGGGTCGAAGGTTTGGATCCGAGCAGCTGGACAAATATACGAAGAAGAGGCCCCAGCCCATGGGCTTGCGCTCCTCCTGTTCGGAAAATTCGGTGAAAACACCTGGGTGCTTCTCAAAACAAGGGGGACCCCCCAAAATGCGCTTCTCCTTTTGGTTCCCCTAAACCAACCCAAATGGGCACCATGAAAAAAGACGCTGGCACGTGCATTCCTTGCGAGATCTGAAGGATGCTGTTTGTCATTGCGCCGGCAAGGCACGGTTTGCATATTGTCCTGTGGGCGAGTTTTGAAAGCAAACAGATCCCAGAGAGGGCGCTGCGCCAAAGATCAGAGCGATAGCACCTCATGGCCAGGGATCGTGTTTTTCTTTCCGTGGTGTTTGGTGTTCGCCCGTCCTTCTTGTCTGTCTCCGTGCTAGGTGCCTGCGCCTGGACGGTGTTTGCAAGCGTTCAAAGGAAAGCCACCCTCTGAGAGTTTTGTGGTGAGAGCTCCAAATCTACCGATCTAAGGCCCCCATGTGAAGACAAACCCACATCACATCACCTGTCGAAAACTAGGCACCGTTGAGAAGGGTGAAGGTCACCAGAGGCAGACATAGTCACCAACAGGCTGCTACGGCTCCCTTTGTGATTCTAAGTCAATACGTGAAAAGTGACTGAGTCTCTGTCCTGGGGTGGAACGCCTTCAAATTGCAGGTCATGCCAGGCCTGGTGGCAACGCTTACTTCCAAGTCTTGCTGAAAGCTGTTGGGAACTAGCGTGTTTTGCACCCCCTCATTCCAAGCCAAACAAGCCATAGCGACAGTCGGCGCAGGGCAAAATAGTGGCATATGGAGACAGGTTTTTTCCTACATGGTGTTTGCCACCCGTTGGAACCGATTTCTGGCTCGTTCCTTGTGCTTTGGAATCCGAGGGTTCCAAACGGATGCGAGGTCCTTCGCTGCGGGGGGTCACAAAGTACAAGTTGGTGTGTTTTGTTTCAGCAAAAGCCTAAGAATGGCGTGTTCGAAAGGAAAGCAAGCGGACAGCCTCAAAATGTGTGAGATGGTTGACACACCCTTCACAACAATTGGTGGACATCAATCCCCAAACCAAAGGGAGACCAAAATGCTATTTTGGAGGGTTCATATCCAACTCCCGGATTCAAATCCATGGACTCTGCTTCCGGAAACTTCGAGCCTGCGGAAGCTCCGCCTTCGAGCTGGAAGCTCCTAGTGAAAACGGGCACAGCTCAAACAATAAAAGACAAGCCGTGGAAACAAGTCAAACAGTGGGGCTTGTCAGTCCATGTCTATTCTATATAAGATAGTGATAGTGGTGGTATGTTGCCATGTTTTCCGAGTTTTACAACACGCAAAAACAAGCAAATGACATTGGGTGCGGGGAATGACAGCCATCGGGTTTGGTTCAAGGCAATCCTTCGCTTTGAAAGCTAAGCTGACTTGGCAACCAATCTTGGTGCGTTCAAGAGCCTCTTTGTACATGCAAAGACCTGACCGCCAATGTACCCTCCCAGGCGATTCCGTGGAAGCTCCCACCCTTCTAAAAGACGCGGTTCCATTTCCCGAGGCCTTCCGGGAGCTTCCATGATAGTCTGAGGGGGTGTACCATCGCTGAAAATGTTCAAACACTTCCCGATGACGTACATGTCAAAGCTCTATCTCTGCCAAGCTTTCTCTCGCTCCCAAGAGACTCTCATATTCCCCGGTAGAAACTCGACGAACTTTGCAAACATACTGCTACTCAGCTTCTTGCGAATTCCAACCTGGCCCTCTTCGAACTCAGGCCCTTTTGATGGAATCTACCAGCTATATACTCTGTGTTGATTTCACCGCCTGGACAGCTTTCTACCAAATCCCTCTGCCTTCAAACATGGGACAGTTCAAGCGGGCGCAAGCCTTTTGTAGGCCTGGCTGCTGCGCACTTCGACACGACTGGCTCGGGGTACGCAGTGGACCAACAGCCTTGTCCACGTCGACTTTGTCGAGGCAATGGCCCGAGAAGAAACCCCGTCAATTTCAGTGCAATCACAAGGTGCGATCAGCAGTGCAAACCGCGCTGTTCATGTATGGGGGCATAGTGGTCATCTGTGTTTGTTTCAATTGCATCTTGTTGCAATCAGTATCAGCGCAGAAACTGATCTTGCTATTTCTGCTCGTGTTTGGTTTTGGGCCTTTGACTAACATGGCAACAATGACTTAGAACACATGAAGGGTACGTGGACAGAGTTCCTCCTGCGCTTGCATTTGCAAGATGGCAGATGGAGGACAGGGCAAATTCAGGACTGCTTCCCTACCCAGCATCCAGAGCACTAGGCAGCAGCTTCCTTCTGACTGTACAACTTGAGCTGGCCATGACAACGACAAGCAATGATCATGATGGCTTCTGGACCCAAACAGTTTCGTGGCTCCTGCCTGTTCGCTGCCTTTTGCAACGGTCTGCTTCCGCACACCAGACGTGCTCAACATCTCAGTCGCCATCCAGCGGCAGCAGCTTGATGGCGCGGGTTGTGCCATAAACCGACCTTAATATCGATCCCATCCACTAAGTTGACCCCAACTCCCGCAAACCCTCCGAGGAAAAGGTCAGTCGTTTGGCAAATCTCAGAGACCCCGTGCAAAAACCCCAGCTGGTTGTCATGCCTGTAAGATGTTGCTTTCCAGGCATGCCCCCTACATCTTACAAAATCACCAATGAGTCCTCGTTTAGAAGGGTAGGACCTTGTGACAACCTTAGCAGCTTGGAGAAGGTTATTTCCATTTGCTTGTCGATAGGCACTTTCGTAAGGGGGGTTCGACGGAAAGCAAATGAACTCCGAATCCCATTTTGGGTGTTCCCTCTATTGACTCTATTGTGAGGCTCACAGCTTACACGGAACTCCAACTACTGGGGAGGGGATGTTGTCCAAACCAAGAGAAAAGCACTGCCAGTCTGGGGCCTTCTATGTTCGAGACAGATTGACAAGATTCAGGCGCCGCCTTGATGACCATCAAACAAACTATGCAAGGCTATTCCCAATCACTGGAGGGACTGCCGTCATTTACACCTGAAGATGCACCCCTGATGGTTCCGACCTGCACCACATGAAACAAGCCACAAATTGTGGTACATAGCCCTTGAATTTCCCAGCACCTCCACTCTTGTGCGTTAGCCGCCGAACAGCATAAAATGGAGAGCACAAACAAGAAAACTGGTTTGAAGGAGCCAGTAGATTCTTTCAAACGAAATCCGATTCATAAATCAACATTGGGGGAACGTGCAGTGGGGACCCCAAGATTGGGGTTGTTGAAAAGGAAAGTATCGCTCAGGTACATGGGTGGCAAGACACACGAAATCGTGGACATGAGTCAAACCTTGCCAATTTGAAGGTTGGCTGAATCAGGTTCACCTGGGCCAATTATTTGTGATGCCAAAGTGTCTGCACTTGTGCACTTGCTCGAACTCACTTTTTGTCATACTGGAGCTCACCTCCCTCACAAATGGGCAACATCATGCACCACTTGGTCTAGCTTTTTACGTTTCATCCCCAACTGGAAGATTTTGACCGGTATCCGTGGAAGTGTATTGCCAGGAGGCATGATGGGATACAAATCCATCTCATCGGGCACAGAGATGGGCCAATCTGCCGCCAGCTTCCCGTCCAAAAGAATCTGGAACTTGCCGTTCTTGCAGCTCACGTCCACCACCTAACTCCATGTCACCAATGTGTGTGTGTGTGTGCGTGTGTCTCTTTTGTGAGGGTACGATGCTTGGGTAGATTCAAAAGTGATTTAAGCAAAAACAAAGGACTCTTTTGAAACATACCCATTTGAGTGGTAGGAAAGGGAAACCGCCCCGTTTCGAACTTTGATAGCCTGTCTATCATTCAAAGTGGGCAAGGGGCTTTCCGAGCACGGTTTTCCAAAAACCTCCGGTTTCTGTTGCTCCATGTGTGTTGCACTCACTTTCTGAGGGGATGGTTCAGAGGAGTCCAAACTTGTTTTCCAGTAAAATTGTCTTCCTGAAAGAACTCAGGAAGTGAGTGGAGGGAGGTAACCCAGTTGAAACCACTCGAAATGGACACACCGCTTGCCTTGCCGCTGGGGATGAGGTGGTGCTTCCAGACCAGCTGAGTGTCCTGGCCGTCAATCACCAGCCGACCTTTGGGATCGGAGACCTCAGACGTTGGGCCACTGGTTGACCAGTGCCCAGGCTGGCAAAAAAAAGAAAGGCCTGGCATACTCATGTACGAAATCCTGCACCGTTTGATGGTCTGTCCCATGATTTCGAGGGCTTCATCCAGAACTGGTGCCGTTTGTGGATTTGGTCCATCAGTGTGAATTGCCCAAACTGTGTCTCCAAACCCATGGCTTGCGTGCTTTCAAAACCCAGTTGCAGCAAGTTCTGGAGCCCCCGTTCTCTTCGAAACAGTGGATCACAACCTCCACATAAGCATCCCAGCGTTTGTAGGAATGCACAAACCTTTGGGGACATTTTATACAAACAAATGTACTATGGGAGTACCCCCTCATTCAGCAGGGGGTTCTTTCCTTTGACGGTACCCTTTGTGTTTTGCTTTGAAAGAGACAACAATGGTAAACATCTGCCGGTAAATCAAATCTCATTTTGCGGGTTCTCCGCCTTTGGAGACAAACCCGCATCCTTGCCAAGTATCATAAGCACCGGCAACGTCGCGGGCTCGTGCAGGAAGCGGCTTCGGCAAATCCTCGGGTGGGCTGCCAGTGAAGCCAGCTTCAAAGCCTCCTTCCTTGTAGACTCCGTTGTTGTCCACAAGCAGAAACCTGCCAAATTGTGGGCAAGGCTAAGGGGATCAATTTGGCATTGCATAAGACTGGGATACAACGTCGGATGACAATCCAGATTGTAACTAGGTTTTACCAATGGCTATCACTGATATGAGTGGGGGTTCTGCTGCTTCGGCAGAACCAACTCAATTTGTTAAACAGTCAATTCAAAACTCGCAGGAAGCAAAAGGTCTCATGACCACCGGCAAGGTCCAAAGGAAACCCGGCAGGATCTGAATGTGGCAGTGTGTCAAAATTGTGAAGGGGGCATCTCATACCGACTCACCAAATTCCAGTGTTGCAGGAATTCGTTGAAAGGGGGCGTTCATGTTTTCTCCTCCACGTCCACCCCCTGCTAAACATCCAATGTGGGGAAGGGGCCAAAGTTTCAAATGTCCCAGCCAGTCACGTCACACTGGCCCAGGTCATCATCATGGTCAAGAGTCGGAGCCACTTCAATCAACATCTCCGAAAAGCCAACTAGTCTGCAACAACTCCGCACAACAAACCTATGGCTAGTTGTGTAATTATGTGTGTATATATATATATATATATGTATGTGTATCCGATGGCAGATATGTATGTGTATATACGTGTGACTCTGTTTGAGGTATACACTACTTGAAAGGAAAGGAAGGGATCAGGGGTACACCCTCAGAGGCCAAGGTGTCTTGAGGAGCCAAACTCTCAACCTGTGGAATCCAGCGATTTCAAACCAAGCTGACTAGGAGGACAGGGTACATAACGACAGCCCAAAATCCATATCTGAATGTTTCTCGGAAAAAAAGGAGAAAAACAACGCTGCAAATTAACATGGCACGAAAAAAAAGGTCGACCAAAAGCATACACGTTTAACTGATGGCTCTGGACTTCCATGTCAATCGGCGAGGGATCGTTTGAACCTATTTGAACTAGTGTTCAAACAAACTCCTTTAGGTTTCCTCTTCATTCAAAAAGGGCCAGGGTCGTGTGGTTTTGACAAAGGGGTGTTGTTTTTCAGGGTACCCTGTTTGGTGTGGTCTTAAAGGGAAACCAAAGGAGAGGATCCCCATTTCCCCGACGGGCATCCGGATCCGCCTGAAGTGCCGCGCGACCCCGGAGGACGCCACCACCGCGTGGCCCACCGGGAACTCCGCGACTTCGCCCTGGCCTCTGCCGCGCTTCACGGTGACGCGGTCCGGCAAGATCTGGGTGTTGCGGCCCTCGGACTCAAAGACAGGGAAAGATACGCTTGATCGACGTATGAACCCCAGTTTAATAGTAGGTGGGGGCTTTTTCAAAATCCGGGGACACCCCCCCTATTGAGAACCGGGGTGTGACACTATGGGGTCAACATTGCATAACCTCCCACCAATTGACAGCCGAAACCTGACGTTCGGGGGGTCGTGGTTTGGACCATTTTCCTAAAGGGACCCCCGAACGTCAGGTTTCATGTTAATTGGTGGGAGTGTACATAGATGCGAAACGAAGGAAATGAATAAAGAAGACAAAGAAGTCACAATTCCTATGGTTGTCAAGCAGTTCCCCCCCAACTATCTCCCAGCAAGGGGCCCATAATGGACCCCAACAGATATTATGACTGAGGCACCATGAGGCACCACTATTAAGTTGCTAAGTGGATGAAAAACTGAGTGCGCGGCAAAACATTTGTCTTTTCCACACATTCGCATCAAGCACCCCAGGTTGGTGTACTGAATCGGAAAAAAAAGATTTCAGAAGACTACAGTAATGTCCCTTCATTGGTGGTTGGCATTGTAGCTTGGGGATTTGACCCCCTTGCTCCGGGTAAACCGCACACCTCCCGCACCTCCAAGGCGCCACATGAAAATCGCCAGACAAACGGAGGATCTGAAGCGGAGGAAAACGTACGACATGGCCTTCCCCCGTCCTTGTGCACGCCGTGCCAGGAGACCCCGGTTTGCAGGAACTGATTCCGCAGCTGCCAGTGGGCGGACTTGAAGATCCACCTTACCAGGGACCCGGACAACAAATGGGCACCCTTGGCTTGGGGTCGCAACAGGTTCAAGCCACAACTCGAAGGAATTTCAACCAACTAAGGTGTGACATAGACGAAAGACTGAAACTTGAGTCACCAAACCAGATTCCTGGGCAGAGCCACTGAAGGAACTCGGAGTAGTCCACCTGGTCATCCTTGCTGACATCCTGGGCTTGCGACATGGCGATGCAGCGATTTTGTGGCGACCTTTTTGGGCCGCCTAAGGAAATTGAGAAACCAAAAGCAATCAGCTCATTTTAAATTCCCCCATTTAGGTAAAGTATGGCCCAACACATCGAAACCAGTTTGGTTCTATCAAAATGGTAACATCTTCACAAGCGCGCTACATTGGGGCCCTGTGGATGCAGGCTTTCTAGTCTTCTCCAAAGCCACGTGGCAGTTGTCTAAAAAATCCTCGGAGTTGACGTCTTTGCGGGGAAAAAAAGGAGCGCGGGCACCGTGAAGGCTTTTGTGAGGCTACGTGCGAAGTGCACACCCCGGCACTTGCAGCTGGCCAGCGCATTGCAATTGAAACAGACCATTTCAACACGCCTTCCCCGGCGCGCCATTTCAAGGCGACCTAGTTGACCAGAGCGCGATGGACCAGGTTCGCTTTCCGAGGGACTGGCGGGCTGCGTTCTAAAGTTGCTTTTTCGATGCAGGGGAAGGGCTTCCGAAACACGGCTTTGGGGGGGCCGAAACTGCTTTGCAGGCTTTTCATGTCTACCACCCGCGAAGGGCTTCTAAACTGTTTTGTCGTCCAAGACTGCTTTCTAGGCATGCTTGGCCCTTTCATAGGCTGCGGGAAGGAGGAAGGATTCCCTTTCAATCCCATCATCCTCAAAAAGTTCAGGTCAAAAAGGGTTCCCAACTCCCATCCCAAAACAGGCGGAAACCCAGGCGAAAACATCGGTCTTCTGAAAAAAATCCAGCTTGCACCAAAAGACACTGATGTGTGTCGCATCCTGGCCATTTGTTAGAACCCACTTGGATGTGTGTGTGTGTGTGCGCATGTTTGTTTGTTTGTTTGTTTGTTTGCTGAGGGCATATTTTTCAGCTTGGTTGGAGGGGACACCAATTTGTTTTGACCCCCACCTCCTTTTGCGTCGGCCCGGCTCCCCGGCCCGAGCCAAGGCTCTGCCGCTAGGAACATCGCCGACAGCTCGGCGTCCCCCACGTGCAGGCCCAAACCCTCAAAAACCGCCCGGAGCTCCTCCTTGTCAATGATGCCGTCCCCTGAGCGCTTCAAGTACCTTGACCTGATAACATTACTCAATTGGCTATTATCGCTCAGTTCACCAAGAGCGCTGGCGTTTTAATGAACACCAAAGCGCGTCCCAACCTACTGGCCCACTGGAAAGCGTCGGTCTGCATGGACTGACCACGCTCCGCAATGGTTGGTGGACATTAATCCTCATGCATATGAAAGGGTCCCCGTTCAAATTCATTCCCACCAAGTTGGCTGGCTACTAGAAAGGACCAAATGTGTGGGCTCGATTTGGTGGGCCATACCCAAATGAAATGGGGGATCACTCCAAATTGTCATTGCTCTCATGATTGTCCTTCAAAGCCACCCAACAACCAAGTATCCCCAAAACAAATAGACATGCCCAAATAGGAGCGGTCCCACAAAAAGGTTGCACTTCTTGCTGGTTTCCTTCAACCCAACCTGAAACGGATGCACCTACCCATTTGGGTGTGGCTTAAAAGTAAAGAGCTAGGGTTACGCAGGCCTTAGTCTTTGGTTCCATTCACCAAAGTGCACTTTGGGTACTTGTTTAAAGCCACAAACATTTGAGGTCAACCCCAAAGGCCCGGGCCGTTGCGGTCCCACTGCAAGAACGCGGCCATCACGTTGGCATGTTCCACGTCCTCCGCGGCCGCCAGGAAGTCCGCCTGCTGGCTGTTCACTTCAAAAAGAAAGCAAACCAATAAGCAAGCACATGCAAGCACCCAACCGACCGACCAACCAACCGACCGACCAACCGACCAACCGACCAACCACAACCCGACAAATCAAGCAACCAACCAAGCAAGCAACCAACAAACCAGCCAGCCAGCCAAACAAACAAACAAACAAACAAACAAACAAACAAACAAACAACCCCAACAAACCAACCCACCAGCCAGCCAGCCAAGAAAGAAAGACACAAATAAACAAACCCAAAACCGCACACGCATGCGCACGCAAGTAAAAACAATACGCTTCGCCGAGCCACCCGTCTCAGCTAAGCAATTGTGAGCTCAAGTACATGTTGGGCGCTCCAATGTCCCAGCAAAAGCCTCTGCCAGGTTCCATGTTTAGGAGTCAACAAATCAGAGATTTGTCAGTCCTTTGCCTTGGCCTCTTCTACAATCTCGTCGTCTGACTCGCTGCGCTTCATGGCAGCAGCACTTCCAGACTGCGGGTGTGTTAATGTATCAATGGAAAACTGCTTCTGGGCTGTTGAGAAGCATCGACCCGCCGGCAACAAGCTGATTGCCTGCTTGATGTGCGAACATGTGTCAACGAGTTATTCTGACTTTCTTCTACTGAGAAGTAAGTCCTCGGCTGCAACAAAAACACGGGTGCTGTGACGTCGTTGAGGGCGCGATGATGTTGTGTCGTGCTCACACCGCATTTGCTTCAATGTGCGCTGCATAAATCAATCAAGCCAAAATCCAATGGCATCATCCATGCCCATGGTTGTGGTATGTCCAAATCGGCATGCTGGAGCCAAAAAGCTGAGTCAATAGCTGTGTTGTCCCTCTGCAACACTATCCCAAGCAACACTATCCCGACACACCCATACCGTCGTTACTGTACCTTTCTCAGTCCTGACTTTCAAAATCCAGCGACCCGTACGTAGGAACAATCAACAAAAACGGGACCAGTACCAATCAATTGTCGTTTAACTGACCCTGGCATCTGAGAATCTGCACAGCTGATGTGTCCTCCGCTCGTCTCGGCCATGAGTCTCACCGACCTGCACGGAGTCTCAGCCCCAAAGCCCCGGCTTTTGATGGTGCCCAAATATAGACATGTTTTCGGAGTTTTGCCAAATGTGTGGGGTTGCTTTCTGCAGAAGCTGCTATGTTGCCATCTCGAAGTGTTTCCAAAATGTTCGGCCATTGCCATCCACTGCCCACGACACTTTGCGTGATACGTTCGGTTTTACTCCCCTGCCCAAGGATCTCGCAGATTCTCGTGGCGAATGGGGCCTCTCATTTAAAGAAGAACGCAAAAGGATGTTGGGGTTGAAGCGATAATGCCAGCTTTGACATATTCAAAGGCATAAATGTTCGAACGGCGGACCATATTCATCAGAGGGGTTCCCATAAATGTCGATTAGACTTCCAACAAAAATGGGAGGGTGGGATTCCCACAGAGCAAGCTTATCAATCTGGAGTGGACCACAAGTTTTGTGATGTTGACGGTGCGCTTTGCTGATCATGCGCACAGGGGTTTCTAGGGCCAATCCTTGTGGCTTGTGAAGCCGGACTCTGGGGGTGCCCTGAAAATTTTGGGACTGGGACCCTCTCGTTCGGGTAAGTATATAATAGGAAACTAAGGCAAGAACGCCAACTGCGCGTCTCATGGGCTGTATAGACTCATATAAAACACCCATTGGAATCCATTCTATAGCTCACGCAGCAGAGGATATCCGACGCAGAATGCAAATACTTTCATGGCAGGCCAGAATTTGCGAACCTCCCACTACTTTAGGAGGACAACAGTTTATTAATGCCTGTTGCTTATTTCTGCAAAGCTGCGTGGGTCACTCGCGGATCGAACTACCAACTCTGGTCTGTGTGTGTGAACCACCTGAATCAAGGCTCCGCCGTTGCAACTTGGTTTTATCAGGCTGGCTACCCTCAGGGCCAGCACGTCGCCCAAGGGCATCCCACTAGCTTTCATGGTGGGCTCTGCACCTGCGCGGGTGGGCAAGATTGGATTTCTCTGCCACAATGGTTGTCTTGTATGTTTCCGTACGCGTTCTGTCAAAGGGCGTGCTGGGTGGGGTTTGTCCCCATCAGACCTTTGCCCGCCAGAGAAAGATGTCTTAGCTCGCCAAACAAGAACTCATCCCCGGTGTGGGATAGACGGTGTTTCGCTCTCTGCCTGTGAAGCACGTAAAGAGAGACGGTGAGCTTGTTCTGGCCTCGTCCCTAGGTCTTGCTTTGCTCGTTCTGGCCCCATCAAGGCTTGATCAAGGGTGCAGCCTAGGTCTTGCTTTGCTCGCTCTGGCCCCATCCAGCGTACAGCTCATGGTTGAAGGTAAAGACGCGCCAAACGCGTGCTCGACTCAGTCCGGTAACGCGTGGATTAACCAGCTGAAGCTTCCAAAGCAGAAGGAGAAGAAGATTCATGAGCTGCTGGCTCATTCTAGTGAGTTGTACAAGTCCCTTTCCGATGAGGCTCCACCGACTCCTCTGAACTTCTGTAGCTTGGCTCTTGACCTTAAAGCCCTCGTTTCCCGAGCTCGGCCTCGGAGGTGTCTGACCAACCCTTGCCGCGCATAGTCCGGGCGCATCCGCTATCCAGGATGGCAAGACCCGGCGGGCCCGTGTCTGAGTCCCCGACCTCGAGTTCCACAGCGGCGTCCTTGGTCATCATGACGTCGCAGTAGTGGATGTGCGGTTCATCCTGTGGGCCATATTGGATGGGGATCTGGCTGTAGTGTCCTCTTCTGGGCATCACTCAGCCCTTCGCTTGACTTGAGCATCCGAAGAAATGCAGCTCCTATCACACGAGGTCTGCCGTAGAGGTAGAAGGCCATCCTGAACACCTCCACAGTCATCGGCTTGTTACGCAAGATGTGGACCATGATGTCCCTGCCGTGAGTTCCATACTCCGGGCATGAGGCGACCTGGGCGCAGTTGCATCCTGACAACGGACCTGACGCGATGGGAAAATGGTCAGCAGGTAGTGAATGAGGGTAGTTCCTCCTCAAGGCAGATCCTCACGCCGTAGACCCACAGTGTTCGCAACCTTGGGCCCGGTCGTCTTGCTATTGCTTCCAGGAATCACATCCCATCCGTCTGGCGATGACGATGGCGATCCCGGGTAGCCAGCAGTGGTTGTAGGTGTCGAGATCCCCCGACTGCTGAGGTCTTGGCCTTGTCGTCCTGCAAGGAGAGCCTTGCAACCGACGCAGCGAGCTCTTGAGACCGAGAGGCACTGCCCCACTTCGTCGCAAGGGCGATCTGCACGAGGTAGCCCCGCGTTCTCTCCGCCTGGCCACAATCACACTCTTCTCGCACTGCTTGCACGTGATATGCCTGGTGTGGCCGTTGGCTCCACGGTGGAACCTCTCCTCCCACACCAAGCAGAAACCCGACAAGACGGTCAGGCTCCGCTTACCATCAGAATCCACGCTGCGGCGAGGCGGAAGCAAAGGACCTTTTTCCTTATGACTAAGGGCGCCCTCCAGGGCCAGATGCAGCGGTCGCACACACCTGGACTGTTCCTAGTGCATGAGACTATGAACTTTCACACTATATTTCAATTATATAATAGTTTAAAGGCTTCAGAGTGTGGTAGTTCGACCGCGCAAATGACCCAGCAACAGCTTGCCGGATTTTGGGGGAAACGGTCGCGTTCTCCAAGAAGGCGCACCCGGACCCCAAAAAAAATGTCCAAAGGGTACCTTCAAGACCAAAGGGTGCCACGGATGGAAGCCTTTCACCTCAAATATCCCAAGGGCGTGAGGTGGCAGAAGTTGCCAAACCCAAGATATATTGAAAATGACTCGCAGAAAGCAAAATCTGCCCTGTGAGAGGCACCTCAATGAATTCTGTCCAGGGCTAGGCGCAGAAATCCGCGTAGTCGTCAATTGCCCGCACAAAACTAAACCAGAAATCGCACTAGCTGTGCTAGATTCTCTCTCCTCGCACGCTCAAAACCAGGCCATCCATGTTGCACGCTAAATGATAAATGAGCAGAAACAAACAAAGGGCTTCCTAACATGGAAGTCTAATGAAATCTACTTCTACTTTGGTCTGCTAAAAACCAGTACGGAAGGAAGATACCGACGATACCAAAATACAACGAATGGCAAAGGCTGCTTCACATGAGGTTTGGGTTGGGACCATCCGCAATAAGCCTGTACAAGTGGCGGGGAGGGGGGGTCTGGCTGACTCTCATGCCAACATTTTCTTTTCCAAGCTATGTCCAGCCTCGGCAGCATGGGCAGAAGATGCCCACATGGCGCGAGGCGGCCTGTTGTTTGCACCCAGCCCCCTTGTGCCCTCTATGGAGCGGCTCACGGATCCTGCACGTCAAGCCGCATCAGAAACTGGCGTCACTGTCAATTGGAAACATGGTGTTGATGAAGGAGTATCCTAAATCGCCTCATGGGCTACGCACTCGATTAGCAGCATCAAATATGAAGCTACAACAATCAAGGGAGTTGCTGCGTACTTATCTGTGCATTGCAGCTGGTGAAGTGGACCCATGGAGGCGAAGGGCTTGCGGAACCGTATCAAACCAAGACTTCTCATGCTGTACATCTTCTGTAGGTGACTTAGAACTACTTGGGCTGCGTGAAACAAGGTGGCCCCCCCGCTGACTCCTGGTGAACAACTTAAGGATACACGTTTTGTGTACCCATCACATCACCAGCCTGGTCCCTCAGTTGCAAAGCACCTGTACCGGTGACGCTCTTTCATCCCACCGGTATCATCTGCTCATATATTTCCCTGAACCTCAAAGAGGCTCAAACCAAGCATCACACATACAAACAACACACGCAAAACAAACAACAACCAAAAACAAACCATACCAAACAAAACAACACCAGCACGGAACAGAACTCACCAATGCAACACAAAACAAAACGAGCAACACAACAACACATATTAACAACACGTGTAAACAAACAAACAAACAGACAAACAAACAAACAAACAAACACGCAAAACAAACAAACACACAAACAAACAAACAAACAAACAAACAAACAAACAACCAACCAACCAACCAACCAAACGAACAAACAAACAAACAAACACACACACACACACACAACCAAAACACACAAACAAAAACACACACACACATAAACAACAAACAAACAAACAAACAAACAAACAAACAAACAAACAAACAAACAAACAAACAAACAAACAAACAAACAAACAAACAAACAATCACACAACCAAAAAACACAAACAAAGACACACACACACACGCACATAGACAACACACACACACAAACAAACAAACAAACAAACAAACAAACAAACAAACAAACAAACAAACAAAAACACACACACAAAACACACAAACAAAAACACACGCACATAAACAACACACACAAGCAAACTAACAAAACAAACAAACAAACAAAAACAAACAAACAAACAACCACACAACCAACCAACCAACCAAACAGACAGACAGACAGACAGACAGACAGACAGACAGACAGACACACATACAAACAGTCAAACACACACACACACACAGAAACACACACACACACACAACACACGCACACACACCCACACACACAAACAAACAAACCAACAAATAAACAAACAATCAATCAATCAATCAAACAAACAAACAAACAAACAAACAAACAAGCAAGCAATGAAGCAAACAAACACACAAACACACAAAAAACAAACAAACAAACAAACATACATACATACATACCATACATACATACAAACACACACACACACACAACCAACCAACCAACCAACCAACCAACCAACCAACCAACCAACCAACCAAGCCAGCCAGCCAGCCAGCCAGCCAGCCAGCCAGCCAGCCAGCCAGCCAGCCAGCCAGCCAGCCAGCCAGCCAGCCAGACAGACAGACAGACAGACAGACAGACAGACAGACAGACAGACAGACAGACAGACAGACAGACAGACAGACAGACAGACAGACAGACAGACAGACAGACACACAAACAGACAAACATACAAGCAAGCAAGCAAGCAAGCAAGCAAGCAAGCAAGCAAGCAAGCAAGCAATCAATCAATCAATCAATCAATCAATCAAACAAACAAACAAACAAACGCACAAACAAACACACAAACAAACAAACAAACAAACAAACAAGCCAACAAACAAACAACCAAACACGCGAGCAAGCAAACAAGCACGCAACCAATACCCAAACAAGCAGTTCAGCAAAGACACACACACACACACGAGCCAAAAGAGCGCATCCCTGTTTCACTCCAAACAATCCCGTGACAGGGTGACCCTAGAAACCCCTTCCATCAGAAAGGACCTGCGGCAATTCAGCCCTCGGCGAAGGAGCGGTGCCTGCCTCTGAGAGTCGCTTGGGCCAGGCGATGCATCGCGCGGAGCAAGTTAGCTCTGGAAAGGGGCACTTTTGGAGCCCTTGGTCGGTTTGCCCAGGGAAATGGCGTCTGGAGTCTTAGTGTCTAGACGCCATGATTAGTGCTATGTCCCTTTTTTCCAGAGTCCAAAAGTGTCGTTTGCCTCAGGAGATTCAACTGTAGCTGGAGCTGCGCCGTGAGCACAATGAGGCCATGTTAATGGGCAGCTTCTAAATCAAACTCGTGGGTACAGGGAGTTCTGGGGCAGTGGCTCGAACTGGCTCGAACAATTTCACCAACTTCAAGATGTACGGAACAGAACCATACACAATCGAATTGAGCCAACCAAATCGTATGTGTGGTCAGATCGCCAAACTAGGCGAATCTATCCTTCCGTCTGATCTTCACAGCAACGCCGAGCTGCGCGCCAACTTCATCGCTTACAAGCAAAAACCCGGTTTTCACAGGGGGACCGCTCTTAAAGGGAACACACCCTATGAATCAACCAGCGGCCCAGGGGCTTATTCACCCTTCCTGGCTTCCCATTCCTCTGAACGCCGGATCTTCCTACCTGCAATAGCAATGGTATCAAACGCATTGGAACTTTGAACTCTTCAGCAGCATCCCCCAGTCAATACATTGGGGCAGTCGTTGGTGTTCCCTTCGATTCCAAAGCCAGCTTCGATTGGAACGACCAGCGCGTTTCCGAAACCCACAGCCTGTTTTCTTGGACAGGGCGCAAAGCCACTCCCTTGCGCATCCGATTTGTCGGGTTCCTCGAATGAGTGAACCCAATCAGTCGCAAGTTGCTAGTTATTTTTTGGGGGGAGGCGTTAATCTTTCGGGTTGGCACCATAAAAAAAAATCCTCGGCTCGTGCGAGGGGAAAGGCACCTCCTCGGGCCAGGCCCGGGACGCCTCCGCGCGCTTCTTGGCGCGGCCTGTCGATTTCAGAGCGAACCCACGGATTCGGATGCCTTGAAGCAAGGACCCGGCCGTCGAGCATCCTGCAAAGGACTGGAACCAACAAAATCCCGCACTTTTCTGAGGAATAACAAATTTGGAGGAATTTTGGGAAAGGGTGAATTTGTCTTGATTGGTGATGGGCGAGCGGTTTGGAGGTTAAGTGCAGCCCAATTGGCTCAGGATGCCACCAGTTCAAATCCCCAAACCACCAATCTTCACCACTAAGGAATGATTACCAGATAGGCACCGGCTTGGACAAACATAATGGGTTCCATTGGATGATGGAAAACCAACCGACTGGAAAAAAAAAACTCGATTTGGCTGAGGTCATATGTGAGGACATGCACCCTCTTTTTGGATGGTTTGGACATGAGAAGCAAAATTATGTGCATCATTCAGAGGGGTCCCAAATAGATAAATAAAAACGCCCACAACGAGGTCAGTTGACTCCCCTATAGAATTGAATACCCGAAAACCACGAGGGATGAGAACTGTCGCCCTTCAAAAGTTTGAGACAGGACCATCCCGAATAAACTTGGGGGGGCATTCTAGCAAGCCTCAGGTGGGCAATACGTTCCCACATTCATGGCCGGCAACCTTTGCTTTCGCGGAGCCTTGGATTGCAGTACGTGTCAGGGTCACAGCGCCGATTCGTGCTTTGATGACCGCAGTTTTCCGTGCTGACTGAAGCATAAGGCGGCCCTCCAATAAGGCAAGATTCGGAATCGAAGGACCAAGCCAACATCGGCCGACAAAGCGGATGTCTTGCTCCAGGTGGTTGGTTGATTCTCACCCACATCTCCAGCCTGTCGCTCACGCCGCCTTTTTGCTCAAGCTAGCAGTCATGCAGCCCGGCTTGAGGATCAAGCGACTTGATCTCGTCAACTCTTTCCGAAGCTCAATCATCTCTCGTGAAGGCATGAATTTGGCTGCATGAATTTCACGGATTACACGGCAATAAGGTTGACTAAGGCAAAGGGCCTTCAGCCCTCCAGTGACCATCAAGGCACGGGTAGTTGACTTTAAAGCCCCTCCAAAATGAGGAAGAAGGGGAATTAACTCCAACAGACCCACGTTCGTCACGTTCGTGCGGCGAGCGCCCAGCGCGAGGCGCGCCAGAGGTTTGCAGCCTTGGTCCAAGCTGGGAAGGGGCGAAGGAAATCCAGCTTGCCAAATTCATTGCTTTTGCTCGCTCGCTCACTTGCTTGCTGGCTCGCTCGCTCGCTTGCTCGTGTCTTTTCCTTCTGGGAATCACCCTGTGTTCTGTGTGTCGCAACCGCCAAGTACACTAGAAACAAGCAAAAGAAAGACATGACGATCCAGGACTTGACATGCCAAAACTACGCTCCAAATTGCAGGTATCTTTTTGGTCTCTTTGCAACACCCAGACTTGGTGTACAGTGTACAGTGTACGGAATCACAAGCCTCAAGCCCTTCAACGGTGGGTGGCAGAATTGGATTTATAAACTTGACGCTCGTGAAGGGGGTTCCTTTGTCTGACTAACCGAATGAAAGCTGGCGGGATACAACACTCGGAAGGGCGACAAGGAAACATCCAGAAGCCCCACAAAGGCATTTGTTTGCGCCCCAGACTTATTTACCAAGGTCAAGCACGCAAAACACATCCACTCCACGGTCCCCAAGGCCTAACTTGCCGCTTTGAAAGTATGCTTCAGTCACTAGGTGGTTGTTTTTGAAGGTGCCCTTGCGGGTTCTCTCAATTGCCACGACCATATGGAGTCCAGCCCAACCCGTACGGAGCTTAGAAGCTATGCCCAAGCCTGAAAACCGATTAGCAAGCTGAGTGGAGCGTGTAACAACTCCTTTCCCAAATCACTGGGTACGCTCTGAAGAAACACAGGTCTGCCCATTCAACCCCGTTTACCTCTGGGCCCGTTGGCTGGCCAGGCGAAGCAGCGGGAATGCCCAACTTTCCCGAACGATTGGGAAATAAGTATAATTACGTAAGCACCGAGCTTGATGAGAACTTGATGATGTCATGTCGTGAATCTTGGTATACCCTTGGGAACAGCAAGCACTGATGCAATAGGATAAGCACATCAGCGGCAAACACTTATGCTCCCTTAATGGCCCGATAAGTGTTGACAGCGCAGCACCCTAGCCCCGCAATGAACATCACAGTTCTTAAACTTAGAACCAGGCTTAGAAGGCAGCCAGTCCTACCAGTTTCATGGGTGTCCTACTATTGAGGAAACCCTGCAAATGTTGGGTGTGCCTTTGTACCAAGCACAACTCACTTGAGTGAGTTGGCCCCATAAGAGTCAACCCGTCTATGTTCAAGCTGTCTTCCCAAAGATCTGTAATCCCGGTTCAGACAGAGCCGACTTACAAGCCAGCTTACGAGTTGGGATGCCCAGTTCAATTGCCGCGAGGCATCACTACATGAGCTTGTCTCGAGATTCCAACATAGGTGGTTTCCTTTTCGTCTCCCTCTTGACGAAGCGCCAGGGTACCCTCGAAAGAGACACAGCGCTGGTGGGCGTTTCCAATCAGAGTTTGCAAGTCGAGCTGGTCCCAGTCCAGTAGTCTTCATCTGTGCGGAGCAATTACTCCGCCGACGCTGGCAGCACAGCCGCTCTGGGCTGTTGCCGCAGTCGTCAAAAAAAGGCTGAACTGAAACCAAAAGTAACAATCGATCTCCCCTTTGGAGAGTCTACTCTAGGGTCTGGAGCGGTTTACAGACGCCAAAGGCGCAGGATTCGCTCGGATGTGTACGCACGAGCGGGGGTGAGTGCCCGTCGCTGATCGACTTGGATATGCCCTTTGCACAAAATAAGCAAGCGTTGCCATCTGAGGCTTTCTGACTGAAGCAAATCAGGGGGCATCTGCCACCGCCCGCATTTCCTTGACAGGAACTCTCCGATAAGCCCTGCCAAGTCTTCAGAGTCAGGGGGGCAAATCGTCACCCTTGTTGACTCAGCCTCTTGCCACTGAAGATGGTCGTGTTGCAAGGTTGAAAGCGACCGAGTGGACATTGACATGCACACTTACAATGGCAAAGACCATGGCCCATCACTCTATGATCTTTCATGCCAGTCGCTTCAAGTTCATTTTACATAGGGCGCAAATCACGAACATGAGATCACGTACTCGACACCGATCTTAGCGTGTGCTTGTGCAGCTTGTTGGCTTCACGTCTACCTCAAAAAGTGCTTGATGGTGCCTTGCCCCAAGTTGTGGACACTCCCATTCGTAAGGACTCTGAAAACGAGCAGGTCCTAACACAACATGCACCACAGGCGTCGGCTGATGGCTGACGTCAGAGGCGCCGAGCAAATGCTAAGGCTAAGCCTAAGAAGGTTGGGCCCAACAAGCTTGCCAGTATCACTCACTATGCGCAGAAGGTACAAAAACACAACGGTCTTCAGTCCCACAAGAAACAAACCTGCCCTGACTTCTGACCATTGGGTCCAACCTTCACTTCGGCCCGGGCCCCGTGCCCTTTCACACCGCAAAGTCCATCATTCGCCCCAAGATGCGCTCCTGCGGGAAAGGACAGGCGGCAAAATGCGAAGGTCTCCACGGCGAAGCAATAGTCACGCGCACTGGTATAACTTGGTCGAGGATCTATCTGTCAAGAGCTGTCTTTCCGGTCCCTATCTTGAGCCCTATGGCAAAGTCTGCACCCTCCAGCAAACCTATGCACCTGGCAGCCAGCAAGGTCCAATCTTTGACAAGCGCAAAAGTCAAAATCTAGTGGGATCCGGCGGTCATGGACTAAAACCTGCGGTCCCCTGGTGGTTTCATTTTGACCCATATCCAAGTCATGCTGGGTGGGCACTCTGTTTACGGCCAGGCAGAAGGCAGCTTCTGCATCAAGGACCAGCTCAGTCCATGAAGATCTCTCCATTCAATTTTTGTCAACTCAGAATGTGCTCCAAACAAATTGGGCCACAAGGCCCTTGGGTTGTCTCAAAAATAGCTCGACCACTCATCCAAAACCAGTGGAGCTCCTTCCCCCCCGCCGTTCCGGCCCCCGGGTCCTGGCGCATCAAGTAGTTCTGGCGCGCCGCGGCAGCACAGGACAGCTCGCTGGCCTCACGAGAAACGTTCTTCTCAATAGGAACCCCTTTTTGACGTCTTTGATTCTCAAAGGTGATCAAAACAGACGTTTCGTGGGTCCCTTTGATGTTTAGGGTGTATTGCATAGATTGGGATCTCCACTGAGCGGCCACATTGAATGGAAGCGGTTGAAACGGCGCGTTGGTCACTTTTGGCCGTTTGGCTTGGCAGTCAACTCCGTGGTGCATGAGTCACGCAGTTGGACAGAAACATGAATTGCGAACTCAGAGGTCAAGATGTGACTGGTCAGCGCAAATGTCCTCTGAGCGACGGGCTCATGGGGCTAGGAGGCCAAGTAATTCAACCATTTTTCGGCCCAACGAAATGGGCGACCAAGGGCTTCCTTTTGAAGTTGTGGGGCACGCCCCATTTTGGAACAAACATGGTCCCGCTCTGTGCTACCAAAGTGGGATTCAAAATTCCCATCCCGGCGACTGCGTTATGACTTTAAAAGAGGTTTGCCTTGGACTTGTCACAGAACGCAGCCTTGGACCGTTCGCAGAAAGCGGCAACCTAAACAACCACGTTTTTACGGCCACCATTCATTGCCTCACTTGCAACCAAAATTGCTTGTTTTCAGCGAATGTGGGAATGAGCCCCCGCACTGTTGGAGCCAGACATGGTCGGGTTTGTCCAGCCACTTTCCCTGAGAACAACAACCATCACACATTTCACAAACTTGATCTGAGGGATTCAAAGGGCCTTGGACACCAGTGACCTTCTGGCAGAAAAGATGGCCGTGGTGATAGATGGTGTACAAACCTTATCTAAGCCACCCATCTAACTATTTCTAACCAAGCCATCCTGAAAAGCACTTGAAAAAATGATGATTGAAACCACCAAGCAGGAACATAAGGAATCCGATTCCAATTCTGGGGACTGATTCATCCCGCCTCGTTTTGCTGGATGACCCTGTTCGGGGTACGGCTGCCCAGCAAGACTGGACCGCTGGTCTTCTGCCTGAGCCCGGCGGGGGGAGGGGGGGGGAGGGGCCGGTTTCCCTTTGAAATTCAACAAATAAGCAAAGCAGCAAATCCAGCTGGCTCGAAGAGCGTGGAATGCCCAGATGCTGGTGATGCAGGGAATGCCGGGGATGCTGGCGAAGTTTTGCGAGGATGCAGAGGATGATGCTGGCGATTGTCCGGGGCGATTTGCACGGTATTTACAGTGTGTTTTTGAAGGTCGGGCAACGTGGCATCAGAAGCCCGTCGCAAAGCCAGGGAGGCCGGGGATGTTTGGGGTCCAAGTGTTTGGGCCGGCCTGCGTGCAGGTGATGCAGGCAATGCTGAGGAGGAGCTTGGGGTGCAACAAAACACGTCAGCGTGCATCGCCTGCATCCCCTGCATCGCTCAAACCCTTCAAAACGCCCCCTGAGAGTAGGTTTTGGCGGTAGGCGGACATGGAGGGCCAGTCTGCGATCGAGTGAGCGGCTTTTGTTGCGCAAGTGCGGCTGCGGCCGCTGTGCGGAAAACATCACGCATACCGTGTTTGTCTTCATTTGTCCACCGGTGTGGGGCTGGGACGGGCTGCCGGGGATGCATTCTTTGGTCTGATTGGCTTTCGGTGTGAGACACGTGCGGCGCGCGCGCGCGACGCAAGCGCCGGACGCAAGCAGGCACACGTGCTCTCAAGCTGGGGTGGGTGAGTGCATGCTCAGTGTCAGGGGGGTTGGGCAAGCAACCTTGCAGCCTCTTGTGCGTGTGGGTTCGCAGCGAGCGCGTGCTTGGGTGGTCCGGAGGCCAGGCTCTGAAACAAGGTCCCGCCAAAACAGAGTTCTTCTTAGTGCTCCTCATCTCACCTGTCCGACCGGCCAGCGCAGCTGGTGATGGCGAAGCCCTAGGATTGGCTGTTCTATGCCAAGAATTCGCGGGAGCCCCAGACTTCGTTATTTCTCCAGTCAGATCAAGCCACGGGCTCAGGTGCGATGGGTCCTTTCTTCTGGGTAGGTCCTGATCTTGGTTCTCTCCTTGACTTGTCAAAAAGCCCTCAAAGGAAAGCCAGAATTGAGGAGACCCCTGGATGATTGATAGAAGGGTGTCCCGTTCTCCAGGGGATCCAGCGCTTTTGGGCGAGAAAAAGCCAACTGTAGACCCTTTTCTTTTTTTTTTTTAAAGAAAGGTCGACATTCGGGGTCGCTGAAAAAGTTACTGCAGCAACTTCCCATGAAACGGACACTTGAGGCTCGAGGTTTAGATGTCCGACATGGGATTGTCCAAATCCGCACAACTTTGGGCCTTTGTGTTACCGGGTTACCCAAGAGGCAACCCCCAAAAACTCCCCACGCCATCTTGAGGGGCCCGGGGCCACCGCCTGGCTTCCGACGCTGGGGTGCCCTCCTCTTGCTTTGCCTGGCAAAAGGCGCCGGCAGTTTCTCAGCCGGGGGGGGGGGAGGAGGTGGAGCGCAAGAACATCAGCCAAACAGCAGGAAGCTAAATCCGGGCAAATGCCAAGCCCCTTCTCTATGTCGAGGGAGTCAACCAGGCCTTCTTAATTGACTTTGAAGGGGGTCAACCTGAAAAGAACTGGTTCCTTTTACCTGTTTCTGGTGATATGGTGCGGTTGATTTGTCCTCAGCAGAAAATGGATCATTTGCAAATTGTCCTATGACTCCCTATAGACATGATTGAGGTTGATGGGCATCAAAGAGACTCGCCTTTTGATAAATGCCTTGCTGACTGGCAGGGTTCGAGCTGGGTCTCAAGGTGGTGGTCAAAAAAGGGCGGTAGGAGCCTTGTGAGACACACTTCGCTGGAACCCTACTCCCTTGCAAATGTGTCTAGGAGCCTGCAACAACTGTGGATCCTACTGACGACCCAACAACTGCCACATGCAAGTGTGCGCAGTCGCACACTGAATAGCAATGCGCAACAAATGACAATGCGCAAAACCAGGCTTTTCTGTTCAGATTGCTTATCAACCCATGCCCGGAGCAGCACCTCACATCACAAGCTGGCCTACGCGCACTCGGACAAATCTTAGTCAGGAAGATCGAGCGCCAAACCAGCCTCTCGAGTGGATGTGCCCGATTTTGTGTGCGCAGGCCTCGGAGTCTCAGACATTCGCGATTCGGCGATTCTCTCAGTCACACCTCAAAGAAACACAACTGCGCCCAAGTCGCAGAAAGAACAATCGAATATTCCAGTTGAAAATGCCGCTAGAGTACCCTTTTGGACACTACAAGGTGAAACGCAAGACCTGTCATGCTTGAAGTACGAAAGGCGCTTGGGAATGTCAAATTCAGGGGTGCACAATTGGGTGGCGTTCTAGTATCTTACCAAATAACAGAGCACCCGAGCTTTTGACACACACACAGCCAAGTACTTAATAAAGGGTCTTCTGTCTTGCGTCCTTCAGAGGATATCATTCTCAGGGATGCTAGTGTCAACAACCTGCTCTCTTGAGGTGAGGAATAGCCATCAATTCTCACTAGGCCGCCTGTGTTGTTTCATGAAACGGCACACCAAGGGTGACTACTTACTTTGACTGTAGCGACTACTTTACGATATAGGCTGTACCCTCCCACCCAACAACATAGAACCCACCAGAAGGCCCCTTTGTAGCGGGATCATGGTGGTACGGTGGGAAACCACAAGAAACAACGCCATTCTGCCACCCCAGCGGCTCGCCGCCCTCCGCTTCCGGGACAGGGCTTGGGAAGAGGCTCCCAAGCACGGCAGGGAATGCACCTACGGCCCACGCCGAAGTGGGCAAAACTCCTTCTGGCCGTGGTCATGGTTGCCTCCTTCTCAGGATACTTTTCAAAGGATACTTTTCAAGTTGGTCCATCCCCTGAAAAGGGAGTTGATGACCATCCCTACCAACCCCAGTTTACTGGGGGCTTTTGACCATGGCACACATAGATCAAGAGTGTCTGGCGTTTGCGGGTAATGAACCAACTGTCTCTCCGCGTCCAATTTTGAGACATGCCCATGCATTGAAACAGTTAAGTGTGACCACTGCACATGCTGAATCATACGATTGGCTCTTTGGTTTGGTAGTTGAACACTGCACATACTGTTACCTGCGTGGCACTCTCATCAAAATGCCATTCGCAGTTCCCAGCTGAATCTCAACATCAGGAAGATACCCAAGACCCAATGCCAGGAGTAGGCAACCAAATGTCCAGCAAATGATTACAACATCTTTGCCTCCACCTCTTGGGACCCTTCCGAATAACTCCTGGCATCGAACTCAAACATTTACAACTGTGTTTACAACTGACTTGTTCAATTGAGCCAAATTGGTTGCTCTTTGCTAAAGCCAAAAGGGGAAAACCTAGACCCAAACAAAGCTAGAGTTCCCGAACTCAGGTCAGACAATCTGTTTTTGAGGGGCGCTAAACAGGTTCCAACAAACGGGCTCCAGCAACCCGTCCCAATTACTCACGTCCGAAAGGAACGCATTGAGAACCCATCCACGGGGCCAGTGGACCAGTTCCCCGACCGGACCTGGCAGCGTGAAGTTCACACCGCGTGCCTCGGCGCGGGAGAGTTCTGCTTCACCCCGGGTCCATCTTTTGTTACACTGCCCACCCTTGACATGCTGCTCGTGTTCCAATATGACTGCTTCATCGAAAAAACCTGCAGCCCTTAGTTGCTGTACTCATGGGCTTGCCAACATGACAGGACATTTGACCAAACCAAGGCCAGATTTGTGTTTGTCCAGGAACATGGTTCTTGCACGACAAGATAAGACTCCTCTGCTGTCTTCCCGATCATGAAATAAGTTCGCGGCCAACCCTTACTGTTCAGACAAAACTGGAAGACATGCGGCCATTGACGCACTTTCTCAGCTGGAAGCATCATCCAAATAGAGCCAGTCACAAGTGAGCAGCAAAAAAGAAACAAGTCAAGCCCTTGGATTGGACCGACTGCGAAGCCATGTGTAAGAGCCTTCTTTGGATTTCAAGTGTCCTGCCTGTCTCTCACCTGTCTCGTAAGGGTCCAACATCATTTCTTTTTGGGCGCAACGAATCAACCCTAACCTCATTCCGTTCAGAGAACACGGACTTTGAAGTGGCAACCAAGTGATGTTGAAAACACCCAACGGAGGAAAAGACGGACCCCGAAAACATTGGGATTTGGCCCCAAAGGCCATGTGTATGGAGCCGTGATGTTTGACAACAACCCCTCTTAAAAGAGGGCTTCCACTGTCCCAAAACCACCAAGTGGGTACACTGTAGGACTCCCTTGAACCCTTCTTTGGTGGCTTCCCCTCCAATGGTCAAACACACCTGGGTTGTTTGTTAAGCCCTTACAAGTTATAATTTTCACTATGTCCTAAAACCCTCTAAACTCCAAACTCTAGTCCAAAAGTCTCTGGCTATCCGCCGGATTCTGGGAACCCGTAACTGTAGACAGCACATTCGTCTTGTTGCTTCCGAGGCGCCAATGCGTGGAGCGCCCGACGTTGGATGGGGCTGGTGGGTTCCGGGCTGGGGTTGCAGGAGCCACGGGGCTTCTCGCCTGCGAAGGTGCCCAGACCATGGAACCCAAAACACAAAACGCCGTTTTGTTAGACATTCCTCGAAGCACTTTCGCATTTAGTACCCATTCTGTTCAGGGATCCTTCTCTCGGAAATCGGCCCAAAACCTACGGGACAGACAGTAGATCAAAGTCAAAACCAGCCATTGGGATGGTGGATTGGGAATGGGCACGAGCCTACTCGTTGCGCAACCCTAAGTGGACGTGGGGACCAGTTTTTAGACCCAATTCTGACAAACCCTCAACAAAAGAAAGACGGCCATGCTCAGTTCCCGCCTAAAGAGGGGGTACAATGATCATTAACTGATGTGTTTGGGTCTTGGGAATTCCACTTAAGGTTGATCCTTAACACATCAGTGACACCTAACTCCGAGACAAAGCATCTGCAGTGGGGGGTGCAGTTGGCATGAACTCCACGGACAATGCCACATCCAGCCACATCTAAAAATTATACATCTCATACTCATGGTTGAGCATGAACCCTGATGGCGACAACTATGCACAAACCGGATTCAAGGCATCTCCGGGTCTTTGCAAGTACCGGACCATCACCCAGCTCTGCCCCGGCCAAAAACCTGGGCTGCCGGCTCGGTGAGAGATCCTCCTCAGTGAAGCGAACGGCGCTCTGGCGAGGTCGAGGCAGCTTGGTGGCAGCCTGCGCGCGACGCGCGGTTTGGCCTGGCGAAAGCCAGCGGCTTCCCAAAGCAATGTCTTGTATGGTCATTCAGTGGGCTTGCTTGATCGTTGCTTGTCCATTTCGTGCTCCGGTGTGGACAAATGGCAACGGAGCCCACGAGGTCTTTTGACGCGCCTCCGAGTCCGGGAAGAAGCTCGGAGACCTGCATGCGACACCGGAAGGGAAGAGGGGGGATGTTGGGCCAATTAAACTACTATTGTCTGAACAACATCTTTTCTATGCTTAGCTTGACCTCGTATTCTCCCGAAAAGAAAATGGAACAAAAGGACCCTCCCACCACTTTCTTGACAAGCCCATGAAAGAAAGAATTATTCAACACCCAGCATTTCCCAAAGCCCACTCTCCAACATCACCAACCCCCGCGTGCCCGACCGAATCCGCAACCCCCCCCCACGGCAACAAAAAGACAACGACAAAACAAAGGACACCCCCGACACCCCGGCCTGCACGCCGGGGTCTTGGGCGTCTTCGGGGTCCGGCCCTTCTTGGGCGACACAACGCTCCTCGAGGTGGGGGAGGTCGGCCCAAGGATCGAGTTGGCGGAGGCCTGGCAAACCCAAGGCCCCCAGCATGTCACAGCTCATGTTCATGTGTGCTAGGTATGTTTGTGTGTAGATGCATGTGTAGGTGTGTGTATATATATATATACATATGTGTGCAGCTTATGTATATATATATATATATGTTATATTTAAAAAAGAAATAACATTACGTGTATATGTGTAAGCAGATGTACGCATTGCGAAAGCTGCTTTCGGCACATGTCTTGTCTTGGGGTTTGATTGCTTCGATAGGCTCGAATCAACCTTGACATGGTCCTGGATTGGCGGGACTGCTTCAAATTGTGTGCCACTGGGAGGCTTGCCTACCTATCACGGATACCAAAAAACAACACCGGGGAGGTAAAGGCTTCTTGGAAGGTTTGGAGATTTAGTATCAATGTTCCCGTTGACAAGTCCGTCCCCAAATTGCCAGTGTACCTCACCCTAGATCAACACTTGTCCATGGCGAGTAGGTTTACCTGAAAACATCCGAAGCGAGGTACCCGTCTGCTTGGATAGCGGTGGGCAAGCCCAAAGCCCTAGTGGTCATCCTCCACCCGGAAACAGCACTTACAAAGGGGAAAGGTCGAAGCAAAGCAAAGAGTTTTGACGTCCCTTTTTTGGTCACTTTTGCCCTTGCCCCGCCTGAGCCATGCACCGCAAGGACAGTGCCATTGCGTCGGGGTAGGTTCTGAATCTGCGAGGCTTGTGCAGCAGAGACTCCAATGTCTGCGGGCATTCGCAACGGAGCTGGTTTTCTGGATGGCGTCTCAAAATGGCAGGCTTTTTGGGGTAGAGGGGTCCTAACCGTCCTAACATCTCCCCTGTTTTTCATCTCATTTGGCGCCCCTCTAATGGCCCAAGCCAAACGAAGTCATTCATGTGTCTTTGTTGCGCATTCGAAATGAATACTTTGGGCACTACCCCTCGGCACATAACAAATGTGATACTCATGCCACGCAAGATGCGCTGACTGGCACAATTGAGCATGGCGACACATGGGGGTAGATCAAAAGGTCTACCCCTCGCGCCACAGGAGCTATGGGTTTTAACCTTGCTGTTATCCTATTCAAAGGTTGTGCCACCAGACCCCTGGAACATAGCCCTTAAGTTATTAAGGACAAGCCAAAACTTGGAACATGTGCGGGAGAAATAGCTCTAAATATGGCTTCTGCTCAACCGTCATATTCCTTCCTTGGGGTTTAATCTGAGAGTCAGTGGAGAAGTATTTGACCTATTGAACTGCAAAACTTCATTGAATTCAGCAAAAATGAGCAACGGCGGTATTGACAGAAATTCATTTGGGTAGCCCCCTGCTTTTGGGAAAGCAAACAGCACCGACGTTGTGCGCAACAACATTGTCCAGGGCTTGGTTAGCGGCATTTCCATAGGGAAACGAGACGGGTGCTCTACGTGGATTGGATATGAGTTACAACTGGGGACTCTTTGGTGGACATCCTTTACATTTTTAACATGGGGATGTATGGAGGGCATTCCGCATCAACCAGTGACAGCAAAGCAGTTTGGCAAAGCAACGAAGCCGGCAGGCCGAGGGGCGAGTTGGGCCATGGCGCTTCGCCAGGTGTGAAGGTGAGAAGTGACCTTGATCGATCTTTGATTCTTCTGAGAAGTAATACCTGGATCTTTGGCATGGACGTTTCAGCAAATCCGGGGCACGGCTGGATGTGCCCCTCTCTGCATGCGGGCCTGCAATGCCTGCAAAATTTGAAAACCTAAGGGCAGTGCGTGGTTGGATTCCTTGCTTTTTGCTGACCTTTGTGTTCTCTTTGACTCATATCCCATGGCAGGCTTGAGAACAGGAAGCGCGCAGGAAGCCCCATATAAGGTACCCATTGGCTATATCTCCAACCTCACAAAATATGATGTTGAACAGCAAAAACAGAAGGAAATCCAAGGGATCTGGCAATCACTTCCAATGGAAAGAGAAAGCAACCCCAGCTCGGGCGAGTTGAAACCCTGCGCTTCCATTTACCACCATTGGACCCGGCCACCTGGGAAATTGCTGTGAAAACTAGACTCAAAATGGCAAACCCGAACGCGCAAAAAAAAACAGAAGCTTTCAGCACAGACTCAATCATACCCACTTCCCACATGCTCCAAGTGATAGTGAAAATTGAACAGGCTATTTGCACCCATGACCCAACGGTGGCCAGTGCAGTAGTACACGCATTGTCATCAGCTCAAAACCATGCGCAGAACGCGCCGTCAACGACCTGCGACATGCGAAACTTGATCTGCGCCTTTCTTGTCCTTTCCTCGTGGTGCTCGCATTTCCGCCGCCTGGCACATGAGCAAAGCCAACTGACCAGACCGCACTTTGTGCACCAAAGCGTTTCCAGAAGGAAGAGAAAGATCAGCGCTGACATGGACCTTAAACATCCTTCAAGCTAGCTTGGTCTTGCTGTCCCCACAAGCGCCAGGCCAATTTCATCCTCGTTTCGTCCTGCCGCTGCACTGTTCCACGATTCCCTTTCGAGCTGCTCTCTTCCATTCCTTTTCTGGACCCCTTCAAGAACCAGTCCACTTAAAAAAAAAGGATACCAAAAAGCTCGGCCACGGTCGGATGTTTCGCAAGTCTAAGCCCACCCGAGGAGCAAACGGCCTCCTCCAACTGCTGGAGAGCTGCGACGGCATACAACTTGCAAAGGGCAGCGCCCACCTGGCGTTTCGCTCGTTTCAGTTCGGACGTTATATACATATATATATAATATATATATATATATCATAGCCATGGACCTTGGTGTTTTCCTGAGTTCGTTGGACTTCTCTTTGTTGCCCCTCTCTCTTCTCCTTGTTCTTTCTTACTATGGCTCCCTGCGAAGGATGCTGCCGATTCTCGCTAGAGGACTACCAAAATTAAGGCAAAGGGGAAACATAGGAGGCCTTAGCGTTGACCCATTTTCCCCAGTTGTAAGATGCCATTCGTTTTGGGGGTAGAAGCTGCTCTGTGGGTATAATGGCCGCCAGCAAAACGAGATGAAGGGACTTCATTTCGACGGGGATCACAGCATAGGCTGCCGGCTCGAGTATGTCGGCATGATGAAATATATACATGATACATGTATATACATACATGTATTGTATAAAGCGAGACCTCATCTGTTCAAATGTGTGGTAGACCCTAACGGAACCTCATGTCCTCATTTGGCAGGAACATGAAGGGGTTCCTTAAGAGTTTTAAAACTCACAGGTAGGGGGTGCAAGACCAAGGTCTCCGCCTTCCGGCACGCTTTACGCCCGCGCAGCAGTCAAAGCATCCCAACTGGGCGCGCACACTTCCTGTACAGAGTACGTGTGCACATTGCCGGACAGTGCCAGAGCGCCGCTGGAAAGTGCGGCAATGGCCAGCGGCGCATCTAGGCGCGCGTTTAGATCAGGTTTCCTCACTTCCTGAGTGGATTTGCCAAACGGTCTAAACCGGTCTTCCCAAGAAGTTCAAAGTCCAGGAACTCAGAAAGTGAGTTTCTATGCACTTCAGGTGGTCCCTTCGTCCATCCAGCGCTTGAGCTCGTCCCTATCCTGGCAACTCCATGGGTGGGTCGTTTTTGGGTTATATATTATGGGGCTGTTCCAAAGATAAATCAAAGAGATGCGGCATATTTTGAGGGATCGCAACTTTTTTGTCCAAACATCCTTCTGCAAGGCGGGCCCCAATGAGGGGTCAAGGCTTTGAGTCTGCCATCCAAGGAGTGACCAGGCCCTTCGAGGCCTCTCATCCATCAAGTGGCTTGTCGATTATTCGTCCAATTGCCACGCCCAGAAAAGAACAAACAACTCAAAAGGAACCGCTTCGACGGGCCCGTTTAAGGGGCTGAGTGCTGGCATGTACGCCGGGTGGATTCCGTAAATATTACTAGTGAACCAGTGACATGCAATTTGCGGCAAACTGCTGGGTGTCCAACTTGATCGCCTACTAACCACCATAGCACCTTTGTCTGGACTTTGTCGACCCCGGATTTTCTCTGGATCTCCCCAGTTCTCCTCCATTCTCAGCCTTCCTTGCCGGGTCCAGCCGAACACTCGCCCGGAGGGGAAGACCGTGTCTGGGCAGTCCCTTGCAACGAGCTGCGCCAGCTGCCAGGGCTTTGAGCGCAGAAACCGGCTTCTTACAGGGGGCCAAGCCGGTACAACAAGGAGAATCATATTCAAATCACCCAACAAATGCTTGAGTTACACCCACAAAAGGAGGGGAACCAGTCAACCCACATTCCAAGGATCTTGACCGGCTTGTAATGCACTCAAAGGCTTGTCACCTGTTGCAAAGGGAAAACTCTAGCCCTTTGACATGCAACGAGCGTGAGCCGCTTTTTTACCATTGAAAGCAAACGAGTGATATCATCTATGAAGGAGTGCTTTCAATCCCAAAAAACGGATCCCCCCTATCCCTAGTCTCGCGCACGCCCACACAAACCCAGAAATGCTGTGCGAATACCTGTATGCATTGCTCCCTCTACTATGCCTCGGCATAAGACTTGCTTTGCGTGCACAGCCTCTCAGCATCGGACATTCCAGTTTGGATCCACTCGATATAGGCCTCAGCAACAGCAAGCACAGCTGGTAGCCAAACCATGGCATTACCGGGATTTGCTCGACAGGCCCGTTATGCCTCTTCACGTTCATATTGTGCGCGATCATTTTCGAGCACTGGCCTTGTGGAATGGCCTGGCAACTGTGCCTCTGGTTGCCTCCAAAGTCGCAACTCGCCGGAGGCGAACTCCGTGGAATGGAACTGGCCTGTTTTCGAGTGCCAAGCAAGTAAGCAACCAGCCAACCAGAAAGACAATCAAGCAGTGCACCACCAAACAAGCAACATGTTTACCAGCACTAGCCAACAAACCGGCAACAGCTAGTTTGCCACGAAAAAGAACCAATGGCACACACGTGCCTTTTCTTCTAGCCAAAAAACAACCTCGATTGAAATACGGCCGGACCAAACCGATTTCCTAACCTTGACCAAATTCGGGTATATACCGTTGCTAGTGGCTCGTACCTCAGAGAAAATCGTTTAGTGTACTGTATTTGTTGGCTCTATAGTGGTTGCAGAAAATGTCGCTTTTGTCTTCCCTGGAGCAATAAGGTCCCACGCCAGCGCCGGCACGAAGCCCATCTCCAGCATCTCCCCCCCCGCACCGTCGATGGTGCGCCGCACCTGCGGCAAAGCCCGCGAAACCCGGTTTTAACCCCCGGCGAAACGAAGGGAAGCTCCCCAATTTTAGGACCTCCCCGTAGCGTTGACTTGACTTGATGGTGCGATGGGAATGACCGTGCCGAGTGTTGGGAATGAACCGGAAGGGGATTCCCTGAAAGGAAACCATAGGGGATGGTTTATGTCTTTCCTCATTCTCTGCTGAGAACCAGCAAGATGAGTGTGGATTGAATTTGGGGCTGCAAAGGACTTCAGGGTGATTTGTGTCCACCAACCACTTGTGCACTAGTTAATTCTGAGCCACATGGGAAACCGACATGAGGTTGCACTTGTCTCACCCCTAGCGCAACCCCGAGTTTAGATACAACTTGACGGGCTGTCGGAATCGAGTCGCCAACCTGCTGCAAGCCGGGATCTTCACACACCACCTGGGCTGTTTGACTGTACCTGTCGCCATAAGGACTATACTAAGTCATGAAGGAGGTGCCAACCAAAATCAGTATATTATACACGCTATATGGGTTGTACAGGGGCCAGGGTACATACCCCAAACACCACTCTTGCATGTGGCTAGGTGGGGTGTGTCCATGTGGTAGATCCATGTGTTTGCCGATCCCCATCCCAGGCCTTTTGTGCCCACACCACGTGAGCTTGGGAGAATCATTGGAGAAATCCTGCGATTTGCAGAGGTTGGGCGTTGGTGCTTGCAATCATTCTTCAAGGAAATCGACCAGACTGTTTTCCCGTTGGACAGTGTAAGCTCCCGGCCCGATGCGTGCATTCTTCTCCCCACTTTCTGGTGCAGTGCCAGCAGAAGCAGTGCCTGCGATGATTCGCCATATGCCACTCCAAAGATCCTAAGATTGTCCTACCTTGGAGAAGTAGGGCTGCCAGTTTAATTCATGGGTCGAGACAGAAGCATCTGTCAAAATGATTAAGAGATACAAAAAAAAAGAAAAGGAATGATATATGAAAAGATAACAGATTAATAAGATGCAAATAAGAAGATAATAATAATCACATGTCAAGATACGACCATGACCATAACCATAAGATAGAAAGTTGTCTACAGGAAATTGACCACCTATCCAAATAAAAGAAATGCAGATTCAGAAACTACAAGCACAAATACAAATCAATAAATCTAATAGATGTAAATATTATAAAATCCAATGAAGGTGAGAGATGAAGTAAATAAGACAATGATTCCTGCATTTTTATTTGGCACAGCTTTTAACATAGCATATTGGCATAAGAAATACCACTCAGGTACTATATGTAGTAATCCACATGGCTTCTAATGCATTATCTGGATGTGAGAAAGAAGAGAACCCGAAGGTAATTTGAAGAAGATATGTATATATAATATATATTTATATACACAAAGAATTAGTTTCTTTCCATAGAAATATTTACTAATAATGAAAGGACAAAAATGCTATTTTATGATTCCTATCCCCACACCTAGACTGCCTGCTGCGGCACCTGCACTCGCAAAACTCGGCAAATGAACCCTTCAAAAACTTGATGTGGTGGAATCACAAGTAAGTGGCTCGCCATTTGATGTGGAAGAATGCGCAGCTTCTGCACATGCGTGTGTTTTTTTAGGGGGCCCCCAAAACTCGAGCGAGGGCAGGGTGCGTGCCTGACCCTTTTGGCCCTTTCGAGCGCGAGCTCCACCGGAAAGGCCCCGACCACCGGCAGTCTGGGGCCCAGGCCGGTGCGCATAGGAGATTCCAGGCCATTGCTTGCATCCGTCCTCGTGCACCGCGAAGGTCATGAGGCCTCAAAAGCTTGATTCGAGCAAGTCTTGGTTATGCTACCGTAGCCCGTTGGAATACACCAACCACCCAAACTGACCTAAACCACAACTGGAAAAACTGAACATCTGGAGTGTGTGTGTGTGTGTGGTCGGATCTATTATCAGTAAGTTGTCGGCTAATGGTTTGTTGCAATCCAGCGTCGAAACTCAAGTCAGTGGCCAATTATGTGAGCTCGATCTAGCGAGAAGCGGCCGGCCTTCTTGCACACACTCCGGGCACAGGCGAAAGCGCCGCAGTGACAAGGAATCGTATCCGCAACCTCAGTCCCATGGCAACAGGCAGAAACGATTCGGGAGATCCACTCCAAAGCCCAGACATGCCCAGGAAGTGCGCATGGGCCGCATCCATTGGCGGCTTGCGAGTGACAAGTTGGAACTCAGCACGCGTGAAGCTGCTGTTTCATCTGCATGTGCTCGAAAGGTATTGACTGAATACATCTTGACCCATGTCAAGAATCACACAAGCAAGAAGCCTCGATCTATTATGATGGGCACAAAATCCATCAGGGCTAGCACATGCCATGCTCATTCAATTTCTTTCTGGTGGGATGATTCACAGGTTGGTTTCCAGTCGCAACCAGAGGCAGCGGCGGTTGGTATAGTACTCCGGGTGCGATAGGATGTTCCTGGGTTTGTCGCAAGGGCAGCGGTTTCCTCCCTTCTAAAAACGAGCACCCTTCTAGAAAACACCCTGCTAGTTTCTCCCCGGCCTTTGTACATCCACCAAAGGAGTCTTAATTAATCAAGCTGCACAACTGGGGCCCAAAACCTTGCTCGATCTCGGGATGACCCATCTAACATGGAATCCAAATGACTTTGGGGGGAAGCACCCCGCTCATTCGTCCAATGGGTGGGTGGATGTGGAGTCAACATTACCCAGAGTGTCCGTCGCGCAGAACATGTCCACTGCTTTGAGGGATGCCATCGGTCTATGACGGCCGAATGCTCCCCTTCAGATCAACATGACACCTGTTGTTTGACTCTCCTTGTTGGGCTTTGCATTTGACCTTTTCTGCTAGGAAAAGGATGGATGCGATGAAATACTGTGTCAGCAAGGGGAGCCATTGCAGCCTAATAGTGAAGATTGCGGGTCACGAAGTCATGAAGCAATTCAAGCGCCATGACCTTCCCACGACTCGCCTTGCCATGGCTCCGAATCCGTATTGAATATCATGAAGAATCTTTGTGAAGGGCTGACTCTTGGCCTTTGTTTCAGAAAATATCGATCTCCTCCAACAGCTTGGGAACCGGTTCCTTTTCTCCTGTGTGAAAGGTGAATCCTCTAATAATATACCCGCCCAATGCCTTGTGCTGACGTTACCAAAGCAAACCTGGCAACTTCACTTGAGACCTCAAGGGTTAATGGCCATCCCTGCTTCCCCCAAGCCAAGCTCAACAGTCCTGTTCACCTCGTTGATCTCTTCTTGGCTTGGCAATACGGAATTCCTGGCACAGCAACACACTCGCTTGAATGGAATAGCGAGCACATTTGCGAGTTCTCCTTCAGACTTTGTGTTTCGGTTCAACTCAGCATCTAACGAATCTATTATGTAGGGTGCCATTCGCTCTTCATAGCGAAAAGAGAGCTTGGCATGCCGGACATCTTGTCAAGCAATAATATTAATGAGAATGTCCACGTCTGCCGGTTTCCTGCTTGAGCGACCAAGCCTTGTACCAAAGACCACAAGCAGGGCCTCAAACACCGAGAAGGATCCTCCTGATTTCTTCCTTTCATTGGCGTCAACTCACATGAGCAACTGTCAAAAAGCCTCTGATACGAACTGAGGCAACTGGTCGCTGATTCCCTCAATCCACTTCGAAATACCTCCAGGCTAGAACCCTTCAACCGCAAAAAGCCTCCACCTTGTGCAACTTTTTGCCCCCGTTCACCCAAATACCCCCCAAAGATCCCCAAACAGAAGCCTCCAGCCAATCCCCGCCTGTGCCCGGCTTTGCAGGTCCAGCTGTACAGGCCCCGGGATCGGTACCTCGTTCCACTACGCGAGGGGCAGAGGGAGGCGGTCTTGGTTGCTGTTCCCTCTCACAAACTCTAAACTGTTGTGGGTCCAACGCAGAATCCACTGATTCCGAAAAAGTTGCAGTCAAGTAGCCATACAGTGGTTGAAGGAGTCCCTTCGTTGCAAAAGGGCAAAGCGGAAATTTGAGGCCTGCAGAAAGTGGCAAGCGTGGAAGAGCTTCCTGGGGATTAACATTACACAAACTCCACGAAGCAACATGAAGCGACCACATTCCTTCACCACGAGCCGCAACAAGCAAATAAGCTACCTTGCTCCTGCTGCTCACAAATGCCAGAGTCAAGGCTCCTCAGCACCAAATGCGGGTGGTCCAGTGGATTTAACAAGCAAAAGGTAGGGAAGACATCATGAGACATCTCACCTCCCCCACATCCCAGCCTTCCCCCGTTTGGTGACATCGAGTTCTCTCAAAAGCATCACCAGATCACAGAATTTTTGGGGCACTGATCCTCGAAGTCGACCCTGGCGAAGTGAAGCAGAGCAGGCAGGCCGGTTAAACAATACAAACACTTTACACCCCCGCACGCCTGTAATCTGTTCATGACCAACATCACTATATCGGATTTAGTGAATCTGGCACCATGATTTCAGCAGTTCAGAGGGCATCCTCAACTATGGCTTGGAGGGCTCTATACTGGCAGCCAACTTTGCCCAACGGAGCAAACGAAGGATGCACCCAGTGCTTCGAAAGGACCAAGAGGTCTTGAACGAACAGCCCTTTTGCCAGGAGTGTATTTAGGGTTCGCACGGCACAAACCTGGGCGAATGATGGTAACATTTAACCCGCCAACCCCAAAGAAGGCATTCCCACGATTGAAACCTTCCTCATGGCAAAGATTCGCAATCATCCTTTATCCCTAGACTTCCAAAGGGCATTCAATAAATGGCCGAGGTGGTAATGTACATTTTCTGGGAAAAGGCTATGGTTTGCTTAAATTTGGTTGGATCATGATGTTCACGAAAATCCCACTTAGCAGTAGCTGGAAGGGGCTGCACAGTCCCATTTTGCCGAGCTTGAGAGTGCTTCGTGCGCTTCGCATTGCCTTCTGCAGAAACTTGCCAACGTCAGCCACGGGGCACGGCTCAAAAACTGTTTATTTGATATATGCATGTAGTGGTCCAGCATACATCGATCGATGCCCAATTGCCAAGCCAGAAAAGAGCAACAAAGTCCTGACAAGTCACGTGCCGCGAATTGACACCAAAATGGTGAAAAAACGGGGTGTGCAGAAAATGTCTTTTCTACGGCAATAAATGGCCGTTCTACGGTAGAAAATGTACTTTCTACGGCAGAAAATGCATTGTCTACGGGTTGTCTACGGTTTGTCCACGGTCCCTCTCGGTCGCAAGCAACGAGCAACGAGCTCAACAAATCTCGGTTGTACGACTCGACCTGATGTGAATATCCTGATTTTGCTATGACTCTTTGAAGCACCACTCAGGTGCTACTGAGGCCTTATTCGCAAAACGGTGCCTCCTTTGTTGCCGCATAAGGGTTAGTGCCAAAATGGGAGGATTGCCCAGTTCCACTGGGCAGCTCCCCTCAGCAGCTGATGGGAGTAGGATTGATGCCACTCCCACAGCGAGGGAGGAATCCTCCCACCTCACCGGATGCCCTCCCGGCATCATGGGTGAGGAAGGAAAGTAGCGAAGATCAGCTTGATCAATTCGCTTTCGACTGAGGGGAAGACCCGGTTCTCAGTCGGAAATTGCGGGTCCGGATGAGTAAGTTCATCCGCCCATGTGTTAAAGTCGCGCTTCACATGCGACGGTCCTAACATGACCTGGTGGTCATGCAGTGTTAACACAATTTCCATGAGGATGGCCGCATTGGGCATCCTGCGAGTGGAATCGTTAAGCAGGGAGAAAACGTTTCCCTGGTTATCACTAGCAACCAGAATCCTAGTGTGAGAAGCCGAGCCGGCTGCACAAAGCAGAACAGCCCTCACCAAAAGGAGGAGGCCGAAGAGCTCCAAGGCCGCTATCGCCCGCTGCGGGTCCCCAGTAGTGAAGGCCCACGGCTCGCCCTCCGGTGTGATTCTGTGTTGGAACCACTTCACTCGGGACTTGTCGGGGTTGGGCACGTCCGAGCACCAACCACCAACCCATGCATGGTCCGCCTGTTTGCCAGCTCCCGCATCAGATGCCCCCGTCCATGGAAGTGTGGGAGCAAATGGAGATGCCAGTGGGAACCTCTGGTTGAAGAGCTTCCCCAGAAGGATGGCCAGAGCACGAACCAGCTTCGGTGGCCTGCCCGAAGTGGTGCAGGCCTTCTTCCAGCTCCAAAAGGGCTGGAGGAAAGGTTTCGTCAATGGACACGCCGAAGTAGCCCATTGAATCCGGCCCAGGGCTTGTTCCACCTCCTTGCTGGTAAAGATGTCCCCCTGGGCCAGCCGTTTGAGAGTGGCCAGGATTATGACGTGCTTGACTGGAGCCAGCAGCACACAGGGCGTGATTGGGTCCACCACGAATCCCAACCAGGTATTGACCGGGGAGAGCGCCGTCTTCTTCCAAGAAAGCGGGACTCCCAGCGCCAGAAGAGTGGCCAGGATGGCTGTGGCGTCCCAGTCCGCCCTGCTGCATCTGAGGACCCAGCAGTAGTCGTCCACAAAAACTAAGTGCCAGTCCACCTGAGGGAAGATGTAGTACAAGAGTCTGAGCACCAAGGATGCCTTTCTTCCCCAGTACAGTTGTGCCGAGGCCATGCCGTACGTGCCCACTCTATTGACCCACCACCGGTTCTGGATGCAGGCCACCTGGTATTTCCAGTCTTTCTGGAGCACTTTTATGCGCCTGTGGGCCTTGGTGACATCCGCCTTGAGGATGATGAAGGTTTCCCCCTGTGTCGGCGGCTGCCACGTCAGGGGTTCCCCCCTGCTCCCCCCAGGGCGTTCCGTGCCTGGGGGGGTTGGGGGGAATGGGGCCCTCCTATCAGGGCCCTCGGCACCTGGGAGTGGCCCCTTCCCTGAGGGTGTTGACCGCGGAGAGACGTCCAGGCCGCCGGAGGTCTCCATCATCCGCCTGCCCCTATCAGGGCCCTCGGCACCTGGGGGCAGGCTGGTGCTGTGGGGGTCCCTCTCAGGGCCCTCGGCACCTGGGGACTGCCCCTGCACCGGCTGGTGAACATCCCGAGGTTCCTCATCAGTGCCCGAGGATGGGGCTCGGAGTAGATGAGGATGGTCCGCCGCTGTCCTGAGCCAGTGGATGGCATGGAGGCAGTCTCCAACCATCGGTGCGGTGGTCTTCTCCTCCGTGTGAGCCTGGATGTGTGCGTTTGCTCCCCCTTTTGAGCCATCATAGATCGTCCTGATCTTGTCCGACTCATCAATCCCTGCAAGGGGGCCCGGGCAAAGTTCCTCCGGTTTGCAGCGGCACCTCTCTGCCGCCTCGGAGCGAGTGAAGGGACCGTCCACCATGTCCAAGGCTCGTTCCTCGTAAAAGGTTGATTCGATTTCCTTGGCAAAGAGTTCAGCCGTTGGGTAGTTATCATGAGCCACTGGCGGGGGGGGATCTTCCCCCAGCCATGCCTCTCCCTTGAGCTCCTCCTTAGTGGGCCAAACTCCCGGGGAGGTCAAGGTAGGGTCCGAGACTCCCAAGGGGACCCCCTCTTTCAGTGTCAGGGGGAACTCCCAATCAGGGTCACCTGAAAGGGATGCCAAGTGCGACACTAAGTCCAGGAGGAAGGGTTGTCCTGGGCATCGTTCATGGAGGTGCCTCGGTCCTAGGATAGCCCGCAGCTCCTCGAGCCGTGGGACTTGTCAGGGGGGTAGCTGAAAAGCGTTGGCCCCCTTCATTCAGCCCAACAGAACTCTTATGAAAAACCACCGGGTCCTGCTTGATGATGTTGGGCGCCGGAAGTGGGACCGGCTGCCTCCTGGGCGTGTTCCTCGGCGTTGCGGTGTGCTGCCAGTTGTCCGGCACTCGGGCCTGCTGGGCGCGGCCCCCCGTGTCAGGGCCCTTGGCACCTGCGGGGAACCGTCCCGCCCCTGCCATCTCAGGGCCCTCGGCACCTGTGGCACGGGGCCGCGGCGTTGCCGTTGTGTCAGCTGTGTGGTTGTTCTGACCCCAGCTGGGGTGTTGTGCACGCTGGTTCTGTCGTCCCCATCCTTGTTCCGCCGAGGAGGGCCGCCGCCTGGCCTGTCCCCCCCCTGTGTCAGGGCCCTCGGCACCTGCAGGAGGGGGCTCATGTGCCTGCTTGGGGCGTTTTCGCCCCCTCTCGCCCCCCCGGGCCCTATCAGGGCCCTCGGCACCTGAGGCCTCCCGGGGGGTCGGGGTCCGAGCCCCTAGTCAACCCGGGCAGTCCTGCGGGAGGTGGTCTCCCAGGCAGATGCGGCCCGTCGCCAGGATGAGGTTGCACTTGTGCGTGCGTCCGCAGTTGCCCGGGCAGCGCCCGCGCATCCAGTTGTTACAGAACTGGTTCCCTTTCGGATCGGTGGCCGCCTGCTTGTTACTGCCCCTGGAGGCCTGATTGTTCGGCTGGGGGGGCTTACCTTTCCCTTTGCTCCCAGGCTTGCCCCTGGACTTCCCCTTGCCCCTGGACTTGTTCTTGCCCTTCTGGGGTGGTGCGTAGTCCATGGATGTCCTGGTCTGTGGGCGGCCCCTGGAGAAGGTCCTGATCTTCTCATAGACCTCACGTGTCCAAAACAATGTGTCCTGCCTTACCGACAGCATGGCCGCCTTGAGGGTGCTGCCCTCATGCATCTGCTCGTGAATCTTCCGCCATGCATTGCGTTCGGCAATTGCCAGGACGTGGTCCTCGGGAGGGGGAAAACGGCCCCCGATGTCCTCCCCATAGAACCACTCATACCAGCTCTCCAGGTCCTCTCGGGTGATGTCGAACTGGCCGAACTGTGGAAACGATAGGACGCACATGAGGAGGGTGTTCCGGAACACCGCGTGCATCCTCTCGAGCTGGTGGCGAGTTTTCGGCTCGCCCCGCTCTTCCACCTCGTCCTCCCGGTCCCAGCCATCGACCGTGGTCTTCTTGGCGGTCTTCCATGGCCGTTCTCCTGGTTCCGGGAGTGCGCTTACCAGGTATTTCATGGGGATGAAGCCGATCTCGCCTCCAGCGCAGAGCTTGAACTGGCGCTTCATCAGCTGGTCGCTTCCTTGCAGGGCCAACTTGGGTTTGGTGAGTTTGGTCTTCTCCTCCCAAACCCTCTCCAGCTGCCCCCGTTCGCACGAGACCGTGAGATTCGGGGCAGTGTCCCCGGGCGTGTGCGGCCCGGGTCCCGATGTTGCATGTGCCCCCACTCCCATGGATCGTTGAGCCGCGTGAACCACCTGGAACATCCGGGCCGCGATCAGCCGGGAGGTCACATCCGTGTAGTGGTTGTTGTTGGGGGCGAAGCCCAACTCCCTCGGCGCCGTCTCCCTTGCCCGGTCGGGCGAGTCCCACCGGGTCGCGAGGTCCTCCATCGAGACAAAGCCCTCATCCGACAGCGTCGCTTGGATGAACCACGGGATGCCCTTGAGGACCATGAGGTTCCTGGCGGTCTTGTGGAGCTTGGCCACTGCGTTCGCATACACTTCGGGAATCTCCTGTGGTGGTGCCACCAACTCATCCGGCGGCACCGCCATGGTGTGGGTGGGCGGGATTTCAGATTCCAAGACAAAAGGGAAGTGTCCACTTGAGCCAAAATGGTGGCCCAAGTGGATACTTACAAAGAGTCAAGACAAGCGACCACCTACGGTTAACACTTTAGCCCAGACTCTTTGAAGCACCACTCAGGTGCTACTGAGGCCTTATTCGCAAAACGGTGCCTCCTTTGTTGCCGCATAAGGGTTAGTGCCAAAATGGGAGGATTGCCCAGTTCCACTGGGCAGCTCCCCTCAGCAGCTGATGGGAGTAGGATTGATGCCACTCCCAACGGACGGATCGCATCAGCTGCCAATACCAACGGACGAGCTGGTCGTTGGGGGGGTCCTCCTTCCCCATATGCCGTGGGGTCCCGCTGTCGCATCTCAGGGCCCTCGGCACCTGTGCGTGCAGCTGCCCTGCTGCGGACCCTGGGGGGTGCCTGGGAGAGCGTCTCAGGGCCCTCGGCACCTGCGCCCTCCCCCTGCCGCCTTCCCTGGAGGCACGGGGGGGGAGAGTGTCAGGGCCCTCGGCACCTGCTCTATCCCCCCTCACTCAATTTCCGGGAGGACGATCGCTTCCTTGTCAGACTGAGTGTCCACACTCTCGTCAGTGTCCGAGGAGAGGGAGATGGAGGCCTCGGAGTCCTGCGCTGCATAGGGCTCCACGGCCATCCACGTGTTCGGGAAGGTGAAATGCCGGAAGCATCTGGTGCATCCTAGGTACATCTCCGGTTCAGCATGGAAGTCCTGCTCCGCCAGCTCCGAGATCTTGGGCGGCCCCGGCCTCCAGCCACACCCCACTGTGACGCCATCCGTGTCCAGTAGGTGCATGCTGTAGGCTTTGGTGGGACCCTTTCGGGCCGTGGTGGCAATCACCGTCAGTGGACCCCGAGGCGGGGGCACCTCATCTGCAGCCACCTTGGTGATGGTCGGCTTGTCGGCGGGGATCACATCCCAGCTGGCATGTGAGGGCGGTGTGTCCGGGACTTCCTTGAACAAGGCCTTTGGTGAGGCAGGGCACTCCACCCTGTCCGCCCAGTCCTCATGTCCGAGGTCGACTCGGACCGCCCTTCCTGCCTCGAGTTGCATGGACGGGAGCTTCTGGAGAACCTGGTCCCAGATGGAGCACACCACGTGTCGCTTCTCCCGGGTGTAAACATCCGCCGTGGATTCCTTGAACCAGTTCCCCAGGTACTGGCGTTGGTCCCTCGGTATGTGAGCCTGGAATGCACAATCCGGCATGAAGACCCGGAAGGAGTACCACGATAGTTCCGCCACATCCTTGGCTGGCGCGCCCTGCTTCCCCAGGGCGTCTTTGAGCCACCTCAGGGACCTGTCTGGGGTGCCTGGGCGGGGGATGAAACCCGTCCTGTCCTTATTGATCGTGGGGATCAGGTAGTCCATCTCGCGAAACTCCTCCGAGGCCCTGAATCTCTTCCACCACTTTTCCAAGGGGATCCACCATCTGGCTCCCGAGAAAGAGAATAATGGGGCGATGAGCGGGACCGGGTTCCGTTTGATGGCCACTGCCGACGTGGTCTTTGTCTGCCAGGCGAGCAGCTCCAGGGTGTTGCTCGTGGACCTGACCGTCTGCGGCGAGGTGTGCTGCACGTCGTTGAAGCGCGCACTGCAGGCTAGGTTGAACCTGGCCATCGCCAGAATGTACCTGTCCACTGCTTTGGTCAACTCCGGGACCTGGTTCTCCGAGGGGCCCCCTTCCGCCCCTTGTTCCAGGGCCCAAACAATCGCCCGGGTCGGAACCACCGCTTTACGCTGTGGTTTGACCTGGGTGTCCACCAATGTCTCTTGGATGGCTTTTCGCTTTGCCAGGAGCTGTTTGTGTTCGTCAACGTTGAGCATGCCGAGTTTAATGGAGAGCCACTTTAGAGTGCCCCACCACTTCTGGAGCTTCGCCGGGGTGACCTCCAGCGTGACCGCCTGGTTCATGAGGTGCCGTACGTCCCCGGCCGTCCAGGGGAGGTTCTGGAAGCCGATCTTGCGCATGCCCTCATAGGCCAAGCAATGTGCACGGATGGTCCGGAAACGGGCATCTCCGAACAGGTGGCCAAACTCCTCCAGCTCCTTGGCCCCCATCACCTGGTGCATGTAGGGGATCTGGTGGCGGAAGGGAATGAAGTAGCCCAGGAGGCGTTCCAGCCACCTGGCCCTCAAGTGCTGTTCCAACGCTCGTTGGGATGTCGGCAGTTGGGTTTTGATCTTCCCTGGTTTCCAATGCCGCCACTTGTTGGCCACTGCCAGGACATCCGGGGCCTCAATCGATCCGGAGAGGATCCACTCCTCACGGTCCCGGATGGCCTGTTCCATTTCCAGTGGAGAATAGGTGTACGATTGTCTAGCGCCTGCCGCACGAAACAGAAGTTGCTGCAGGGTCTTGGTACCGAGCTCCAAATCCGCCTCCTCCAGCGGTTGTGGTTGGGAGCCGAGTATCCTTGCGAGGATCAAGTTGTAGGTGTCCGAGGCCACCAGGACATGGTCATCGTCGGGTGCCATCCCCACGATTCGTGTCCACGGTCGCGGGTCGAAGACCACCGCATCCGGGTTGGCAACCTGGTCCTTTTTGACCCATTCCAGGCAGCACGCCACGAGGATTTCCCCGTCCGACTGCACTGGTGCAAAACCAAGGTCATGCAAAATCAACTGGACCGCGGTTGGGACCCCTAGGAAGGTCGTTCCAAACGGGGAAGGGAGGCGGGGCCTCCACATCATCATGATCCACTCGAGCCCGGAGCCAAATCTCAGGGCGCCTTGCACGCACTTCAAAAGAGAGACCCGGGAAAAGGCCCCGGGGGGCCCCAAGTCCTCTTCCGGGTCTCTCTTTCACTCAATGCATGCGGCAGATCGCTTCTTGGACGGGTCCGGGGTCTTTTCGCGAAGCCGGACGTTGGAGGCCCACATCCACTCCGGAAAGTGAAACCCGGGCGGCCCCAAAAACCCCGGAAAGCCAAACCCGAAAACGGGGGGGGGGGGACCCGGGGAGCCTCCACGGAAAGGGAAAACCAAACGAGGGGGGGGGGGGGAGCCCAGGCGCACTCCGGACCAGCCCAAGCGCGCCCCTTTTTCTCGCCTGGTGCAGGCCAAGGCCTGTGCTGTGCCCGGGGGGGATATCAGCGCCATCGGCAGCTGTCCTCCCCCGGGGTGCCCTGCAATTCCGTTCCGGATGGCCGCAGTGTTGCATGATCACACGGCCCCCTTGGCAATGTCGTCAATGCGCTTGAGCGCCGCCGCCTCCGGGTTCCGGAGAATCAGCTCCCAGATGGCATCTGAGACATGGCCGGTCTGGGTGACGTGGCTGAACCTAAATCGTGGGACTTTCTGGTCCACCACGGAGACATCCCGCAGCGGGGCAGACGGCTCTACCCGGCGGTAGAACTCCAGCCGTTCCTTGACCCAGCGGTTGTACAGTCCATCGGGCGGCTCGTCCAGCACCAGCTGAAGGATGGCCTTGCCGGCCCGGATCTGGAGGAGGCGAGTGCCCCCTCCCCCGGCGCGCCAGTACCCCTTGCAGTACTTGCACATATAGCCCCCCCGGGTTTCCCCCTTCGTCTTGGGGATGAGCTCCCATGGGGTGACTGAGCTCAGAACCAGGCCGCACTCCATGTGCGCCCAGAAGACGTGCTTCGTCTCTGCCGAGAAGTTCTTCTTCTTGTACTCCTTGCCCACCACGCCGTGGACGTTGTCCGATGTGATGGGGGGGTAGACGATCCCCTCATCGCCCTCTCCTCCCCTGGGGCGGATGTCAGGGCCATCGGCACCTGTCCGGCACCCGGGGGCGGAGGGGTCCAGGCCCATCAGCTTGATCATGTCGTTGGTGTAGCCAAGCTTGCGGTAGATGGAGGGGGCCACTGAGTCGGGGACTGCGCCGACCCACCACTGCTTCGTGTTGCAGCGCCAGTTGACTTTCACCTCCGCCAGGGCCCCCGGGCCTCCAATGCGGTCCATGAGGGCCTGGTACACCTCTGGGAACTGCTGGAGACTCTCCACCGGGACCGATATGCGCTCATCACATACCGCCCGGAGGATCATCTGTTCCTTGGAGTCCGCCACGTCCTGGACCGGGAGCTGCATTACCTCCGCCGGGGTGTCCGTGAGGAAGGCCCGGGCCGCAAGGACCTTGCCCATGGCCCGGTAGACCAGGCGCCACTCCGGTCCTGTCTGCGGAAGCGGAAGGCCCTCCTCCTTCAGGAAGCACCGAGCATCTTCCTTCAGGGTCTCCCAGCCTTCCAGGCGGATCTGATTCTGGGCCTTGTTCTTCGGGCCCCGCTGCCTAGGGCCCTGAAGCAATGGCAGAGACTCCCAGACTCCCCAGAGCTGGCGCAGAGTGAAGCTGTGACCAAACATCCCCAGCAAGCCTGGGAGTGTCCAGGACGAGATCTGGCGCGTCCAGTGGAAGTCCTCCTCCGGATCGTGGGGGGCCGCCCAGAAGATGGATCGCAGGTCCTCGGGGTATGGTCGGTCCCCCGCCTTGGCCTGCTGGTTCAGCTCCTCAACGGAGTACCTGGCCCATGGGAGTCCACCCGCCTGGTGGTTCCTGGGATGCGTACCCTTTTCCAGCGCCTCCGGATTCACCTTGGTGAGGTTGTTGGCCCAGTCCGGGACGTGTACGGGCCCCGGTCGCCGGGCTGCACCTCCGGGTCCTGGGTGTCCAGGCCCCCCGGGGTGGCGGACGGCTTGTCAGGGCCCTCGGCACCTGAGCTCGTCGCACCAGAGCCCGAAGCTGGGGGGATGGTGGGCTGCCTGTCAGGGCCCTCGGCACCTGGGCGCGCCGCACCAGAGCCCCCCGCCTTTGGAATGGGGATCCCCGCCAGATCCGGCAGATCTGCCAGGAGGGCCCCCGGAAAGGGGTTCCTACCCAGCGAGATGACCGCCTTGGCTTCGAGGTAGGAGTCCGTGAGGGACGTGAGGTCGTCCATGCTGAAATCCCTCCATGCCGTGGTCGGCTCAAAGACCCCTGTCTCAATGGCAACTCGGACCTCGCTAGGCCACGCACTGAATGGAGGCTTGATGGGCTCGAGCATTCTGGTCTCGAGGGCGCCCTTCGCTTGTCTGGCCTGGTGCTTTGCCTTCGCCTCTTCCGCAGTGGTCTGGGCCTGGAGGAGCTCCGGTGTGGGCCTCCCCCAGTCCGCGCCCAGCTTATCCAGCAGTTTCTCGCGGAAAAGGTCCAAGTCCAAATTCTTGAGGAGTTGTCCCCCATCGCCTCCTCCATCGATGGCCCCTCCTTGGAGCTCGTGGAGGACCGCCGCAGATCGCTCCACCGCTGCCACCTGGTCTGCCTTCTTTGCCTCTTCCTGGGCGATGGTGGTGGCGTTGAGCCGGGTCTGGATTTTGAAGGCCTTCACTGCCGACGGGTGGAAGGCCCTGCACTCCTGGCCCTCTTCCTTGTCGCCCGGCAACGGGGGCCTTTCCCCCATTGGGGCCGTCAGGAAATCCTCGTCCAGCTCCATGGGGCAGTTCCTGATCACCGCCCGGACCGAGGAGGGGACAAAATCCGAGAAGCTGGCCTGGTCCAGGTTCTCGCATGCCATTGGGTCGGTGGCCAGCTCGCTGACATCCACCGAGGCGCTGAGCTTGAGGTCGCGGGCCCGGTCCGTGTCAGGGCCATCGGCACCTGCGGACCGGGCCGCCGTCCAGACCGCATTGCCCTGGTCATCCACTGTCAGCTGCCAGTGCGTGCCCGCCATTTCCAGGGTGGCCAAGTTGGACGCCGTGTCGATGGGCTCCGTCTTTTTGCCGCACCCCATACACTTCCTGGCGCCCTTCTTCACCCAGGGCATGGTGCAGCAGGGGCAGATCCAGGATGTGGGCTCCTTACCCAGGGGGCGGTTCTCAAGGCCCCCATACCCCAGGCCAGCGCGCTTGCCAACCTTCTGTCCCGGGGTGCTGAGCAGGGCCTCATGCTCATACTTCATCTTGGCGATGTAGAACGCCTCCACCACGCGCTCCAGGCCCCCCTGCTTGAGTTGGGGGCCCTCAAAGCCTCTCAAGAGCCGCTGGACATCCTTGGCCTGCAGTCGTCGGAGCCTGGCGGCCGTGGTCCCATCAAAACACGGGAAGTCGCCCGCCATCTGGTCCGCACTGAATTGGTAAAGGCCCTCAGAGACTTTGAGGGCCTTGGTGAAGACGCTTCCCCCTGGCGGGGGGGCTGCGGGGTCCTCATCCCCCTCCGAGGACACCTGCGCCCTGGCCTTTTCCATAAGGTCCTGGCGTCCCTGCCACTTGGTGTCGGACATCGGGGGGTCCACCTCATCTTCCGCCAGGGGTTCCTCCATCGGGGGCTCCTCCTCGTCTTCCGCCAGGAGTTCCTCCATGGGAACATCCGGCTCTGGAGGGTCGAGAAGCTCCAGGAACGCCCCTGGGGGGCGTGTCAGGGCCTTCGGCACCTGCGCCACCCCAGGGGGGGAGTCCGCCATCAGCTCGTCCTCGGCCTTACGCTTGGCTGGGATGAGTGGGGCTTGCTCCAGCTCGTCGGCGCTGGAGAAGAACCGTTCGTCCGGTGCCTGAGGGACCTCAGCCGCCAGGACGGTCCAACCTTCTTCCTCCTTTTTCACAAGGCTTGCCAGGTACTTCGCCATGGATGCCTTCGCCTTCGCCTTAGCCTCTGCAACCGCGGCACCAGCATAGGCGGGGGTGTACATGGCTTTAGTAGGAGGGGAAAGAAAGATTTCAGATTCCAAGACAAAAGGGAAGTGTCCACTTGAGCCAAAATGGTGGCCCAAGTGGATACTTACAAAGAGTCAAGACAAGCGACCACCTACGGTTAACACTTTAGCCCAGTGTGTCCCCTTCTGCGGAATTAAGTACCCCTGACTTACACCTTACTTTTCGTAGCGGTTTTTTGCTTGATTATGGTTTTCCCGAATGGTTTGCCTGTGGTCTATGATATGTCTACGGTATGTCTATGGTTTGTCTATGGTTTGTCTATCGTGTCAATTTGCCCTGATCAGAGCACTCGAAGAAATTGAGCCCCCGTAGTGGATGCAAATAATGTCCCTTCTCGAGCAAAACATGTCCGTTGTCCTAAGGACATTTATTTAATGGCCGAGGAAGTTCTGGGTTATGCAAACTCAAATTAATCGTCGAAACAGGTGGAAAACCATCTGCGGAAACCTGTGCATCACACCCGAACATCTTTCCCGTAAAGAAAAAAAGATGCCATTTCCGATTGGGATTGTTTCTATCCGAGACATTGTTGTTTCTGGCGAAGAGGCCATGCCCCTCCTTACAACCAATCGACAAACAATCTGAGAGGAGCTACGAAATTGCGCAGTCCTGAGAATCCAGTTGTCCATGCTGCAGCCGGGGTAGGCGCACGCCTCAGGACGAACATCTTTTTGGAACGCAGGGCCTTTGATCCAGGGCGTACCCTACCCTGGAACCCAGCAGAAGGGTGCCTTGAGGAAAATGGTCTCCCAGGACACCCCAGTTGGGCTACGCATTAGTTGGGAAGGTGTCTGCATTATACATAGGTGCATTCCAGGCTTAAGGATGGCAACTTGGAACCACGAAAAATGGGCCGAGGACATGCCTTGAGCCAGGTCCATGTCTCGCGGATTCATTGTGTGATGGACCAAGGCCGTCGCATGGTATAGGTGCTCACATTCCTTGCGCCTGGCGCCAAAGGAGGAAAGTCCTGTTGGACCTGCCATGGAGGTTCTTTCAGAAAAGCGGAAAAGCTATTTGAAGGAAGGAACCCCACCTCCTGGAGTTGTCCCAAAGGAGCCACCAGCAAAATCATCTTCCGAAATGAGTTGCTGGTTGGTGGATGGGGCAAGTGGGTCCCAAAGTACAACAGTGTTTTCCTGGTTTGCTGGAGAGTTACGCCTGAGAAGAACCATCCACACATCATCCATTTTGAGCAACCTCTGCACTAGGTTCTGAATGGGAATCTTGTCAAGCAGCGGCCAAAGGTGCTGCTTGAGACACATTGAGACACCCAAATGCTTGATTGAAGAAAAGTCTGTGCCCGGCCGTGCCTGGCGTTCTCGTACCAATCATCCACCTGCTTCGCCGGGCGAGCCACGTGCGGCTTTCGATGCGGTCTTGCTCAGTCATCTTGCTCAATCACTGCGAGTGGTGCTAACATCAACTTCAGATTTACTTGGAGGACTGTATTTATCAGGGCGCGTTCCCCTTTTCCTGGTGAAACTAGCTCATGATTAAGGGGATTCCTTCGGAATGGTGCGGTCCTCCGATTTTAATCCGATGATAAGATCAAGGCTTGATTGCTGTTGCGAAGGTGCAAACTGGTCGGAAATCTGAATGTTGGCAACGAACAAATGCATTATAAAATTGTGGTAAAGTTTGCCGATGTGCTAGGCGACACAGAACCTGCCCCTGCAACCTCTCGAAGTCTTCCAAGGGCCCCCTACAGCTTGGGGAATGTTCATGGATGCCCCGCAAGAAGTAATCTGCAGCCTGGACACGTAATTGAAGAACACCTGCACCGCACCCGTTCAAAGGGAAACCGACTGTTCGACCTGCCTTGGTCTGGAAGATGTTCGGAGGCACATCGCGCACCTGAAACTGCCTCCTCACCTGGCGCGCCAGAACCGGCCAAGGGGCCCCCAGTAAGAGAGCTTCGTCACGCGTGTTCTCGTTTTGACCCCAAGTGAGCTTGTTATAACTTGACAGTAACTTGGGAATGTCTGTCAACTTAGAACATTGGTGATCATCCAATGGTTGCAAACCAATCTTGACCCCAACAAAAACATGCGGTTGCTCACGTTTGGCCCATGGCACAGAGGAAAACAGCAAATATCCGCTGGTGGCTCGGGCACTCACGCAGAAGGCGGACTCACGGGAAGACCATGTTCCTTCTCATGTTTGAAGTTGTCGGCACGACCCGTAAGGTGGTGGACCTTCAGTGAAGGCGAAATGCTGCAGCCCCGTAATTTGCGGTTCCATCATTGAAGATGGTCGGTCTGTAGGTCAGCAGTGGTTCGCGATGTTTGTTGGCCGAAAAGATATCGTATAAACCAGTCATCGCTGACACCATCTCCAACAAGATGTGTCTGAAGCACAAGCTAACGTCCAGCCAATGTAGAGGCCCATGTTTCGAGTAGCAGCTGCATCCAGGAGCATTTCTTTCAACCTCCCGGAAGCGAGGAGTAGGCTCATGTTCACTTTGACATTCGTCACCAAAGAATCTCCAACGTGTTGTGAACCAAGCACGCACAGCCATACCAGCTGTACACCTCCAGACGCTGTGCTATCGGGCCATCGGGCCTGCGCCAACTCCAACTGGAACTCCTGGCTGCTCTGCCAGGGGTGCTGTTTCCGTACTGGGCTAGGCCCCTGTGGTTTCTGTGGGGAATCTTTCTCGTCTGAGGAGTCCCTGTCCCTCCCTCGACCGTAGACTTCTGACCATGACCGGACATAGCAAAACCTATCCATTCCAAACCTTCGCGATTCGCGCGTCGGACTTCGAGTGCTCTCCTGTTCCTCCCCGGCATCTGTTGGCGGCGAAGCCAACAAAACCTCGCACGCGCCGGCAATCTGCTTCAGGCCCCCTCGGCCCCGGAATTATCTACTCACAAATCGGCCGAGCCAGGTATCTGACCAGGTATCTAGCTTTCGCTCCCGGGCCCCCATCAGGCGATGTGTTCTGATTTTCATTCATATTCATGAATCTGTCTGGTAACGAAAAGGACCCGTGAATATGGATTAAGCATTCAGCAACGAAACAAGAACCAATCATCCCCTCGCCCTCTGTGGTTTATTCGGGCTTCTCTGGTGGCTTCGGCGGCGAAAAGGGTGCCAACTCGACACCAGACGTGGACTGAATAGAATTCACCAACCACCAAGAAATCCACAATGATTCCGTTTACCTGTCAAGTAGGTAACCACGGGAAGCGACCACCCTTTAAAAACCACCTGATGAAAATGGCCAAGGGCAACCTACTGAGTCAGTGGCTAGTGGCTAGTGGTAGCTGGGATCTGGGATCCACCGTGCGAGCGGTTTCCCTGGCCTGCAGTGCCTTGTCAGCGGCTTCTGCCAGGCCATGCAAGGCCTCAAGCGAGGCTATGTCCCAAAACCCGAGGTGGGTGGAACACAAGCAGAAGGGAGCAAAAAACCGCAGGCTCCATAGGAACTGCAACACACCCAGGCATGGCGGTCGAAATGGGTGTGAGCCCTTCTTGGCTCAACAAGAATACTATCCTGAGTATGCAGAACCTGAGCGTATGTTTGAAGTTCACTTCTGGCTGTTCGGCGACTTCAAACTGATGCAGAACTGTTCTTAGGCGCGAAGAGACTGAAGGTGGACAGCCTGATCAATTGCTACAATTGCTTGGATCTTGCAAGAGATGTTGGATGCAAAATCACCTTTGGATCCACCCCAAAAGAGTATCAAAAGAGTGACATATTTATGTACAAGGCTACTTCGGGCCACTCTGTTGCCCCATCAAATCCAGGGATGGCAACACGTAGACTCTAGCCGAGCATGTCGCATTCCCAGCCGACATCCGGATGTCGTTCTTCACAATTCTCCCTCTTGGTGGCGGGTACTTCCATTTCTGGAAACAGTTGTTGGGTCGCCTGTGGGGGTTCCGAGACGCGATTGGACAATCGCGACATGCCACAATGCTAGTGGCAATGATGCTTTTGCGTTTGTGGCTTGATCAATCGCCAAAATGAATGAACGAGACGGGGAAGGCAAGCGGTCTCCCTTTGCCTACTTCAGCAGCAGCTCAAAGTCGCTGCTCAGCTGACAAAGAAGTCAACATGATATTTGCGATGCTCTTCGCAATAAGCGGATGGGCAGGCCTTAAGGGTGCAACTTTGGCAACCTGGACTCTTGGATCCGTCACTACAACTAGACCTCCGGAAGATGATCCACTCAGTACTCCAGGAAAGGCAAGTGAAAACAGAAAACAGCAGCTGCAGCTACTTGCTCCTGTGCATTGTCTCCGTGCATTCTTGCCCCTGATCTTCGGCAGTTTGTATTGCAAGGCTACACCAGGGACAACTAGGCGAACCTGTTCGAGATAGAAATTTGGGAATCGTTGTATGGAAAGGTGAGATACTTCAAATATCCTCGTTGCTGCTTTCCCTTGGAAAGGAACCCATGATCCGGAGAAATTGGGGGGGGGGGGGCGCTTCTTTTGGGGGACACCTAAAAATGTTGGGTATTCCTTGTGGTGTCCCTTCACAACTATGCTTAAAAAGAGTTTTACCCCCTAAAAACAGAGACGGATCTCCTGTAGCACGCGTTTTGCCACTTCACCCACAAGGCGGCGGCGGTCTTGCCGGCAATGGTCAAGCACCCGCAAACGAGGTTCTGGCAATACGAATGCACGGAACCTCCGACTGCTTCAACAATCAAATGGCTTTAAAAGTTCAAACATGTACTTGGATTCCAGTCACGAAAGCGAAACCAATAAATAGGAGCATAACAGGTTGAAGTTTGGTGTTCAACAAGTGAAACGATCAAACCCAACTGCCGGGGATGATGCCCAAAATACACAAGGGTAGGTAAAGGCCGCCAAAACGGGTGAAGTCTTGGGCTACCCCAATAAACTCTTTGGGGTTCTAACACACCTCACGTAGGAATCCCTGAAACTGGGAACACGTTTTGCATTTGGAGATGGTTTGATAGCAAGGTGTGTGTGCGCGTGAGGCTAACTGGTGTTGACAGACAGCCACAGGAGGTTTGCCGTTTGACTTGTCAGAGGACGGATGTCCTCAACAACAACCCAACACAACCGATGTTTTGCTGAGAAACCTCATGCCTCCTCAATGACATAGCCTAACATCTCGACTTGTGGCGGAGTGAAGCCACCAGTCCTTGAAATGTGAGCTAGCAACGGCTTAAACTCAGGGAGTCCCTCCATAGCTAGAACCACCGCGAATCAAACAGAATATGTGTCTTTTCCAAAAAAAACACCCGGCTCCCCTACCCAAGCCCTGTGCTGCTCATTCACCTGGGCAGTTGTTCAACATACGGCTTCTGCGATGGTTGTTTGGTCTCATGCCATGAAGACAACATTCATGCTTTCATAATGAAAAGGTCGCCCCATTTTTCAGGAATTGTTGTCCGCCGTTTGTGGGATTTTTTCCCCTGTCCATTTTAGAGTGGTTTATGGTGGGTTTAAGGTGCGTTCAGGGTTGGCTTAGGGTTTGGGCGCGTTTCGGGTGGGTTTCAGGTAGGTTTAGAGTGGGTTCAGGGTGGGTTTAAGGTGCGTTTCAAGTGGTTTAGTGTGGGTTTAGGGGCTTCGGGTGGTTGAGGGCCTGGTTGAGGATGGGCTCGGGGTGGTTTGGATGCGCACTTGCGCAGAGAACGACGGGCAGACTGCAAACATCCCAATCCAGCGGGAAGAACACCTTGACTAATATGGCACCCTTTAAGAATAGGGGAGACCATGGCATGATTGTCAAATCGTAGCAACAAAACACAACATATACTTCATGACAATTCAAGTTGCTGCTTGTTCCCTTCCCATTCTCTTGTGGAAAGATGTGCAGGGGGATCCCCACAAGAGGAGCCTGCGCTTGACATTGGACCCGAAAGCACAGCATATTCGTGAACATACCTCCATATGGGTGCGTCTTTTTAGGGACCCCCAAAATGGTGGGTTTTCTTTGGTTTCCCCTTTAAAACCACAGAAAAATGGGTACCCTCAAAGAAGACAGCAATATGGGTGTTTCCGGAAACCTAGGCACATCTTTTTTGGTCAAGCGAAAACCAAGGGAACCAAGCCGAAAAATACCCGCTGTCCATCACCAGAAGGGGATCCAATCCATAGGCATCACCCATGTGAGGCCCACATCGAAATCCAGTCACCTGAAGATTAAACTGGAACCCAAAACAACTTTACTTTGAAGAAACGACCCTTCCACATTCATCGGCCCGGCCAAATAAAGATCTGTCGCCTGAGTCTGCGTGATGTCCCCCACCACGGTGCGCAAAGCCATCCATCGACATCCTGACTGTCACGGCGCTTCGCGGGCTTCACCCTTCGCGGATGCGCTTCGGAAAAGCCCCGGGCCAACGGCTCTCAAATTTGCGGGTCTCCTTTTTTCGGCTGCCGAAACAAGGGTTGCCACTTCCAAACATCAAGGGCCACCTTTTGGCTTTGAAAAAAAAAAAAAAAAACGAGGCTCCGTCCTCGGCAGAGCAAGTGCCCCTTGCCACATCCGATCAGGAAGCCATCATCCTCAATGGCGTTGCGAAGGACCACACCCCACCCGCCTACCGCCTAGGCAGCTACCAAGCCACCCAGCCATCCAGCCAGCCTCGCACCCCCCACATACACAAACACAAACAGAGAGAGAGAGAGACACACAAACTTATCTTATATATATATATATGAATGAATGAATGAATGAAAAAAGAATGAATGAATGAATGAATGAATGAATGAATGAATGAATGAATGAATGAATGAATGAATGAATGAATGAATCAATGAATGAATGAATCAATGAATGAATGAATAAATGAATGAATGAATGAATGAATGAATGAATGAATGAAGGAATGAATGAAGGAATGAAGGAATGAATGAAGGAATGAATGAATGAATGAATGAAGGAATGAATTAATTAACAAATAGATTACTCAATGAATCAATGATTGATTGATTGATTGGTTCATTCATTCATTCATTCATTCATTCATTCATTCATTCGTTCATTGATTCATTGATTGATCCATTGATTGATTCATTGATTGATTGATTGATTGATTGAGTGAGTAATTGATTGATTGATTGATTGATTGATTGATTGATTGATTGATTGATTGGTTGCTTGACTGCGTTGTGTATCTATGTTTGGCTGTTTTATGTATGTTTAATTGTTTAGCTTTTCTTGTTTGACTTTTCCTTACTCATTGCTTCATTTGTTTATGTCAATGCATTTACCAATTTGTTACTGTGTTTGTTCATTGACTTAACTTGTTTATCTATTTGTCTGTCTATTTTATCTATTTTAGCGGTGTGTTTACTTATGTTCTTGTTTATTCATCAGTGCTTGAACCAAAATACACAGCACTTCCGCACAAGCTGTGATCATTTGTCTGCCTGCCCATTTTGGACGATGGAACACTGGTGGCCCCCCTCCTGTGAGAAGGGCATCCCAACAGCCAAAACCTTGCGGAACCCTACCCCGCAGCGGCTCGAACCACTCCGGAGCATGGGCAGAGACCCCAAAGCTTCCAGATGGCGAATATGGTGGCATAAAGACCCAAGTGAAAGATACTCCCTATTCGAGAATGCAAAGTTGAAGATCCTGCTAGGCAGGTTTACATTGGTTTACAAGGAACCTCTAAAACATTCCCATCATTGGACCATCTGAGGTCCGCTACTTTGCCCGTTCCAACAAAAGCAGTGTGATCCAACCATCAACTAACATTCATGCCAACCGAGTAGTTTTCCAAAATCGAGGGTTGCCATGCCGAAACAAAGCGTAAAGGCCTGATTCAGGATTCCATCTAGATGTCCAAGCTGAAACGTCACCCCAGTTAAATGGGAGCTCACGTCGAAATTGCCTTTCCAAAGGGGAATGTTTAAAACCACCCCAAAGATAAGTTTCGCTGTTACTTGGACCCAAGTTTTCTTCCGCTACCTAGTCCCCAGGCCCCCCCCAAGGGAGCCCTGACACGTGTCTGTCTCAAACTGAGAGGACACCCCCTTTTTTGGATGGTGTTGGAGGGAAACCGCAAAGGGAAGTCGCATTAGATGGTTACGGGAAGCTAAAGGAAACCGATGCCCCCCACGCCAGGACAAAAGGAAGCAACCCGGAGCTTTCAGCCTTCGGCCCCGGGCCGAGAAGCACACGCTGCAGGCGTCCCCCGTCTTGAGGTCCAGCCCGGCCACCTTCCGAACAAGGGACCGGTTTGCTTGGGCCCGGCTCGGGGGATCGGCTCAGGTGTGCGTTTTTGGGGATCGGCTCCCAAAAATGAGTGATCGATTCTCCTCGTGGCTTCAATGTTCTAAACACTGAGGACTGAGGACCTTTGAATCGGGCCTGTTTCGGGGTATCTTGAAGTTGCTGAGGCCCTGTATCTGTTCAAGCCCACTTGCGTACCTGGAAAGAATGGGGCTCGGCAGGGTGTTGAGCAGGCTTCCAGTGACTTTTGGAACATTGACTTCGCGATGGTTGTGTGACTTGAGCCAAGACACCAACTAATGAATCCTATTAAGCTCTGGCTTGAAAAGTGGCCAGCTTACCGGACTGCAGCCGTATGAGACGGTCGCCCGCGTATGGAATCTCAGCCCCTTTGGATAAACCGGGCGTTCGGACAGGTTCATATGGGTGCGCGCATGGATATCCAATCTCAGAGGTTTGCTATTGCTTTGTTTGATACAGGGTCGATCTGGCTATCTGGTTCGATCTGAACTAGGGACGTGCTGTGGCTTGAGGGTTGCGCCGGGAGCCAGAGAAGGGCAGGGAAAGGACAAAACAGTGGGATCCAAAGATAGGCAACAAACAAGCATCGAGGGGGCTACGAGATGCAGACGAGCGGGCTACCTGCTAATCAGCCAGCACAAAGTCTTCTCCACTGCTCCAAGCACCTTCCCATGTCTCTGTCTTTCCCAGTCCCTGATTGTTTTTGCTCAAAGGCAAGGCGCCCCCGATGTCTCCGAGCCAAACGGCTTGCTGTTTTTGTTTCTTTTTTGTTAAGCCAAGCTGGTGTATGAGCTTTGGCATAAGAATAGAACAACCATACGTGCAGATGGGGGATGTCTTTCTTTGAGGGATATTCATGTGTTTGTGGTTTTGAAGGGACACCAAAAGAACTCCACCATTTATGGGGTCCCCCCAAAAAGATACATGCCCATATGACCATATGTGCCCTGGTCAAAACTCCTGAAGTCGGCTTTGGTCATGGTGAAGCAAATAGTAACCTTCATGATGCTTTGAATCCCTGTAAGGGGTTGATGACCATCCCCACCAACGCCACGTGACGGGCTTTTTTTGGGCCATGGTTCATTCCAGTAGATCTCTGCCAGTGGTTCCTAAAATTGGACACCCCTCAATCGGTTGCTGTAGCATGTCAATACAAACCAATCAAAAAAGGAGGTCCCCAATTTCAGGATGCAAAATCATGTTCACACATACCTTCTAATGATTTCCCATTCTGCCGTGACATCAAGCTACACTCGATGTCAACACCCTCGCTTGCCGTGATTCCCTTGTGTCCTCTTCCATGCATACACATTCTGGGAACCTGAGCCAGCTACTCTAACAACTGTTTTTTGGACAGTCGGGTGGTTGGACAAGGAAGCCCCCCAGGCCTCGCCCCGGCGCACGCGCCGCACCGGTCTTCGGCGCTTGGGATTGCCCTCGAGCGGAGTGAGAGGTGCCAGAGTCGGCTTTGGTGGGTTGGCTTTGGGTCAATCCATCCCATCAACCATTATCAGCCCATGCCAAGCCAAGACGCCAACTCGCCCAGCTCTGGATAATGCTAACCAACAACCAGCCAGGCTGACTGTTCAACGAAACGGTGTCTCCAACAAGCAAGGGTTCCCCCCGACAGGGAAGCACGACTAGAAGATAGGTTGGACGAAAGCCAACACGGTTGGACAGCTCTGGGCTTCATCTGAGTGCTTGTTTTTTGAGGAAGCCAAAAACCTCTGCAGGCCTTCTGCCGCAAACCTGCATATTAGCAAGTCACGCCGACCATGGGACCGGCCGTGGGATTCGACTTCCAAGCACTCTGACGCACCGAAATCATCGGGGCTTGGTATTCCAGGTGTTACGGTATGATCCCCGCTCCATTGGATCTCCGAAAATGGGCGGGGACCCATTTTTTGGAAGGTTAACCAAAAGGAAACTGCCGATTCCGCAACTGTCAGGGTCCCGTTTTGCTGACGCACCCTGGCCTTCTGAAACTGGACGAAGCAGTTGTTGGAGAGCCGCGTCTCATCGTCGAACAACGGATTCCCCACGGTGATGCGGCTCTGAGCCCGGAGAAGGGATCCGGATCTTTCCTCCCCACTGAGCAAAAAGAAGAGTAGAACTTCTCCCTTGGCGGACACCATTTGTGGTGGGGATGTGTGTGTCCATCACTCTTGAAGGGTTCACTATCGAAATCCTTGCCATATGGTCAGCTGTCAAAATCGGGGGATCCCGGCGGTGTCCAACCTGTCCATGCAAAGCATTAAACAAAAACAACAAGAAACGCAAAACTCGCTGGTGGGCAATGAGGGAATGACCCCTACAAGCCATCCAACCTTGTGGTTTGCCTGCACGGGACCCCTCATTCCCCAGCTATCACACCAGCAAGGAACTAGTAAGGCGAGACAGTTTCGCCAGGCCCTGGCCGAACAGCAGATATGTCCAAAACCACACGCGGTCCTCCCTTTCAGTGGATTCCATTGAGCTCGCGCTATGTCAATACAAATTCAGCACGACCAACAAAGAGGGGAGCGCCCCCCCAAAAAGGGACCCCATTAGACCGGCCTTATTGGTCGCCATTAGCCCGTATTGGGATTCCGGAGGGGGCTCCTAGTAGAGGCCCTTGACAACCATACGAAAATATGCATACTTTACATGCTCACTGCCACAGCTGCTGATGATTCTGTTCAGGTTGCCGTTGGATGTTTGCAAATCCTCCTGTTGTTCCCTCCTTAGTTTACTGTCCAATGTGCCACTGGCACGAGGTTCCACCGATTTCCAGAAAAACAACAATAGCCGCAAGCTAACGCCGTGGAAGGACTTGACTGACGGGTCCAAACGAGCGCCCGGCATGAGGGAGGAAAGCTTCTCGGAAGCCTTGCCCGCCTTGGTGATGTTCTGCGAAATACCATAACTATGCATGTGACATTGTGATATGTGTCTTGAATGTATGCATACATATATACAATATAGATACTACATGTATATGTAGAGTAATTATTCATACAACAATGCACAAACGGTCAATCAATTCGCTTGTCGTTTTGGAGGCACAACTCATTCACTCCAAACCCCGATGGAGCGAACTTGTCAGGCTTGGATCCAGCACCTCTGGCAAGGCTCACTTACTCGGATGCATGAAGATCACGTGGCGTGTCAAAAACATGCACCCCTTTGAGGACGGCGTCCCAAAGCACCGACACAGCAAGAATCTAAAATGGTCCCTACTCTGTCTTGACACATAGGCATTTATCATGGAGCGCATGAACAAACCTCACAACCTTCAACCAGAGGTTGCGCCTAACCGCAGAAACCCGCTCCCGGAAACATCTGCACAGCCGAGGGTCCTGAATAGTCGAAGGGCGCGTCCCGGGAGATCTGGCGACAATTTCAACCGTCTCCCAGGTGATCTTTTTTTTCAAAAAGATGTTCCAAGTTCCAACTACATCCCCCCCCAAGCCGCTTTGCAAACCAGCAGAATGGTGGCGCTGAACCATTCCAACTGAATTGATTTGATGCTGAGTTAAAGACTGGTAGCTTGTGGTGGGGCTTATCCTTTAACCTCCATTTAAAGGAGGGCTTCTACACTGCTGGGTGATTGCCTGACAATCTTCACTCAACTCAGAGCGGAAGCAAAACGCCGGTGTCGCCCTCTGCAGGGAGTATCTCACCTCATCGATGGGCACCTGCACCCAAAACGGGTCGAGCGGTTTGTGAAACCAGTAGATTCCATCTATCCCACACAATCCGTGTGGTGCTGTGTGGATACGTTTTATGATCCTGCCCTGCCCCGAGAGCCCCGCCGCTTCTTGGCAGATTCGAAACTTCTCGTTGCGCGCTAGCTCCTGCAGCGCAGTAGGCGTCCCTCCAGTTGCTTTAGGGTGTCAAATTCCATCAGGACCATTGCTGAGCAATTTATCATGACTGACTCACACATCTACCTTGATGGTTGAGCCCGTTTAGCCCCTGAGCGCCTTATAAGTTGCGAACCAGAATGATTCACCAAACCAAAAAAGGGGGTCCTATGGGAGCGAGGTCGCAAAAGCCGCTTCGTAAGTGCCTCATGATTCTCTCGTTTGCAAACTTCGATAAAAGGAGGAGCGAAAGCGCGCAGGAGTTGCTGTTTGGACTAGCTCATGCAGCTTCGGTACTGATTGGCACCATGCAACTGCCCTTGGCTGGGCAATCACTCAACCCTGCGACAACCTCCAACCTCTGGAGAATCTAGGGGTGCTTGCACATGCCCTTCAAAAAGCAGCTCAACAAACAAAATGCACAGGATCCTTTCGACCCACCGGGCCATTTTGGGTTGGCAACCGGGCAGCCATAGGATGGTGTGTCCCAATTGGGGAACCAACATATTGTGCGGTGTCCTTTAGAACAGCCTGTAAAATGACACGAAAGAGAAACATATGAAAACATCACTCGGAGAGGAATCGCACTCTTACCCTTCGTCCTCCTCCAGTCTGGCACTCACATGAGGATGGTAGTTCCTCGTTGCTGCATTCAATGCCCGACAGTACCACAAGAAACCAATCGGAGCCATCGAAAGTTGAAGCCCCCCAATCTGCAAAACCGACCGAAGACCCTCACGATCCGCTACCATAGCAACATTGTCCTTGAATAATTACTGCATGGGACCGTGACAAGATCGGGGTTCCCGTTGAAAACCAGTGAGCCCTTCGACATAGCTAGGCTGTTCAGGAACAATTCTGCAGGTCTTGTCATTTGCGACCTGACATATCCCCTGATCAAACATGCCCCGAGTCCCCCACTAGAGGGAAACCGCAATTGGGTTCCCCTTTGAGACCCCAAACCAACTCGTGTCAGACCGCGAGGCCGAGGCTTCCAGTGCCCGACACCCCCAGGCTTGGGATCGCCCCACCTGAGCAAAAAATAACGCGCCCTTGTCGAGCTCCCCGGTTTTAACGGGTGACATGGGGAGGAAATACCCCCCATATCCATATTTGTGACAGCTTGTCGCAGTACAAGGTGCTGTCGTGGTTCGAGACAACCATTAACCATCTCCTATACTCTGCTTTTTGGTGGTTGTCATGGGGTCAACGAGAAGCCGCCAATTCCATTTGGCCGAACGAACATCTCGTTCACGCTCGGGGAACGTATGGATCAAAGGCCCGGCATGACTGTATATGAACCAGCGTCAATGTTCGACACATTCTAATCTTGTGGTGTCGGAATCTGATGGGTCTGTACTCAACAAATATTGTGCTCCGGCTCACATGGTGCAAGTGTCACAACTAGAGCCAAGCTGCCACCATTGGAACACCGCCTGCGCCGGCAAGCGCGTGTGAAATGGCAAGGAGATACTGAGCAAAACCAGGTTTAAACGTATAAGTTTTCTTGAGTCGGTGATGGAAGCTCACATCATCCGTCGGCACGCATCAGGATGGGTCCCTGCTTAGCAAGCAGGTACATGGTGGTCTGTCAAGCTCAAATCAGTCATAAACCCCCCAACAACAGATGACGATGCAGTCCTGAGCACACAGTTCCTCAGGGTATCTGTTTGAAAGGAAACCAAAGAGAGACCATCCATCTGGAGGGGTTCCAAACCGTTTCATAAAATTGGCTGGCTCCCTTTGGGTTAACCCTTTGGACACCAAGGACACTCTCACTTGGCTGAGAGCTTCTCCACATTGGAAAATTGTCAACAGGGAGGTAACCCTGAACAAAGGTATCTGCTGTCTCCGCCCTTTGACGACGTGGCCCGCTCTCACCGCTGTGGAAACAAGGTAGTACCGCCTCACACATGTCCCCCAAACTTTATGGAAAGTGTCAAAATGGGCGGTGTCCAACTCCAAAAAAGGGGAAAAAACACATGGTACGAGGACCCTTGGCTTTTTGGAAAGCTGGTGACTGTGCTTGTTACACTTTGTGAGTTCAGGGTTCCCAAGGGGTACCCTTTAGTTTTCCTTAAACAACAAGGGTACCAACTCCAAAAGACACCCACATCCCAAAGTCGGCCTCCCCTGGTGGCACGGAGTCACTCTCGACTGCCTCAGGTGCTCTCGAGTGGAACGTCGCCCTTTTGAGCAGCGCGCCTCTTTTTTGGCCACCCAAACCCCTCCTCAGCTTTTGCAACCCCGACAAATGTGGCATGTTTACTTCTGCTCCATGTTCAGCAAGTCGCTAAATTACCAAGAGTGGGCCATCCCCATGACTATTCTATCACCTGCAAAAGGAAATCCATGGTATCACAGAAGGTGAGCTCCCAACACCAAATTGTCCACAAGCACGAAACAATTCTTTGTGAGGCTACAAGAACCAACCTCGTACAAGAAGCAACCTCGTGCAGGCTACATGCGATGTCGCGTGAGAGCCTCTAGGCAGAGTCGTTCATGAAACCAGTGCAGTGAACGTGCGAAACCACAAAAGCTGTTGGCTTGGATTTGGGCGTGTCTGCAGAAAAAGAGGACACCCTTCTGAATGGCGACCAAACGGACACCGCAAGACAGCCACTCATTTGGCAACCAGCAGCAGCAGCAACACCGCCACAACAAAGAACCTGACCCCGGTCTGCAAAACCGACAAGGAAACAAGGACCGGTGTCTCTGCAATACTGTCCATTGTGCAAAGGCTGTTCTTTCAAGGCCGCTTCCTAAAACGAACTCTGACGAGTCCCCACTCATGTAGCAGAAGTGTTGGCAAGGTGGATTCCTTTCTGTAGCACTCCATGTTAGTATGGCAATCCCATTAAGAATCGTCAAAGTGACCCTGGGTGACCCAAGTCGCCAGCAAACTCCCACCACCTCTGTGCGCATCATCCGGGATCTGGGGCACCCCACGGAGGCCGCCACTTCGGGCTTCGGCGCCTTGCGCTTGCGGAAGCGGTCCACATTGGCGAAGAGGAAGTCCGGGCGCTCCACCTGAGAACTGCCCAAACGTTGGAGAGAATGCAGGCGGAGCACGCACCAAGAAGGTTCCAAGGTGGTCCATAGACTAAATTGAGTGCGTGTTTTTGGGAGCAACTGCACAGCCATGGTCAATATTCACTCACAGAGGATTTCGGTGGAACCTCAATCTTAGACCTGAGGGGAGGCAACGGTCGGGCCGCGCGCCTCAATCAAGATGACCTCAGCTTTCGCAAGGCGATGAACGCTTTGCCTACATTGGGACCCCATGAAAGGTGGCTTTGAAAGGGTAACGTCAACCCCGGATTAACAACTCCATCCTAAACATAGGGGGTTCCCTCCAGAAGTGATGAAGCCCGAAAAGGGGACACCCCACACCCCATTATGCCATTAATCCACCAAGGTCCTTTTTCATCCGGGGTCAACACTAGCCTCAAAAAGACCTAAGATGCCTCTCCCCAAGGCTGTTCGGCTGTTCGGATCGGACCACTCAGCCCCGCACCACGCGGCCTCGGGCAAAAGATCCGACTGGGGCCACAAAAGCTTCAGTCGCCCTCCTGAAAACAATGGAGGAAAACAGGCGTTTCGCATACTTTGCCTGCTTAAGCGTCAGAAGCATGGGCATGTTCCCGGCAGCCACTTGAGCCTTTTCAGTGCTCGGCCTGAGCCTTAGCGTTTGGACTTCCTGGATCTAATTATCTGTGTTGCAAAGTATCAAGTTGGGCGGCTCAAAACATGCTATGAGGGACTTGGGATTTCAATGGGGCAACTGTGGAAATTGTCCGTTCGTCCCAAACGCTCTTTTTGTTTGGGGAAGACACCCAAACACCCAAATTCCCCACAAAAGCATGGCCAACCGAATTTCCCCTTCTTTGGGCGACCCCAAAGGTTGTCTTCAAATCTCCCAACAAATAGAACTCACGTAAGAGTCATCTTCACATCTCCCCAGTTCGGTCGCTGGGGCCACGGCGCCGGGGGTTTCGAAGTCCCGGGGGCCGGGAAGGGCTGTTGGGGTCGCTGAGGTAGCGATGCAGGGCCTGGAGGCTTCCGCCCACAGCTTCCAATTTGTATACATATAAATGCTTAGCTGTTTTTGCCTTCTAATGTGCATTTTTATCTTTGCATTAAAGGTTTCCTGTTGGTGGTGGTGTTCCTTTAAACCAACCTGGAAAAGGGTAGCCTCAAACAAACACATACCCAAAAAAAACAGCTTCTCTGTGGTTTGGAGCCCAGTATCAACACTCAAAACCAGATCCAGGGTTCAAATCCCCAAACCACCAATCCAAACCGCTAATCCAAACCACAAATGAAGACTGCCGTGGGCGCGCCTCCAAAAACAAGGAGTTGGCTTCGCCGCAGGTATGCTGCCTCTTTAAAATCCACCAAAAGGGACCGCCCAGGGAATCTTAGTTGAGTGCTGCCCAACAGGATGGGTCAAAAGAATGAGGCAATCAACCCTCAGACAATGCAAAAACAAAACCAGATGGCACTGACTGGTAAATGAACCAAACTGAAAGTGGAAATCCAGCCTCCAGGTCCTGCAGGCTATCCTGGTGGACCTGTTGCAAGAATGGTCACCAAGGTTTTTGTTAGGTTCCTCTTGGTGGAAGGGTAGCCAAAACCGAAAATCACGGCGTCCCCCTCCCAAAAAAGAACCAGATTTCAAGACAAGGGAAGCGCTTGGTCATGAAGAATGCGCAATGGGGGGGGAAGGTTGAGGATTTGGACGAGAAGTGACGGGTTCACAAGACAAGGACCCAAAGAGAGCAACCCAGGTTCCTATGCGATGTGGAGTATCCCATGCCCTCTTGCGAACGTGTTTACAAACGACTCTTCCAGGATCAAGCCTTCTGACAGCTTCTATGAGTATTAGAGGAAAAGGCGCGGTTTTATCACGGAAAGGCAACATCGTGGGAAGCATGAGAATGTGCAGGACGTAAACAAGTCATATTAAATCGATTGGGCTGTTTCTGTAGGATATTCGTGGTAAGAGGCATGCTGCTCGCTCGCCAGCCTGATAGAAGCCACCAATCACCTGCGGTCACTGGAGCCGTGGTCCAGTTGTCTGCTCCGAGGGCGTGAAAGTTCAGTCAGTCCCCCAGGTCCTTCCCATGGATCATAGACTGGCAATTTTGCCCGACATGAGATACAAGGCCGCCATAGAATGGAAAATGGGTCCTGCAAAATGGTCCACCCCTGCTTTCTTTGTTTCTAGTCCCTTGCCTGGGTAGAACTTCGTGCCCTATTGCCCATATGAAGGTTTCGAACCCTCGGACTTCGGAGAGCATGGCCCGCACGGCACAGAGACTTCTGGCGCGCCTTCCCATGCTTGGAAGCTGGGCTGGCCGGCAGCATCTGTTTGGGCAGCTCCCACAAAGCCTTTCGGTTGAGCCGGCGGATTTGTCGGATTCGTCTCGGGGAATGTCCGACCTTCTACCCCAGAGAATGGCTCCAAGTGGGTGCGTCACTTTTTAGGGCACCCTTTTTCGGTTGGTTTAAAGGTGAAACCAACAGGAAACTACCTTTTCGTGTTTTCTTCTCTCTCTTTTTTTGCGGGGCGGGTTCCCATCAACAAAGATCCACGCAAATCACCCAAGTGTCTTTCAGTCATAGTGGGCGCAGAGACAACCCCCTGGTTTAACCGAGTGACTCTCTCCTGATAACCTCCACGTGTGGTATGGTCAAAGCTCCTTACGTGGGCCGTGCGGCGTTATGTCATGTCTTGGAACCCTACCTGTTTTGGAGTTGTGCGCATGGAAACGCAGATTTGAAAAATAAACACCTTCAAGACAAAAGAAACCAACCGCGGAACCCCAGGACCCCCCCCCCCGGCCCATTCCCCCCGGCCCATTCCCCCCGCCCCATTCTGACACACCCCGGCTTGTGACCGAACAATCGGAATTCCCAAGCCATCCCCGCAAAGCCTTGGGATAGCCGGCGATGGCCAGGTGCCCGCAAAGCTCTTCCTTCTGGTTGTTCACCTCCACCGGATCGCCTCTCCAGACCTGCCGCTGGTGGGCTTTTCGAGTTTGTTTCAAGCGAGCTCTAGCGAGTCGAGTCTCGCAAAAGTATACCAGCATGGAAGCGCCTAGCCTGGTACGGCTGTGGCGGATCCGTGAATACAGCGAGGTCAAGCAGAATTCCCTCGTGGCGATCCTCGCACGATGCTTCCGAGAAGAAAAGGGCCCTCCCCCAGGGCTGTCCAATGCAGTCTGAAAAATGCCAAACCACCACAAAGGACTGTCTTCTTCAGAAAGAAACAGAAAGCATGACACATACATCCTGTTTGCTCCCAACATGAGGTGCCCCTCATGATTCCAACTGGCACGCTTGCCCCGTGGTGTGCTGCTTGGTGTGTGAAGTCAACAGGGGGTTGTGCCTGCCCTATGGTGAGTTGTTACTTCTGCTTTGCTTGTGAAGTTTGAACAGGGTGCCGAACTTAGCTTGGACACCGTGTTCTGCGCTCCGACCGCTCCACGTGTTCTGGAGAGAAGTCCTGGCCTGGACCTTGCGGCTTGACTGGCACAGTCACTGGACGCCTCCTTTGAGTTCTACTCAAGTCCAAGTCCAATCTTTGCTTCTCTCTGGTTTTGAGGCATGAACCAAACAAAAGAAGCCACTGAGTGGCCTTTCAAACAACCCGGTCAACTTCTCACAAACCTCGGTGCCAGCTGGTGCTTCTTGGTCCCTGATGCTCCTCTTTCAGAACGAATTTGAGTCTGGGAGGTCAGGACATTCGAGGACATTTGCCTTTCTGCCCTGTAGCTTCTTGTCTTGAAACCTACATACACACAAACACCCGACTAATAAACACATGCAAACACACACACACACACACACACACACACATCGAGTGTTGTAGAGACTTGTGGGTGGGTCGAACTAGCGTCCATGTCCAAGTGTAGAAAGTGACCAAATACGTGTTCAACCCGGATCTAAATAGTGATTGACATGTTGTAATATGCTTATAAATATTATGTCAAATGCATTGAACCATTTATCAACAGCTCTGAAGATTAGTATAAGTGTTTAGACACATGCGTACAATGTATAAAGTTGTCTTCACAACATAGACATATTTAAACACAGTTCTAAGCATGTCAAGCACAAATGCAGACATGCTTGCGAATAGTCTAATAATGCATTTAAGTGGGCAAATAGATTTCCAAACGCAATCGAAACTCTTCAAATTGCTTACATCACGAAGGATTTGCTTAATCTGTTATGGCACTAGCTGCCAGGCATGTCAAGAAAGATGGAAGGACGTCGCTGGAGCGCGGAATGCCGGAAAGCCCTCTGAAAGCCTACAAGCTCCTGCACAAGCGACAACAAACGATGGAACTCGCACAGGCGAGCACGAGCCGAGCATGGAACGGGGAAGCCAAGACCACACACACCAAGACCACACACAATGGGGTCAATTCAACGATTCAACGCGGCGACATTGGGGGGCCAATACCTAGATCGCATTTGGCTAAGGGTACAAGTTACAACTCTCCGCATTCCCACAGCCCCGGCCCCAACCCCGAGATGCCAAAATAGCATCAAAAACTCATTGGCAATGGATTCCCTGTGGAATCCAGGGTAGGTTTCCAATAGTGGGGTTCAAATTGTTTTGTGCAAATGCACCTCTTAGACACATGCACTCCTCCATGAGCATCGCGTTCCAGGATGCCGTCAGGTGGTACTGCACCTGGGCACCGTTGGAACGCACGTGAGGCAAGTCTGTGGGGAATAGCCGCTTAAAACTGATTGGTAAATTGGGGCAATTGATCGGCAACTGCTTGGACAACATTTCCAGCCGAGCGTGAGAAAAGCCTGCTTACCTGACAAGGCAAAAACCTGGCTTTGTAGAAATATCATGTGATTTATGTCGTGGCTGGCGGGGTGCCGTATGTGGGTGTTTCTGAAAAAACACAACCCAAACAATATCCATAAGGTGGTTCCCCATCTTATGGCACTCCTGTTTGCCAACGTATTCACATTCGGGACCTCATTTTGATGTGGCAAGGGTCCGGCAAGCCACGAGGATGTTTTCGGGGTTCCTCTCCACCTCGAAATTCGGCATAGAAAGACACGAAGCAAAAAAGGGTGAGGCAATTTTGATCAGCCAGCCGGACCAGCTATCTGGGTTATGGAAAAAAAAAGAAGAAGCATCCAAGTGCCTACCCCAAAACGATTGAGGATTCATGGACAATGGCTTCGCTCATTCTCAGGACCCGGGAAGATTGAGCGGGGCTTCCCAGTTCTGGGTAATCCCCTCCCCCCCCCCAAGCCGTCTTGAAGCTATCTTGCTCCACCTTCAAAGAGGGTCATCGGATATCAAATGGCTTACCTTCTGTCAAGCCCTCCATTTCCGTCCTATGAATACACAGGCATGGTTTTGCCAAGTTGGTCAAAGCAGACTGATTCCCTCAACAGCAACCTCTGTAGCCATCCTGGCCGAGACACACCCATGCCGGCACGTGCCCCAAAGTTGCTTGGTTTGGGCCCCTTCTACACCCTGGTGCTGAAATGGCGTCTGACTTCGTCTGATGTTGCAAGAGGTGACGTTGTTGTAAGAGGTGCCAACCCCCTCCCCCTCCGGTACAAGAAAACAGAGAAACGAGATACGCTGGCCCCTGGGAGGATTGAGCCGTGCACAGAAGAGCGGCGCCCTTTTTGGACCAAGGGTCGGGAATTCTGGGGCCGAAAAGTACCAAAGCACATCCGGTAAGACGAGCAAAGGGATCCACCTGGAAAAAAGGACAAGGTTTCTCGGGATTACTTCAACTGTCTTGAGAACCAACAACGCATGCCCCCGGACCCCGGCTCAGAGCCAACTCTTGCAGGAATCCAGCCAGCTACAAGTAGTGCAAACTGTTCACCCTCCCAAAACTAGGATGACCCTGGGAAATATCCTTCACTTATTCAGGGACTCCTTCTGGAAGTTGGGAAATTCCTATGAAACAGGCACCCCCCCTGACTGCAATGCCCTTGTGAAGCTAAAGACGCGTTTCACGCCACACCCTCCCCACCCGGCCACCAAGGGCCCAGCATTTGGGTCGTAGGGCTTCCACTGCTCTGGACTGATCTGGGCGGAAAGAGGCTGGGATGCTAAGAAAAGGTTCGACCCTACGGAAAACATCCGGACGGCCCCAGGTATCCCTTTGGAACACTGGCACCGATGCAAATTGACTCCCCCATGACCAGCAACTTGTGCGAAGTGGATCTTGTCTGCCGACAGTAGGATCCACTTTTTGCTTTTGGGGGGGTTGTCTCGGGCTTTTAGTGAGGGTTCGTAACTATTGGAGGGAGAACCCCCTATTCATGGGACAGGTTTGTTACTCCGGGCTCAACATGGAGACCCTACAACGAAGAGTCCTGCAGTTGCCCCTTGCAACGGGGCACCGCGCCGGCAACTTCTGATCGAAGCCCAGCCACCACCATTCCCTCATGCGGGTTGACCCGCCCTGCAAGGCACAAAATCATGAAAGGCCTAGCCGAGGACAAAGCCAATACCATTTTTGATATGCATTTATACATATATATATATATATATATATACATGCTTATTCTGGTGAATATGAGTACATATACATTCATAGTTTGAATAAGGAAGGCCCTGGCATAGGGGACTCATGGAGGTTCTTGCGGTCTTATGCCTGTGTGTTGATTGAATGTACTCAGAGGGCCCCCTGGTTTGGAGCCGCCCTGAAGCCATGAACTGGACCGAGGATCTGGAAGTCGGTTGGCTCCCATGCCCACTTCACCTTAAAGGGGGTTCCCTTGCCATCACAGAAAATACGACAAGACCCATGTTCCCACAACCATGTGGTTGAACCAAAGTGCGGCAATCTGGACCCATCAACCGAAGGTGCAGACGAAGTCGAACATGAAGGGACGTCAAACATCGGGATGCCGGCAAAGGATAGATTACGCGGTCTTGGTGTTCTTTGAAATTTATCCAAAAAGCGAGTCCAGTCCATCTCGCTTTGACACCACATGATGCATTGGCCAGATTTGTCAGCGATGTCAACACTTCCCGGGGTTGGGCTGTTCAGGCTTCATGAATGCAACTTTTCGTGCGCCTCGACCCAGCGCAAGGAAGCGCATTTGCTGGATTATACTGTATGTCCTGTTCAGGAACGGCTGACGCGAACAAAGGCGGCGTACCCAGAAATGAGTCATCCACGCAAGAAAGAGTCGTACCATTCAAGTCAAGCATCGATTTTCCTCCATGGGGTCCTTCAACACAAAAGGATAAAGTGTCAAGCTGTACCAAGTTGTGTACTTTGCAAAATGCATGTAACGTATATATATATATATATATTATGTGAAATCGATTAACAACGTTGCACTTGACACCCCCGGCAAACTAAGCATTCTGCAAAAGACAATCCATGCTGACCCTCTTTTCCGCCTTTGCGGAACCAAACACATATCCAGCGATACATGTTACCGACATACAACCGTGGCATAACGCAGCAAGCACCCGAATTGGACCAGTGGATTACTCTCTCCCGTGGACTGTGGGCCGTCTGTGCGTTATGACATCCAACCAAGCACATGCCAGGGCACGCGCGCTGCCATGGTTGCAAGCAGATACAGGCAGTCTACAATTTCGCTGCGTGTTCAGTTGAGGTCTAGGGTACTTCAGTCAAATGTCGAGACTCGCCTGCGATTTGTGTATGTGGCTATAAAGTCTGTCATCTGCGTCTGTCTGCTGTGAACTGCGATGGTCTGAGTGCTTTCGTTTCGATTCAACTCAAAGCCGCAAACGAAAGCAATGTGAATTGAATGAAGGCTTACACAATGTACGGTTGAAGCTTTGGACAATCTTGCAGAGAAAGAAGGATACTCCTTCTAGTCACTAGTCACCTAATATATAGTTTGTGGCTAGCTTTGCTTGGGATATCTGGTCCTTCCACAGTCTTTACTTGCAGTCCCAGCGCAGACTGCCGTCAAACGGGCTAAGTGCCAAGTTGGGCAGATGTGCCGCTCGCGGAGACAAATGGCCGCAGTCGGCGAGTTGAATGCTAAGCCATAGTTCAAGAGCTAGCAATTGGCAAAGATTTAGTCAGGGTACACGAATACGTTGTTGACCCAAACTATCGCGAACCTAGGTTTACTTTGGTAACCCAGCATTTGAAACCGTCGGCATGACGAGCCGGTTGGTTTGTGAAAGACGGGCTTTTCAACTGCAAGGGAAAGCCCAAGAACATCCTCTTCATAGGGAAGCATCAATGGACGGGGGATGCAGGGTTGGCCCGCATTAAACCACTTCCGGGACCTTGGTCAATGTTCAACCCCAAATTAGGACTCAAGTATGTGCCACCAACATCACTTGTGGAGGAAAAAGAAGATGAGAGATCTGGTGTCAATTGGGACGGGTCAAAACTAAACCACCAGGAATTGGACCGCAGGCTGTAGTCCTTGTTTCCATTTGCTGGGGTTAGCCATTTTGGGTGCCTATTTTTGTCACCCACGCCCAATTGGCGATTCGTGAAACAAGAGAAAGCATGCCCATCCCCTTTAGGAAGCTCTAAACACAAGTGGTCGCTACTCAGCGCTCAGGGCTTCAGTCTATTGAACGAAAGCAAGGCATGGGTTTGTGATTTTCTTGAGTTGGTGGGTGGTTTGAATCGGAAGCCAGCAAGACCAAACGAGATCCACACAAACACCCAGGCCCACTAAACCAAAAGGAAAACCGAGACCTTTTTTTTGGGGGGGGGGGGCCCTAACAAACACACAAAGACCCACTACGGTGTTTTCCCTCAGGATGGGTCTGGATCTAAAACTTTCCAAATGACCCCCTTCTTGGCCATCCACCTGGCCCTGCGCCAGGATCCGCTTCCGTTGCTGGTCCAGGCGGTCCCGCAGGAGCCGCCTGCGTGGGGTTCAAACCGGCGGTGAGGAAAACGGGGTCAAAAGAAAACCAAAGGCAAAACTTGGGAGGCGGAATCAAGCAAAAATGTTGAGGTGGTGTCAAAATAGGGGGGTCGACCCATTTTGGGAGGTCTTGGGATTCGCCTATTTTAAGAGATACGCATACACACAGTCCATTTGACCTCCCCTTGACTGCCACGCTTGGCATAGTGTCAACAGATCCACTACGTTTCACGTGGAGGAGGCCCGGAAACCGCTTAACGAACAGTTCGGCATGGGGCGTGACATGTTCGACATGTTCATGCCTCTAACATTCTGAAGGCTGACGGCCTTCCCAAAATCTCATTCAGTCTGGCGGCCGAGACATGAGAAGCTGAATCAGAAGCAAACCGACTTCGGCACCGCACATCATTGCAGGAACCATAATAACATGGCCACACAGGATATCTATAGGATATCTGTACCAAGGTTGCTCTAGGCTTTCCATTCTGGTCCAAAAAGCATATGGGTGTGTCTTTTGTGACTTTAAATGGCTTTGGTTGTCCTTTTGGTTTCCTTTGCCACGCCTGAGCCAGCATTGCAGCTCTGCTTGAGCTGCTTCCAGCGTCAGCACGTGATTGCAAGCTCCTGCCAGGGGCGTGGGTTGGCGGGGGTGGGGGAGGCCAGGAGTTTTTCACAAGATCCCGTTGTCTGGTTCGACAAAACTTGAAATAAGAAGCACTGAAAGCATCCTTGATAGGGCCTGGACTCACCAGGATCTCCGTTTCAATGCGGTCCCACCCATGGTCATGTCAGGTATGCGCCCAAGCCTCCTTCTCTAGAAGAGCCGAATGGGTGATGGCGATTCACGGTGGACAGCCCTGTTGAATGCTGCTTGGCAAACGGAAAGAAATCAACGAGCTTGGAACTCCACAGCAAGCTCATTGCAAATCATCATGGGGAACATCAATCTCAACATCACTAGTCGCCGGAAGCACCCCTCGCATAAGCTCTTCGGGAAGCTCGGGACTGGCTGGCATAAGCCGATTTTGCCAAGGGGCCTGCGCACTGGGAAAGTCATTGCCCCCTCACCCCCTTAGAGTGGCTAAATTACAGCCACAAAAAGTCCGAGCTTCGTTTCGTCCAGAAACTGGGCCCCACCTTTTTGAACTCTTGGGCTCTATGCTCAATGGTTACGACGCCAAGAGCGGCAAGGGGAATCTCACTTGAATCAAGACAAACATGAGCGTCTTCCTTGAGGGCAAGTACCCTTTCGGGGATTGGTTTGAAGCTTAAAGCCAAAAGGACACCATCCGCGGCAGGGGGTCCATCTGGAAACAACCCTGCCTAAGTCGACGGCGCGCAGGGCAACGAAGCGTGCAGGAGGGATCCAGAATCAGTATCTCCCGTTGCTGCATTTCTTGTTGTGAGAGATTTATGACGTAAGTGCAAGAGCAAACTATTCAAAGCACATGTCGTTCAATCTCGGATCCGGCAAGCAGGGTTTCCAGCAAACATCTGGCAGACAGCAACCATCGTGATGATGCCAGACCCAAGAAGATAGCCTTGATGCTCCCGCAGAAGGGTGCTTTGTGGGGGCCAAGTCATCAAGCCAGTAGAAGCTTGGTTTGGTCGGCGGCAAACCCGCTCCGAGCTAAACCACAAAAAGTAAAAGTTCGACAAATGTCCCACGAGAACATGGAACACTTGGATGCTTCGTCCCAGTGGCGTGTGTAATTCGAGGCTCCGGACCCCCATTTCTTCCTCCACAATATTGCGGATAGTCTCCCATTTCAGAGCAAACCTAGGCCTCATGATTGATTTGTGTATCTGGACTGTCTAACCCACGGGTCCTGACTTCGTGCGTGGTGCCGGCTCTTCGGGAGCCCAGAGAATTTCGTCAAGGACCTGCGTGGGGTCCGAGCCGAGCCCAGTCGTTTGCCACGAGCGCGAAGGGGTGTTGCTCTCTCGTGGTCACAGAAAGTGGGCACCAAACGGTGCCCTCGAACAAAAGCGGGTTCTTTCGGGTTCACCCCTAAAACCATCCAACAAGGTGTCCCTACCTTTGGGACACCCCTATGTCGGGCAGGGAGCGTGAACCAACAACACCGGCGCCAGTCTTTTGCACAAAGGAGGCTCGGCGAGCGCGCGAACACCCAGTCTTTTGCACAAGTTCAGCAGGCGGCGATGCACCCACTTGCCATGCTCAGGCCCGACCGGGTGTGTCTTTTTGTAGGCTACCCCAAAAAAATGTTGGCTTCCTGTTGGCCTCGTGAAAAACGCAGCAAAAAGGTACCCTCAAACAGAGACCCACCCAAGCAGCAAGCGGAGCACCTTTTCGCTTCACTAGCAGCACCAAGGCAAGCAGCGCAGAAGCGTGCGCGCTGGCCTGGCGAGGCTTTGAATCAAAGGCTCCCAGTCGATGGGCTTGTGCGGGCCCACCACCACCACCACCACCACCACCACCACCACCATCATCAAACATCGCGTCGGTTGTATCAATTCCGGCTTAAGTCCGTCGCTTGCCTGGAGGCTTTGAAGGCATCTGCCCGCCGGCCAGTAATGACCACGTTCTCCGGCGTCACAGCCTGCATTCACTCAGAGGCTCCAACCAAGACACATCCTTCAAAGAAAAGCACCAACACGAAACCATCCACTTGGGTGCAGATTTAGAACTTGAAAGGCCACATGTTCCCTGTGTCCACTCCAACGATTGCGGAGCTCAAGTGTATCAAAGAACTCCTCCCTGAACCAACCCGGTGCCTTGCTAATGTACTCCCGGATGGCAGCCTCGAGCCCAAGCTCCTGGATGTTCAGGCGAGACACACGTGTTTCTCAAAATATGAATCGGTTGACCGCTAACACGCTGGTGCTTCTTGAACAAGGGGTCGCCTGTAATGGTAAGGATGTCCTTTTGTTTCCCTGTAAATACCAACCATTTTGGGGTCCACCATTGTGAGAAACTCCCAAACAAGAAGGATCCGCGGAGACCTGAAACCCCATCAACGACCCATCTGGCAACTCAGCACCAAACAAATGGGGCTTTGCGTCACAGGCCGACGCACAATCAGAACCTCTCTTGCTGATTTCTTCAAGCCCATTCAGTTTTGACTGGCTGAATTCCGTCCATCTTGCTTGTTCTGAAGACAAACCGTGAGAGCGTGTTCAAGCAGTGTCATTTCGTCTAAGGTTGCCATTGAGCAGATTCGAAAACCCCAGCCTTTTTGTTGCTTTCCACGTCTGCGTGTGTGAATCAATGGCCATCCCACATCCCGTCATTTGCTCAGCCCTGATAGCCAGCCAAACAACTTCTCGTGCTTCGCGTTCCCAGTCGGGCGCCAAGCGTTTCACCACACCCTTCATCCGATTGACGAGGGTGGGCACCAACAAAGCCGAGCTCAGCAGCAACCCCGTCTTCCAGTTGGGGGAAGTAGGGGCGTATCCCACTTCTATTTGTACCCAGTCTTCTGGGGGGGAGGTCCCTTAAGCCACCACAGGGTTCCAGCCAGATTTCCCCCTTACCCCATTCAAAAGAAAACTCTCTGTAAATTGATGATGTTTAAAACCAAACATGGGAATCCCTGATTGGGTCTCTCTCTCTCTCTCTCTCTCTCTCCTCCCTCTCTCTCTCTCTCTCTCTCGCTCTCGCTCTCGCTCTCGCTCTCGCTCTCGCTCTCGCTCTCCATCTCTCTTCTTCTCTCTCTCTCTCTCTTTTTTGGAGGGTATTGTGGGGTTGGTTTGAAGGGAAAGGAGGAAACCACTCATTTTGGGGTTATCCCCAAACCCATTTGGGCTTTTAGGGGGACCCCCAAAATGGCTGTGTGTATGTGTGTGTGTGTGTGGTTTTTGAGGGTAGCCCCACGTACTCTTGTTGGGTGGTTTGAACGGCAACCATTGTCCGGCGCAATCCTAAATTGAAACAACCCCCCCTTTACCATTCTTGGGGGTCCAAACTCTAATTTGAGACAACCCCCCTTCTGAACCAACCCCAACCCCCGGCCTCTCGGAGCCAGGCGACACGACCCAAGTCCAGGATGCGCTTGGACATCATCCCCACCTCGCACTTCGAGCGGGAAATCTTTGGAGACGTCCGTTTTTTTCCGCACCCTAGTGGGCACCCCGGAAGAAAAACAAACTAGATGATTTTGATTCGGGGGTGTCCCTTTGTTCGGAGGGAGCACCCGCCAGGAAGGGTTCATTCATCCTGGGTCAACATTAACAATCATCAGGTTACAGGATTGGAGTGCCTCGCCATTTGGAGGACCCTGTCCTTTTTTCCCGAACCCCCCAACCCGATCGTGCTTTTGGGCTCATAAACCAAACGTCAAAGGAGAGAACTTGGGTTGTGTTCTTCATGCTTGTTTTGCCATGTTTGCTTGTCGGCTGTGCTTCCGTTCGGTTGCTTCTGTTGCCTCTAGATGTGGATACATGCATATCATATACGTCCACAGATATATCATATAGGCATATGACCGTTATATATACATATATAAAGCATAATAAAAATATTGTTGAATTTGAAGGGATCTGTACATCAGCATGTTCATGAATTCACACCAACTATGGCAGCACTCGGGATAAGCATATATACATATATATACATGACATATGATTGATCATGTATATTCTAAACACCGAAGGCAATACCCAACATCCGCTATGCAAGCCTCAGATTCTTTTGAATCTGCAAAAAGTTCCTTCAAGACTCTAGGAAGCATTCCTAGACTCTTCAAAGCACCACTCTGGTGCTACTGAGGCCTTATTCGCAAAACGGTGCCTCCTTTTTGCCTCATAAGGGTTAGTGCCAAAATGGGAGGATTGCCCAGCTCCACTGGGCAGCTCCCCTCAGCAGCTGATGGGAGTAGGATTGATGCCACTCCCACAGCGAGGGAGGAATCCTCCCACCTCACCGGATGCCCTCCCGGCATCATGGGTGAGGAAGGAAAGTAGCGAAGATCAGTGTGATCAATTCGCTTCGACTGAGGGGAAGACCCGGTTCTCAGTCGGAAATTGCGGGTCCGGATGAGTAAGTTCATCCGCCCACGTGTTAAAGTCGCGCTTCACATGCGACGGCCCCAACATGACCTGCTGGTCATGCAGCGTTAGCACAATTTCCATGAGGATGGCCGCATTGGGCATCCTGCGAGTGGAATCGTTAAGAAGGGAGAAAACATTTCCCTGGTTATCACTAGCAACCAGGATCCTAGTGTGAGAAGCCGAGCCGGCTGCACAAAGCAGAACGGCCCTCACCAAAAGGAGGAGGCCGAAGAGCTCCAAGGCCGCTATCGCCCGCTGCGGGTCCCCAGTAGTGAAGGCCCACGGCTCGCCCTCCGGTGTGATTCTGTGCTGGAACCACTTCACACGGGACTTGTCGGGGTTGGGCACGTCCGAGCACCAACCACCAACCCATGCATGGTCTGCCTGTCTGCCAGCTCCCGCATCAGATGCCCCCGTCCATGGGAGTGTGGGAGCAAACGGAGATGCCAGTGGGAACCTCTGGTTGAAGAGTCTCCCCAAAAGGATGGCCAGAGCACGAACCAGCTTCGGTGGCCTGCCCGAAGTGGTGCAGGCCTTCTTCCAGCTCCAAAAGGGCTGGAGGAAAGGTTTCGTCAATGGGCATGCCGAAGTAGCCCATTGAATACGGCCTAGGGCTTGTTCCACCTCCTTGCTGGTGAAGATGTCCCCCTGGGCCAGCCGTTTAAGAGTGGCCAGGATTATGACGTGTTTGACTGGAGCCAACAGTACGCAGGGCGTGATTGGGTCCACCACAAAGCCCAACCAGGTATTGATCGGGGAGAGCGCCGTCTTTTTCCAGGAAAGCGGGACTCCCAGCGCCAGCAGTGTAGCCAGGATGGCTGTGGCGTCCCAGTCCGCCCGGCTGCATCTAAAAACCCAGCAGTAGTCGTCCACAAAGACTAAGTGCCAGTCCACCTGAGGGAAGATGTAGTACAAGAGTCTGAGCACCAAGGATGCCTTTCTTCCCCAGTACAGTTGTGCCGAGGCCATGCCGTACGTGCCCACTCTGTTGACCCACCACCGGTTTTGGATGCAGGCCACCTGGTATTTCCAGTCTTTCGGGAGCACTTTTATACGCCTGTGGGCCTTGGTGACATCCGCCTTGAGGATGATGAAGGTTTCCCCCTGTGTCGGCGGCTGCCACATCAGGGGTTCCACCCTGATCCTTCAGGGCGTTCCGTGCCCGGGGGGGTTGGGGGGAAGGGGGCCCTCCTATCAGGGCCCTCGGCACCTGGGAGTGGTCCCTTCCCTGAGGGTGTCGACCCCAGAGAGACGTCCAGGCCGCCGGAGGCCCCCTGCCCCGATCAGGCCCCTCGGCCCTGGGGGGCAGGCTGGTGCTGTGGGGGTCCCTCTCAGGGCCCTCGGCACCTGGGGACTGCCCCTGCACCGGCTGGTGAACATCCCGAGGTCTCTCCTCAGTGCTCGAGAGCGTGGCTCGAAGTAGATGGGGATGGTCCGTCGCTGTCCTGAGCCAGTGGATGGCGTGGAGGCAGTCTCCAACCATCGGTGCAGTGGTCTTCTCCCCCGTATGAGCCTGGATGTGTGCGTTTGCTCCCCCTTTCGAGCCATCGTAGATCGTCCTGATCTTGTCTGACTCATCAATCCCCGCAAGGGGGCCCGGGCAAAGTTCCTCCGGTTTGCAGCGGCACCTCTCTGCCGCCTCCGACCGAGTGAAGGGCCCGTCCACCATGTCCAAGGCTCGTTCCTCGTAAAAGGTTGCCTCGATTTCACTGGCAAAGAGTTCAGCCGTTGGGTAGTTATCATGGGCCACCGGCGGGGGGGGGTCTTCCCCCCAGCCAGGCTTCTCCCTTAAGCTCCTCCTTAGTCGGCCAAAGTCCGGGAGAGGTCAAGGTAGGGTCCGAGACTCCCAAGGGGACCCCCTCTTTCAGTGTCAGGGGGAACTCCCAATCAGGGTCACCTGAAAGGGATGCCAAGTGCGAAACTAGGTCCAGGAGGAAGGGTTGCCCTGGGCATCGTTCATGGAGGTGCCTAGGTCCCAGGATAGCCCGCAGCTCATCGAGGTCGGCTTCCTGGAAGGGGTGTGTGGTGGCACCTGATGCCAGGGACATTCGGACCTTGTCAATCCAGGGCCGGGTAAGGGTCATGATCAGGGCGCCCAAAGTAGCCAAAGGGGAAATTCTCCGAAAGGGGGGGTTGAGCCTCCCCGGGGAAGGTTTCCCCCCCCATCCCTCAGGGGGCGTGAGCGGAAACCCAATTGGACAATCGCAACTCGGTCAATGAGGCGTGGGACCCTGAAAGCGGGCAGGCATTCGGGGCGGTCCAGGACCTGGTCCCCATGTTCTTCCTTCCCCAGTTGTTCCGCATCTCCGGCCATCGGGGGCATGGGAGATGGGAAGTCTGGGTTCATTGTTCCACGAGGGCTTACGGTGTCTGCCTCAAGGTGGATGTGCCCGTGCTGGCGGGGCTTCGGGGCATTCTTGCCTCCGGGCTTTGGGCCCTGGTGTGATGAGGAGGGACCGCCTCCCTGATTGGGTCCCCGTTTTCCCCGGGGGGAAGGGCCCTCCGGGGGGTCCGACCCCCGCCCCTTAGGTGGTTCCTTAGGGTTTCCCGGGAATTGTGAGGGGATCCGGATGTGCCCCGGCGCTGCGAGTGACACAGCGATGGCTTTGGCCAGGCCTGCCATCATATCCCAAGGGTATCTGCTAAGAGTCGAGGACTCGTTGGTGCCCACATGTGACTGATGCGTGCACCGCATTTGATCCCACTCCTGAATTGGGAGATCCGTGGCTAGCGTAGTGGCCTTCTTGACCAGCTGGCCCAGGCGGCACTGGTCGAAGGAGATTGCTGTCAAGGAGTTTGCCTCCATCCAAAGCTGCCCCTCCTCCGTGATCCAGAAGGATGAGCATTCCTTGGCTTTGGGCAGCGAGCTGCTCACCACTGGGTCCTCCGGGTGCTCCAAGAAGGACTTTGGCCCTGGCAGAGAAACCGCCGCTCTTGAGGCCCTTGCCAGGCTGGTGATGTACATCTGCCTCAAGATTGGGGGCCCCCGGTTTTGGTATGTGGCGCAGGATGGACCATGTCCTGCAGTTGGGTCCTCCTCCAATGAAGACCACTCGGCCCTGCTTTGCTGCCGTGCAGAGAGCTCCATATAGCTCGGGTTGGAGCATGTCGTGGTTCCCTTTTGGTCCCGATCGTAGGATGTCTACCGCCACCACCATGCTGGAAAGGTGTGGGTAGTTGGCATGAAGACAGCTGTCCAAGGAAGTTGGGTCTTCCTTGCCTGCATAGAGCAGGACAATAATGGGCCCACTGGATGGAACTTTGGGTGATGTGCCCTGTGTCCATCTCAGCCGCTGTACCAAACGCTCCGGGATGTTTTCCATCCACGGGAAGATGTCCCTCCCGCTGACGGCTCCGTGGGACTTGTCAGGGGGGTAGCTGAAAGGCGCTGGCCCCCTTCATTCAGCCCAACCGAGCTCTTATAAAAAACCACCGGGTCCTGCTTGATGATGTTGGGCGCCGGAAGTGGGATCGGCTGCCTCCTGGGCGTGTTCCTTGGCGTTGCGGTGTGCTGCCAGTTATCCGGCAATCGGGCCTGCTGGGCGCGGCCCCCCGTGTCAGGGCCCTTGGCACCTGCAGGGAACCGTCCCGTCCCTGCCGTTTCAGGGCCCTCGGCACCCGTGGCTCGGGGCTGAGGCGCCGCCGTTGTGCCAGCTGTGTGGTTGTTCTGACCCCAGCGAGGGTGTTGCGCACGCTGGTTCTGCCGTCCCCATCCTTGTTCCGCCGAGGATGGCCGCCACCTGGCCTGTCCCCCCCCTGTGTCAGGGCCCTCGGCACCTGCAGGAGGGGGCTCATGTGCCTGCTTGGGGCGTTTGCGCCCCCTCTCGCCCCCCCGGGCCTTATCAGGGCCCTCGGCACCTGAGGCCTCCCGGGGGGTCGGGGTCAGCGCCCCTAGTCAACCCGGGCAGTCCTGCGGGAGGTGGTCTCCCAGGCAGATGCGGCCCGTTGCCAGGATGAGGTTGCACTTGTGGGTGCGTCCGCAGTTGCCCGGGCAGCGCCCGCGCATCCAGTTGTTACAGAACTGGTTCCCTTTCGGATCGGTGGCCGCCTGCTTGTTACCGCCCCTGGACGCCTGATTGTTCGGCTGGGGGGGCTTACCTTTCCCTTTGCTCCCAGGCTTGCCCCTAGACTTCCCCTTGCCCTTGGACTTGTTCTTGCCCTTCTGGGGTGGTGCGTAGTCCATGGATGTCCTGGTTTGTGGGCGGCCCCTGGAAAAGGTCCTGATCTTCTCATAGACCTCACGTGTCCAAAACAATGTGTCCTGCCTGACCGACAGCATGGCCGCCTTGAGGGTGCTGCCCTCGTGCATCTGCTCGTGAATCTTCCGCCATGCGTTGCGTTCGGCAACTGCCAGGACGTGGTCCTCTGGCGGGGGAAAACGGCCCCCGATGTCCAGCTCTCCAGGTCCTCCCGGGTGATGTCGAACTGGCCGAACTGCGGAAACGAGAGGACGCACATAAGGAGGGTGTTGCGGAACACCGCGTGCATCCTCTCGAGTTGGTGGCGAGTTTTCGGCTCGCCCCGCTCTTCCACCTCGTCCTCCCGGTCCCAGCCATCAACCGTGGTCTTCTTGGCGGTCTTCCATGGCCGTTCTCCTGGTTCCGGGAGTGCGCTTACCAGGTATTTCATGGGGATGAAGCCGATCTCGCCTCCTGCGCAGAGCTTGAACTGGCGCTTCATCAGCTGGTCGCTTCCTTGCAGGGCCAGCTTGGGTTTGGTGAGTTTGGTCTTCTCCTCCCAAACCCTCTCCAGCTGTCCCCGTTCACACGAGACCGTGAGATTCGGGGCCGTGTCCCCGGGCGTGTGCGGCCCGGGTCCCGATGTTGCATGTGCCCCCACTCCCATGGATCGTTGAGCCGCGTGAACCACCTGGAACATACGGGCCGCGATCAGCCGGGAGGTCACATCCGTGTAGTGGTGGTTGTTGGGGGCGAAGCCCAACTCCCCCGGCGCCGTCTCCCTTGCCCGGTCGGGCGAGTCCCACCGGGTCGCGAGGTCCTCCATCGAGACAAAACCCTCATCCGACAGCGTCGCTTGGATGAACCACGGGATGCCCTTGAGGACCATGAGGTTCCTGGCGGTCTTGTGGAGCTTGGCCACTGCGTCCGCATACACTCCGGGAATCTCCTGTGGTGGTGCCACCAACTCATCCGGCGGCACCGCCATGGTGTGGGTGGGCGGGATTTCAGATTACAAGACAGAAGGTCAGAGTCCACTTGAGCCAAAATGGTGGCCCAAGTGGACACTTATGAAGAGTCAAGACAAGCGACCACCTGCGGTTAACGCTTTAGCCCAGACTCTTCAAAGCACCACTCTGGTGCTACTGAGGCCTTATTCGCAAAACGGTGCCTCCTTTTTGCCGTCATAAGGGTTAGTGCCAAAATGGGAGGATTGCCCAGCTCCACTGGGCAGCTCCCCTCAGCAGCTGATGGGAGTAGGATTGATGCCATTCCCAACGGACGGATCGCATCAGCTGCCAATACCAACGGACGAGCTGGTCGTTGGGGAGGTCCTCCTTCCCCGTATGCCGTGGGGTCCCGCTGTCGCATCTCAGGGCCCTCGGCACCTGTGCGTGCAACTGTCCTGCTGCGGACCCTGGGGGGTGCCTGGGAGGGCGTCTCAGGGCCCTCGGCACCTGCGCCCTCTCCCCCTGCCGTCTTGCCTTGAGGAACGGGGGGAAGAGTGTCAGGGCCCTCGGCACCTGCTCTATCCACCCCTCACTCAATTTCCGGGAGGACGATCGCCTCCTTGTCCGACTGAGTGTCCACGCTCTCGTCGGTGTCCGAGGAGAGGGAGATGGAGGCCTCGGAGTCCTGTGCTGCATAGGGCTCCACGGCCATCCACGTGTTCGGGAAGGTGAAATGCCGGAAACATCTGGTGCATCCCAGGTACATCTCCGGCTCAGCATGGAAATCCTGCTCTGCCAGCTCCGAAATCTTGAGCGGCCCCGGCCTCCAGCCGCACCCCACTGTGACTCCATCCGTGTCCAGTAGGTGCATGCTGTAGGCTTTGGTGGGACCCTTTCGGGCCGTGGTGGCAATCACCGTCAGTGGACCCCGAGGCGGGGGCACCTCATCTGCAGCCACCTTGGTGATGGCCGGCTTGTCGGCGGGGATCACATCCCAGCTGGCATTTGAGGGCGGTGTGTCCGGGACTTCCTTGAACAAGGCCTTCGGTGAGGCAGGGCACTCCACCTTGTCCTCCCAGTCCTCATGTCCGAGGTCGACTCGGACCGCCCTTCCTGCCTCGAGTTGCATGGACGGGAGCTTCTGGAGAACCTGGTCCCAGATGGAGCACACCACGTGTCGCTTCTCTCGGGTGTAGACGTCCGCCGTGGACTCCTTGAACCAGTTTCCCAGGTACTGGCGTTGGTCCCTCGGTATGTGCGCCTGGAATGCACAATCCGGCATGAAGACCCGGAAGGAGTACCACGAAAGTTCAGCCACATCCTTGGCTGGCGCGCCCTGCTTCCCCAAGGCGTCTTTGAGCCACCTCAGGGACCTGTCTGGGGTGCCTGGGCGGGGGATGAAACCCGTCCTGTCCTTGTTGATCGTGGGGATCAGGTAGTCCATCTCGCGAAACTCCTCCGAGGCCCTGAATCTCTTCCACCACCTCTCCAAGGGGATCCACCATCTGGCCCCCGAGAAAGAGAATAATGGGGCGATGAGCGGGACCGGGTTCCGTTTGATGGCCACTGCCGACGTGGTCTTTGTCTGCCAGGCTAGCAGCTCCAGGGTGTTGCTCGTGGACCTGACCGTCTGCGGCGAGGTGTGCTGCACGTCGTTGAAGCGCGCACTGCAGGCCAGGTTGAACCTGGCCATCGCCATAATGTACCTGTCTACTGCTTTGGTCAATTCAGGGACCCGGTTCTCCGAGGGGGCCCCTTCTGCCCCTTGTTCAGGGCCCAAACAATCGCCCGGGTCGGAACCACCGCTTTGCGCTGTGGCTTGACCTGGGTGTCCACCAGCGTCTCTTGGATGGCTTTCCGCTTTGCCAGGAGCTGTTTGTGTTCGTCAACGTTGAGCATGCCGAGTTTAATGGAGAGCCACTTTAAAGTGCCCCACCACTTCTGGAGCTTCGCCGGGGTGACCTCCAGCGTGACCGCCTGGTTCATGAGGTGCCGGACGTCACCGGCCGTCCAGGGGAGGTTCTGGAAGCCGATCTTGCGCATGCCCTCATAGGCCAAGCAATGTGCTCGGATGGTCCGGAACCGGGCATCTCCAAATAGGTGGCCGAACTCCTCCAGCTCCCTGGCCCCCATCACCTGGTGCATGTAGGGGATCTGGTGGCGGAAAGGAATGAAGTAGCCCAGGAGGCGTTCCAGCCACCTGGCCCTCAAGTGCTGTTCCAACGCTCGTTGGGATGTCGGCAATTGGGTTTTGATCTTCCCTGGTTTCCAATGCCGCCACTTGTTGGCCACTGCCAGGACATCCGGGGCCTCAATTGATCCGGAGAGGATCCACTCCTCGCGGTCCCGGATGGCCTGCTCCATTTCCAGTGGAGAATAGGTGTGCGATTGTCTGGCGCCTGCCGCACGAAACAGAAGTTGTTGCAGGGTCTTAGTAGCGAGCTCCAAATCCGCCTCCTCCAGCGGTTGTGGTTGGGAGCCGAGTATCCTTGCGAGGATCAAGTTGTAGGTGTCCGAGGCCACCAGGACATGGTTGCCGTCAGGTGCCAGCCCCACGATTCGTGTCCACGGTCGCGGGTCAAAGACCACCGCATCCGGGTTGGCAACCTGGTCCTTTTTGACCCATTCCAGGCAGCACGCCACGAGGATTTCCCCGTCCGACTGCACTGGTGCAAATCCAAGGTCATGCAAAATCAACTGGAACGCGGTTGGTACCCCAAGGAAGGTCGTTCCAAACGGGGAAGGGAGGCGGGGCCTCCACATCATCGTGATCCACTCGAGCCAGGAGCCTAATTCCTAGGCGCAAACCCCAACCAAACAACAGGGGAGCCCCCAAAACCCCGGAAAGCCCATCCCGAAACGGGGGAAAAGGGGGGGGGGGGAAAAAATGTAGAAAAGGCTGATTCTAGGGGGTGGGGGGTTGATGGTTGCCTGTTCTGTTTTTTATTTCACATTTCAACACGTGTACCACCTTATTCGTTTTTTCAAGGCTGATTTTGGGGGCATGAAATAACGATATGGATGTGGTAACGAATTGATGATTTGGTCCCCTGTCTCGTTCCAGATTTCAACTTTTAGTTTTATTGATTGAAAGAGGATAGGACTTTCTGTGGTTTCACGGGTTGGCTTTTGGGCGGTTGTTGTGGTTTGTCATTTAATGAAATGTTTATAGATTAAAAGTTCACTATAATTATAACATATACGAATATAAATGATATAATTATATGATAGTTATAGATAGTATGATTAAACCGGTTTTCAGTGTGTCCAGTCTCCTATGTTGTTTCTGATATTATACCAGAGTAAACCCCTTTGTCATTACAAATCCCAATTTTGAGGATTTCAACCCTTCAACCACAAGGATTTGAACATCCCAAATCACAGGAACTGAAATCCCAAATCTCGGGATTTGAAATCCCGAATCCCGGGATTCGGGATTACTCAGGTGGTGTGGGTTCACGACTGCACGCTGCCTATCTGTAGGCTACACATTTGAATTCGAGTAGGACAGCATCGCTACAGACAGAGGGGTTCATAGGGTGGAGGGTCTCATTTGTTGAGCAACACCCCTTACATCAAACAAACTAACAAACAATTCACTAATCAAATCAGTAGGTATCTTATACAACTCATCTTGTTTATGATTAATGTATCCATCACCCCAATCAATCTTTTTACCGCTGGGCAACCGTTGGGCAGTTTCTAGATGTTTTCCATTTCTTATCTTACCACAATCCCTTTTGCATAATGGTCTGGGTTTCCACGTTTCAATGTTAGTCCACAACCTCGTCCTCTTTCGGTAGTTCATACCATATTTACAGTAATCCACATCATAATATTTTAGACCTCTCATAAAGGGCTGTTCCTTTAACAATCCAGTTGCAGGGTTTTCAATGACCCACCACTTCGGTTTGAAGTAGTCGATGATTTCAAGGGTTTTCAAAACAATACTGTTAGCATAATCTATCTTTCGGACACCCCTCGTCTTCGCTATGCTGTATTCTGTGCATGGAGGAGATGCCCAAACAACATCAAACTCTCCAACATTCCAACTCAGAATATCCTGATTGATATCAGCATTTTTCAAATCCAAGGAAATCACACTGTAGCCCAAATCACGAGCGACCATGTCAACACTGCCTGTACCACTAAATAATTCTAATAATTTCATATTATTAGAATTACTTAGATATTTATTTTAATTATCTTCATTATGTTCATTGTTATTTGATTTATATGATTGACACATCTTAGTCTTTTGATGTCTACTTAATTTGCTTTTGCGACCTACTACTCCACAGACTTCGCACACTACATTCTGCTTGTTTTGTTCAAGAATTTGTTCTCTATTCATTTGGTAATATTCTTTTCTATGTTGTTTATATTCTTCTTTATTGTTTTGATACCATTCTTTCATTCCGTTCTTTATTTTCTCTTGGTTAAGTGGATTATACATTTCTTTGTATTCTTTTGGTGTTCTACCTGCCACACAACGATTGACACATTCTGTATTTTGGATATGATAACCTTCTCGTCGAAGTAGTTGCTCTTTACTATCACACGGGTAGTGTTCAATGAGTTCTATCTTACAGTTCTCAACACCGTATTCGTCAAACAACACTCTAGAATTTGAATGTTTGTTTCGCCCGTGCCTTTCATTGAAATAATATTTCTGCCTATGTCTTGCCATCCTTTGGCTTAGTTCCTCACACGTGCTTCCTACATAACACTTTTCATAACCAACATCAACTATTTTGTAAATTTTACCGTTCTTATATCTTTCCATATCTGTTAATATCTTTAATCATCTTTTCTTTAATTCATTTTATCCTGAAATGACCATAGGGCAAAGAATTAAAAGCATCAAAATAATGTCTTTTATTCTCGAAATTACTTAGACTTTGTTTAACCTGAGACATCGAATAAATCTGATGAGTGCGACTCCTGATGAAGTTGTAGGATATTTCGTGCTTTTTGTTTTGATAAAGTGATTCCTCATAGTTTTGATATGTTAATTCCTTTTTAACCTTATGTTTAACAACACCTTTAGATTTCTTATGTTCTTCTTCTTCACCGTGGATTGTGAAAGCGTATGACTTTGGTTTGAGTGCTATAAACTTTGTAATTATCTTTGAAGAGCATTCATCTTTGTACATTCCTAAGACCTTCTTATTTGTTGTGTCATGGCATGGATGTTCAACAGGATAATCGCTAAAATCCATATGTTGCTTGATACCTTGAAAATCCTTGTAGACATCATCAGTGAAGGTTTGAATTACATAACTGTCAGTATCTGTATATATCAATTTGATATTTTCGTTGTATTTCTTTTTCAATACACCATAGTAAAACTCATACATATGTAATTTACTCAAATCTAAAATTGTCATTCCTAAGAATATAGGTTTATCAAGTTTCAAGACCGACTTTGTCTTTTCCACTCCTACCAGATTTTCATTTATGATAAATCTATTTTTGAATGTTGGATTATTCACACATTTTTCATACCTAACATCATTATCTACCAGTTCAAAATCCATATGTTTTCTCTTGTCTTCCATGGTTTTTCCATACACTGCGTTATTCATTAATTTAAACAAATCCTTCTCAAAGTCGCTCTTCGCTTCTTTCCTCTTGCCTGTGTTGAAGTCAATCCACGGTTTCAACCAAGCCCTCTGTTGAAATTTTATTATCCTATGAACCTTGGTGAGTTTCATACCCATTTTTAGATAATACTGTAAAGTCTTGATATGAACAACATATTTTTCTTTATCTTTCAAATTTAATATTAACTTGCTGGTTTTCTCATCCTTCGGTTCTTTGTTTCCATAGTAGATTTTGTAGATTTCCTTTTGATAGTCTGACAACATATTAGCATTGACATTCATTATTTCCGGTGCTAGTGGATAGTCCGAATGGTAGTCATGTAGTGTTTCTGGATAATCCAAATCAACTTCCATAATATAACCATACTCATCTTTTTCATCCCACTTTTCAATGTTAGGTGTTTTCTTCGTCCATTTGATGTTCTTTAAAGGCAATTTTTTAGACATCGCCAGACCATACAGATTGTTAGCATCTAAGTAATTGATATAACTTGACGGCTTGTTTTCATCGAAGGCTTCATCCATATACTTATTGTTTGCCTCAGCCAGTTTGTGACTGACCTGACACATGCCTCCTCTCATTCCCTGTTCAACCATCTCATACATTTCTTTATCATGCAACTGCTCAATTTCAACACCAGTTTTCAACAACATAGCTTCCCAAGCGAAGTTAGGAAGCGTATAATAATGAGCGGGGTCCAAACCGTAGTATTCCATACATAAGTCTCTAAAGTTTTCAAAAACATCAGTCAATAATAAAACGTCGGTTCTCAAATACAAATCGTGATATTGTCCTAATGTTCTAATACCGAAGTGTTTCCAAACCTTTTGTGCCCTCTCATAATCTTTGTCATTGACATGTTCCTCACTTAATTTACTGTAGAACGCTTCTTTTGGTGGTAAGTTTCTTTCAGTAAATCTGTCAAAACTATCAAAATAGTCATAAGGATAAATCCCCTTGTCAGTCAACAAGTCCAAATCTTCATCGGTTTTAACATATGGATTTCTAACACTGTATCTAAAATTGTTCTTCCAGTTCTCACGCCTTTTGTCATCTTCATACTTACTCAACTTTACCAACTTATCCAACGAAGACGATAAGAAGCTAAAACTGTCCTTGAAACAAAGGTTTTTAAAACCAAAGGTTATGAACTTCTCGCTGTTCTGTGCGATGCAATCGATTTTAGCATTCTTGCTCAGTTCGTGTGCCTTGTTGATGATTAAGTGAGCGTCATAGTTTTTCAGGTTGTGAAGAAAGACTGGTATTTTATAATATCTCATACTAAAAGCAAGATTACAATCATCATGAGCACAACCTCTATATTTACCAGTAAAATGGCAATGGTCACGAACCTTCTTATCTCCTTCCTGAAAGCCCTTTCCACAAACGAAACACTTAGTAGCAGTGTCAAAATCTGTTTTATCGTCCTCAGTCATGATTATCTCTTTCACTTCCTTCATTTTCTTTATTACATCATCTCTGACTTCATTCATTTTCTCAACGAACTTATCCATACAATCTTCGCCTCTGTATAAATAGGGCTCACTGCTTCCAGTGATGGCATTGACTACATTAATCATAAAACCACAAGGGCGATGATTTTGATATGATGTGGTTGTCGCTTTTGTCGATTTGCTTTTAACATCAATGGGTACTGTTAGACATTCAAAGTCAGCATATATTACATAAGGTGCTTTCAGTTTCTTAAAATGGTTCTTAAATTCAATGGTAGCTCCTACCTCTGGCATTTCTATTTGTTGTCCTTCAACCGCTAGACAACCCTGTTCTTCGTGTTGTTTTAATAACTCTTCTGACTTGAAACCGTGTGAGCATGTCCTACAGTGATACTTTGGTCTGCCTGTTTTGTTGGTTTGGCTACCCATCAATTTGTTATAGTTCTTGATGTAGACATAGTGTGAGTTACCATTTTCTCCAGTCAGCTTTATTAAATCAATCTTTTGCTGTGCTTGGGAGTTGTTGCTTCTTTTGTATAATAAAATTGTTTTACTATTGGTATCAGGATTGATGTAATAAACATTGACCGATATGTGCTTGTTCTGTTCTTCAAATTGTTCAATCTCATCATTGCCTACAGGAAAGTTTATATTGTCCCACTTGATGAAACTATCATTAACATATTTTTTATAATGATACATATCACAGGGATGGTCTTTTTTGTATATCTCATAAAAACCACATTGAACAGAATATTTGAAACACAACTCATCATTGTTTTTAATATTGATACAAGCCTTTTTGTTTGCCACCCAGTCGGGCAATGGAATATAAGAAGAGCCACGGGTAGGATTGTATCTGTCATAACTTATCACCAGACTTTGAACTTGAAGAAGAACCAAGCCCGATTGAGTTAATTCGGCTATCTCAATTTGAACCTCTATGTCGTGGGCTATGTTGTTTAAAACACTGTTTATCTCTTCTGGGTTATGGACATTGTATCTCCTGCTTCTCAGCCTTCGTCGTATCTCTTCGTTGTCAGTGTTCTTTAACGCCAAATCCACTTCAACAATGATTTTCATATTCGGGTTTCTGTTGAGAAATTCTACCATTCGTTGCTTCTGATATTTTAAGTATGATAAGCCTTTCAACCCTTTCAATCTTATATCACTAACTGAATATGTGTTGGCGTAACCTTTGAAGGCTTGCTGTTCATCTGTGATTTTGGATTTGAATCGCTTGACATAATCCTGCAAGGGTCTTCCTCGTGTGAGTTTGATGAAGCTAGCCCCTTTCATTAGAAGACTATGTTTTCTGTAACCATCGCTTCTCGCCACTTCCTTTAGTCTGGTATTCAACACCTTCGAAGTGGGTTTGTTCTTACTGTATCTGTAGGTCTTGTCTCCTATTTTGAGTTTTTGTGTTTGTTTCCCTTCTTTTTGTATTAGTTCACCTTGTTGACTTTTTATAATGAAATCTATGATTTTTTCTTCTGACACTGACACCATATATCTATACTCTATATTATATATACTAAATATTTCTTTAAGTAGTTTTGGGTAGGGGTTGCCTGTTGGAGAAACTGGGCTCCGGGTTGAAACTCAACGCATTAATCTTATTAATGAGTTTTAATAAGATTAATGAATTATCCTTTCATAAAGGGGGGTTTTTGTTTTTATTGCATACATTGCTTTTCTTGTGTTTGGATAGGTTGGACTTGCTTGATATCGTCCTTCCGCAGTCCTCGCAGGTGTAAGGCTGTTTTAGGTTTTTGTTGTAGTAGTTCTGGTGGTAGGTCTTCTGGTCGTCCTTCCATCTCAGTAGTTGGTCGTCGCTCTCGCTAACCTTCTCGCTCATCCTCTGTAAGACTAAGTCGTTTTCCGCTTTCATAAGTTCAACCATTACATCAAATTCGTCATTCGTTATTATCTGTTTTCTATTACCATTAATGAAAATTCCTGTCATTTTTACTATATTATCACGTTTTCTCTTTAAGTAGTTTTTATTTTTTCTTCTTGCCTCGGCTACTTTTTGTATTTGTGCTTTCTGGGCTTCTGCTCCTACTTCTTGTTTCCATTTGTTCCCTCGTCCATTCACTACCTCGTGCTATTTCTTGGGGTGAGTTGCTCCTGCTTCTTGTTTCTAATTGTCTTCTGTTCATTTGATTACCTCTTGCTCTTTCTTCTGGTGAGTGGCTTCTGCTTCTCGCTTCTACCTGTCGTCTTGACCAGAAAGAAGCCCTCGGTTGTTCTTCTTCTTGTTCTCGCGATTGTTCTGATGGAGTGGATGACTTCTTACCTCGTTGGAATAATTCAAACACACTCTTATCTTCTCCACCTAAGAATAAGTTTCTTAATGACCTTATTTCTCGACTTTCCTCTTTCTTCTCTTCCTCTTTCTCGGTTGATGCTGACGATGATGATGTTAAATGAAGACTTTGTAAATCTTCCTGCTTTTCGTCTTTTGGTTCGTCTTTTGGTTCGTCTTCTGGTTCATCTTCTGACTTTCTATTTTCCTCACTCTTGTCTGTAATTACATCACTGAATTTTTCATCATCTAACTCCTTTGCTACATATCGCGTTGTTTGTGTGTCTGCCTCATTGTTTTCATACAACTGTGATGTTGGCGGTATTTCATCAAACATTTCTGGTGTCAATTCATGTAATAAAACTTGTTTATCAGTTTGAACCCTAGCATTCAACCGTCGTCTCCTGTCGTATTTTGAAAGGTCAAAATCGTCAAAGTCTATATCGTTAATTGATGTGTCAAATGTCCGTCTTTCGGGGATGATTTCAATTTTCAATCTGTGTGTCATCGCTTCTTTCAGCATTTCATCAAAAGTTTTCCTTCTTCTTAATCCATAATATTTATCAGTCATATTTAAATATTATAGATTTTTTTTTATTGTTGAGTTGATGAACTTGGTTTCTGTTTGAAGTACTTGTTATAAACGTTGTCCTTGTAATATGTTTCTAACTGAGTACGAATTCCTTTTCTTTCTGTTGTGCTTGCATTGTTATATTCATCTAATAATTCTTTGAACTCATCGTATTTATCAGCATTTATTACATTGAATTGATGTAGTTTTGAAATTATATTATCCATCATAGTTCCCGGATTTTTCGAAAGATACACCGGCCACATCCACTTTATGGTTTCTAAATAGTTTTTGAAAATTTGTTCATCATCCACTTCTTCGTTTTCTACATTTTGTAATTCCATCTCGTTCGCTTTTTCGTGCATTTCCATTATTTCAGTATCAGAAATTGTTGTTTGTTTATCATCATCATCATTGTCTTTACCCTTTTTCGCTGTTGCTGTTTCCTCTATGGGTTCTAAAGGTGGCAGTTCGTCATCTGATGTCATTGAATGAACTATTACCCCTTCAGGTATTGAACTTGATGAAGCCTTGTTTAAATCTTCGTGTATGCTTGGACTGAGTTTTTCCCTTTTCTCTCTGACTTGTCTATCTTGTTCTTCAAATGATGCTTGTATATCATTTTCATACTCTTCATATTCTGTCAGTGGACTGTCTGGTGTGGAAAAAGCGGACTTTGAAGAAGACCGGCTGGTTATTCTAGAAGACGATGCTGTTGTCTCTGCTTTTCTTAATTCCTCCTTTCTTTTCATCGTTTCCTGATTTAGCAATCCTAAGCTGTCCTTGTTGTCCCACTGACTTCCATATTGGTTTAATCTGTATCTCGTCGCCTTTCTATCTATTACATCTTCAATCGATGGTCTATTCTCATCTTCTACTAATGTTTCTTTTAACAATTCATCATAAGAAGGTCTTAAGTGTAGCTGTGATTTTAATGAACCTATGGCATGTGGTTTGGTTGTATTCAGTCTATTTATTGATTTAATCATATTATATTATATTAATTAATTTAGAAAATAAATTAATCCGAAATATTCTTAATCATTTCTTCTAAATGTTTCTTTCTTGCTGTGAGTTGTTCTGTTGTCTGTATTCCATTTGGTGAGCGTGTGTTGTCCAACTCTCGTCTTATCTTGTCTAACTCCTTTCTATAACTTTCGGTTCTGTTGCTTTCAGCTAAATCATTTCTATACTTTATTAATGCTCCTTGTGATTGTTTCGCATCCATTGTTTCTTTTAATTGTTTAAAATAATTCTTTCTTGAAGCAGCGCCCCACAAATCATTTGAATCGTAGTAACGTTCTACTTGTGGAGCCCTTTTAAATTCGACATTTCTATGACTTCTCATAAGCATAATTGTTATATATAATAATTAGATTATTATTTAAAACATTGATAAAGTTAATTTATTTATTTTATCTGATTTATCTTGTTTTTTCTTTTGTTTCAGTTCTTCATAATGTTGGGTTAATAGTTCTGTCGCTGTGGGTTTCTTAATGGTTTCTTTAATAACTTCTTGTTTAATCTCATTCTTAATTTCTTCTTTTACTTCTGGTTGAATTTTTCTAATATTCTTTTGTGGATTAACTGGTAATAATTCAGTAGGTGCCCCTTTACAATTTTTAGGATGTGAGTGTCTCAAACTTTTCAATGTCATCTTTTTAGAGCATTGTTCTCATTCTACTAATTCAACTTCTTTTTTAGTTCTTGGTAATGCTTTCGCTTTTGGTAATGCTTTTGCTTTTGGTTCAGGTTTGACTTCTTCTGGTTTAACTTCTTCTGGCGTTGGTTCATCAACTGTTTCATTTTGTTCAACGACTTCATTATTAACAGGTGATTCTCCTTCTGTTTTAGTTTCATTATTAACATCTACTACCTCAATACTTGACATATAATATATTCTATATATTTTCTATTAAATTTCTATATTGAAAGTTGATAGAAAGTATACTTATGCTTCTGAAGTTTGACTATTTAACCATTCTTGATGGATATTGCTTTGAAAATGTCGCGCCTTATGATTTTTTGAAAATCTACCTCCACATTCGCAATCTATTCTAGTTCTTCTGTCTTCATTAAACTTATCCTTATTTTTGGAATACCATTCAGCGTGGTATTCTTTGATTTTATCTTTGTTTGTCTCAGCATAAACTGTTTTCTTTTGATTTATGGTGTCTTTGTTGTTTGTGTAGTACAACTTTTTTCTTTCCAATACTTTGTCTTTATTATTATCAGTATAATCTTTTGTTTTTTGTAATATTTCTTCTTTATTTTCTTGGTAGTATTCCCTTTTTCTCTCTAATATTTGTTCTCTGTTGTCATCATAATACTCTTTAATGCTTCTTCCCGCAACGCGTTTATTTATACATTCTTCCTCTCTTTGAAATTTTCCTTCTCTTGCTTCTAACTCCTTCTTACTATTACACGAGTAATATTCTACCCATTCAATCTTACAATTTTCAACTCCAAACTCATCAAACAAATCAAATACTTTATAATAACCTTTGTTTGAACCCCCTTTCCATATATTATAAGAAACTCTATGTCTTGCCATTCTTTGACTTAATGTTTCAGTTGTACTTCCAATATAGCATTTTGTAAAAGCATTGTCCCACACTTTGTAAATCTTACCGTAGTTATAACGATTTTCCATTAGTAAATATACATAAGTTATCTTTATATATCATTTACCCCTTATCAAATAATATCACTCTTTACGAAAAGGAGACTAAAACTACAATTCACTCCATTTAAATTAATTTCATTTCCTAATGAATTACTAATCCAAAAATCTAATTGTTTAAAGCTTCTATTTGATACATCCAAGTAATCAAGAGGGTTTAATTCCGAATCAAAGACAAGTCCCGCGTGTGGTGCTGTGACTGGTACTTTCTTAACAACTGTGCTATCGCCGGTTCTTAAATTTACTTGATTATAATTAGACAATTGAGAAGAATGAATATAAATATTTCTAATGGGTTGAAGATTAACGAAACCAGAAACATAAGGATTATTATATTGATAAACTGCTATTTGATAATTTCCCAAAACTTCATTAACAGATTGTAAGTTATTAGCATCAAAAGTTCCATTCCATATATAATCTGCATATGTTAGTTTCATTTGTTCATCAGTTAACACAGCGAACTTTCTATCGGCATAGTTTGAATAAATTGTTATTTTATTAGTTTTCACACTGTAAGTAGCTTCATAAGTATTTGAGAAATTAGTATTATCTACAACACCATTTATTTTTGACTTTAATTCTGTCGCTAGTTCTGTGCCAGTATATACTCCTTCGTCCAATTGTAACGCTAAATAATGGTCATTTGTGTTATCTTCATCTGGAACTAGTGGAGAAGAATAAAAGTATAATATATTATTTAATCCTGACTGAATTGAATACCACGAGTTAGGTAATGTTACTTCGTGAATGTAGCAATGTACTCCGTTGTCTGTTTGTAATGTTTCCGGCAATTCAACTCTAAAATTAGATGATGTACCACTAATTCTATGAGCGCTGTCAATATAGACCTTCTTGTATGTCAACATAATATATGTTTAATTAGAAAATAAATTTTCTAATTAAAACATATTCTGTTGCTTAGGACTACGTCGTAAGTCAACTTTTCTATATGAAAAGTTGCTTAGAGCAAAGCTGTAAGTCAGCATTATTAATTAATTGAGAAATTGATTTGTAACTTTAGTTATATGATTAATAATACAAAGTTAATTTATGAAATGAAGCATGGTAAAATTAAACATTATCAACCTTACAAGAAATCAATTAAAATGACTGACGTTATGAAACAAACTGACAAAGTACTAAATAGTTATTATCCTAATTCAAATTTAACTGATGCACAAGGATTAAGTAGAGCATATGGCAATGGTAACGGTTTTTATATTGATGGTGATAAAATGTATGTAGCAGGAACATTTGGAAAAGGAACGTTTGGAGGTGCTGTTAATGACATTCTGGCATATGTTGGACTACTGTTTAAAATGACAAAATATTCACAACGATATAAAGACACATCAAAAGCATTGGATGAAAACAACGAAGTTAAACACCTTATAACACATAGTCTCGGCTCAAGTGTAGGGGCACAAATAACAAAAGATTATCCTGAAAGAGAATTAACTTTAACCACTTACGGTGCTCCATTTATATCACGAAGGTCTAAAAGTACTGATGATTACATTAATTTTAGAAGTATCTTAGACCCTGTTAGCATTGCTGACCGTGGTGCTATAACTGTTTATACTGGTTCATTAAATCCATTTACAAACCACGATTACACAACTGGATATGGTGATATGCGGCGTGATGTTTCAAGAAGTGTTGAACCTGTAAGTGCGATAATGTAGTTAAATAAGTACTTAAATATATAAATATATAATATGATATATGTATAACCAGTTAAATGAAAACTTGACAGAAAGTGAAACAACATATAAACCATTAACAATTGAAGACAGATTAAAGTATTTAAATAGAGATAATAAACGAACATATGTAAAATGTCAGTGTGGGTGTTTCATTATTAGGAGTGTCAGAGTTAGACCTGACTATATTGGTTATAACTGGATTATTTCAATTTCTAATATGTTTGTACCAAAATATCAAAATGGTTATTTCCTCATCAATGACAACAGAAACGAGTGTAATCATAGTCAATCAGACCTTGATGAAATAGTAAAAAGAAAAAACATAAAACTATTTTCATATTATTATTAATGATACATCATAAGAAATATGACAATGAAACAACGGATGATATGATTAAGAATGAAAATAAAAAGTATAAGAAAAGTTCATATGAAGAAATTAGAGAATTAGAGTTAGAGAAAGAAAAAGGCAATACTCCAGTTGAAGATAAGATTAAGAAAAAGAAAATGAAAATATTTAAAAATAATAATTCTAATCAAAAGGATTATACGAAATTACTCAATTTGTAAAAACTTTTTTTTAGAAATTAATGAAATTACAATTTCATCAATTTGCAAATCATAATTCTTAATTATGATTTAGACATTAATGAAATTGCAATTTCATTAATTTGTAAAACATATATAAAATATGATTTAGATTTTATAAATGTTTTCTAAATTGTTAATTGCATACATTTATCAATTTAGTTTAAATTACTTCTGTATTATATATATATAGTAATGGAAACTTTTAGTGCTGAAGATATTCTAATTGACAACCTCTCATTCAAATTAAATAAAGGTGCAAGCTATATCAACGACCGTCGTTCTGTCTCGTTTTTTCCTTCTGGGAGTAATATCTACACTCCTTCATCAGGCCAGCGTGTGTTGAAAATAGCGTTAAATGCTGAAGATAATAGTTGGTTAGACCCACAGAGTGTAATGGTTTATTTCACTGTTGAAAACACTGACACGACAGACAATAAACGCTTGCGCCCTCTGTCTCCTGCTTATTCCTTTTTTAGAAGAGTAAGACTAATTGCTGGTATTCAACTTGTTGAAGACATTGATTACTACAACCGAAATCATCATATGATGAGTTGTTTGATGTCAAAAGGAGCAAGGGACAATGAAGACGCCCAGAGTTTTGGTTATAGATATGATGATGATTTAAACACACGTCGTGCAGTTCCTGCATCGGGTCATATTGGTCCTGCATATGACGCTTACACAATTCCAGGCTTTAGAAGAAAAATGGTTGTGGGATTTAAACCGATGCTTGGTTTATTCAATCAGTTTAAGTATATCCCGTTAAAAGCGTGTCCTCTTGTTTTAGAACTTGAACTGGATTCAAATTTTAGTGATTGTGTTGTTACAGTTGGTGGTACGAGGTTTCCACCAAGTGGTAACACAGATACAAGCCTTCATACAAATGAGCAGTTCTCAATTAGTAACGCATTCCTTCAAACTGATTTGGTTAGCTTGGACAACGACCTCCATAATAAATATGTTGCTCACCTCCTCGATTCAAAAGAATTACCTATTACGTATAATACTTATATTTGTCAATCTAATCAAGTTCCTGATGGTTCATCGTCAATTAACACTACTGTTGTTCGTTCAGTGTCTAAACTCGTTGCCGCGTTCATCTCTTTCAGTAAAAGCGGAGTAGGTGATATTCACGTTATGAAAGAATACAACAACTTCTATCATCCTATGTATTATTTGAACTACCAAGAAAGTGGATACTACAATTCCGACCTTGATTTAGAATTTCAACTTCAATTAGGTTCAAAACTATATCCTGAGTATCCTTGTCGTTCATTAACACAAGCATTCTATTATTTACGAAAAGCATTAAATTTACCATTGTTCCATCAACACCATTTATCAATTGAATATTCTGCTTATCGTGTTGATAAGTTTATCTTTGCTATGAGTTTCGAAAAGGTGCCGGATTCTTCATATTCTGGAATTAACACTAAAGCCGGACAACAGCTTCTAATTCGTGTGAAACCTATTGGAAATATGGCAACAGCAAATATGCCTGACACGATTTACATAACATTAGTATCAGAACAAATATTATCCATTAGAGACGCCGGAGTTCAGATACTCGATTAAAAATAAGTAAAAATGATAATATTAAAAATAAATAAATATTATCATTTTCTACTATTAATATATAATGCCTTCAATAAATTTAACAAACTTTGAGAATGTTGTAGCGCACACAATTAGCAAAATCAATTCTACAAGCGGGGTGACAAACATTAGAAACATATATGCTAATCAATCAGATATAATTGATTTACTCAACAACAAAGCAGACCAAGTAGACACTTACACAAAGGAGCAGATAAATGCTAATTTTTATGATATAACTCAATCATACAATAAGACAGAAGTTAATGTATTATCAAACAATATTAGTTCAAATACATTTTTAATAGGTAATCTGACAATAACTTCCAATACCAATTTTAATAATATTTCATCAAATACAAATTTAATAAATAATTTAAATTCTACTATGACAACTAATTTTAATAACATTAGTTCTAATTCTAACTTAATTAATACAAATTTCAATAATATTTCATTAAATACACATTTAATAAATAATTTAAATTCAACTATAACAACTAATTTTAATAATATTAGTTCTAATTCTAATTTAATAACAGAATTAAATAGTACAGTAAATTCACATATTTCAGCTATATCAGATTTACTAAATAATGGAGGTTCATTTAATGAATCAGATTATTATAATAAAATAACAACTAATAATTTATTATCAGAAAAATTAAATACATCAATATTAAATAATACATTAATACATAATATAACAACAACATCGACTTTTAAAATAGCAAATTTTGGAAATTATAATAATTTTTATGAAATGTATAATAATTATTTTGATAGTTATGTTTATGGAAATTTAAGTGGAGCAACTATGTTTTTAAATCAAAGAGGTTTTGGAGATGTAGAAATTAATAATTCTTCAACTTTTCAAAATGATAAAATATTATTAAATCATAATACCACAATATTAAGTAATTTACAAGTATCTGGTTTATTTTCGTGTTCATCTATTTTAGATATAGCAGGTTCAGATGCTCGTTATGTTTTACAATCAGATGGATTAAGTGGATTAATAACAGGAAATACAAATACAATTAATTCAATAATTACTAGTAATAATTCACAGTATACATCATTAGGACAAAAGTTAGATAAAATAGATACTAACGCTCAATCAGTAGCAGGTGCTATTAATTTTAGTGATAATACAACTTTACACAGTAATTTAAATATGTTGACTACTGGTTCTATAATATGTAATAAGTTTAGTACTACACCATCACCTAATTTAGGATTGCAAATGACATTTCAAATGTTCAATCGTGAATTTAATATTAACAGAGATGGTAGAATGTGGATGAGTAGCGCAGGAGGTCAATGGGAAACTCAAATAGGAGATGCTAATGTTGGGCGTGTTTGGGTTAAGGATAGATTCGGTTTAGGTGCTGTTGGAGTTAATGGTTATGTTTTAAATTGTGCTGGACAAGCAAGATTTACTGATGCAGTTCAATTTATGGGAACTGACAAAGCAATAAGTTTTAACAATGTTTCATATTTGAATTTTAATAATAATGGTTCAATACGAAGATATACTCCTGATGCTATAGAAGGTTTATATATGTCTCATAATGATTTTGTTGCTCTTTCTGTTGGCGATGTTACAAATACTTCTAATCAATATATGATGTGTGATGGATTAGTGAATAAAACTATTTTTAGTAAGCCTATAGATGTGTTAGGAAATATTTATACGAATGCTGCTGTTAATTGTGATAATGTTAATATTGATACTGATGGTAAATTAACAATTGATACAAATTGTGAATTATATAGATATGTTGGTGCTTTTTCATCTTTTGATATGAGGAATAGTGATGCTAATTCTTCAATTAGATTTATTTGTGGAGACCCCGCTGTTCAGTCCAACATAGTCGGGGCAGTTAATATTTCTACTGGATGGACTTTTAATACTTCTACTGCTGATTTTATGGGTAATTTATTTGCAGACGATGTTTATGTTAAAACTAATGGAGCATTAAGAAGCAATCATTTAGCACCTAACGGAGGAACATTAATAACTGTTGATACTAATATGGCAAAACAAAATGCATATTTAGCAACTAATACCATTCAATCATTTGATTTAACAACGGTTTCATTTTTGAATAATATTTCAATGACTACTGGAACTGATATTAAAATGGGAACAAGTGAAATATCGACTTATTACGATGGAACTAATTTGTCAACAATTGATGTTAAATTTAATACAACCAATACAGCATTCAGAGTAATTGATAATGCAACTGTATTTTCAACATTATTATCTATTGATAAAACTTTCGGAACAACAGTAAATACTGGAAGTTTTACAAATAATGCTCCATCGACTTTTAATGAAAATGTAACAGTTGCAGGAACGAAAAAAATGTTGTGTAATACACTAGAACCATCAACAGGAACTAATATAGATTTAACAGCAACAACAGTAACCATCAACGGAACGTTTGTGGATTCATCTGATTCAAGATTGAAATATGATATAGACAATATCAAATCTAATTGTATGAATGTTATTAAGAAATTTAAGCCAAAGAAGTTTAAGAGACACGATAGAAATGATAACGGTAAAACTCATATAGGATATATCGCAGATGAAGTATTAAAAGCAATTCCTAAAGAGTTTGAAAATATTGTATGCAAAGACAGAGAGTATTTAGGATTGAATTATTTAGTTTTACCAGTGTTAGTTCATAAAGCAGTATTAGAATTAAATGATAAAGTAGATAAACTTGAAAAAGAAATTAAGGAATTTAAAAAAGAAAAATCTAAATAATAATAATAATATATAATGGGTAATTCAAATAGTAATGTTGAAACTTCAAGTATTGACAAAATCAATGATATTGATGAAGAACAATTAGATTTAAGTAATATTGATAAATTACAGTTAAAAGCAATTAAGCAAATGAGTGAAAGAATGTGTAAAATTGAAAATGAAAAATCTGATAAATTAATATATAGATTACCGGTTCAAATTTGTAGTTATTCATTATTTTGAATTAATAACATTAAGCCATAATCTTAATGCTATTAATTTTAAAGATAACAATAAAAATAAAAATCATCATTAATAAGTTGTCCACCATCATTGATAACTTTGATAGTTATTTTTTTTATTTGTACTGAAATAAGATCAACCGGACCACTTCTTCCATACACTAATTTAATTTTATGAAGATCTTTGTTAAGAAAATAATAAATATCAAATAAATTAATTGATATTAAAGTTCGATTACAAACATGATTCAAATGAGTAAGCGAGCTATAGATAGCAAGTGCATCATATTCAATAAATAATTTAAGTGGTTTATATTTTTTATGTAATTTATCTAACTCACTTAAATTAAAAACATATGATAATCCATTATTAATATTGATATTATCAATTTCAAAATAATGTATGTTATTTAATGTGTAAGACTTATAAACTGGTTTATATTTATTAATATAATTTTTAACAATATTACTATTTTTTATTTTTAATAATTTAACATCACCTAAACTATAAGATAATACAAGGTTTTTAATTTCTATTGGTAAATCATAAAATATCATAATATATTTGAATATTTATTTTATTTTAAATGATTTTTTCAAATCTAACATATTTAGTTATTTTTTAATCATCTGGCACTCTTGTTGAATCACCATCACTATAATTATCACTATCACTATCAGTATCATTTTCTATACGAATATGTTCTTCTAGTTCTTTCCTCATTCTTTCTGCTTTCTTAAAAGTAATATGACAATCACTTTCAATATGGTTAGCAGCATCCTTCATTAAAAAAGTTTCACCACATTCACACTCTACTAATTGTTGTAGTCTTTGCTTTCGATATTCCTGAATCTGTTTTGGTATATCGTCGCCGAAAAACCTTACTGGTTCTTCATATATTCTTTCTTGAACCATTTTTAACATTCTATAATATATAATAGATTTATTTTATTTTAAAAGCTTTCTCAAATCTAACATAAAACATATTATTAACATCTTTGGAATTCATATTAACATAAAAGAAGGAGTAGGGCTTATCATCTACCGATTTATGATACATATTTAACAGTTGCTCTTTATCAACGATGGCGGAGTTTTCCTCAATGAATGACATTAACTCTGATACATTCTTTAACTTAAAGATATACAACGAACTAGAATTCAACCTAATGATTGGTGCTAGGACACGATATTTTTGAACGCTTAAGCAAAAACTAATGGCGTCGTGTCTGCCTCTCGTTGCCAGTCCATGTAATAACTTGCTGTATCTAACAAATTTAGGGTCGTCTGCAAAGTCATCAACTATGATTAAAATTGAATGAAGTTTCTTCATCTTCTGTTCTTTCATATAATGAATTATCTTTCTTTGAGTGTTAATTATTTCTTCCAGTTCTTCAGGTTGGTAGGTGTCATAATATAACTTTTCTTTTTCATCATCAACCTTCATATTATCTTTTTGATATTTCTTGACTTCAACGAAGGTAGGGTCATTATGAACAGACGGACTAACAATGAATATACGAGCGAAGCAGTCCCTATAAACATTTAGGATAAGGTTTTGGATTAAAACTGTTTTGCCACCCGTTGATGAAGCAACAACAATTGAGCGAAAAGGTAGTTTTGGCACATGTTCATATTTGGATTGTTTGAATTCATAATCAGTTATGTTTATTGGTTTTATAATGGGAACTTCAGACATAAAATAATAATATTAAAAATATTTAGAAAATAAATTAATATTATTTATTGTATGAAAGCATTGCTATGATATGAATGGTGTCTATCGTAGTAGAACAGGCTCTTTCATCAACTTCAGTCAATAAGTATTGAAGATAATTAGTTTTGTGTCTTGCTCGCGTATGCAATGAAAACCCCAAGTGCTGTGCCCCACCAATATTCTATTATGCATGAAATAATAAGATCAATTAGAATAATTTATCTTATTATTTATATGACTATTATCCATTGCAGTTGTGGTAAAACTTATGATGACAAATATTTATTTAAACATCTAAATTCAAAACATCATCATAAATTTGTGGAATATAGATGGAATAAAGACGATACAATGAAAAAACTTTACAAGAAAAGAAAGACAGAAATGAAAAATAATTTATCTTATTATTTAATATGAAAAGGAGTTATACAGATTATATTAATATAATAGATGAAATGGAGAATATAGAACGGGTTGTCATAACTGATAATAGATGTAAAAAAATATGTTATTTTATTTTAGAATTAATTAAGTTTTTGATACAATATATTAAAAATATAAATATTAATATAAATGTCAAAAAAGAAAAACAAAAATAATAAGACAGGTTTAAGTGTTTCATCAACTGATGAAGAAATTGTTAAAGAAGCATCAGTCACTGAGTTTGCTTGTCCTATGTGTAAAAAGATGTTAGAACTTAGAAATGAATTAGAAATAAAAAATAAGGGTAATTGCAAATGCAGTTGTGTACCAATAGGGTTCAAAATATCTAAAAATGATAAGAAAATGAACATTGATAAAACTAAAGACGGCATCAACTTAGAAACAGATGCTCATAATATTTGCATCAAATTTGGAAATGAAGCTACAACGTCAGATAATGTTGATAACGAAACACAGGAAACTATTAAACAAATGATGAAAAATTAGTATTTAAAGACTAGAATTAACATAATTTAAACATTTAGTTTTAAAAGTAAAGTTGAATAATATAGTATATGGTTGAATTTTCAAGTTTAACACATTTACATTTTGGAGCACTTGAATTAGACAAGCAAATTGGAGACAATAATTATAATGGTGTTAGTTATTATACTTGTAAGTGTGGATGTAAAATAGTCTTAACTCGTACTCAAACTAAAAAATATAACTGTTTATTACTTAGTGTTGGTCTTAGCTATGAATATTTATATCTGGACAAAGCGTTAGTATGTGGACATACTCAAAAAGATTTAGATAACATTGTTAGAGTTATGGTAGAAGGCGAAGAATTTAAACATTTAAGAAACAGAGGCCTTCGAAATTAAAATATTTAGTTTTAAAACTTTAGTTTTATAATATAGTATATATGGAAGGTGTGGATAAACTATTTTTGAAAATTGATGAAATAATGGAACAAAATAAACGCATTTATCAACTGTTAGAAAGTATGAAGAAACCAGCTTACAATAATACTAATAATTACCAACCAAAAGAAGTTGATAGAGAGAGCACTGAATACAAGAATAAACGAAATGTATATATTAAAAAACTTAATGAAAAAGTTATTAAAGAACCTAAACAATCAAGTCTGGATTTCTACCAAGTCAAGTATATTGAAGATACCAAGAAATATGTTTAATCATTAACTAACAAAATTTCGTGTCTCAGAAGTGGTTTGTTTATTCCTGCTACTCTGTAAGTTTTATTGCCCATAATATCATATTCAATTTTATCAACATTGAATATCTTATTAGACCATTTAGAGTTATACTCTTTTCTGTCGGTGTAATTGCCCCTTTTCTTTTGAAACACTTTTATCTTATCGTTCTCCTGTATTCTGGGATACTTTCTTTTGTTCTTTTCTCGTAGTTTCAGATTGACCTTTACATTTATTTCATTGTCGTCCTTGTGTGCTTCGGTTGGTGTCATCCTTGTTGACGAGTGTAATGTACTGTTATACTGTTTCAATGCTGGTGTTAAGGCATCGGTCCATTTCATATTATTAAACCTAACTCTATCGTGAATTTTGTTTTTCATCGTCCTAATAAAACGTTCGGCTACATTTGCGTGTGTCTTCGTTATTATGTGTTTGATACCTTCGCTGCTGAAGAAATCCTGAACTTGGTTTTTGGTTGCAAATGCTCCATCATCATCAGAATACACAGACATCGGATAACCCATCTTTTTAAAACTTGCTCTTAGTGCTTTTAGAACGTGCTCTCCGTCTCTTTCCTCCATCGGAATTGCATCTGCTAATTTACTGAAGATGTCAATCACGACTAAAGCATACTGAGGAACATTCTTGTCTTTAGCTAAAGGTGACATATGCATTATGTCTATTTGATATTCATATCGTGCGAAGGGAGCGGTATAGGAATTTGTGCCTCTATAATTTTTGATTTGTTTATTTGGTTGTTTCTTTAAGAAAGACTTTACATCTTCTAATGTTATCGTTGGGTCTTCTTCCTTTGCCTTCTTGTGTGTTGCTTGTGTGCTTCCGAAACCCTCGTCTAAGTCATAATAGATGTTGCTGATTATTTGGTCTTTTGTTAACCTCGCCATTATATTAAATTGTTAGAAAATATGTTTTCAATATAAACCCCCACCCCTTAACATAAAATAAAAACTACTTAAAGAAAAATGGATATAATATAGTAAGAGAAAAAATGACACTGTTTAATTATGATAATTGTCCTTGTAAAAATAAAAAATGTAAGTCTGTCGTAGCACTAGCTAATATTTTACCTGTTAATGTTTGTAATCTTATAGGTGGCTGTATTAGAGTAACATGTTTTGATTGCTGGTATTTGATGCATGAAGAAGAACATTTTATGAGAGATAAAGACATTCCTGAAGAAGGACTGGAAAAAGCAGAACTTCAATTACAAGTTATTAAACTAATGCAAAATAATGTGTTTACTCTACTAGCAGAAAACCAATATAGTATGAAAATAAGACATTACAGAAAACACATTGACCGAGTATTTGATATACAAGAAGTTAAAGAACGGTTTAAAAATAGAAAAATGTATTATCAAGCATTAAAATCATACTGTAAGAATAATGAATATGAAGTTTGTATCATTTTTAAAAAATGTATTGACATTGAAGATTTAAAAAATTTTAAACGTTGTGGATTTAGCTTTCCAAACCTAAACAGTTGTTGGTCATATAGAAATAACAATTATTATATGAGATATATTCTTAGCGAATTAATTGACATTTACATAGACCAATTAATAAAAGGATACGGGCATTATTGTTGTGAGTATAGTATGAGTTGTTATATTGGTTGTATCGCTGGTGAGATTGAATACGGGTCAAATTAACTTTTGTTTATTAATATTATCATCTTATAATATGATTAAACATTGTTTTTATAATCTAACAAGAAGGTTAAGACAATTAAATTAAACCTGAAACCCAGACTGGCCAACCAGCAACCCCTAGCCAAAACTACTTAAAGAGAAAAAGCCTTATATATTAAGAGAAAAATGAGTGAGGGTAAAATGTCAGAGAATAATTTTATATTTGAGAATTGTGCTAGCTTACCTGCTGATGTATTAAAAGGTATCATTGCATATAAATTAGGGCGACCTGAGTATTTGAAACTAAAACATAATCATATTAAGACATTAAAGAGAATACAACAACGATATAAAATAGACAGAACAGAAACAAAAAGAAAGACAAAGCGCTATACTGTTGAAGATGGCGATGATTTCAAGAGACACATAATTGAGTATTACATTTCAAGAAATATACCTTTAAGCATTGAAAGCATCGAAGATATAGTTTTTAATGAAAATGAAAACTTAGATTGTTTGTTAGATGGCATTGAAACCGATAACGGTTATGAAGCAGTGATAATAGTTGAGGTAAATATGTTTGTAAGGTTTCATCATTTCAATTATGAAGACGACCATTTTAACACTTTTAGTTTTTATTTTCGTAGTGATGATTTTGTAGATAATATAACCATAGATAATATATCCGAAGTAATGATGGAGGCACATCAAACAATATACAGATGTATTGATGATGAAAGAAGTAGAATGAATTTTGGAGGAGTACAAAACATAAGGTTTAAGCTAATTGTTGATGAACCTGTATAATTCAAAACTAAACCATAATTATATCATTTATATTCTTATATGTTATAATTATAGTGAACTTTTAATCTATAAACATTTCATTAAATGACAAACCAGAAGAACCGCCCAAAAGCCAACCCGTGAAACCACAGAAAGTCCTATCCTCTTTCAATCAATAAAACTAAAAGTTGAAATCTGGAACGAGACAGGGGACCAAATCATCAATTCGTTACCACATCCATATCGTTATTTCATGCCCCCAAAATCAGCCTTGAAAAAACGAATAAGGTGGTACACGTGTTGAAATGTGAAATAAAAAACAGAACAGGCAACCATCAACCCCCCACCCCCTAGAATCAGCCTTTTATACATTTTTTCCCCCCCCCCCCCCCGGTTTCCGGGCCTTGCAGGTGATCCGGTTTCGGGATAGGTCCAGGTGTTGCAAAGGCAGGCCCTGGACCGCCTGAGGAACACACAGCTCAGCGAAGCTGGACGAAGCGCTCGATACGGAAAATCCAGGTTTCAGGACCCCCCCTCCGACCCATGGTCTTGGTACCCCTGAGTGATATTGGGTGGGTTGGTGGAGTATAGTGTTTGCCGGAGATCCCACATATGTGTGCTTGCTTATCTCTGGCATGGGTGGCTTCTCTTTGCTTTCCCTGCAAAACTGAACCACCGAAAAGGCATCATTACCTCCCCACTAGGAGGGTATAAGCTTTCAGTGGCTGGACCCGTTGGTGGACAACATGCTACATCATGCAAACAAACACACATGGCTGGATCTTTTCAGCTTTGCCCGTTAAAACACTTGCTTAAAACAACACATATCTGCATCCCAAGAAACAGATTCAACACGGAGGTGCTGTGAAAAGGTGGACGCCTCGAAAATCTTAGCTTAGTTGTTCTCCCCGCCCAGTCGTTGACATGTTGTAGATGCTGACCCGATGCACTTTGCGCGCACCGCGCGCCCTTAATCAAACTTCACGCACACACCAACGAACATGGAACCCAGCAAACGCTCTTCTTCAAAAGCAAATTGTCCAACAGCCCGGGTCAGGGTCCATGGAGGCTCCTTCCCGGAATGCAGCATTGGAGACTTCGGCACCCTGTGCCTTGACCAACTGCAGCGCCACCTCCCCATACATACCTCGAGAGCACAGGAGGCTGGCGGGGTTCGGGGAGGTTCTGGAGCTGCAAATAGCAATGCAAAGAGACGGCTACTGAAACGCCCTGAATTATGCGTGCGTAAATGTGTATGATAGATAGATATACATATATGTATATATATATATATTATAGATATGTATGGTTTTCCGCGTTCGTGCCTGCATCTGTGTCTGTGACTGTGCGAGCGTGCTGCGTCTCTCCGTAACTCCGTGTGCAGGCCGCAGGCTTGTCTGCAGCAAACATCACTTCTAGCTGGCCAACAGAAGAGCTGTGGACGAATGCGAACGCAGGCAAACGTGACGTCTGAATCAGGCAGAAGATGTGTGTCAAAGGAAGTTTGAGTGGAGCTAGGCAAAACGGCCACGAATGGGATTACGTGGATCGTCCCCACGTAGCATAGGTACGTGATGCTATCCATGGCCAGGGAGGGGTGGGATGGGCTTCTCAGTGTCCACTCAAATGTTTGAATATGATGTCCTTACCGCCATGCACAATAAGGCCCTAAGAAACTGCAAAAACACGTTCCGCCTATAAAAACCATGGTTTCAACCTCCACAAGCCCATCCTCAGTCTCATTCGGCCCTTCGAACTTCTGCCCCCCCCCCCCCCCCAATGGGGCCGGTCTTCTGCCACTTTGCGCCAACCGGATTCCCGCTAGCTGAGCAAGGGGAAGCACATCCCATCATCCCCCCGCTATAGGTGGGAGGGGGGCGGGGGGCCCCCAATTCCATTTATCTAGTCTTCACAATCAAAGGGAAAATGGAACCAGCAATGGATTTCCAGGGGCCCCCCTCCCCCAATTGCATTTTTAAGGGGGATATCCCATCAGACTCCCCTTGGCAAAACGTGACTCCGACTCCGAGGATCCCGCCGTTGTGGGTGAGCCGCAGGTCCTTCAGCAGGCCTTGGCCTTGGAGCATGGACAGGAAGCTCACCTTGCCCTCGCCCAGATCCACCTGCGAGCGGTCCACTGGATGCGGAAACCAACACCAGGTAAGTAGGTCATGTGGTTGTAGCTGGGGCAACTGAGCCCCCCGTATAACCATGAGTTGCCCGCCCCGCATTTATTGAAGAAAAAAAAGAGAGAACACTGGGGCAGCTGGGCCCCCCGTATAACCATGAGCTGCCTGCACCATTATTATATTGTCTAAAAACAAAACAAAAACGAGAACACTTGGGTGTACAACCGGCTGTACTTACCAAGTTGGTTGAGCATCCAAGTAGGCAAGGCCCGGCCTGGAGCTTTAAGCACAAATGTGGCGACCGACCCTGTGACAAAGGAATTCACTCCGGGGGTTATAAGTAGGAGGTCTGGGACACAGTGTCAATTGCGCGTCTCCCTGTGGTTTCAATGTGGGGCACTGAACAGCTTTGGGCTGCTTACAACGGACTAAGTCGACTAAGTGAGGCGGACCCAACAGTGATGTTCGAAGTCAGATTAGGCAACATTCAAAGCTGGACTCTGCGATCCACATGAAAGCAACCATCATTGGCAACGCGTGGGGTGTAGTCTTGGCGCGTTCTCTTAAATTAATGCACTCCAAAAAGGAAACAGGGCCCCGTTTGATTTGAGACAGCTTTCTACACAACTGACAAATGAGCGTAATGAGCGCGTCTTTGTTGGAGAGTGGGACGTTGGGCTTTCTACAAAGCAGTTGTTTCAATGATGCTAGCATGTAAACTTGGTCCTGGATCATCTAGCTAGTCTGCGTCAACATCACCTCCTATCAATCCTGATTTGAATTATTTGGCAGCTCCCTTGAACAATACTGCATCCAGAATCTTCTGAGTGCTATGCTTCAACACTACTGTAAACGGGATTCAATTTGGCTTTGACCAGAACTCCTCTGTTTCAAAATAGATTTCTACGGTGGTGTCCTTTCTGAGGATGACCTGCTCAATCTTTTCATAGAGCTTAACAGGATAGAAGTCTAGCAGAACTAGTTTTAACTAGAATTATGACGTCCTGGCTTAAACGTGTTTCAACTAGGTTGTGAACAGAATTTGTCGTTCAAATGGTATGTTAAGGTGGTGTCCTTTCCTCGGAAGGCTTGTTCATTCTTTAGATATGATTAAAACAAAATTTATATAATTCCAGTATAATTTTATTTCAAACTGGAATCTAGAGAGCATGTCCTTTTTGAAGATGATCTCAATCAGATGATAATTGGAACTCTTATTCCGAAACATGTTTCACAGGTGATACCTTTTCCCAGCAGGAGTTGTTCATGTTTGCTTCATAAGAATTAAGTAGAAATTCATAAGGACCAAATTCTGGTAGAATGGATGACTGTTATTGGAATTAAACTAGGGTCTTGTTAATCAAGATTCCAAACAAATATCAAATAGCTGTTGTTACATCAAAATCAAAATTGAACGGTGTTTTATTTTGCTATCCAAACTAATTATGGAATTTAATAAGAACAGAGTTCTAGTAGACATTCCAGGTTAAATGCGGTGTCTTTTTTGAAAAGGACTTCAATTAGGTGTTCGCAGGACATCAAAGTTCAAATTAAAAATTAACAGATATGTCCTTTCCCATGATTTTATGCAAGATTCAAAATAGGAACTACAAGCACAGAATCCTGATAGACTGTTTAGTTTCAACTATAATTTAGTTGGCGTTCCTAAACAAAAAAACAGGAGCTCAGCTAGAGTTTATATGAAATCAAAATTGGACAGCAGAGTCTACTGGATTGTTTTTGATTGGGGGACTGGGCTTGCCAGGATAGCTTTTTTGGGACAGTCTCAAATCTTGCGAGCCTGCCCCCAACAAAGTGTGGAATTGTCCCAGCAAAAACAATTCTGCAAAGCCCAGAGAAACAAAAACGAGAACACTAAGAAACTGTTAAATAAAAAAAAGTGCTTATAGAAAACCCAACCTTTCAGGAAGTGCCTTTCTGCTTTTTTGGGGGTACCCCATTTTGGTTGGTTGAAAACCACATTTTTTGCTTGGGAGGGGGGGCAAATGGTACCACTGCACGGGTCTGAGGTTAAATGACACTGGCCTCTTGCTGGATCTCCTTGCGCTGCAGCGGTAGGAAGCCTCGCGCCGCAAACAGCTTGTTCGGTTCGAAGAGGTCCGAAAAAAAATATCCACACAACTCATGCAGGCAATATATACCAACATTTCACCCAGTTGGAGGGTAAATGCGAGTAAATCTTGCATACATACTTCGGGTCTGGCCCTAAACCCGGACGAGAGGCGTTCCTGACAAAAGCTTTTCCTAAAGAACCGGCAATCACAAAACCTCAAAGGCAACTTGAAACCGGCCTTCCCCAGGGCTCCGGCCTTCCCCAAGACCAATGTTTGAAACCCAAAGGGGTGGGTTGGTTTTAACGTTACCCGGCCACCCGAAGGCTTCGCCATACTTGGCTGTTAATTTGAGTATCGGGAATCACCTGAAAAGTGGCTGGACATAAATCTCCACCCAGTTTTGATGTCCACCATTTCGGGTCCCTAGTTGAACAATTCACACCATTGGTCCGTGAAAATCTGGGGCTTCATCTTTCCAAGTTGCTCAACTCCAGGCGCCGCAGATGTAGACCCGCCAAGCCCCGCAAGAGGCTCGCCCGCGCCGAAGCGCTGGGCCTGACAACGGGAGAGCCTGGACCGTGACCAAAAAAGGCTTAGAATCTGCTTCCCCATTGGTGGTCAGTGGTTTGGAGCCGGTGGTTTGGTTTGGCAGCTGGTTTGAAAGGGAAACCTCAACACTAAGGAACAAAGGTGCGCAAACCACCGGCAGGAAGTGCGTGGCCACTTGCTAAGGTAGTCAAGGAACTGATCAACAACCTACTGAAAGTACTCTCAACTGGGTCAAAATGGGTGTGTGGGTCGGGTGTGCGATGGGTTCTGAAAGCAGGATGATAAATATGTACTGTGGATGGACGAAACCCTGCACCGGTTGAAACCATGGAAGACCACTGCTTGCTGGTAGATTTACAGGAGAATCGAATCATTCCATATTTTTGTAAGGTGCTGCGAAATGCATGTTGCAACCATCCACAGTATGACCCTCTGAATGCCGTCTCCGGAAAAAAAACCCAAAAGTGGTCTGAGTCTGAATTCCCCACAAGCAAAAAAAAGAAGAAAAGGGAAGAACACCACCCTATCAATAAGCCAGGGCTTCTGCTTCAGATCCCATCTCTTTTCACCAAACCCAAGCCTTCGCACCTTGATTCGACAGCCCCACGGCCCGACGGCCCGACGTCCCGGCCTTAGGGGCCTCGCATTGGAGCCATAGGACGCCAGCCGCAAAGACAGCTCCTCGGAGCGCCCCGAAGGCACAGAGCCCAGCAAAAGGCGCCGATGAGAAGAAGAGGTTTGGGGCTACCCCCACCAGGGCCAACGGGAAGAAGAAGAAGAAGTTTGGGGTATGTACTCTAGGTATAACCCCATGAAAAAGGCACTCATTTTTTTCGGCTGCAAGTTGGCCCTTAGATGGTTGGTTGGTATAGGGAAAGTATATGGAAAACCGTTGCGCAATTTGGGGGGTCCCTAAAAACAGCCAGACCCAGATCTCTGTCTCGCATTTTTCCGGGAAGTAGAGGCACGGAGACATGGATTGCAGATACCAATCCAGGGAGTGTTCCGCGTGCCTTTCAATTGCGGCTTTCTGGTTTCCGGGGTGTCTGGAAATCAGCCCCAGGGTTCTTTCAAAAAACCATGGAGGGGGACAACAAGCGGTTAAGTATAAACGAACACTATGCGTGTCTATAGCACGAAGCCTGTCTTCAATATGGTTTGGTGCACAAGGGCCCCTTTCCAAAGAGTCTTCTGCACTTCTATATTGCGAGGACCCTCCGCTATTGCTAGCACAACGGAAGATGCTTTTGCGTGTGTTGCTCTAACGGACAAACGATGCACTGCCGCGCTTCTCTCGCCAAAGTCATGGGAAACAAAGCAACTTCTTGGACCCACTTTCCAATTGTCTTCCTATATAAGACTCCTTAAAAAGTGTAGAATCCTAGTATACATCAAAACCCCAATCCTTTTTGGGGAGCTCCTTCGAGGTGCTTTGCACTTTGAATTTGGAGTACCCTTTCTCAAGCAAACATCGCACCCATAGCACCTGGATGGTACCTGGAAGATCAGTTTCCTCTCAAACAGACCGGACCCCCAAATTTCGACGTGATACTGTGGATGGACGAAATCCTGCCCCACCTAAAACCCGGAAATGAAGCTTACCCTATAAACACCAACCAACAAAATGGTTTGCTATGGTTTCTTAGGTGGTGCGACATGGATTTCGCAGCCACCCACAGCGGAGGGAGGCTACTCCTCCAATGGCAGTGGCTCAGACTTTGAGGCTAGGAAGCTCCCCAGGCTGCTGAGGAGTTGGTCCAGCATCCTGCGGAGCGATTTGGGGCCAACGCGCCAGCCACCTGCTACCTTTGTAAAGATCAGCATGGGGTGGGGGCCTGTAGCAGTGTGCAAAACAAATAGGCCTTTCTGTTCTGACCCCCGAAAAAGGCACACTTGTCATATGTTTGAGATTTTGGGGGATCCCCAAGGGGGACAGCCCCCCTTTTCATTTCAGCCGGGGGCTTGTTTCGCGGGTTCACACCTGACAAAAAAGGAGTTCGCGACGTGTCCCAAAGCAGCGGCGCTGGGAAAAAACAATTGCCCCCCTGTTTGTTGGCAAAATTTGGCAAATGTCTTACCCTTCCTCCCACGTTGCCACGCCCGTGGGAGGGCACGAGTTAGAAGATCAGCTACTTTGAGGGACCCCTGTGAGGTGCCATGTTGGCGGGAGAGAGGGTATATGGAAACCAGGTCAGAAGAAAAAAGAAGCAAAGGAAAAGCAGGTACTGGGGGTCTGGGCGTTGAAAGGTGACATCTAAGCAACCAGAAGGGGACATGCAAGGACCACTGCAGAACCTCCTCTTGAAAGGGAACCACGGGTGGCAGTGTCTCCGGCTCATAGGATGCTTGCCAACAGGCCAAATTTCATCCAATTGGGATACTCCGCTGCGCCGCTACAGATTAACATGGAACCCAAAAGGCACAATTTGTAGAGGAAACTGAGTGTGGGGCACCTCCCGTTTGGGATCCATGTTGCTTAGTATTTTCCCTGAATATCACGGTTTTTTCCCATACCTCTCTGCGGAAGGGTTTTGCTCGTGTTCAATGTGGTGCAGGTGGCAAGTTGCAAACCCACAAGGCCCAATGGCGCGCAGGGTTGGGGCCTGTGTAGCCGAGCTCAAGAAATATCGAGGCCTCGTGAGCTTTTGCTTGTCATGGCCAATTTCCTTTGCCAATCGAGGAAACAAAAACCAGGACTCCGAGAAAACGACTGATTCGGTTTCTTGGCGCCCCCGTTCTTCATTGTTCACTTCAAGCCGACACATGCCAAGAGGATCCGCAATGTCCCTTAACCCAACCAAGAAATGGGCAAGTTCATGTAATTCACCTGGAGCAAAGTTGCGCGCATACCAATGGTTGACACTTTGCAAGCGACAGCCGAAAGGCGCCGAGGGTCCAAAGTCCCCCTTACAAGCATTCGCCTCCCAACCCTGACTAAGGAGGTACGGAGGTACCCGTGCTATGGCAAAGATGCTTAGACCCGTTTCCAGCATTGAATTCTAAGTAGCTGGAGCAAAGCGAATAGCCGAGCCAAGCGCCAAGAGCGCCTCTCTGGAATTCGGCCACTCTCCTGGGCAAGTGGGAATCTCCGCAAAAAGTCAGCGTGCTGGCAAGGGAAACTGAAGAAATGAAAACCCAAAAGGCGAAAAGAAAGAACAAGATACACTAAGTTCGGCAATCCTTTTCCAGCAGCCGCCCCTTCAGAGACAAGCCCCAAAAGGGAAGAAAGGCAGGCAGCAATTTTCCGCCAGCGAGTTCCTTCTCCATGTGTCTTGCCATTTGGTTCTTGCTCGTTCACCTGGCAGACTCGAACATGGAAACCGGGCAGAGGAAAACGGTCTTACGGGACCACATCAGGCTCCGTGAGAAAAACACAAATCCAGTCCAGTCACATAAAAAAAGAGCTAGATCATCTTGGATCCCAATCCAGTTCAGCTCAAAACAAGGACCTTGGGGGCCTTTTGGGGGCTCGCTTTGTATTTTTCGTGGGGGCCGCCCAAACGAAATGAAACAAATTGGGGGGGTTTCCACAACCAGTCCTCCAGCACATCCAGGCGCAGACTCCGAAGCCGATCCAGGCTCAAGGGCCGCCTTCACTCCGCCCCGCGCGCGCGCGAGAGGTGCGAGCCTTCGTCCCCAGGGTTGGACTTTTGGGAAGCTCCCTGAAAGAGGAGGGAAGAACAAAGGTTTTGGAGTCTCGGCCAATGGCGTCATTGCGTGCGAAATGGATTTGTCATGGCCAATATTGTTTAGCTCACTCCCGCAGAGCTACAAGGAGATCACCTTTTGGGGCCACACAAAAATGGGTGCCAAGGGAAACCCGATGATTTCAGTCGATTGGATGCTCTGGGCTATTGAGATTGTTTAGCTCACTGACTTTGCCAGAGCAACGCCTGGAAGAGTACCCAGGTTGTTTCAACTCTAGCTTGTAAATGGTTTCCCCACGGCATTGAGCGAGTTCCGCTAGTTGTAGAGGCTTTTGGTACCTCACTTGCCCCAAGCGGACTTGGAAATGATAGGTTAACCTTGCGCACCCCCAACCCCAGCCCCACCCCAGGCCCCATCCCACATCCAAACATGCACCGGCAGATCGCCTCAAATTTGTGTCATCCCTGCCTTGAGCTTCATGGCAAGCAAGGGGGTTCCAACTCAAAGCGTGGGCTTTCCAACTCAAAGCTTGCCGTTAAAACACCACCAGGAAAAAGTATCCTGAACCCACGCCATTCCCTACGGAAGCCCCAAACAATTAAGATGGTGGGGTGATTTTTGGGTAGCTTGAGCGCCAGGCCCCAACCAACCTTAAAGATGAGCCATGTCTCTGGTCGAAACCCGGACCCCTGGACTCGGGTCCCCAGAAAGGCCTGTCAGTGTTTAGCGCCAGCAACGCCACCTGGGAGGCACCTGGGAGACTTTTTTCATGCGACCAGGGAAACCAACCCAGGCTCCAAACAGCGAAGTTTAAGGATGGAAGTTTGGACATGGGCAAAAAACCGATTGGGGGGGGGGGGAGAGTGCTGGAAGATGGGGAAGGTGGCTCCATCGTACGCTACAACTTGGCTGCTGTGGAGAGGCTATTTCCCTAGATTCGTCCCCCTGCACGATCCAAAAAGAGCTTCTCAAATTGTGAAAACAATCATTCAGTCAGATTCTATCCAGCAAGGACCTCTCCTTGGTTTCTGCAACGACCCCTCTGCAACAAGTTTTCAAGTTTTTGTCGGCTCCAATTTGGAAAATCCGAGCTGCTTGAGCCCAACAGATAAAGCTCAAAGATCCAACCAAATAGCCATAAAGCGTTGGGTGCCTGTTTAAAGGGAAAACGAGGAAAACCGAAAGAACCAACACCCACTTTCTTTAAATTTTGGGGAAAAGAGGAAAGCTCTTTCAGAAACAATACCCACTTTTTCGGGGGGCCGGTCCGATTCCTCAAAAGGAGGCACAACTCAAATCTTCCGAGCCATGTTGGTCAACCACTCCCGCGTCCGTATCATTCAACACCTTGGACCTGAAAGACAGGTTCTGAATGTTCGATGCTGATTTATGATTGCACAAAGTGCTCTTGGCAGGACGCAGCTACGAGTGTGACGGGCTGAATAAAACGAATCGGGTGGTACGATCAAACCAATGATCATGGGGAGCATGGGGGACGATCCCACCCTTCTCGGGGAAGGGTGTGGGGAATGTGCGGGTCCCTCCATTTTTAGGGGGTGGGGATCGAAGAAGGCTCCCTCCATTCAACAGCGAATGCCCCAGAGTCTAACAAAGTTTAGCCCGGGGCAAACGCTGAGGTAGACTTGCACAGTTCCTTCAACAAACAAATGTTCTAAAACCCTGATTGGCATAAACAAGCACATGTTTGAAACCCCCTCATCCCCCATGGCACTTCCACAATCTGGACTCATATGAAGCATCTGCTGCTAACGGCCACGCCGCATCAACTGGCTACACCACATTTCTAGGGGACACCTCTGACACCTCCCCATTCTTTCCTGGATCCTCCTTTTCAGAAAACCATCAGAACCCCAGGGGAAACAGCGATCGGTTTTTGGAAATAATGATGGTTGAAAATAATGGGGAATCAAACAACTAGAAAATGGAATGACCCTTATAACTTATAAACCATCCAACTGGTGGTGTCCTTCAAGGGAATTCCTGGGTTCATTCCCTCATTCCCTTCTGAGCCCGGTCCTCCAAGGCCAGGGAAATCCACTCCTACCGCCATCCTTCCTCCGCTCAAAGACCCCCCCAATAGTTGCAATAGGCGAGTGAGGGCAAACATGGGAATCTTTCCGCACCTCGCGGATCTCAGGCTTCAGTCCGGTGATGGGACAAAAGGCACATTTTTTCAGCAGTTGATTCAGAGGTCAACCGGGGTTTCCCCAAATCAAAAGTTGCAATTGACTGGTGGTCTCGATTGAAACGATCGCCACTTTTGGAGGTTCCGAAAAGGGAACTTGAAGTTGAACCTTCTGATTTGACACTGAACCTCCCGGCCGAAAGAGCAAAGGACCACTCCTGAGAGTAAGACAAATCGTCATGGAGCCCCTGAGTCGTTGCCCGACCTTCGAGATCCATGCCGGATAGCCACGTCCGAGTCGCTAAAGCTGGCATTGGACACCCGCAGGCGGCCAGCCCTGAACAGGTCGCTTCGAAAGCGAACCAGGCGAATGTTGCTCTCACGAAACGGGGCGCCAAGCGGCGAACCGGAAATCGAATCCGCACAAAACACGAGCCATTTGTTCCAGAGGTCAGCTTCCTAAAGGTTGTTGGGATCCCAGACAATGTTTTGGTGCTTCAGTCTCAGTGTAAGAAAAATGGTCTATTTGGCTCCTAGCTGTGGAACCCACTAACATACCTCTCTTGAGCATGCCCCTGCAAATGGAGCTCTCATCAAGAGATGCTTAAAAGGCTTGAGGGATGTTGGAGGGTTCTTTGCATATCTGACAGCATGAAATCAATCAGTGTCTAACTTGTTTGGTGCCTTCAAACCACCCCGACGCAGGGCAATGGGTCGTGTTGGAAAATCATGTTTGCAGATGGGTGGGCACCTTTAAGGGCAGGGGAGGAACCGCATCATACAGCAAAGCCAAACGGGAGATGTGAGGGACCAGGAAAAAGATTGCAAATGTTAGAAGAAACGAAGGGGTCAAACTAGGACCCTTGAGCAACCGTGCAAAAAAAGGCAGGTTTCCTGAGGGAAAAAGGAAGACACAGGGTCAACCAAGCAAGCAGGTACAAAACAACAAGACAAGCCAGGATATGCCAGAAAAAAAAAAAAACACACAATGGAACATAGTGGAACGGCCTTGGATTTAACAACCATTGAAATGCCACGGGCAAAAAACAAAAACAAAAACAGAATGGACCCTGCAATCAACAAAAGGCACAGACCCCTTTGAGACGTTCTTGGCTTCTACCGTGTAAGCCACATCGATCCCAATCCACATAAATGCCAAGGTAGGTTCCTTACTGTAGCTTGTTATTCATTTAGTCTTGGAGTTAGCTAAATTTGTTAACCCTGGTGATCACCCAGTTGCCACGCTTGTAAGTCCGCACGGATACGAACCATTTAGCCATTCGCGCCGGGCCGGACCATCTCACAAATCCCCTTTGCTGCTACGTATCTTTCCAAGCGCTCTGTCATTCTTCGGTGTGTCAAGATGAGGGGGCCAAATAAAAACGAGTTTGGCGTTGCTTTGGTTCAAGCCAAGGTGGCAGCGGTACAACAAAGACAACCCAAAGCCTGGTTTCCTGTTGGTTTCCCTTCAAAACAAACGCAAAGGAGACCCAAACCATTAAAAAACAGGAGGTATCCCCAACAGCCCCGGAACCCCCTGGAACCCTCCGGAACCCTCCTGAAAGCTGCCCCACGCGACCCCATAACTTCCTGCCGGGGAACAAGAAACACTTCCCCGAAAAGAAAAGGAACAAAAAGACTGGTTTCTTCCGGAACCCTCTGGAACCCCCCCGAACCCTCCGGAACCTTCCATGTTTGCCCCTTCATTTCGGCCACACGACAACCGCCCGCCAAAGCTCGCGGAGCGCGCCGGGACGGCGCGTGCCTGTCGCGCAAGGTCTGCAACAACTCGCGGCAGCTGCAAGCCAAGCGCGCCACGGGGTGAGGGCCTTCGGGCTCGCGACTTGGCGCGACTTGGGCCCCCTCCATATCGGTGTTTTTGTTTGGGCCCCTAATTTGGGTTGTGCTAAAGGGAAACGAAAGGGAAACCATATGAAACCAGCCGTGTGTTTCCCTTTCTTTTGGGGGGGGAAGGGCTTTGCTATTTGGAGAAAAACCCGCAATGACATGGCAACCGTCTGCCAGGGCGGGGGGGGGGGGGGTAACTTGTTCCGTCTTTTGTCCTGTTCGAAAAAGTGAAGGTACACACAAATTTTGGGGGTGTGTTTGGATCGTTACCGCTTCCACCTTGGTTTAAAGGGAAACCAAAGGAAAGCCGAGCTCGCTTCTATAGGGCCCTCTCATTTTGACACACCGAAGAATCAAAGCACGCTTAAGGTACGTAGCAGGAAAGGGGATGTGCCCGGGTGCCCGGTGAATAAAGTGAAACAAGTTGAGCTTAGAAAAGCCTTTGGCCCGGAACGCGTGGACCCGCACAGGAACCCCATGGAGGACCCTTGAGAGACCGCACTTGCAACCAGCGCATCGGCCTGATCCTTCGTCATTCCATTTTCAGCAACCGATGTGTACTCCTTTTGTCATTTCGCTAAACCGATTTTTGTTTAGGTCTCACAAGAGTAGCCTTGCATTTCCAGAATGAAAGACAACTTTGAACCTCAGGCTCAGCTTGCCTCTTCTCTATGTTGCACTAGATTTTGCCACAGATGCGGTATGGAACCATGCGATATCATGTTTTTGACACCTGACCAGAGCTGGTTGCTGTTGACCCCTCTGCAAAGAGTTCAATTGTGTGGTTTCCATGGAAAACCATTGATTTCTCAGAAAGGTTAAGTCTAAAGATCCAACCCAATAGCAATCAAGGTAAGATGTTGCAGCCGAGGTCAACGTTCCAAGTCATTCGGACTGTGCAACGAGGAGCGCCTCCGAGCAACTCCAGCACGAGCGTGGTGCGCACGTCCTTTGGGCTAAAGTTCTAGGACCGCGTTTCTGAGTTTAGCTCGAGTACGTCCTGGGGTTGCCCATCAAGGATGACTTCATGAAGATAAGCCAACAAATCGGGAGGCCAATGAGGGGGGTGGCAAAAACACCCTTCGGAATGCAATCGGCGATCGGGCACTGCTCTGCCTGGCTGCCATTTCCGCCTCCCTTTGCGTTTGCCCCCTGCAGGCGCCGTAGTTACGCATGTCCCCTTAAATGGTGCCATGGGAAACGGCAATGAAGCCTGCGCTACTAATGCAAACCCAGGAAAAGCCCCTATTTATAATTATGTCGAGGCCCTGAATATATATATATATATATAGTTGGAGGTTCATCACTTTTGGAGGGAACCCCCCGCCCCCCCCCCCCCCAAAAAAAAAAAAAAAAGCTCAGGCGACATCCCCAACAGCACCACAACCTCCCAAGAATCCTCGCAGAAGGGCCCGGACCCACCTCACCACCAGTTTTGCTGAGGATGCCGCTTTGTAACTTTATGAAGCAAAGCTAAGTCGGGGCCCGACAGCACTAATCGGGGCCCGATCGCCCGACAGCACAATCGGGGCCCGATCGGGGCCCGACGGCGCAATCGGGGCCCGAGCGGGGCCCGACCGAGCGGGGCCGGACGGGGCCCGACGGTGCAATCGGGCCCCGACCGGGGCCCGATGGTCGTGGCGCGGGCCCCCACCAACGCCAGCCACCCATATTATAGCTCAACGCCGGTTTTCCTTAGGATGCGGCCTTACAACTGTATCTAGCAAAACTAGGCGATGCCAGCTTGGTAGGCCCGCAAACCGGCTTGCGTGAAACATTGTTGGTCAGGGCTGCCCGAAAGCTTTTGCAGAACCTGGTGGAAACCTCGTGGAGCACTTTTGGAACTTTACCCCGTAGCCCTTGCAGGCTTGTGGAACCCTTGGAGCTCAACCCACCAAGTAATACTCAGAAATGCCAAGCATGTACTCTGCTACACAGTGAGTGTGATCTGATTTGCCACAAGCCAAGGCGTTGCCTGAGCAAGTGGGCAAGTGACAAAACAGTGAAAGTGTGCTGAAAACCATTGATTTCGGTTTTGCTTAGTGTTCCGCCCATGAGCAAAGCGATCTTCTGAGCCCTCAATTTACTGCTCCGATGGCTTTTCAGACGGTGGGCACATTGCTTCCTTGCAGAACATTTGTTGTCTACCTCAAACCACCTCGGACCACCCCGCAGCCCTCGCAGAAGGAACCCTGCTGGAACCCTTAGATCAACCACCCCGGACCACCCCGCAGCCCTGGCAGAACCTGGTGGAACTCTGGTGGAACCCTGGTGGAACCTGGTGGAACCTTACCTCAAACCACCCGGACCACGAACGCTGGTGGAATGTGGTGGAACCTGGTGGAACCTTACCTCGGACCACCCCGCAGCCCTCGCAGAACCTGGTGGAACCCTGGTGGAACCCTCGTGGAACCTTACCTCAAACCACTCTCGCAGAACCTGGTGGAACCCTCGTGGAACCTTACCTCAAACCACCTCAGACCACCCCGCAGCCCTTGCAGCTGGTGGAAGCTTGGTGGAACCCTCGTGGAACCCTCGTGGAACCTTACCTCAGGGCCGCCCCGAACCACCCCGGAGCCTATCTGGGCTGAGACCCCAAAGCGTTCAGCTGTTGGGGAAAAAACGGGGTCAGCACTAGGCCCTCTCAAGGCGCCGTGTCGACATGCGACTTGTTGCGTGAGGTTGAGTTATCCTTTCGTCGACCCCGAGCCTAAGATGATCTGGCCACAAGCCTGACTTTCCTAGCCCACAAACCAGGCACGGCATCCCAAAACTGGGCACTCCGTTCTCTGTTCCCCTGCGAAACGTGTCACCTTATAAGTGGGTTAAATGGAAACCCAACCGCTGAACCCTAAAAGCCTGAAAACCCAACGGGACAGCTTGGAACCGCCGAGAAAAGTAACGGCAGGAAATAACCAGCAAATACACCTAAATCGAACCTGAAAAACCCAACGAGCCAAGACCTTAACAAACCCTCACCAAACCAACAAACTCAACCCAACACAAACAAACGGAACCAAACCCAGCCAAAACCAAACTCTAACCGTAAACAAACAATCAAATAAACGAATCCAACATCTGACCAAGCAAACCAAACCAAAACCGAACCTTAACCAAGCAAACCAAGCAAAGAAATCCGAAACCTAACCGAACCAAACAAACCAAACAAGCGAAGCCGAACCAACCAAACAAGGCGGGCAACCGGAATCGAAACCCAACCTAACCAAATAAACCAAACAAAGCAAAATCGAACCGACAAGCCAAACAAAGGAAACAAACGGGGCAGAACACTAACCGAACAAAGGACACCTGAACAAACCAAACAAGCCAAGCAAGCCAAACCAAAGAAACCTAAACGAACCGAACAAACCAAGCAAGCACAACCAGAGAAGCCTTAACCTAACAAACCACGCCAATAAAACCGAAACCTAGCCGAGCGAACTCAACAATCAAACTCAACACTACAACCAAATACACCAAGCAAAGATAACCTGAACTAAGCCAATCAAACTAAACAAGGAAAATCGAAACTGAGCAAACAAACCAAGCACGCCAAACCCAAGACACATGGCCTAGCCTGGCAAACCAAACATAAGCATAACCAACCGAACCAAACGAACGACCCCAAATCCAGCCAACCAAAGCAAACAAAGGAAGACAAACCAAAGAAACTTGACCTGACCCAACGAACCAAACAAACAAAACCTTCCAACACCTTGGGTCCAAGACCTTCCAACCAGGTCCTGCGGAATTGCCCCGGCCAGGCTCTGCAGGGTGAGGCCTCAAAAGGCCAAGTCTGTGTCTCGCTTGGTCTGCTACCCAAAGGGAACAAGTGGACAACAGTTTTCGGAGGAGTAGACAATGATTTGGAAAACAAATCTATTACGTCCAGGAATTGCCATAGCCCTTTCTGCGAGACGATGACAACTGGAAATCCTTTTGGCTACGCCCAATGTTAGCTTCGGATTTCTGAACCAAAGGACCATACCAATCAGGCGTGGTTCGCCTACAAAGGAAATGATCCATTTTAACTGAGTTGCCCTTCCCGAGCTAAAGGTCTGACCAAGTAGGTAGGCATGGAAAAGCCTTGCGTTTCCCAAAACTGGTCGGGGCCTTGAAATGAGCACGATGGTTAGGCTTTCTTGGTGCCTCCAGGCGAATCCGAAATGTTGACCCCGGATGAATAACGCCCTGGTTGATTTTCATACGGGCTGTGCTTTCGTGGGGGTTCAAACCACTTTGAAAGGGTCACTACCCCCTCTACTACCCTCCCACCAACTAACATGGAAACTCACTGACGTTCGGGGGGGGTCCTGGGTTTGGACCATTTTCATCCAATTTCCTTTTTAAGGGACCATTCCCGAACGCCAGGTTCCAGGAAATTTGATGTTGATTGGCACTCCAAGGCCAGTGCCGGTCTCTTCCGCGCGTTTGCTTTGGGCCCAGCCCGGAAGCCTGGCGACGCCTTCGCGCAAAGTTGGGCGAGCCCTTGTTCTAGGCTCTTCGTTGGAAAAGCACTTCCAAACGGTTCGTAACCAAAACCTGGGCAACAAAGCGCCGCAGGGAAGCGTCATAGGGAAGGTGGTCAAAATCGCGAACCCGCCTTTCCACAGTTGGTTTTGCCCGAGACATTGCATGAGTGGCAAACCTTTTGGGACCCTCTCATAGAGAAAGTGTCACCATGCTCCAACCACCAACTTGAGGATCCGCAGGCTATGCGGATCTATCCGAATCCGACTGGGTGGCTCGTCTTTTGAGGCTGCTTTTCGTTTGGAGGGAAACCAAAAGGACCACCCCCTTCAACTTCGTTTCTTTGGGCCAGGCCCTGCTCATGCAGACGGGCCTTCGCTTCGGCAGTCCAGAACTCCTCGAGTCAGCTCTAAGGAACCCGGTTGAATGGAAGGGCGCCGGGAACCTGCCCGATTTTCTCTTCGAACGACTTGGGCGAACTGGGAACTTGAAGTCCAACCGAACTTGAAAGACCTGATCCAAGAAGAGCTGGTTGTTGTCCATGAGACAAATCACCAAAGGTCCGCCTTGCGAACCCTGCCGAGAAGCATGGACCACTGGGTGACTTGTTCCCCTGGCCCCACTGTTAAACTTTCTGGTGTCTACCAGGAACCTACTATTTTTCCGCAAAAGGCAAGACAATACAAACGATCCTACCCAAAAAGCAGCCAAGCCAAGGTCGACAAACTCTTTCGCCTTGGGCCAATTCCTGACCACTTCACCCAACTTTCTTCTTTCGACAAACCAACCAAACTTGTATTTTCCACTAAATGGTCCAACCCAAAGAAGTGATACTACAGTCCGCGAACCCAGGAAGTGAGGAGCTCGACAAAAAATATGCAAGGCGAAGTCCGCGGCTCCTGTGCCCATGCTGATCTTCAGCTTGGACGGCCTAGGGCCTCTGGCGCCTTGAGCCGGGACGCAATCGGCCTGGAGACTGCGATGGAGCCATGCGAACGTTGGCGAACCCATCCAGCAACTAGGCTTCTTCAGTATTCATGTATATCCAGTTAGAGGGTGTGGAGGCCATGAATCCTAAACACAATATTATATGTATATATATAGCTCACCCAGGGAACTTCGCGTGTGGAAGAATGATCGCGGTTCACCAACTGACAGCCATGTCTGACACAAACGCGGAGGCACCAATCGCATGGACGATTGGTAGCTTGTGCAATTCCAAGTTGGAGGGAGGGTAGACTTAGTTCAAGGGGATGCGCCATGTTGAAAGAAGACTCTCAGGTCTTTGTGTCTTAGTCTTCGCTCAACGCGGCAGGGATCACGTTTGAACGGCATGCCAGAATATTCGCTTCAAGGGGATCTTGCGGACTTCGGCTTACGTGGACTACTTGAAGGTAGGAAGGCGCAAACCCACGCAGTGTAAGTACATAATGGGCTTATGATGGCTAGATGTTGGAGCTAGGAAAATGGCCTACTGCCCAGGGTTCGCCGAAGCTCATTTGAAGTCTGTTAACTACTCCCACCCCACCCCGCCGCTATGGAAAACAACCCCCCCTCAAACAACACCATCCCCCCAAACAAAAACAAATCAATAGGGGGATCAAACATACGCCGTTTAAGTTCAACCTCCAGCAAGGAAGGAGTCCATGCATTTGCGGTAAAGCCCTTCCATAGGCAACATGTGGCAACATGCTATGCTTCCACCCATCCTTTCTCAGGAAGCCTTCGTTGCAACCCGGAGATTTGCCGTGACTGCCACCGTTATTTGCTGTGACTGCCACCATCTGCCACCGTTGGATGTGCAAACCAGCTGGGAACTCCAACAGGCTCCCTGCCTTTGCCGAGCTTCCCACTGACAGATCTATCTTTTTTCAGCTGGCCATCGCCTATCGCATCCTCGCGCGTCCATGCCGGCCCGGCACAAGCGCACTGGAACTGCTACTGAGCTGGAAGAGTCGGCAACGTTTAAGGGAGATGAGTCTGTGCCCCTGGCAGACGTGACTGATCGCATAATGTACCGCGTGTGCGTATATGTATAAAGGTAAATATAGATAGAGAAACCTATACACATAGCACACATGATAACTCCAGTTCTATCCTCGCATAGCACTCAGACACCCCTCTTATAGGCTGGCACGCCAAGCTTTAGGGCTATCATGTGTATACATAAACATGGTTGAGGCACGCCCCCAGTGACACCATAGTTGTGTCCGTCGAACTTGTAGCTGGTTGGCTGTCAACATTCTGAACGTTTGCAGCCAAACAGAAACTGACAAACTGGCATTATCCTTTCGTACATTAAGACAAACTGAGCCCTGCAAGCCTCTGCAGGGCAGCATCCATGTGCAATCTGCTTGGCAACCCTAGTAAGGACAAGAACAACACAAATGACACAACAAGGGTTGACCGTTAGAAGGGAAATTTGACAAACAAGAAGTACTTTAAAGGTGTCACTGCACACCTGGTTTGCCTTTGCAGCTTTCCCCTTGGTGGTATTTGGTTGGTGCTTTGGCCTACCTTCCAAAGCATAGGGCTTCAAGTTTTGGGGGGGGGGATGGCTTCGCATTCACCATGAGAACGACTGGGATATCTGCTGCAAACTCACCGTGCCAGGCATTCGATGAGCGTCTTGTAGGTCACCACTTCACGGCCCTGACGCAGGCGGTAATTCAAAGGCTCCGAAGAATCTGTTCAGGTAGTACCATGTCGTACCCTCTCTCCCACTAACATGGCACCTCAGAAACGGCCCTACAAGAGGAAACTGATCTTGCAGGTACGCTTCCACAAGTGCTATGTTAGTGGGAGGGAGAGTGCTCCCCCCAAAAAAGAAGCTTTTGCAGGAGTTTGTCTCACAAAGTACCCCTACAGAAATGACAACTTTTGCAGCAGGCAGGTAGTCTCACAACAAGGCAAACTCGGTGCTACGTATGGTGCAACCTCAGATGTAGAATTACGTCTGTCAGTTGGCCAAGAGCAAACCACCCAACGCGCCTCAACTTATGAACCCAAACGCCACCATGTGCAAACAAATATCAACGGAACTGAGCCCTTTTATGAACTTAACGGTAGCTGATTTGCTCGCGAATTACTTGCCATCTACAACCAACTCGAACTTTGAGCAGAATTCAGGGATGCCCAAAAACAACGCCTGAAGCATTCAGCCCCTCGATTCAAGACCCTTCCTTCTCATGCTCGAAGCTCAGGAGACTGGTTTAGAAAGCCAACACGCAGCCCTTGAGCTAATCCAAAGCCTTGGAAGGACTGTGCGGAGAAGCAACAACTCTGGAGCCAAACCAGGTAGAGTCAACACAGAAACTCAGAGTGAGCGACTTGGATGCGCAAAGCACCCCATTCGCATCTTAGACCCCGGGTCCAAATTCAGGTCACGCCAGAGGTGCTAGCTGACAGGTCTTAAGAAACAAAGGCGACTGCCACCCGGTGACAGCCATCGGCCCCAAGCGCAAAAGACCAAGAGGTAGCCGCCCCGTGCCCAGCAGCCTTTGGGGCAACTTCAGCATTTACCATTTGGCTGTGTCTTTCGGGGAACCTAGCTTTTGGATGGCTTACAACACACAAAGGAAACCAAAAGGAAGACCCTACTCTTGAGTGGCTTACAAAACTCGGTTGCTTTCTGCTCCCCTGCTCAAAGCTTAACTTTTAGTGGTGCAATGGAAAACCCATTAGTTGGCAAAAAGTTAAAGTCCTAACATCGAAGCAAAATGCACAAAAGAAAACCCAAAGGAAGCCAACAGGAAAACCAGGAATTCCCCAAACCAAGTAGGGACCCAGGGAAGTACCGTGGGCTCTCGGATCGCCTCGGGGTGCTGGATGAGGCCTTTCAAGGCACACCTCAGGTGCGATGCTTCGGCCACTTTGGCATTGAAATGTCAAAAAAACAACTCGAATCAGTTGAAATCCGTTCCCCACCCTACTGAAGGTTTATGTTTTTGTTGTCCAAAACTTTGCTTAGGGTCCGTGACCATCTTTAGTAGCCCTAATAACTTCTTGAATGGACCTCAGGTGGGACATCGGCTGATTACTTCCAGGACGTCACTGCATCTCCCTGGCTGAAAAGCGAGCCCAACTCGCGCCAAGTTGAAGCACAGCGCAAGGGGACCGCTTGGAGACTCATTTGGTTGGATTTATGCCACCAACTAAGACTGTTTAACTCACTTCCGATCAGGTGGCTGGCCCAAAAACAGCTCCAACTGTTTGTGTGCCACTAAACTTGTCTTCCCAAAAAGCTTACAGTACATGAACTCAGGAAGTGAGTCAAATGAGTTCCCCACGGTGCCTCATTAACTTTCAGAACGCTTTGCCCGGAAATGGAGCACCCCGGAACATGATTTGAAGGGATTTTTCAGGCCCTAAAAAAATGGGCACCAACTCCAAGAAAAACGAGCCACCCTCCATGAAAAACCCCCCGCAAAGTGTTTGGCTCAAATTTGGCTCAGGTCCCGACACTGCGCACTCCCGGATCTCGTTGTTCTTCGAGCCGGTGCCCTCCGCATACGACGAGAGTGGGACGGCCGGGCCAGGCGTTTTTGGGCTCATGGATGGGTGTCGCGGGGGTTCTGGGGTCGTCGGAGTTCCCCAAACCAAAAAGTTGATCAATTCAGCAGTGGTGTCCTTTAAAATCCCAGCTTTTGGAGGGAAATGGGGGGAACCCTGTGGTAAATGGATGGCATAAACAAACATCTAAACCAGAACCCATCGATTTCCAACCAAACCAATCAGAATGAGTCCGCCATGTCCTCAACCAACGCCTACCAATATTGCCTGCTTGGCAAAGGCAAGGAATGTGCGCAAACACATTTTGTTGACCCCCTGTCTGGGAGAAGAAACTGAGCTTGAGAACCCTCTTAACATTTGCAGGGTCCAGCTTCAACACCGCAAAACAATCATTGGAGGGGGGGTCCGTGCAAATCATTGGAATCCCCGCCCTGAACTTGGAAAAAAGTGGGGTCCTCCCCCGTACACTCCCGATCATTGCACCACCAAAAAGCAACCAACACAAGACGAAGGGGAAGGAACAGTCCCTTTGGGCTAGGATGCGCCGGCCCGTACATAGCGCGAGTCTCTTGCTTTTGTTTGAGCAACGTTGACCCCGCATTAACAAAGCCCTGATTAACTAGTGGAGGGTAACTCCCTTCGGTGGGAATCCGGATCCCGGGTGACACACAATTTGGGTCCACTTTCGGAAGCGCCTCCAAGACGAGTTTGTTCAAGCCCTCCTTGATGAGGTGCACACGTGACCTGAGCACTCACAAGGGCAAAACTTGACCTGTTCTCCACGCAACACCCAGTTCACACTAGGCTCTTTTTGACTGAGCCCCTTTCAAGTACGCTTTCGCAAAATTGGTTGGAATCTCATCCAACTAAACTTGCTGGTGCGATAGGCAGGGAATGAGTTCACCATCCCTTGTGGTTTCCTTGAAGGGGACATTCCCTAGCTATCGCACCAGCAACTAAAATGCTTGGCTTCCCTAAGCCAACCAAAAGGGGGTCGATGTTGCCACACGAAACCATGGGGCCCTGGCTCCTGGCATGTGCCCATCATCCGCCCGACAATGGCCAGCACCTGCAAGCGCCGACCAGTGACATGTTGGCTGAAGGGAAATGCAGCAAAACTAAACAAGAGAAAGAAAAGAACGGTCTTGCAATGACACGGGGAACAAAAATGCAAGCATGGAAGTGGACACAGGATGCGTGGACAAGGCTTGCGTGCAATGTCCCTCCAAATGTTCTTCCTGCCGATTCCTGGAGGGAGGTTCAAGCGAAAAGCGTCTGCGAGAGGAACGGTGAGCACAGAGAAACTGTGCAAAACCCTTTCCGGCAACTGTGGGCTTCTGAGTGTTTCACAATGGGGAGGCCGCTAATACTAGTACGCAACCAGTAGTGTTGGACACCACCATCTGGCACAAAGGTTCAGGATGACGTTGAACAACCCCGTGTGCTTGCTGGAGCCATATTCAAGCACAGTCATGGCGTTGGACTCCGCCAAAAAGTCGGCTTTGCCTTCTATGGTTTGCCCCGGAGTGATCAACCTGGCAGAAAAACAGGGGGCTCTTCCACTAAGTGCAGGATCCCAAAGAATGGGACTAATGGCCAACTCCGGCACGACTGCCCTCTCTTGGGGCCCTTCCATGGCAAAACGCCATCTGAGTGTTCGCCAATGTCTTCGCACGCCTTGGAAACCAACAAAGGACAAGATCATCTTAAGCAAAACTGCCATGGAAACATGGAGCCAGGCGAAGAACAAAGAAACATGCCCGGGCGACCCAGTAGTGGATGCTGTAGTCATCATCCGTCTCCTTGGCAGTCATGGCCGACAAGCCGGCTGTCCTTCAAACATAGCCCAAAAGATCCCCCACGAGCAGCCAGGCCTTGAGCAATCTCAAGGGCGCACAGCACCAAATAAGCAGGGCACAAGGGTTTGCTTGGGACCGGTTTGTGGGGATGGTTTGCTTGAACATTTTGAGATGGCATTCTCACCCCTTCAACAGCTTCGGAGGTCCCTGCTTCCAGCACTTCCAAGTAGCTCTTTCGTTTTGTCACCCCGAACGACCTGAACTCCACGGGGGGTTCCCCAAAAGGGCATCTCTTGAGCCATGGGATACGCCTTCCAAGGGGTCTTCCGCGGAAGTCACCAAACTGCGAGACGGGTTACCTGCCAAGGGCCTGGGATTCATGTGCCATGGGATAGGCCCGGGTACCTCCCTTTCAAAGGTCCCTGGACTTTCTTCACCTTCATCCGGCGCGGGGCGAAGGCTTCCAAGCTGAAAAAGAAAACCACCAACCAAAAGTGCATAGATCTGTGTTTGTTGGCTTCCCATCATTCAAATGAGATTCATGTCCGCCAACCTGCTTTGAGGGTGCTCCCCTTTAAAACTCATAACCACCTTGTGCAAATTCCCGCTCATCAACCGATTGCATCTTGATTCGCTGTCCGATTTTGAACTGTGGTGCCAATCCAGCAACAGTACAGCGATTCCAAACCAAAACGCAGCCAAACCAACCAGGCTCGTCAAAGCTACTATAGATTGCGCACTAAACAACACGCATCAGTCACTTCCTGAGTGGACTGGCCAAACAGGGTCCTCACTTTTTGTTTATCGCTGAACATGTTCTCACTTGCCCAAAAGGACCTGGAAATAAAATGTTAACTTTTTGGGGCCTTTACTAAAAATGGACCAAAATTGAAAAACCAAAAGGTTAATAGGTCAGCTTTGGGAAAGTGAGTGCTTCTCCAAAAAAGTATGAAGTCCGGCATAAAAAGTCTAAGTGTGCTTCAGCACCCCAGCCAGAACTGGCCCGCGCCTGATCAGCACCCTCCTCGTGCCAAAACTCGATGAGCTTTTGCGCGCCACCGGCCTCGGCCGCAACATCAGAGCGAGATTCTCCCTGTTTGAACGGCATTCACCCCCTACAAGAACCGGGGGTCTAACCCCGACGCCACCAATTCAAACCACCAATTGACCACTCGATCATAGCTGCTTTGAAACCGTCTTGAAATTTGTGCGCGTGCGACTTGATGTTCAAACAAGAGCCGTCAGCCGGCATTCCCCCGGGTTTTCCGGGAACGAATCTCAAAACGGGCGTGGGGCTGGCATAGTCGATCGCCCAAATGTAAGGCTCAAGCTTTACACAGAGGTTTGGCGTGGTGAAGCGGGGAATAACAAATATATATATATATATATATATATATGTGTTTGTTTTGGGGTTCCAAGGAAATCCATTTCATTTGGGGATTCCTAAGCTAAGACTTTCACAACTGGCATGGTTAAGCCTAACAATGGGTAAAAAGCCCAAGCAGGACCGTCCTTTTCACATCTGAAAGAAAAAAGGAAGAACCAAAAAACAGAACAAAAACACAGGAGAACAAAAAACGCGCCTGGAGGCGCCCTCGATCGGGGTGCCTGGTGCTTGGCTTGGAGGCGCAAAACCGGCGGCTGAGCTATTGGCTTGGATGAAGCCCCGCTGCCAGACCGGGCTGTCGCGGCGATTGCTATTGATCCAGTTATAAATCACCTCGGAGAGCGCGAGGGAATGCCAACTAGGTCCTCCAGTAGAGAGGTTCGAATAAGGGTACCAACTGTTTTCTGTAGTCTATTTTAGTAATTAGGGGAACCCTCCCCAAAGAAACGCAAGGTCTAGTCACCTTTTAAGGCCTCTACAAAATGTAGGGACCCAAAAAAAAAGCAAAGGTTAAAAGGTCGATTCGCTTTGGGCAAGTGAGTCCCAGTTCAGCGAATGGACATGTCATGGAAGTTTTGACGGTTTTCTTCTTCGTAGCTTGTGGCTCCAAAACTGGCTGGTTTTCTCGAAAGCAGGGCGAAGGAATCACCCAACGAATCCTCCAACTGGTGGCTGCTAGTTCACAAATAAAAAGGATTTCCTACCGAGAACTCAACAGGGGGAACCTCTAAAACTGGGAGGGCTTTCTTGTGGCTTCCCCTTTGAAACCCTCCCAGCGAACCTTAACTTTTGGTGGACACTCACAATCTTTCAGAGCGTCGGGTTAGGGCTGCGCGCCCCTGAGCAATATGTTCTGTGTACCCATTTGGGCTGAAAAACAAACGTATGAACCCTTTGCACCCTTATACCCTAGTATCGGTTCGTCTTATGTTTGCTCCTCATGGGCGACTCATCGGTTTGCAATGTTTTGGGGGCTACGAGTTGTTAAGTGCACTGTGAGTCATCGACGTGGCCAAGCAACATACACAAGAAAAGCAGGCAGCAGGCAGCGGCGCACGGATTTGTTTCGCGTGTTTCAACAGCAGGTTCGGTCATCAGGAAGAGGAACTCGTGGACTTAGTGACTTGAGGTAAAGATAGCAAACCAAAGCGAGGGCGTACTTGCGGGCAGCTGGTTGGATTGAGGCATGAGTATCGGCTAGGTATCGACAGAGTGAGTATCGCTTCGGCGCCTTTAAGTGTCCGGAACCTCGGTTGAGCCACAATTGCCTCGTATGGCTTCTCAACACTTGGCGCAGCTCATAAGGACCAATTCGAACCAATTCTGTCTCCCTGGCTTCTATTAGTTCCGCTTGTTCTTCCTCATTGGTTTACATTTTGATTGTTTTGGGCCTGCGCAACAAACAAGCTTTGGGACAGGCCCTGACATAACGGAAAGGCGCGGGGTTTGTATTTCGAGCGATCATCAGCACACGCAACGGAAACTCAGCTCAAAAGGGTTGGCAACCAACAAGTGGTGATTGAAACGCTTAACGCAAAATGTATGCGTCTCTTCCGCCCTTTATGGTGGCTTGGGGCGGTTGGCATGCAACAGCATGGAATGTCTCAGGCATCAACATCTCACGCTGTTGATGGAGAAGCAAGCCAAGGGCCAACATTTGCTTCAAAGGATCTGGAAGTAACAGGTCAACCATTTTGACTTGGTGAAAGTTCAACGAGATTCCCAGAAAACAAAAACCTTTCTGCCAATCACCTTCAAGGGCAAACTATAACTATAAAAAAAGGAAGTACCCTCCCCCAGGCTAATTGACGTGAAAGCTCCCAGGACTCCTTTGGAAGACTTGGTTCCATTTACAGAGGCCAATTGGGGGAGCCTCCCCGTTAGTCTGAGGGAGTGTAAAATTTGACACAGTTGAATAATGCCCACACGACTGACTGAGAAACACCGGGATCCACGAGAAGGCGGTTGGGTTCAGGGGCGGTCGTGAGGGGCGTTGCGTCTGACCTTGTAGCAATTGACCAGGCGTCATACACGTGTATATATATATATATATATGTGCCCAGAAAAATGTGGGTCAACCAGGAGCTAGGGATGGCAACATGTGGGAGCCCACACTTGCAAAGGAAAATTGGTAGCATATATGGAACAAGTCCTTTCCTGGGAAAACCTCTCCCCCTCCCAAAGAACCCCCCCAATTTTGGCGAATGCATGTTCAACCATTGTGGTCGATTACTTTTCCTGAGTGCATTGGCAGGAGAAAGCCCAGACTTGTTGCTGGCCACTGAGAAACGGTCTTCCCAAAAAGTTTAGAATCCAGGCTCTCGAGCGGTGAATCCAGTTCTCGCAGGGAACTCCTGGACCTTCTCAAAACCCTGGCACAAGTCGCCCTCAAGTCGCCCAGGGCCGGCGCGCTCAGGACGTAGTTCTTCTTAAAAAGAACCTCCCCGCACACCTCGAGACAGTACACCGATCCAGACTTGCACAGGATCCTGCAAAGCCAGGGGAAACCGCAACAAGGGGTACGCTGGTACGCCGCGTACGCCCCAAGAAGAAGTCCTATATGGCTACATGTATGAATATATATATATATATATATATGATATGTTTGGCTAAAACAAACAAACATATACTAATAGATCTATGTACATATGTAAGTCTGTATACACCGGCGTACATCAATAGATTGCCCACCCCAAACAATGATCATTTGAAGATCTCCTTTTGAAACATCGACCCTTGTTGAGGTTTCATCTGGATTTGCAAGGGGGAAGGTGTTTAGTGTCATGCTGTTTGGTGTCATGGTTCCTCGTTCGGACTGTCAAGTACGTCCGGAACATGTTTGGGCGAAACCGGCAAGTTGCATAGATCCGTCGACACTCTCCGCATACCTGGAAGGGCAGCTTCCGAACACAGTGCCAAAGGCCCGGGCGTAGTGGAGGAGCTTAAACATCTCCCGGAAGGCTTCCTGGCGTCAAGAGATGCACGATGGATAATAATCATCTCCTGTTTGTCATAAAAGGCTCGCAAGCTACCACTGAGAGGTAATAACATCCATGTCAATACCTTACAAAAGCTGTCAAAAGGTACTCAAACCCGAAGAATGAAGACAAGCCTTCGACTCCCTTTCCTCGGAAGACCGGGCGGGTACAAATATCATCTCTGAATGCATTGGAAAGGGTAACCAACAGGTTTCCCTCACCCCACCAAAATAAAGTTCACTTCAAATGGGCTCAAAGGGCAATGTTTAAAACCGATGCATAGCTTATTTACAATCCTTGCTATGGTAGCAAAGAGCGCCATGTTTTGCAGCCATCTACAAACAATGAACAGACAAACAAACACAACAACTTGCCAACAACACTGAAGGCTTTCCGAAGCGGACTGGCCCAAGTCTGAAAACTCGTTCTTTACCACTACGGTCTTGCCAAAACAACACAGCAAAAAACAAAACTTGACTCCGGAAACCTGGGACAAAGCAGGATGGAAGTTGGAGATCCCCCCCTTGGTGAGGTCGCTCAACTTTGCCCGTCATGGCAAACCATGGAGCAGCACTGGGCGGGGGAGGGGAAGTGAGTTGAAGTGCAACAACGAGTGCAAGACTGAGAACCCTGGATGCTTTTCTGGACTCGAGCCTCGTCGGTGGGCGGCGGATACTTCCTGCTGTTTCGCAGTCTGAACCTCGGCGATGTGGCGTTCTTGTAACTTGAAACGGGTGGAACCGAATCAGGTCCGCTTTTCCGGGCCTCAAGTCCTCACTTGCCCAGTTCGGAGCTGGAAATACAAGGTGATCACCTTTTCGGACCTGTACGGAATATGGACCACATCAGGGAAACCAAAAGGTTAAAAGGCCGATTCGCTTTGGGCAAGTCGGAGTCGTGAACTTTGAGTCGGGCACACCGAACGCGGTTGGGAAAAAGAAGCAGCAAACATATCCGGAGTCCTCGGGAGCTGCCAGGTTTGATTCCAACCCAACATGCTGCTTGCTGGCTTCGTCAAAGCCCCGTTGGCCACAAAAAGGTGCGGGATCCGTTCATAGGCGAAAAGGATCGGTCCAGGCCCACAACGTGACTATAACTCGGTTGCTTTCTGCTCCCCTGCTAAAAGTGACTAACTTTTAGTGGTTTAGTTCGGAAAACCCGCTAGTTGGCAAAAAGTTGCTCAGTCCTAAGATCCCTTGGCAAAATGCACCAAAAGTCCGAAGGTCTCAGGGAGTGAGCTTCCCTTGAGGTGGGATCTGGTTACAGGCGAAGCCAACCATTCGATTCAGTCACGAGTTCAGCCTCCCGCTCGACAGGGGGCAACGGGTACGCGAAGCCAACCTCAGACCAAAACAAGTGTGGCGTTCAGGCGTGCTACATGGAGGGGTTGGAAGGAAGCAAATGTCCAGCTCCTTATTGTTGTTGCCGCAGTTAACAACTGTGCTATTCAGGAAGCAGGCCCTAGGCACCCCCGGGGCCCACTAGTTTAGGCCAAGTGTATGCCTCTTTCGAATCAGCGGCCTTTGGAAGCACAGGGTCGCCCTTTTTTGGCAGTTGACGTCAAACGGGCAAAGGGAACCCATGCAACGGGACAGTTGAGTGACTGTATGGGCGATGCAGGGAGGAAACAAAGCCCCCCTCCCCACTGCCTAGAAAGGTTCTCCGCTAGAAGCGGTTTCCGTGGAAGGGAGGCTTCTAGAAGCAGTATTCTTAAATTTCAGTTGTTTTCCTGGCATGAGGTCTCATATCCCTTCCGTGAGAGAAAATCGAAACGGCCCGAATGGAGGTCGTAGTTTCACACCCCACCTGCAGGTGAGCATATAGGATCGGACACCTTGTCAGGGATTAAATGTAAATTGCAAAGCTGCCAGCCATCCTAGTAGGTATGCAGTCGGGTTCACCACGCATTTGTTGTCTCCAGTTGGGAAACCTGACTTGTCCAGTCCGACTTTTGACCCATTGGTTCCCTCTTGTTGGTTTACTTGCGGAAGCTTGCAGAAGATCAACCTACATGTCAAGTGGGGTTCGCCAATTGAAACAAAATCCATCTGAATCGATTGGACACTCGCGGATCGGATTTCCCCGGCAAGGGGCGGCGTTCGGGTCGGGCTCTTCCCGGGCGGGCAGGGGAATCTCCTGACAGACATGCAGCACCTCGATCCGGGCGTCTCAACCAATATCCACGTGGGTCCTTTTTTGGTGGTGCCTTTTTTTGGGCGGTTTTAAAAGGAAACACAGAGAAAACCAACAATTTTCAGGATCAATGCAATTCTATACGTCTAATATTTGACTATGCCAGGACAACTCATGTTCCAAAACACCTATGTCATGTCACAATACTTCTCGTGCATGAAGATTTGCATCCGGCGGTTCAAAGCCACACCCTAGGCCTGACATGACCCCAGGGAAGGGCTGAAGGTTCGAGCAAACCGTGTCACCAGGTCCCGGCCCCTGTTGCAAGAAACCCGAAGGTTGTTTGGAGACTGGCTCCAACGATGTTTCAAGGTGCCCAACCCCAGCCCTTTTTCCAAAGTTGCCTTGGTGTTCCTTCGCGGGGTCCATTTACCCAGAGAAAAAAGAAGTCTCCTGGTCAGGGCCTAGGACGATGGAGCTGTGGTATCTCCCTGGCGAGCCATCGCCGGGTCGGGTTTCGAGGTTTTCCATTGGCTTTCCGCAAGCCGCAAGCCACGTGGGGAACCCAATTTGGGTTCTCAAAGGGTACCCGAAAAAGACATCCACCCATTTCTTGCAACCCCTGCACCATCAGAATCACTGCTTTTCCCGAAGGGAGCACAAGCATATACTGCGATCTGCACATGATTCCCTTCACGAATTGTCCAACTTTTGCAAAATGCATTTGCAGGATGCATCCCCCCAGTCAGTGCGGATCCCAGCCCTGAATCGAATCCCAAACTGCGCCACGGCGCTGACGGGCCGGCAGCACCCCATCCCTCCCACATCTTCAGGTGGTTCAACACCTGGCCAAGCTCAGTCAGCGGAAAAAAATGGTGACACCGGCCCGGACACCCGTGTGTAGATGCGCGTCGCTTGCGGCAAATCTCTTCAAAGCCAGCTGCACCTTCTCCGAAATAAAACAAATTCCGGAGACCGGCAAGAGGAAGCCAGGTGCCTCTCCATCCCAAGCGAGGGATAAGCAGGGCTCTGGAGATCTGCCGAGATCGGAATCGCTTCGGGGTCTGTCTGGCCCGCCGAAAAAACCTGTTCCGCAATACCCCAATTTGCCAACCCAACTAGTTCACCGCTTATAAGCGGGTCCGTTGGTATCATAGAAAGTGGCAACCATGTTGGGGGGGGAAATGGGCCTAAGTTGAAACCAGCGAGAAGAAGATACCCCGTTTGCCATGGCCTCCTCCTGTGTGTTGGCGGACGTGGCAAAATCCTGGAGCTCCTTAATGGCCACCTCCTGTCAAAGACGCTGCTCTCTGCTCTGCTCACTTAGGCTACCTCTTAAACACCAGCCTGATGTAAGAGGTTGTCCCATCGGTTCAGGGTAACAAGGCATGTGGAGTCCTGCAAACAGGATGTGTGATTCGAACATGGTTCGACGCCCAAAGCCAGTGACACGGAACGTGGTAACTGGAAGTTCTCAGAAAGGGTTCTTATTCTGAAACGAAAACGCAACCACGTGTTTGTGGAAGCGGCCGTTCCAGCAACACCAAAGTGGACCATCCTTCTGATTTCTGTGTCATTTGTAAGGGCGCTCCCTTCGTATCACCCACAATGGGCCATAAGCTCAGCAATGACTGCATGAACCCGTACATGCAAACCTGGGGCCGCTTGACTGCTTTCCCACAAACAAGCCATTCATACCAAAGGTTCATGCATTCTGCAAGCCACAAGCCCACGCTTCCCACATGCCAAGCGGCTGCAAGCTCCGCCATTTCTCGCGGCTCGCCTGGGCAACAGGTCTCAGCCAGCGAACTTCGCTTCGCGCTTCGCTTCTCAGCGCCTGGGGCCCTGGCAATCGAACACTTCTCGTTCACGCGCGACGGGAGCGAGTGGAGAGGTGAACGGCTGGGAGCTATGCGTCTTGGCGCCTGTGCCTGTCGTGTATTTTGCCTGTGCTTTCGCCGGTATCCTGAAGCCCGGGCAGTTCGTGCAAGGCAGTACATGGCCGTGTGCGTCAAGAAGAACAAGGGACCCTCGGGGGAACGCCTTGAACAGGAAACCTAATTTGACAGTCCCACATGATGAATGCTCGTCTCTCCATAGCGTTCTGTCCAACCTCAGCAAGGCCTCCATGCAAGACCATCCTGCGAGCAGCGCCTATGCCAAGGCTTGGCGTTTGACCCTCTTTCCAGACAAATTACAAAAGGGTAATAGAGCCAAAAGGCACAACTCGGGTCAACGCAAGCGTTTTTCCAGCCGCGGTCTGAGCCATCTCAGTCCGCCGGTTTCTCAAGCAGCGTCTCCTCCTGCAAATCGGGGACCCTACCCGCCCCCTCACACTCGAGGGAAATGTGTTCCCTGGTGAACCAACGTGAGGGTGTCGGCACTGGCGGCCAAAGTGCTCTCTGCTAGCTCGTGAGTATGCACCGGATACATCAGGGATCCCAATTAATGTTGACCTACGATTAGTAAATAGACCATGCATAATGCTAACCGATTTCCAAAAAATATACAATGAATAATGCTAACCGTTTTTTCCCAGGGGGAAAAATATGAAAAACTACAAAATAATATAAAGTAATTCAAAAAATAACCTTCCCCAACATGAATGAATGAATCCTGAGTTCCCCAGCTCACAAAAGAACCTAGAATTCCCATTGGGATCCATGCAAAATGAAGATTTTTATTCAGGGTCAGTGCTCCCAACCCTCATCCCCCATGGAATTTGCATGGTTTCATAATGAATTTATCCAGGGATCATGCCATGATTTACCATGGGATTTGCATGCTTCTGGCATCTAATCTTTATTCAGGGTCAGTGCTCCCAACCCTCATCCCCCATGGAATTTGCATGGTTTCATAGTGAATTTATCCAGGAATATGCCAGGGAAACCTGATTTACCATAGGATTTGCATGCTTCTGGCATCTAATCTTTATTCAGGGTCAGTGCTCCCAACCCTCATCCCCCATGGAATTTGCATGGTTTCATAATGAATTTATGCAGGGATCATGCCAGGGAAACCTGATTTACCATGGGATTTGGCCCAATTCTTAAGTAGTATTCGAAAACAAAAAACTGAGCCCAATACTAAACTCCTTTAAACAAGGCCCGACCCTGAAAATTCTCCCCTAATCTTTATTTATGGTCATTCAGGGGGGGTGCCCTATTTATTGATCATCGGTCAACATTACCCTCCAGTCGCTAAGGCCGTTGGTCTTTTTTGGCCCTGTTTTCACCATGCCTCCCCAAATCATTGGGACCCGGAACTTCTCTATGCGCAGTCTGCAGTTACCGGTCCTCGACAACTTGCACCTGCCACTCGTCACCCTGAGCTCCGGCGCAAGAGAAAGAGACTACTTGGGACCTCAGCCCCCCCTTTTTGGCTGTCCCTGACTAAGCGGCAAGCAAGTATTTTGCAACACGGCTAGCCTTACTTTGAGGACCGGATGGGTTCGAACCCAGGCCAGTGGGCTCATGGCTCTACACGGGAGGGGCTCTGCGTGCGTGTCGGTATATCTATATCTATAATGTATATATATATATATTGTAAATGTGTGTGTGTGTGGGTAAGCGGAAGTGGCTGGCTTTTGGTGACCAAGACTCATTTGCCCCAAGACCCCCGTAGCCCGTGGAACCTGATAGAAACTTGGCAAAATCCTGAACATCCAAACAGGCATTGAAGCCTCAAACATGCTGTCACTGAATGAATCAGGTCAAAGGGTGAGTTAGCTTGGAGCTAGTAGTCAGCTTCCCTCCAAACTGTGGTTTGGGTTGGCGGCTTGGAAGTTAGGGTGCGTGTCCCGTTTTCCCTCTACAAGAACAAAGGGTTGAAACCCCTGCACCACCATCCAGGTAGCCGATTCATCAAGTGTGCCAACTTTAAAAACATTTCCACAGTGTTTCAGGGGGTACTCAATACATGCTTATCCCAAATCTTCTCCAACCTGCGCTTCGCCCCGCCAGGAAATGTGTTTCTCCCTGCTTCAAAGCCCCAAAGCCAAATAAGTCCCCTTAAACCCCTCGGTTTCATTCTTGGTGCAAACCGAACCCCGGCACAAGCGGATTGGATCGATTCCCTGCCTGATCGCGCAGCAAGCCAGCGACATCAGCCTGGCGCTTGTAGAGAAAACATGACCAACAGCTGGCTGCCACCAAACATGTTTGTTCAGGTCAGGAGCATGCGACAGCTAGGGCCCCGACATAGTGCAATCATCCCCCTACGAAAAGTTAGAAATCGCAAGCATCAATGCCCCAAATCCATGTTTAAAGGGGTGGGGATATGCCATGAGTGCCATCAGGAACATTGCCCACGGACGTTCCCTGAGGGGCGTTCACAAGAGATCAAAATTAAGCTTGCTTAAGGGCACGCCACCCTTTCATTCTGAGGACGAAACCTACATGAAACCCGGAAGGCCCATAACCCCATTCCCAGAAAGGACCAGAAACTCAGAAGCAAATTCGAATCCGCGTCCCTTTCCGCTCGCAGGGCCCGGAATCGGCTGATTGACTCCGAAAGGGTGTCTCTGTCTGAAGGTGCCATTTGTTGTGATGTTTCAATGGGGAGCCAACGAAAGTCAGCCTTTTGGCGTTTCTCATTTGAAGACACACCCATATCTGTGAGTTGGCTGTTACGAACACGCCAAATGGAAACAATTTGCAAAATGGACCACTTCGATCAATCACAGCAAACGTGGCCTGCACCTATTTAAGAGAAGGAACCAAAGCCCGTGTTTCGCAGCTTCGTCCGGAACCAGCGTGTGTGTGTGTGTGTGTCGAAAACCAGAGTCTGCGCAATTCAAAACTGAATGCCTCTCGATCAATCCGTCTTGGCTTGCTTTGACCCGTCATCACCATTGATACATGCCTGCTATCCGTCACTATTCTGGGCTGCCCTCAGATCCCCCGCTAAAGTTAAACTTTTAGTGGGTAAAATGGAAACTAACACTATGCACTAAAAGGCTAAGGAGATGGCTGGGAGCCACCAAATATTGTCTCCCAGTGCTCAACTAGGAGCAGCCACCAAATACCAGACCAATACCACATGGGGCCTTCGGCGAGTTCTCCTCGCGTGGTGCGTGGGGTGTGCCGCCAGGTCTCCTAGCGGTTGGTCCCGGTCAGATCGCTCGCGGAAGCGTTCGGCGTAGAGGGCGCCCGTTTGGATCGAGCGTTCCCTGTACCGGGACCGCTGAAAATGGCTTGGATCTGGTCGGAACCCCACCCGAGAAGCACCAGGCCGCAACGGGTCTCAATCAAGGAACATAGGACCGATATATCTACTATGAACCGAGTATTATGTAGTGCGGCTGTGTTGCGGAAGAAGTGGGTGGGTCGTGACGTGCACTGCGTGGCACCCCTACTTGGAGGCTCGTGATGCTTACAGTATTGACTTACTTGCAGAGCTTAGTAAACGATTATCCCAATTGTACTTGACATAGCTCACTTGCGCAACTTTTGATACAATACTTGTGTATCTTGTGTTACGCGGTTAGCTAAGTGTGCTTAACTCAGTTATGTATGTGCACTGACTATGTTGTGGGCGATATGGCGCATGAGCAAATCACGCAGCGTGACATGGAATATCATGGCGCAAGCAGGGCGCGATGCTCGCTTGCAGCCACACACGCCTTATTTTCATCAAGCAAACCGTGAAGAACAAAAGAGCTGCCGGCACTGTTGTGCGCATGCTGCGCCAAAACGTGCTCAGCGCGGCTTCAGGCTTGCATGAGCACTCCCGTGGCTCTGCGCCTTGGCAATCTCCTGCAAGTTCATGGCACTCTGCACTCATGCTTCGTCCACAAGCGTAAGCATAAGCTCTTGAAGAGGTTTGCGAACCAGCTGTCGGACACATTCAAAGATTTCGATACCTCCTTGCTCCTAAATGCGCTTCAGACTCAGCTCCTGCGCATGGAGGATGCTTGGGCGCAGAGTGCCTGCACACTTGTGCAGCCTCGGCCCGCTGCCGAAGGCCAAGGTCAGTGCGCTGACCCAGCTTGGGTTCCCAGGGCGTTGGGTCACATCTCTAGCGCTTATGCTCCAGGATGGGCAGCAGATTTTTGTGCCGTGGTCGTTGTGCAGCCTTGACTGATCTTGAATGTGCCTCCTAGCTTGCATGATGTTGAATATGCCACTGTGGCTGATCTTGAATGTGCCTCCTTGAATGGCTCGGAGTGCTTAGGCTTGGGGTCGCAAAGAGCAACGGCAAGAGATGCGCCCACGACAGCATCCCCCGAGTTGGGTCACAACGCTGGGACCTCAGCACTGTCAAAACGAACCAACAGTTCTCGCAGGCCAGAGCCCAAGTTCCCTGAAGGACCAGTGTACTATTTGCAGCTTACGCGTGTTGCTGTGCTTGAGCCTGGTTTCAGGAAAAACTTCGTCACAGTACGCCGAAGCTGGGAGGACAAGAGCTGATGCGTTCTTCGAACAAAGGGGCCATGCCTGCTGGGCTTTCCAGCATGCGCCAACAAGGCTATGGGGTTGATGTGCCAGATGGGCACTGGAGCGCGCGCTGCCGACTTCGGTCGCGCAGATTAGCGTCTCACCCAAAGCTTGCTCGAGCCCGCTTGATAGGTGACCTGGAAACTGCATCTGGCAGCTCTCCATGATCCCGCAAGGACCCAAGCACTTCCGACAAACGCTGTGACACGTAGGACTTGCGCCCCAATTGGGCGAGCAGTTCGCGGGAATGGCTCATGCCCTGCGGGCGAGCGTTTGCCCCACAAGTGCGTGCAGACAACGCGAATCTGCTTGGGGATGTGACAAGGCGTACATCAGCCTTCTCCCAGAACGTGAATCAACGCGCAGTAATGAACGTCACAGATTTCTTCTGTGTATGTGTGTGTCCAGCAGGTGGTGTGTAAAAACGTCCCTGCTGTGTCAAACAATCTGGTCTGTCCTACGCTGTCAAACGGGAAGCAAGACAATTATGTAGCGCTGGCCCATTCACTCTTGCTGAGCACCATAATGCCAATGCGTGCACGCAGTGGCGCCCCAGAAAATATGGGAGCTACTTTGGCACAAAGCATGAAGATGCATGAAGCTGTTCAGGTGGCGAGCACCTGCACTTCGTTCGGACGGAGCTTCAGAATCTCCCGCCACGACATCGCGCGGCACTTTGCCCTCGCCTGCTCCAGAGAGCTCGTCAAGCTCCGGAGTACAAGCCATGGTCCGTTGGACACACTCTCTGCACAAAATCAAGCACGTCAAGCCCATGCCCAACCTGTTCTTCAACGCGTGCCAACTTGCAACGGTGCATCCTTGCAGGTAAGACACGCAGACTTGCCGTGCTCAGATCTGCATTTTGCAATGACAACACGCTGCGTTTCTCAATCTCGCAGAAGGCAGAAACGTTCTCCTAGCTGCGCGAAGCGCGTGAACATGCGTGGGGTTTCAAGGGGGCTGGCATCCCCACAAATGCACTTAGCCACAATAGCGTAAGTGGCCCAACTCAGTTACCAAGTTACCCAAGCCACTTACACACCTAGGCTGTTGCCTACTCTTAAGCGGGGTAAGCAAGCACAAGTGATTATATCGCATAGCAAGTGGCTCGGCGCAGTTATCTAAGTAGCCTAAACTAACAGTTTACTACGCATGCACCATTTATAACTACAATTGCATTGAATTCAACATGGTTGTAACTCATGATGCGGCACACACGTAAATGCTCCTTATATAAATACTTACTAAGCAGGGAGAGCCTCCAAGTAGGATTTGTCGGGGCGTTCAGGGAGGTGCAGTATCCCTCTTTCCATGCGATTTTGAACTTATAAGCCATTGAGGGCCTTGAGAGGTCGCGCTTAAAAGGAACCAGACTCCACAGCTGCACCACGCGCAGCCGAACCTCTCCTGCTAGGTTCTGCTGGTCGGCTGGGCAAAGCATGCTTACCGTCCTTGCTCGGGTTGCTTCCGGCATTCCTAGACGTGCACGCAACCCTGGCCGCAACCCACCTGTAAGTTTTGACGTTTTCACTCTAGGATTGCCGCCATTGCTAACCTCTTTTTACGTGGGCCCAACTTGGGCCCAACACACACACACATGCACGCATCCATGCCCACTGAACTTAATGTTAGATAGCGATTAATAAAACGGGAGTGAACACAGAAAAAAAAAAAAAAAAAAACATCTCAAAACTATTCACTCTCCTGAAAAGCAAAAAAGGTAGGTATTACAGAAACAAAATCTGCCCGAAATCTCGAAAATATGTCCCCTTCCAAGAATGTACTATTTTTGAGGGTTGAAACGTTTGAGTCCAGCCAGACATGTCCAGAATTTCTGGATTGCTTCCTGTCCCAAACCACCAAATTCCTTATCAATCCCTTTCCTAGAAGATGCACCCTGACAAATTTTCAAGGGGGTGGCACACGGAACCTCCAGGAAGGCAATAATGCAGTTTGCTTAAGGGTAGGGAATTGTGAAAAAAAATGGCCAGGGCAGCCTGCCAAGAAGAAGAACCAATACTAAACCAATTCTAAACTGTAGTGAGTCAACTGAAATGAATACTGAACTAATACTAAACCAATTCTAAACCGTAGTGAGCCAGCTCAAAGGAATACTAAACCAATGCTAAACCAATTCCAAACAATACTTACTGGAAAACTACTCAGTGCAGGTCCCAGTCTGACCCCCATTTTGTTTTTGGGGTTCTCGCTATTGACCCCCCCCAATTCGTTTGGGGGGGGGGGGGGTCTTTATTAATCACTCTCCAACATTACTTGCCAGGCTGAACAAACACACACACGCACACACCGCACGCACGCACGCACGCACGCACCTACCCACCTACTCACGCAAAGCTTAGCTCATGTAGGAACAAGGTATTGTGGAAAAGGCCACAAGAGACCCCCCCAACCCCAGCTCGAAGTGAGCCTCTCCACCCGAAGATCTAAAGAAAACTCACGGAAACACTGGCCCCAAAGGTGATGTTAAAAACCAAGTGACACCTCAAGGCACCCTGCACACTTAGGACAGAACCCCGAAAAGTGACCAACGCAACGGTCAACCAGCTCCAACAACTCAGGAGGAGGTCACTCTTTTGCGCAATGCCCCACGTGCATCGGCGAGGTCGGTTCCGACCCAGCTCCGTTGCTTCGAGACGAAACCGCACACGACGGTCCGGAGATTGGCTCGGGTGCTTGGGTGTGTCTAAGATAGGGGGACCCCCAAAATGACTGGTTTGCCCTAGGTTTCCCTTCCATCTTATTTCAAGAAGGGCATTCTCAGACTCGGGAAATCCAAAATGACTGGTTTCCCCCAGGTTTCCCTTCTCTTCTTACCCCAAATGGACGCTGCTTCTGCTCCTTTTGGCGGGGGGTTCCCCATGGATTCCTTTCGCGTGCCTTTCGCGTGACGTGCCAACCCCCGGCCCGGCGTCGGCTGCGAGTCTCTCAGGCCAAAACCTGGAGGAAGGACTGGTTGCCCGCCAGGGCTGATTTTAGCCTGGCGTTTCCTTGGCGCAGAAGGATGGACCCCTCCAGGCGGGGAGTGGCGACTCCGGGGGCAAAATGGGTGGCCCAGAAAGCAAAGCAAACCACGAGACCAAAACCAATAGTAATCTAAGGAGAAAGGATTGACCTTGAACATCCAACAAGAACAGGGAAGCATTGCCTGGGTGGGCCCCGGGGGGCATTGAACTGCTAATGTGTGCTGCGAAGTTGAATCTTGCCACCTCCCTCGCGCACAAAAATTACTGGGCTCATCTTGCAGCACTTCGTACCAAAAGCCCTTGGGATGCATCCTTGCCTGCCACGCTTTTATTCGAGCCCCCTTTTGGCTTGGTCGATTGGTCCCAAAAAGGAGTGGGGGGTTCAACCACCCAGGGTCCCACCCCAAATCCAGTTAAACGTCTAGCGTTCTGTGTGCATGTATGGGTCTATGTATATATATATATATAGATACACGTATGGATATACACCTACGCATGTACACACATATAGTGTGGTATGGTTGTTTGAAACATAGCTATATATATATATGCAAAATATGTATACGTGCCTTGCAGGGTGTTGCAAATTGTGTTGCATCCGATTCTCTTGGAGCTATTCCTTGTACACTTACCTGCACCTTTGTGTGATTGGCGTTTCTTGTGTGGTTGACCGTTTCCTTGTCAAGTCAACGCCTCTATGGTCAGTTGTTGGGCTTTGGGACAAGTGAGACCCAAATTCCCACCAGCACAGGGGCACCGAACCATTGCCAGTGCTGATGGTGCTTGACTCAGAACCAAAAGCAATAGAAGTTGAAGGTGAAGCTGCTTGTTGGATGCCGAGAAAGAAAGGCTCACGGTCCAACATTCGAACCCCTGGTAACTTAAGACTTGTTTCAGGCCCAAAATTGAACAGAACCGATAGAACGAAGCTAAGCCAAGCAGCGCTCTTGACCATTCAAAGCCTTCCAGCCCGGAAGATGCTCTTCAAGCTTGCCCTGCATCAGCGAATTTGCGGCTTGAGGAAAGGGATCTGCAGGGATTTGCGCCATTGAAAGCTACACTTGACTGGTGGTGTCCAGTCAAACTGCGACGTTGTTGAAGGTTCCACACGAATCGAGGGCCCCATGCCTACTGGCTTAGCCCTGAAACAGTTCGGGTGGGGCTGCCAGTCATGTGAGCCATGCGTGAACCTTGGCAAGGTCATTGGCATAGCGCGGGCCTTCATGGCCCTTGGCCCCTCATGGTCTTAGGTTGCTCAGGCGTAAATGGTAGCCAAACCAGGCCAAGGGCATGGGAAGGGAGACTCCTTTGTACTGCACCCCCACGGCGTCAGTGAGAGTCTGATGGGTTGGGTGGCGATTTCAGCGTTTCCCAAATATCCCCTCCGGAACATCACCCTGCCGAAAGAACGCTCGCCTTAAACCTCCCCCCCCCAAAAAAAAGCTCATGTTTGAAACCGCCCAAATGCGGCAAAATAGAGGAACCCATGTTTTAAACCGCCAAAAGGAGGTAAACCCAGGATTAGCATGGGTCGATCCGTTTTTGCGGATCCGATCGCGGCGATCGCCTGGACGAATTCTTCCTGCCACATCTCTGCATGGTAGTCGGAGGATCCCGCCAGCGCGTCTGCGATCATCACCTCTGCAGACTTCTCAGTTTCATGCTCTAAGGGTCCTGATCCTCCATTTGCTTAAGTTCCCTGGGAGAAAAAACATCACAAAAAACAAAACCAAATTCTTGCCTGTAGTGATAGAACTCCTGTAAAAGCAACAAGGGAACATCAAAGCGTACATGGGATGGTTGGACGCAACCATTTGCTTGCTTCTGAGGGGTTCCTGGCAGGAACCTTCCCACCATCATTGAAAAAGACAAAGCCGTCGAATCGCTCACTGGGAGTCACCCTTCAGCCCGCTTGCAGAAGAGACATGAGAGAGCACCCTGCATGTGTGTCAAATGTGTTGATCGGTGAGGCCGCTAACATCCGCAAACCTCTTTGCAAGCTGCAACAAATCAGCACACTCTCAATGCATCCAAAGCCATGTCCGCATGGCACCCACAGCCATATCTTCAGTGGCTGGCATCTGGCCTGTGCCAAAAACCAAATCACACAGGGGGGTTCCCCTGCCCCACACCCATACTTTCCAAGGGGTTCACCTTTTTGTCTAGCCTTCCTTTTTCCAGATAAACGGCACCTCTCAAAAAACCTATATAGGCCTCCGCACAACGTTTTAGGAGCCCCTTTTTCTCCGGCAGTTGCCATCCAAGCCATCCACCCCGAAGATCTCCGGGCGTCGACTCCGGACGACTCCGAAGATCTCCGGACGTCGGAGCTCCGTCCGTCCAGGTCCCAAACCCACGGCGCCTCTCAAAAACGATTTGCTTTCATAACCACCCTCCAGGATTCGAACCCCTTCTTCTCAGCCGGTTCAACCCATCCTAGCCTCAAGAGCTCCGCTCCGAAGCTGCGTCCGATTCCGGGTCCGTCCGATTCCGGGTCCTTCCGAGCTCCGTCCGTCCCGCCTTCATGGTCTGCACAAAGTCGTGCCTGGCCCGGAAGCTCAGCAGCTTCTTGGCGCGGCAGGTGTCCGCCAAGGTGCCCAGCAAGTCGTTCCTTCGCCGGCGAGCCCGGCGAAAAAAGGCAAACAATTTAACTGGTCAACTCCTTGTGGGATGACATGTTTTTCTTTTGACCGTTATTTTGGGGCCAGGTCGCATTTTTCCTGCACCCAAAGCCCAAAAAAAGGGTTTTGTGGGTGCCACGGATGAAATCGCGGGGACAAGTCTTGGGGTGGCCGCATCGGTGGGCTTTGCTTGGGCTCACGCATCCTGGCGCTGGGTTCCGGGCTGTTTGTGCGACATTGGGTCCGACAGTTCCAACAGTTCCAGCCCTTCAAAGGAAACCATGAGATGCATGGCGATATGAATACATGTGTGTCTGTTGTTTTTTTGGTGTTTTTTTCCCGGACGGTTAAAACAATGGAAGCCCAACCAGGAGACCCAAAAAACCTGTAAGCCAAAAACCAAAAACAAAACGATGTTTCTTTGTCTGGAAAACACGGGTTTTCAGATTGAGTGATTTTTAGGGTACACCTGCACATGTTGTGGACATGTTTGAAGCTTGGACCGGACCTCCGGGCATTTCAGGGCATGTTCACTGATTTCAGCGTGGAATGACACAACTGTCCCCAGAAAAAAAACCAAAAAAAAAACAAAAAAAAACTTAATCAACTTCTGAAATCAGCTTTACTTCTCGCATTCTCCCGAGTCTTGAGAACTCACAACTGACTGTCTCAAAAAAAGAAGCCCGACGGTCCGGCTTTAGATCTTTTCTGGCCAAAGTTGGTGCAAACCCTTGAGCCTTGGACAAGGTCCAACGGCACCAACTGGGATTGGAGGAATCGATCCCAAATGGTGCGGAGTGCGTTCTTAAGTCAGCCCGGGCCTCAAAAGCCTAGATTGTCTTGGATGGGCTGGATCCTTACCCAGATCCGAGCTTTTCACCTCAGTTTCAACGTGACTTTCTGGGGCTTCTAGTAGTCACCCAACATGTTTTGTAGAGGAAGTTCCTTCTGGACACAGACTCCCTTCGAGGTTGCAGCTTTGCAGGTGTTTCGTACTCCCGGCCCTCCATTAAACAACTCAGCGTCTTGCGTGCCGGCACGTACTGCTGATTCCCCGAGACCAGGTCTGCCACCTCCTTCACGCTATGCCTGCGACATAGCGTCGCGACGAAGTGGGACAGCAGCCAAACGAACTGGACCATCCTCAATCCTCCGAAAAAAATGAACGGATGCTGAGTGCTCGAAATGGCCACTGAAGGAACACGGCCGGCTAGGCCCATCAGCCTAGGTTCAAAGATTTGAAGCGGTCAAAATCCCCCGCCATTGGGGGCAATGGTTGCCATGGTCTTAAAACACATCTGTCCAAAATCGGGCCCCTTATGTTTTAGGGGGCCCCTGATGTTTCAATCCAAGTCGAACTGGCAACCGAGAAGTTGGATCCGGGTTCCGACCGAGATCCAAACACACGGACACCTGGCCAACGCTTGGCCTTCCTGCAAGCTGGTTCGATTCAAAGCGCGACCCGCAAAAACACAGAAGACACACTCACGGGGCAAGCCAGGGACTTGGATCATAGGAAGGACGAGTCAAGCAAGGCTCCGAGTTCTTTTTGCTTTCTATGGCTGAGTCACTTTCATCTGGAACCGGGGGTCATCATTCTTCCCAAAGCATTGCAATGGTTGATCCTTTCAAGGGGCTTTACTTGTTCGGATCACCGTTGCGGGCATTTGCTTCGAAGTCTCAGCTTTCCTAGTCGCCCAGCCCTGAAAAAAGATATCAAGCCCATCAAACCAAAAGGGGGCAAAGGGATGATACTGAACACCTGAGGTTCCCTCAGCTTGCCCTGAACTAGTGGTCTTGATTGGTGCTTTTGGACTACCTTTGATTGGGCTTCAAGCAAACCAAGGGTCCGAGTTGCGGGGGGACTGCAATTATGAGGTGTTCAACTGGGATATCCCGTGTCAACTAAGGGAAAGCCAGCACAGCACCCGTTTGAACTGATCGTGCCAACAGCTCAACTAGGGGTTCAAAATTGTGTTGTTCTTCAAGGGTCAATTAAACTTACTTCCTGAGCGGATTGGCCGAAGAAAGTCCGAACTTTGTGTTTGCCACTAAAATAGTCTTCCCAAAATAGGAACTCAGGAAGTGAGTGACACAGTGGTGCACAAAAAGGGGAAATCGTTCCACTGAACAACTTGCTCGGGAAATCCACCCAAACAAAATATGGAAAACTTGGCCAACATCTAGGAATGAAATTTTGTCCAACATATGTTAGTCCCAAGAAAAGGGTGCCATTAGTCTAAGGCTTGAGTCCGAATCAATTCGCTTCACCCATTCTCGTTAGACACTACCAGGGGCTTGACAACGATTTTTGAAGAAGGATCCTTGCCTTAAGGTGTGGAGTCTTCCCCGCGAAAGAAAATAGAAACACAAATGGACCGGGTTCAAGCCCCCCGAATTCCATTTTAAGGACATGGAAGATACAGCTGGAGTCCTGCCAAAAGGGCCCCAAGACGTGAACCCAGCCGCGCCTCTCGCCGGAGCCGATGTTGATGGAAGTTCCATGGACGTCGCTCTGGTATCCCAGGATCAGCGACCTGGCCATTTTCAGAAACATGCGAATATTCAAATGCACAAAACAGCAGGACTTTCTCACCTGGACATTTGGAAACATGTGTAAACCTCAGGATACCAAACATGTGACTCCCATCCACACGAGCAGCGGCAAATGGGGACACGAATCGGATCTTTGGGGCTCGCTCGACGTGTTCAACCGCCCTTTTTGGCTGTCAGCCCTGTCACAAATTATCCAGGCCACGAGGAGCACCAAAACCCTTGTTTTTATAACATGCAAATTTAGCCCATAGAAGTCAAGCTCTGTCCCAAGTCGGGTCAGCTCCTTTAGTTTTCTTCATGGGTGTCCCATACGCTTCAAAGGATACATCCAAACATATCATCCACATGGGCATCCTCCAACAAACCCCAGGACCCGGAGAATAGAACACGTCCAACACATCTCCGGGGCACGTGCAACTCGCTCCGAGGAAGTGGGTTAGCCAATGCAAAACACCTAAACTTCATGTTGGCCACTAAAATGGCCATCCGAGAAAGCAGGGATCGAGTAAAAGCCGCTTCTTCAGCAAGCCTGGCGACGTCTGCCACGTGCACAAAGTCCCGGAAGTTCTGGCCGTCCCCCTCGATGAGGAGGGGCCTGGAATCGACCAAGCGGCCACGCGCGGACGCACTAGCAAATGAAGAGCAACTCACTTCTTAAGTGGCCCAAGAAATCTTACTAAAATGGAAGTTTGTAGAGTCCAAGAACTGGGGATCTGAGGCAAACAAGCGAATAAAGAAGCAAAGACAAAGATGCATGCGCAAAGAAGCAATGTTAGCAGGCACGGAAAGAAGCCAAACACATACACAAATCACACGAGGTCACGAGGGAAATCAGCCAGCCCGCAAGCAAGCAGGCGACGCAAAGCAAAGCGAAGCAAGCCAGCCAGCCAAGCAGAGCAAAGCGAAGCAACGCAAAGCAACAGACAATCACAGACAGACATAGACAGAAACAGACAGGCCCAAACAGGCCGAACAGACAGAGAGAAAAGAGAGACAAAAAGAGAGAGAGAGAGAGAGAGAAAGAGAAAAAAAGGGAGAGAGAGAGAGAGAGAGAGCCAGAAAGACGGACAGACAGACAGACAGACGGACAGACAGACAGGCAGGCAGACAGGCAAACAGGCAGGCAGGCAGACATGCAGAGCAGACAGGCAGACAGGCAGACAGACAGGCAGACAGACAGCCAGCCAGCCACACAGACAGACAGACCAACACACAGACAGACAGACAGACATACAAACAAACAAATAAATATACAAACGAGCAACCAAATAAACAACCAGGTGGGAAAATGTCGCTGCTGATCACATATATGGGTTCTGTGCGGTTGGTTTCAGGCCGATGCAGGCTCGAAGGATGTTCGCAGTTTTTCCGTGTGAGATGGGGATCCTAAATCATGCGAAACCGCGCAGGGTTGCGTGTACCTTTTGTGGGTGACCTTCAAGGGAATCAACCCAAACATATGGAAGCCCCTCCCAAAACCGAGTGCTTTGTAGCTTTCGCAAAGGGAGAAAGCAATGGCGGAGACAGGTCAAAATGGATGGCTGGGTCTAAGCTTTTGATTTAGCCAGCAGGCCCTCCCCATCACTCATGCGTGGAACCGCAGAAGCGCAGAACCAGATGAGTGCGAAACCTTGGAACTGCCTTGAAAGGAACCACACCCATTGCTTAGAAACCACAGTTGCCTGCCTCAGTGTCGGAGAGCTCCTTCTACGCAGCTCTTGGTCAAATGGCCCCCGGAATATAGCAACACGGTTCCACTATTAACCTCAGAAAGAACAGAAAAGAAAGCCCGGGTGGGTTAGGGGTGTTCCGCAAGTCAGGATGGGACTGCCTCTGAAACGCCACACCTCTCACGGAAAATCAATCTGAGGTGAAGTTTCCTGTGTTCCCATTCCCACCCAGGCCAACGCAGCACGCATCTGTGTTGTACAAAGAGCAACCCTCTGGAAGTTGCAGCAACATCAAACTCAATGCATCTTCTGCACATGTATGACGAAAACTATGCATCTATAAATCTACAATTTCATATATATATATATATATATACACCTATGGAGCAAATGCTTGCATAATCATGAACTTCAAGCAAACAACACACATCAATTCAATTAATCCACCCGTCCGTCCGTCCATCCATTTCGGCTGCAGAGATCCGAGGCTTCGGCTGGTTCTGCTTGAGCCGGTCGATGAACTTCCCGGTCAAGATGGCATAGGCGCCCTGCGAGGGGTTCCGAGGCCCGTAGACCATGAAGAAGCGCAAGGACAGCGTCGGAAGCCTCAGGGCCCCGAGACGGGGTGTCGAGAAGCCAGGAGCCAGCGTGGCCCAACGCAAACGCGACGCTCACCTGGAATTTAACATGAAACCCACAAGAACGGGGGTGTCCCCCGCAAAAGGAGTTGCCTCTACGAATGATGGCTTGTTGGCTTCCATGAAGTTCCATGTCAGTCCGCGGGGGTGTATTGTTCAATCCCCCGTGATTTCCCCTGTGATCCCCTTTCATGACCAACGGGTGGTTGTTCAAACCAACCTTTCCCAACACTGGTAAAGCAAATCCTCACCCCCCACACCCCAAACACAGTGATCTCACTATTGCTGAACTTGAGAATCAAGGTTTCGAAAGTACAGCCTCAGGTTTGGCGCGCCTTTCCTACCCTTTTAGGGTACCTACAACCCTAGGCTTTAGCCAAGCTGAGCTTTGTAGCCCACTGATGTCATAACTGGGGCAAAGGATGCCCAGTGTAACCAGGGTACATCGCAAAAGTTAGTCCAGCAAGTAAGGAACTCCCAAAACCCAAGCAAAAGCGTGGATGGGGAACTTTTGTGGTTTGCCAATGTTTGCCAGTGACCTTTTTGACTTTTCCGGGGTGGTGTTAGGGTCCTCTTCATGGATGATGTTCTGCCCTGGTCGCAAGGAGGAAACTGCTCATAGCCTTCCCAAATAGATGCCACGCAGCTACATATATATATATATATGTATATATATATATATATATATGTATACACGTAAACAAACGTCCGAGTGCAAGGGATCTTCTTCCGCAAACGTCTTGGGGTCTCCGTGTCTGTTCCAGCGGAGGTATACAAACATGGCTTGGATGTAGTCACGCTTTTTTGCCACAGCATCCTTTGGCTTCAGCCTCGTTGACACTCGGATGTAGTCACGCACGCGAAGGATATCCTGGTTCTACCCCAGTTTTGGGTTGTCGCTGCATATCTGGCCCAAACTGAACGCTGCCCTCACATTTATTTATGGAAGCCAACAAACCTCCGGCCCTAAGCGGTTAGCCTTCCAAAACTCCACCAGTTTACTCTTCCACAATTGTTGGAAAAGGGTGAACACTCGGCCCGGCCCGAATGTGTACAGGTGAGAAGCTTGTAGAGGTTGTCGTTGGTCAGCATGACGAGCTCCCCCATATACTTCGAGGCTGCATAGGGTGAGGTGGGCCTGAAGGGGTCCGTCTCCGAAAACGGCACCGCCTGGTTCCCGTAGTAGGTCGATGAAGCTGCATACATCACCTTCTCACTGGCTCGAAGAACAAATAGACCAACAAAAACGCCTGAAGGAACCAGCAACCCAAAAAGAAGTGAACATGATACCGATAAAAAGCAAAAATAACAAACATGTCAAGCTTTGGTTGCAAACGACCCTTTGGATCCAAGACTAATATGAAAATAAAGTGAACAACCAGAAGCTCAAAATGGTTCCAATCGCCAAAACACCCCGTCACAAAATGTGTACATTCAGGTTTGGAAACTGTGTGTTTTTGTTGGCTTTGAAGGAGCTCTTGGCACCCGAATGCTTTCTCACCCCTTGCCTTCCGGACTTGTTGGGTCTCGTTCGCCGCCTCGAGCACGCGACTGGTGCCCACTGAGTTCCGCTCCACGTTGAAGGTGCCCATCGTGGGGTTCCTGGGCTCGCTGAACTTTTCCCCGATCGACGTGCCAGGGAGGTGCCAGGTAGGAGCCAGTCAAGACTGACTATGGCATGAATATGTGACATGGTGGGCATTTGCGTCCAACCGCTTTTAGAGTGTCCCCCGCTTGACATGGCAGATGATTGATTTTGCAAAAAAAAAAACGTGGCCGAGCGTGTCACAGTCATGGGGGAAAAGGCAGCCAATAAAACTCATGGGCAGGTACCTTTGATCTCAGGATTCGTCTGAGCTTCCACTGAACTGGGCGGAAACTATGACCCCTTTTTGTTTCATTCGATGCAGCAAATTTGGAGGCAACGGGGCGAGAGGCGAGAGGCTAGCGGACTCGGAATCCGAAGACGTCCAGAAGTGGCATCCTCAAAATTAGGTACCATGATGTTTGGAGGGGAGCTACCCCCGACACCAAAACTGAGAGCACCTCGAAATTTCAGGCTCAACTATGACTTGCTTGCGGAAAAGGCTCTTCAGTGAAGGTAGAACCTTGCTGGCCGCGCCCAGGTGAAACACGCCCTGCACTCCCACCATGGCTCTCCTGCGGCTGAAACTCAGCTTTCCCAAGTTGTTTGGGGGCCTGGTGTTTTGGAGTTCTGGGTCTACCTTCCCTCATTGAGGAAGTTCGGCCTATCCGCGTGGGTGGATACCTGGCATACAGATTGAAAACCTCAGCTCTTGAGGCTTGGCACAGTTGAGGCCAGCCTCACACCTCGAAGCTACCCATCCAAATCAAAGAAGTGCAGTTTTAACAGCTAAAAGCCCCTGCACCTACAAAAAGGAACCTCTGTAGAACATGCTGCAAAAGGCAACGCTCTGATTTTGGCACAAAAAAAACTAGAGGCGAATCGCGGGTCTCCTCAAGCTGTCCATATCCATGATGTCCCCGAAGAAAAACTGCAAGCGCGGGTGGCGCAGGTTCAAGAACAGGAGGTTCCTCGGTCCACAAACTCACCCAAAAGCATTTGTGGGCGGGTTGTTTGAGGTGTGGTTGTGATGTTCCCAGCAACGGATCCCACTGTGCAGAGATATAGTTCCCCCCCTCCAAATGAACAACCTCAAAGTGTCTAGAATCCACCCTTTCTCCAACAAACATCAACCACTAGCACAACGCTTTTGGCCGACTCTCCTTAAAACCATGTCAGATTCTAGTGGGGTCCTTTGCCAATTTTTGAGAAGGATAAAGCTGATTGTATAAACCGCCACTTTTGGGGCCCTGCGGACTGTTTTCCATAAAGCCAACTAGGGCACACCAGGGGGTCTGTAAAGTGTCCTATGTTCAAAACCTGTGGGTCATGGTTTTCGGGCTCGAGGAGCGAGATGAAGTCACTTTGGCAGGGTGAAACCATCAAATCAAAGCAGTTCAACCACAGTCAGCTAGGTATCTGGCTGTGGTCGTCGGAAAGAATCCTAAAGCTTGTCTACAAACTCTATTGATCCAAGCGAGCGGGTGTTTTGATCACGCCACATGCGGGATACATTTGCGAGTCCCAAGTGTGGGAACTGCGTCACGGAGAGTTCCCGCTACCCTCGAATCAGCTTGAACAAAAAAGGCAAATCCTGAGTCCATCAAGGTGACTACAAACCAAAGGTGAATTCGCACCCCTAAGTTATCAAAGTGACTAATAAATGCACCTCTATTACTAAACATGTGTCAGGCAAAAATCCAAAAAGTCACCTCCCCCCCCTACTTGCACTAATCAAATACTACACTTCTGATACTTTCAGCACTTGCCTGGTTCAACTGCCACCCACCAAAAACATGAGGCCTACCTTGCTGTTCAAGCAAGGCACCTCTCAAACGTGAAGCATGAACAAGACAAATTGGCATCAATACTTGTGGACGATTCGAATGCAAAAGTTGCGTTTGTACCCCTCCAGTGGCCGGTTGTACATGTCTCTGGGAAACAGCCGGGATCCCTGCGACACCATTCTCAGCTTTAATGATAGGGGGAAGAAATCGATTTGAAAATACCTCAACATGTATCGACTTTTAAGGCCCCAGAGATACAGGGGTATGTGTCAAAGCAAGGAATTGAACTCTCATTCGCCTTTACAAAACCGCCCCTTTCCAAACCTCCAACAAAAAAATACAGAAACGGAAAAGCGCCACATCAACTTCCAATCGCCAATCGCCGCCCGCCCCATCCCGCCCCTGTCGAGCACATGGAACACATCGGTTGTTTTTGTTTCTTTCTCCGGGCTTCCCCGTCTCCAAGTTGTCGAAGACCCGCACGGTGTAGCCCAAGCCCAGCAGTTGCTCCACCAGGTGGCTGCCGATGAACCCGGAGCCTCCGGTCACCAACACCAGGTCCTCGCCCCTCTTGGGGTCGCCTCGTGGGAGTCGAACCATTTTTCCGGTGAAAAACAGCGACACACCAAAACAAGACACCACAAACTGAGGGGGGGTGTTCTTAGATGAAGATGGAACTTCTAGAACGTGGGGTTCTTTAGCTGAAAATGAGGCTTCTAGAAACCCTCCCAAATGTTCGAATTCCCCTGTGGCGACAAGTGACCGATGAATTCAAGCAAAAAGGGCTCAAACTCGAACAATTAGGCCTGAGCCCCAACAAATGCTGCTTTAAGCGGACAGCCAACCGAGGTTGTTAGAACCAGTCGAAGGGTTGGGAAGGAAGCAAAAGAAGGAAATCAACAAAGAAATGAAGAAAGAAGAAAAGAAGGAAAGAAGGAAGAAGGAAAGAAGGAAAGAAGGAAAGAAGGAAAGAAGGAAAGAAGGAAAGAAGGAAAGAAGGAAAGAAGGAAAGAAGGAAAGAAGGAAAGAAGGAAAGAAGGAAAGAAGGAAAGAAGGAAAGAAGGGAATAAGGAAAGAAGGAAAGAAATAAAAATACAGAACAAAGAAGAAGACAACAAAACAGAAACAAATAAATAAGGGAGCAAGCAAGAAAGAAATAACGAACAACAAAATTACATTCTAAACAAACGAACAGACTTAAATAATAAAGGTTAACCTAAACAATAATACTAATAATTATAAAACAGAAAAGACAGAAAAGCCACAAAGACAAAATAAAGAACACATAAATCAAGAATGAACAACAGAAAGAAACAAACAAACGGTTTGCCCCGGCCTAAGGCCTCATCGATTTGCAGGTCGGCGCAGGGGTCGACTCCAGACTTTCCGAAGACGCCGGCAGGGAACAACTGTGCAGGTTGGAAGCTTTGGAAGCTTTGGCTGCCGCAGACCATCACCAGGACCCAAGTAGAAGCGAACGCAATGCCCGCAGGCCATCTCAACGATGACAAACTCACCTGGACCATGAAGAACGCCGCAGCCAAACACCCCGAAGACCCTGTAGACACCAACGAACCCACATGTGGGTCATAACATGGCATTCTAAGCCTACTTGGGGCAAATGAGGCAAAATATAATGCCTGCCTTAAAGTGATGGGTATGTTTCTGTCCCGCTTGTCTCCAATTCAAACTGCTTCAGGTAGTATCCATATATCACCCCCCACAGAAACATAAACCCCTGCGCATCTTGATTATTCTGGGTTACCTGAGCTTCTCCCGCTATGGGTCTCTCGCACGAGGTTAGAACCCACCCAACATAGTTTCCCTTTTGCAAGGAATCTGCTGTGGCCTTAGGAACCCCAAATTATGGCTGGTAACCAGGTTCGGTCATGGCCGGGCTCAAGCCTGATACCTCGTATCCCCCCAAAACAAATGGGTGGTTTCCGCTTGACTAACGGGTGGTTTCCGCTTGACTCCTCCTACCCCAACCAATACGAACAAAGGGCCCGCTTCGGGACACCCGCTCCTTTTGGGGGCCTCGCCGGGTTTACCCTCGTCCAAAACGGCTCAAGTGCCAAGCCGCCGCGCCCCAACGGGGAGCTTTCGCCCCGCGTGGCCGCCTTGGAGAAAACATACCGCCGCGTGCCCGGATATTTGTTGGGTCACCCTCAACATGGCTTAAATTTAAATGACCTGTCACAAATTGGGTGAACTTGAGGACCTTAAAAAGAGTCCCCAAACATGGCTCTTTCAAAATGATGCACATTTGTTGGCGCCGGTCGGGTGCCCTGAATTTCACCGCTGCCGAGCGCTTCACGCGTTCTGGGTCGCGACCTCCCCCGTGAGGTCGCTAGAGTTGCAATCAGATCGATGTATAAGCACGTCGTGTATTACACAAAACGTATTCTGGTATATCAGAGTGGTTTTTACTAGGTGATATTAAACTATGGTACAATATGTCGGTGCTTCACGTTAGACGATGTGATGTGTGCTTTTGTGTTATGTGTCTTGTGTTTAATCGTATTGTCATTGTACCATTGTTATCGGGTGTTATGTCGTACCACCTTGTAGTATAGCGTCCTAATTTAGATTGCCATCTACACTAATTAGCATATACTTATATAGGCAGTGCATATGTATGTCAATATATATATATATATATACATGTGTGTATATGTGCGTGTATGCATCCGTGTGTGTCTACAAGGATGTCGTATATCAAACAAACAAACATGCATGCAGTGCTAAAACCAAAAAACCAAAAGCGCATTTGTCTGCCGCCATCTCCACCCGTTATCACCGGACTCATGGCCCCCACGCTCTCGCGTCGCGCCTGTGAGCGTGACATTCCGAACTGCAGGCAGGTGAGTTCTTGACTTCTTTGCCTTGCCCTGTCCGGCTCGCGTGCGGCAAACGGCAGGGCCCAGATGCAGGTCTCTTTGGAGGGCTTCCGGTTTGTGACGCGTGCGTTCTTTTTGTGCCAAACGGAAGCCATCCTTTTTGGGGAGCCCCTCTGTCGGAGAACGCACGTAGCCTGAGCCCATGGCACTTGCCGAAAACAACCCGAACCGAAGCAGCCAGCACAGGGCACAAAACCGTGGCCACCTTTGAGGTTCCGCCTCTTAACATTCAAAGCCGCATGGAAATGGCCCCTCCTTTTGTTGGTTGACTTTAAAGGGAAACGTATTTCCAAAAAATGAGAAAACAGGGTGGAATCTGGGCAATCCGATCTCCCGCCTGGATCTTTGTCGGTGTCATTGGCTGTGGTTGTCTCTACTTTGGTCGACATTGCGTGCCGGCGCCGGCATCGCTCACTTAGCCACATGCATTTACCAAGCGTCCTGTTTCCGTTGCTTCCTGCAATCAGCTCAATCCTGGTCGTGCTGTTTCTCTGCCACATGTGGTGTGAAGAATGAGCTCCACATCTGATCTGGGTGAGCAAGTGCCATGATTCGCATGGGCGAATACGGTTCGAGACATGGGCGCAACTGGATTCCTTGCAATCGCAAACGATTTTTGAGCCCAGCGGACGCAAGCAGCAAATAGTTGACCGCGGAACGCCAGCAAGTACTAACATGCATCCCCAAGAGCGGAATCTTGGGTTCATGTTAATCTTCAGAGGGGTAAACCACATGCCGTCAACCAGTCAGAGGCCTCCCTATGAGCCTCTTGCATGTGTTAAGTCAACACCAGTGCGCCCTCCTCGCAAGACGCGTACAAAGTACGTCCTGGTTCGTGTCTGGAGCTTACCTGCATCTTCCTTTGCAGACAACTGGCAATGTATCCACTGGCCCCATTCTTCTGCCCTTATCACAGTCACCCAAGTGGCAGGTCGACAGCAACCACCCCATTTTCCAACCAGCCAGAAATAGTTCAAACAAACCCAACCCCGGCACTGCGTCAGCCAGCACTGGGCTCGGGACTTCGACAGGCAGCAGCAGAGCGTTCCTTCGAGTTGCAGGGGCAAGCCATCCTTTCACCGCTACAAGGCAGCCCTGTGCACAGAGTCGGGAAAGTGGCCAGGAGTCTTTTCGAAAGGGAGGTTTTTTTGAATCACAACCGAACCATTGTCAAACCACAGTTGCAAGGAATATATTATCTTTTGGCGGCCTATTAACCTAGGAGCCTCTGTGAGCCCGCTGTTGCGCGGATGCGAGGCCCAGCTAGCTTGCAAAACCAAAGCAAGCAGGAACGAGTCCACGAGCATGTGGGACGTTGGGCTTATCCAAGCCCAATGTTTCAAATACGAGTCGAAGCAACGAGCTATACAAGTCGAGATGCTGTTAGCCTTGCTCGCCACGTCCTGAAACATGACCTCTTAGTTCTCCGGCCTCCGAAACCTTGTTAGATTGGTGGACAAACTGGCCTTAAACTGGGGTCAAACACCAATGTACATTCAGAAAGGGGATCATATCTCACCTACAGGCGCCTCAGTATCGGGGACTGCCGACAAATGCCATCCAAAAAACCAAACGATCCAAGGCAAGCATTGCGTTTTAGCAACCAAACACTCAAAGTCGTGGGTTCTTGGGCCGGCGATTCGGGTGGTGTGGGCAGCGAACAGGCATCCCAAAGAGTTTCTCAAAATCATGTCTCCACCTTTCTTCCTCCCCTCATCCCCCTGTCTGATCCTTTGTCCCCATTTGTATCCATCTCTTGCCCCTGTCTTTCCCTTTTTGACTTTGTCTTCTCCAGGAGCAGGGAAATTCCAGAAAAAAAGTCTTTAAAGTTGGTCATAGTAGTATTGGTCTTTCCCTTTTTGACTTTGTCTTCCCGCATCTCTTTGTCACCTTGGTCACCAAACTCCCCATTCCCGAAAAATCCCCGGCAGAGAGAGAGAGAGAGAGAGATACCACCCCGAGCGAGCCGCAGGGGGCCGTAGAGGAGGCTGGGCTCTGGCTCGAAGTGCCAGCCGGTCTCGTCCGAGTATCTTGGCAGAGATGGGCTATGTTCCACCCCTCCAACTGTGAAAGGAAACCAGGACAAGGGCCATCGATTTTCCGGGGCCAAATTTTCTGGGCTTGATGGTCCACCATTTTCTAGTGATCATTTCATGGGCTATGTCCCACCCCTCTGAGATGAAACCAGGACAAGGGCCATCTATTTTCTACTGGTTGCCCCTCACTAAAATGGACCAATCAGGGAAACACAAGGTGAAAAGGTTGGCTTTGGGCAAGCGAGGAGATGGGCGACGTTCGACCCCTCTAAACATGCGAATCGACCGAAACCCGTGACCCGTTGCATGGATGCGGCCACATGTGCGTTCTTGGTGCAAGCTGGAACCCGGCGATCAGAGCACTTGTTTTATTATTGGAAATTAACATTGCTTTAACATCCTCCTGCATTCCCTTTGAAGGGGCCCAGGGCCTAGTTGATTGATTATGGTGGACCTGTCGAATCCAAACAAGTCATCGTGTTTAAGGCTGCGCCCTTCAATGACCTGGACCAAAACATACCTTCTACCTTCACATACCGGCATCCTTGATATACCCGAGGAAGGAAGGGGGTTCTGGGTTCCGTGGCAGTGTAGGAACGAGAGTGAGTGTTCGCGGGGCATGTGCCAAACGAACCGGAAGTTAAATAGGAAGTGAGTCATGTGCATTTGATCTGCCTGAAACACAATGCATGAATAGTTTGAAGGCTTTTCATCTTCAAACCCGTTGGAAGCAATCACATAACATTCCTTTCCCATAGATCCAGAGTGTATATGCTAGCTGGTGCTTGGAATCCTTCAAAGCTGGCTCATCTGCTCCTTGGTATGCGGCACAGTGGCCATCTGCTCACAATGGCTCATCTCTGAAAGCTAGCCGAAAGTGAGGGTTCGAACTTGGCTCCGGAAAGATCTACAGCTTTTGCCCGGTTCACAAAGACCATGTTCCCAGGGCTCCCCGAACCATTTCAAAGGCACCCAGGGTGCCTTATTTGCCGTTCGACCACATCTATGACGTACCCCACTTCAAGTAAGCTCACTTTGGGCCGGACAGGCGCTATTCAAACCCATATTTTCAGAAATCCTTGACCATGCGAGTTCTATTTGTAGGCACCACATTTCGTCCCGCCATTTGGGCACAGGAAAAAACACAAGAGGAGACTTCCACCGAGGGCCCGGCGCCGGGCCGAGGATCTCCACGCCGAGCCCGGGTTGTGCGTGGGCCTGCGGAGAAACCACTTCGTTTTGTTGTTGTTTGTCGTTTTTGCAGTGGGAGGGGGGGGTGGGGGGGTCCCTTCTAGAAAACCATCAGATCCCTGGTTGAAAAGAACGCTGGTTGAAAAGAATGGGGAATGAACCCCTAGATTTGTCGATGTTTTCTTTTTTAGGGTCTCAAAAGGGAAATGTATGCCTTGAGGTGGTTGGTTTCATTTTGGTTTCCGTCTTGATCACAAGAAAATGGTTCCATCTTGGTTTGCTGTTGGTTTCTATTTTAAGATTTGGTGTCCTTTTGGTTTACCTTTTGGTCCCCCTTATTGAAATTGCATCCAAAAGGGATCTGATTTCTATTGCACTGGCTGAGGACGTGTTTTTTTGTCTCTGGAAACAGGGAAGTTCGCCCAATCAGCATTTGCAGTTGGATCTGCTTGATGGTTTCCCTCGTTACTTATGGGGTCTGGGATTGGTGCTTCTCAAAGTTGAGAATCCTTGTGGTTGCTCATCGCACATTTATGGTAGAACCAAGAGCCCGGTTACCTGACACAATGGCAACTGCGTCCGGATGAATCACCTGCCAAGCCTGACATATGGGCCCATCAGGAAAGGACCCCCCCAAACTTCAGGCTTCTTCTCCTAACTTCAGGAACTTCAGGGAGTGAGCTCAAACTTCAGGACCCCAACTGACATATGGGCCTAACTTCAGGTACTTCTCCAAAGTTTCCTTTTGCTCAGATTCAAAGCCTACAGGAACTCAGGAAGTGAGCCATGGGCTTCCGCCGCAAGCCAAAGACCAAAATGGGGGGGCCCCGTTTGTGATGAACAGTTTCCCCATCATTCACCTTAAAATCCCACACATCCGCTTCCCCGCAAACCCACGGAAGCCAAATCTCAAGGTTTCACCGTGCACCGCGGACCGTCGTGGGCCCCGCCTTGTCGTAGAAGAAGTCCCCGCCCGAAATCTCAGAGGACGCGAGGACCTCGCGACACGGGTTCGAAACAATTTTGCGAGTCTCAGTTGCCCAGTTTGGATCCAGGAATCAAAGGTGGGGGTGTCCTTTTGTTCAGCTCGGATTACCCCCCCCCCCAACATAGGGCCAGTCAAAATAGATAAAGGGGAAACCACATGGATAATCCAGGTGCATTCGCTTTGGACTTCTGTGAGTTTGTTTCACACCTTTTACCTCAAGGAAGTTTAGCCAAGATTCCGCTGGGATAATCACCTTGACCAGGGGGGCTGCAAGGGATGGTTCAGGGTCAGTCATTCCCTCGATTTGATGTGCAGTGCGTTGGGCCTCCTGGTTCTTGATTGAAGCATGGGAGGCCACGGCCTGTTCAGCTGCAATTATTCCAAACCACCAATCAGACCCGCTTGGATTGATGGTTTGGATTGGTGGGTTCGGGCCGGGTCTCTCCCAGACTCTAGCAGGCCAGCTATGGTTCATCAAACCACCAACTTTAAGGGTTAACTGAGCTGGCGTTGCAGGCGTTGCACAGTTGACGTAGTAAGACAGCCCAACCCTCCTTCCCCCATTGCAAGGAAAAGCTAGGACTCGTGGGAAAACGTTGCTTCAACAAACAAAAGCAAGGCATCCGGAAGCACTGCTTCCGTGCCCTGCCTGTTCTTTGAAACCAATCACCTCACAGAGAAAACTTGTCTATGAATGGAAATCAGCGGGCCAGCCCGTCCGATTGTTAATGGTATGGGTTTGCCGCTGGAAAAGCTCGAAACCACATGCTTGCCTGCAATCCTGGAAAAAACAACAGCCTGCAACTCCATCCTTGCATGCCAACACGATGAAGACATCATGACGCTGACAGGCACCCCCAGCAACATCACACGATAGGATTCTGACCTTCTGCCAAGTTTCGCCCATGCTTGACAACTCGCCTACTGAGAAGGCGGACAACAAAAGTTAGCCCTCTGGAATTCCTGGCTGGAAAGAGGCCAACACTAAAAGACCGAAAGGTCAGAATCGAAAGGTTCGCCTTGGTCCCACTCTCGACCAAATTTGATCATGGATGAGCTGTGCAAACAGGAACCCCCGTCCCCCTACCCCCGGCCAAAAAAGAAGAGGGAGGCTTTTGGATATATTTGGGCACTCCCTTCTGCAAAGGCAGGCTTCCCCAATGCCCAGCTGGATGCTGGCCGGCTGGGAGCCGCACATACTTTTCTCCAGGAGTCAAAGTGATCTTCTCCTTCAACTCTGCGTACTGGTAGCCTTCATCTGTAGATATGATGCCCACCTGGCGGGCTGCTCAAACACGCCTGCCCGCTGTACTTTGTGCAAAGCGATAGAAGACCTTCTCCCAATCCCTGGTAAGGAACAAAATGGCAGATTTAAACACATAATGCTTTGCAGTCTCGCACGAAAGGCAAGCAGAACCTATCAACCATCCAAAAAAAGGACAGGCTCTTTGCACGCCTCAAGTTTTAGGCTCACTTCCTGAGTGGATGGCCCAAAAAAAGTAACCGAATTTGTTGTGCAAGCACTAAAATGGTCCAACCAACCAAAAAGTGACTAAACTCCATGAACTTGGGCAGTGAGTAGAGCATCCCCCGGCCAAAGGGGCTGGCGCTCCTGCTCAGTGGGCACCGAGGGGACCGCCGCGCTGGCGATGTGGTGCAGACCCTCCTTGTCCTGCACCGCGTTTTTCGGTTTTTCGGCCCGGAGACGGGGACGGTTAGGTCCGGGAGGTGGCGTGAGTATTCTCCAGCTAACCCCTTGGTAAACTCGGGTGGGGTGAATCACCATTTAGCCAACCCTCAGACCATCTAAGAAAAGGTGCCTGTATCGCGGGGCCTTGCTTGGAGGAGCTTCAAGAGAAACCAAGGAACATGATTTGCAGGTAGGGCGATTAAAGCTGCCCCTACCACCCCTCAAACACACCGATCCCAGTGTTGGGCTATGTTCGTCTTCCGCAAGGTGCATGAGGTCTTAAAAGGGTGTAACGATATGGGTGCGAGTGTTGATTGATTGAAACCGTTGGTGGACGAAATTGACATCGAGATTTATATGCAGCTGCCAATGTTCAGGGCTTGCCCATTCAAATTGCCGGACAAATGTATGAGAAACACCAAATAACTTGAGAAGGGGAGACACGAAAGGTAGGATACTGTAAAGTGGTCCCCCGAATGAGTCGTAAAGTGGCTTCCCCGAATGTGTCCTCTAAAGGAAAGGAAGGTGCGCGTGGAGCTCAACAGCTTGAGCATGTTAAGAGGCAATTTCCGTTCCGCGAAAAAGGGAAGTACTTGTCGACCATGTACAGTGGGGCACTGACGAAGCGAGGCAGGGACAAGGTCCACCGTGACTGTGCGAAAAGCGGACCGAGGTGTGAAGCGAAGCGAGCGAAAAGAGTGGCAAAAGGAGCGAAGCTGCCAATCAGGCACGCAGGGTATAGATACATGTACCTGTTGGCATACCTATGCAGACCTGTATTACATTTTTACATAGGCTCTATGCATATAAAAGTATATACATACGTATATGGGTCGGTATTTGTTCAGAGGAAATTCGGAGATAACGTGCCCAAGGGAAGCCCAAAACTGCAACTTTGACCAAAGCCCCACTTGCACAGTAGGCGGTGGAATGAAAAAAGCAAGCCAACAGCTTCTGCTGATGCGTGTTAACTAAGAGGGCGGTTCCCCCTGCGGGCTTTGCCATAGGGAACGCTGAAACAGCCGCATTTAAAGAGGCAAAGGATAAAAACCCAAACACAAAATATGAAAGTTGCGTTCACTAAAGGAAGCCAAGAGGGTCAGGAGTACCCCCCCCCTGCAGCCCCCCCCCCCCCCTCCCCCCAAACACTGGGCCACTGGGAAGCTTTTGGGCAGACAGCTGCAGGCCCCAGGCCCCAGGCGCGAGGCGGCAGCTGAGGCGACGGCCAGGCGCATCAGCTGAACGTTGTGAACTGCTCCCAGCGGCTGACCTCGGATCGCTCCCGCGTCTTTAAGAACTCTGGGAGGAGGGTGCATGACTTCGCAACAAACCACCGGATCAATCATACAGGAATTGGCATGCATACACACATATATATATATGCATTACATACATAGACATATATGTACATATCTATATGCATGAACACATGTGCGCACATACATGTATATACCTGTATTAATCTAGATATCTAGAAACCCACATGTGACGATTTGCTCTGTTCATACGGCCCGGGCCCGTCTTTAAAAAAGATGGCCATACGGCCTTCCAGGTGTATGTATATATATATATCAATATCCCTTGGTTGCTTTCTGCTCCCCTGCTGAAAGTTTGACTTTTGGTGGTGTGATGGAAAATCCATTCGTTGGCAAAAAGTTAAAGCCCAAACATCCCTTGGCAGCATGCACCAAAGGAGAGATGGGTGTGTCTGTTTTTTGGAGCCCCCCAAATGGCTGGGTGTTCCTTGAGGTTTCCCTTTAAAGCCACCAAAGAAGGGGTACCCTCAAAACCTCATATCGGTGCCGCTGACCATGGGAGAGGCAACCGAGGCGCCGCCCCGGAGCGCCAAACGCCCCAAAGCGGCCACTGCCAGCGGCAGCTTCGGCACCTCGTCAGCTGCCCCGGATGGGTGGGTTGGAGCCGGAGCCGAGTCGTCTGTGGTCAGGGTGGTTTGGTGGTTTGGTGGAGTGGTCTCCCATGTACCCTCCTACAAGAACCAGGGGGTCAAAATTATCCAGGTGGTGTGTGGTTTGAAGCCGAGTCGATGGTGTTGGTGCGTAAGGGAAACCCTTTCCTGCTGGAACTTGGATTGGTCGCATTTGCTCTCAAGAATCCAGGGTACCTGGAGCCAGGTGGGTTGGAGCCAGTGACTTGGTGCCTCGGAGATTGGTGCTTTGGCGGTTGAAAAGTGGCTTCCCATTAACCCTCCTACAAGAACCAGCGGGTCAATTTCCCAAACCACCTATCCAAACCACCAACTAAGGGGGCCTAGGGAGGCCCAGTTGACTGGTGGTGTCCACTAAAATTGCCGCTTTGGAAGGTCCAAAAAGAGGAAATGCAGAAATGCAGGGATCCCTGACATGAGCCGCTTTTGGGGTTTCAAACATGAACCTATTGCAAGGAAGCACGTCACGTGCGAGCAAAGCCCAGGGTTCGGGCTTTTTGGACACTGGCGACAACTACCCAGCTGTTGCCCCCACCAAGACATAATATGCCGGATTCTGCTCCATACTGAGCATTAAAATGAAACAAAGTTCACGCACATCCCAATGAATCACTTGCTACAGATCCCGCGCTCAGCTCAATTTGGAGGACTGATGACGCACACAGCAGGTCACTCCTGGGATTAGGAACCGCACACCGCAATGACCGTGTCTGAGTTCATGAGTTGGTTGGCCCAACGAGAACTTCGAACTGTGTGTTTGCAGCACACAAAAGTGATCCTCCACAAGGAGTAACAAGGGTTTGTTTATCTCGCTCCCGAGAAGGGAGATGCTCAGATCCCCACAAGTGATCTTCCACAAGGATCCACAAGGAATACAAGTTTCATAAGCTGGCGGCGGATATGGAATCTGAGCGTAAACCTGGGAGTCCGCAGGAGTCTATTCCCATGTTCCGGGAGGTTCCCATGAGAATTCGTGAGGTTATGACTACCTTTGGTGAATCCCGGTATTCATGGCCGAACCACCTCCATTTGCTTAAGTCCCCTAGAAAAAAATCCAGTAGTGATAGACTCCCTTTAAAACCCTTTAAAACCAACACGAACAAAAAAAACTTAACCAAACGGAAGACCAAGCCCTCGCCCAGCGCTCCTGGATGTCCTTCCTCCCCCCTTTCAGGGGCCCGGCAAAGGTGAGACCCGCAAAGCCGGTGAAGTCCCCGCGCTTGCGCACCGGCGCGGGGGTGGGGTCGCAGCTTCCTGGCGGCGAAGAAAGAAGAGGCGAGTTCCGATTTTCGGTCTTACCGGGCAAATAACCACCTGTGGTATCCCCACCCTCCTTTGAAATGCCCATGTAGCTCAGTTGCATTCTGCTCCCCTGCTAAAAGCTTAACTTTTAGTGGTTTAATCGCACGCTTGTTCGATCCGGTTGCCTCTACGGCCCGCTATGTGCAGCTGGAGAGACCTGTTGATTGTACAACGGGACATGCAAAAAAAAACTACTACACTCCTTGAATCCTCTGGATTTTGGTCCAAAGCTGGTACCTGCGAAATCTCAGCCTGCTCTTCGCTCTCCGGTGTGTCGAGCACCGTAGTGAAGTTTAATGGAAAATCCATTCGTTGGCAAAAAGTTAAAGTCCTAACATTCAAGCAAAATGCACCAAAGATAGCATATATAGCTTTCAGCTGGGGAAATATGATCTAACCGAAAAAGGGGATCACTATGAAAGAAACCTTCATGACGCCGCGATCCAGTGAGGTCCCAGTTCTTTCACGTTAGTTGCGAGAGAATCCCCCCCACCGGAACAGCTCCCAACGGACAGTTCCCATCCTCACCCTGCAAGCTTCCATTGAAAAGAGGGTTTGGCAACAAGAGGGTGGGCTCAAAGAGTTGGGTAGATGTTCTAATGATTCTTTTGTACTCACCCAAAGCCGCCAGAAACCCAACAAGTTGACCTACTTGGCATAGCAGGAACTAGCTAACTAAGGGAACCAAACCACCCATCAAAAACCTGAAAGGACCCTGGCTGGTTACCAACTCCGTCAACTCCGATCTAGTTGGGAACCACCAGTAAATCCCTAGTCAGCCCGCCTGTAAACCATGATAATTGGGGTTTCCAACCATTTAGCCTTGCAATCAACCAGGGATGCTGGGTTGTAGGATGGAAGAGACTGCTGCAGCCAGCTTTCAAGACAATTGCGAAGACTTGTACGAGGAAATGGACCCTGTAAGACAGGGAAAGCAACCATTGAACATTAGCACTAGGGGGCCATTCAACCCAGGCAAAGTTCTCGTCGCATTCCAAGGCTTGCTGATCCAAATATGTTTGCCAAAAACACGCCCTCTCTGGGTAGCGGCACCTGCCAAAAGTTGGAGAAGGGATTGCTTCATCTAACACATCAATAAATTAACCTGTCCCGCTTGGCTCTTCCAAGCTTGCGCGAAAACATGCGAAAACGCTTGGGTGGGCAAGGCTTTGAAAGCTTTGGGCAAGGCCCCACGTCTTGCGAAAGGCGCCGGGTGTGCGTGCATCGTAGTTGAAGGTAACCTGGGCACAGGACAAAGCTAGCTGTTTATTGCCCCTTGCGCGCACGCACAGCCACAAATGTTCCCAAACATTTTGCTGTAAAGGTTGAAGGAACAACCAGAGAACGTAGCCAAGATATTTGACAAGGATCCCTGCTACAACTGACAAGCAGAAATAACGAGCACCTTAAGCAAGTCCAAACAGCTACGGGAACCCTTTCTCCTGGCACAAATCGGAGTTTCAATAGAAAGCACCCACGCACCACTGGAAAAGTTAGCTCAATCGACACCGCGGGACCGCTGGCCTAAGCCGAAGCTGGCTGGAATTACACCTTGCATGGTGGCGCTTATTGGCGCTTGGAAAGGAAACGCTTCCGTAGGGACATGGTCCCTGCTAAAAGCAACCGCCGAACACAACTGAAATCATTGCCGCAACAAGGCAACATGTCATCCTCTTGAGACGTCCTAACTAACTAATCGCCAAGCTGCAGGTCTGTAGAAGTTGAGGAGTGGTCCTGGTCGAAACGTGCGATTTTCCGCGGCACAAGGCTCCAACCGTCATGGGGTTCTTGGCACCCGGCAGCCCATGACGCCCATGACACCAGACTTTCCGTAGCCACCACTTTCCGAGCTTAATTCAAACGGTGGGTTTCTGTTGGTTTCCTATTCCCCTAAAAAGAAAAAACGCAATCTGACTGCTGCCAAAGCTCTGGTCGTCAGCATAAAGGCGGTGACGGGATGGGTGGGCATAGGGCCTCCCCTTGGCAGCACCTGCGAGCTGGTAGGGACAATGTTGCTCCAACCTGCTTTTGTGTTCATTCCCAGTTTACTTGGGGACTCTGCTTGATTACTTGTTTACGAGACCTCCATTTTACTTGGAATGCAAGCCATAAGCCCTCCCACCCTCCCTCCCTCCCAGCTTTTTGGGTACAGTTGAGTAGAGTTTCCGCGGGAGGTGGAAGAAATGCAGATTCGAATGGCCCGATGCTTCTTCCCTCTTAAGAGACAAGGCACTCAAGCTTCAAGCCTTTGCACCGTGGTGCAAAAATGCCCAGACTGCCTTCAGTTCGGAGAAAGATGACAATTCCCTCATCTTGGTTCAGTCATGTTTCCATCATTCCCTTTGGGCTTGACATGGGGTAAGGGGATCAATAGAGTTGGGTGAAAGCAATTAGCCGGCACAACTACCCCGTGTTGGTTTTGTCATGCCCTTTACCTATCCACAACAACAACATGCCAACCTTCACCTGTGAGTCGCACGTGGCCATCGCTCTCCCCGACCCGGCTGCACAAACACATGACCGCCTGGATGTCGTCGAATTGGCACTTGTGGTACCCGCAACTCAGCGCCACCTGCGAACAAAACATGGCGCTTGAACAGTAAATGTGCAATGCGCTGAAACCATTGCTCTCTCTCTCTCTCACTCTCTCTGCCGTTTGCGTTCAGAGGGTCTCGACTCAGCCAGGCAATTTTGATCATCCCCCAGCCTGAGATGGGCAGTCGCCCAAAAAAACAATGACTAGTTGCAGCTGTGGGGCAACCGGTTCAACCATAGGCAACCGGTTTGCCGCTCAGATTTCAAATTCAAACCCATTGAGACTTGTGGGTTCAAATAAGGTGGGTAGAAAGATTTACACAGGCCTTAGTCTAAAACACATATGAAGCTAGGTAGTAGGACCACCTACCAACATGGCCAGTGCGGGTTTTGGGCTCTCAATTGGCCTTCCCAAGAGGCTGCGCCTGCCCTACTGGGAGGCTGGTATCGACGATGCTGGCCAGTCGCACACCATCCACCTCAAGTTCGCACATATCCCCTAGACTCTCGCTCAGCTGGGATCCTACAGGGCACGTGGGGGGGGGAATTCCCGCAAAAGAGTTTGGCGACCGCTGCTTCTTTGGCTCACAAGCCGGGCTCGCAAACGCCCGAGATCAACTGCATGGAGCAAACGCCGATCGCCGAATCGCGTCAGGCCCCGGCAAAAGCGGAGATGCGGGCCTTGAGCACCTTGCCCGCGAAGCCCGGACGACAGTGCGAAACTCTCGGGCGTGTCTCAAAATAAGAAACACAACCTGGCGGGTTCCTTCCGGTTGTGCAATTCAATCCCCGCCCCCAAATTGGGAAAACGTGGCTCCAAAAGAAATTGCAAGCAAAAGGGTTGATTAGGTTGAGACCATCCGCATACCTTCGGTTTCCGAACACACCCAGGACTCCTCCATCCACTGGGGCCGTGGTTTAAACACCTGGCCTCCAGTCGGAGTCGCAGCCATCCTTTGCTCGCGAGCTTCTCTTCGGACTCCAGGCCTAAGTTCGGGCCGGGGCCGACCAGTCACTGGAAAGAGACAGCGCCTGAGAAAGGGCCGAATAAGCTCTGATTGGATCCGTTGCAGATGTTGCACCTTGGCAACCATAGCAATGGCGCCAAGGGCAAATAAACTAAAATAAGATGATGCTTTAGCAATGGTCTACGCCATGGGCAGCTTCAAAGGAAACCCTAAATGAGTTGACGCTTAAGCCGCGTAAACAATGATGGCTGGACCAACCCTGCTCCGAACTTTTCGGAAGTCCGTGCGGTTGCCATCAACGTCACCTGTCAAGTGGTGGGTTCAAGTTCATGTTGATTGACTTTGATCACCTGAGCCACGGTCGAAGTATACACTCACCCTCACTAACATGAGTTGAATATGCGTCTCGTTTCTTTGTGCATGTGGGATATTTGGTGAGCCCTCCAAATGCCGCATCAAAAAATGGACCACTGGTCATGCTGACCGAACCTTTTCAAACAATCATAAAAGTAGACATGAGGTCTGCTCAAAAAGACAGTGTTCTTCCAAACCCCTCCTGTCATCTCCTATTGTAGAGAGGGGGGCCGAGCTCTCACTTAAGAAATCCAAAGGGGTCCTTCACGGCCTTTGCGTGATTCACGCGTCACCTTTTGGTTGGCAAACTCAGTAAGCTTCTCTTTGTATTTCGGTCAATGTTCAGCCCCCGGATTCAAATCTCTAAGCCAAGGTTTGCTGAGTTTAATGTTACCCCACATGGGAGAGTAAGACGGCCCCCCAAGTGGAGCACAAACTTACTGGATATTTTTTGCCCAAACCTCGCATTACAGTAACCTCCACAAAAGGTATGGACAGCCGAGGCTTTGCAACTTTCTTTCGATGGGTCGAACCCCCGGATCAAATGGAACCCAAAAAGGTCCCAAGAGAAGATTCGTCTGCAAACTAGGTTTTTGTTTTCTTGGAGTTCCATGTGGGTCTTAAAATAGAAGACGTCCCAATTGGAAGGTTTTTCCCTTTTGGCTTCCTCCTAAAACATCCCCCCATCCACGAAAACCGGCGTTTTTTTTCTTCCCTTTTTGTGGATTTGTCTTGTGGCTTCGCTTCAAGTAAAAGACTCACGTAAGCCCAGGGAACCAAGCGGGCGCCGGCCGGGCGAAGCCGAGGTCGAGGCCCAACGGCCCGGCAGCCACAAGCTCCGAAGCCACGTAGAGGCCCCACAGCAAACCCGGGCCCTTCGTCACCTAGCGGCGCCCCAAGCGGGGCGGGGCCCCGGAATCGGGGAGAAACGGACCGCAACGGACCTTGAAAAAACGGAAGCCCAATGATTCGCCCGAGTGCACACCCTACCAAGCCAACAGGGGGTGCCCCGTTCTGTCAATTTCCCGGGCTTGACACGTAGGTGGCCCTTTTACCGAACGCACTCGGATTACCACTAAACATGAAGGTTGTTCGGGTTCCATGTCAATCTGCAGAAGGGTCCTTATAGATGTGCTTGGGATTCTTCTTGCCCCCATGTGCCATCTGCTCTGAAGTGAGTGGCCCGCAGCAGACGTGGGCTGAGTAGCATCCACCAGTACTTTGGGTCCAATTATGGCAGTCAGAAGGGCGTTCCTTCTGCGATTCTCTCGGGCCTCCACGACATACCCCGAGCAAAGGCTGAGGATATACAACCGTCTCGCTTAAACATAAGTCACACTGACCAAAAGACTTGGAGCCATAGCCTGCGAAAAGTCCAATCCGGTCGAAGCCGATTTGAACCTGTTCCCAAACCAATAGGTACTCATGAACATTTGGAGATGCGAAATCCACAATTGGAGTTCCAGACGCAAAATGTGTACTCACGATACGATGCTTGCCCCATCCTCCAATGTTTTGGCCCCCTGAGCCACAAAGTGCGACAGTCGCTCGCCTGCAGGCAGTAGCCCTCTGGCCTCAGCGACCAGAAATCGATCGCCTCTGGTGGCCTGAGCCTTTGGGGTGGGCGCGGGGTGGAGAAAGCTGAGAGGTCCCCAAGTTCAAATTCTACGGGGCAATGGCATCAGAAGCAGTCCATCAACCACCCGTCCCGGAAAGCTCCGGCCTGGTGCGGGGATCTGAATGGGTGTGCCCGAAAGAAGGGACCACCACAAGTGGCAGGTTTATTCTTCGCACCAAATCCGAAAGGACTCCCTGAATGTCAGGAAGCAACACTCGCAAATCAATGTAACAAGATGAGAACTGATACCGGCATGCTAGTTTAATACATGTGCAACATCCAGCTTATATTTACAATCTGGAATGATATGTGGCCAAATCATTGACGTCGCTGCCTAAAGGGCCTGATAAGGTCTGATGGGGTTTATGTGACTTGAGTTCACTGTGAGGGTGAACCACCATGAAAGTAACGCCCACCGCCTGCAAAAAGCAGAATGGGTTACATGGAGGTTTGACAGGTGACAGGGGTATTCCAGAGATACTTGGTTAAGCAAGTTAAGTCGATAGATTTACACTTAGATCAGTGGCAATTGAACATGTCACCGAGTCACCAAGGGGAGGGCGGCAGGAGAACTCAGATCCTAAAGAAATTAGCCAAAGACCCACAGAGCTACTAAACAAAACGAGGATGCATCCTAGCAACCCTCGCGAACTTTCATTTGGCTTGCCTTCTTTTTCCGGAAGCCCGAAGCGCATGGGGGATGCGCTTTTGGCGCAGGCATCAGAACAGGGGGGCTACTACTACTGTTGATACAGTTTCCTCACTGACACAAAGGACCTGAAAACATAAGGGTAACCTTTTGGGACCTCTACTACATATGGACGAAATCAGAGAAACCAGAAGGTTACAAGGTCGATTCGCTTTGGGCAAGTGAGTTTCCGATTCGCTCAGCGCAGCTGGCCCATCCAAGAATCCAGCTTCCCGCCGGTGTTAAAGAAGGTGTAGCGCAAAACCTCGACCATGCGGCGCACAACAACTAGGAGCTCGGCTGACTGATATTGATCCTGGACAGGATGATTTACCCTGCTGGACTAGGGGCTTCAAAGGTGATCTGGACCCCTTTTCAACTATGCCCGTGTTTTATTTAGGCTTCTTTTTCCGTCCTGGCTAGTAAAATGCTGTATTTTACAGCACTTTCTCACGAAATGTGCGTATTTTACGCTAGTTCGTCAACATCATCAGCATCGTTTTCAACATCCCCCGCATGTCCAGCCAACATCCCCAGCAAATCCAGGGCCTGGGCTTCCTACATCCTCAGCATCATCAGTTCCTCTCCGGCAAGGTAGGTACTAGTAGGCATTTATGTATGCATGTTAAAAAGCAGCGGGGGTGTCCCCTCATGATGGTAAAAGTGAGGGAGGATAAGCCAAAGCTAGAAAGCGGCCAAACGCCACAAAGCCAAAAAGCACCTGCCGCAGCGGAACTGGCAATGCAGAGGATGCGAAAAGCCAAAGCCGCAAAAGCCGCATGACCCCAATAAAAAGCCGCAAAACAACAAACAGAGAGGAACTGTGCGTGCAGAGGATGCGAAATGAAAAGCCACAAAAGCCACCACAAAAACCAACGCAAAAAGCCACAAAAGCGACAAAGTCGAAAAGCCACCCACCCTGAAGAAAAAAAACTTAAACAAATGGCCCTCCGTTGATTTATGGGGTGATGAAAGCTGGGTTGCCGGCCCGAGCGCAAAGGCCCACGTAGGCCTGGCGACTCCCTCCTTTTTGTGATCTCCGGCCCTTTTCCGCACTTGTGCGCATCGGGAAATACAATTTGTGGGCAATACCCTCCTGTCCACTAACGCGGAACCCACCTTGGTGGGCCCTGTCAAAGGAAAATCGTTCCAAACCAGGAAACCGAACCGTCAGGTTTTATGTGGACGGAGGATTTGCATTTTCTTCTTCAGGGCCAGGGGGACGAGGACCTTCTGATGAGGCGCATCTGTATTCCAAAGTGGGAGCCGCTACCGCAGTAACTATCTTTGACTATCTTTGACCCTTTAAAGGGGCTTCCTTAGTATCACAGAAGATTCACAGTCCGAAACCCAATATTTCTGGGCTCCCTAAGTGTAACACCAGCTTCCCCCGAATTCGACTTTGCAAAGGACAGAGGCAAAGTGAGTAGAATCCAAACGGAACTTCCCCTCCCCAAAACAATGAGCCTAAGGAGAACCGCACTTTCTGGCAAAGTAGCAAGGGCCTACATGGAATGTACATGAGAAATAATTCCTCTTTGCATTTCGATTAATCATGTAAATAATATGAAATATTCAGGCAACATGGTGTGCCATGGATCAGCTTGGGCATGGGCCCAATCCATGGACCCCAAGTCTAGCTGAGCCTAGTGTCAAAGCATGCGTGCACCAAATGAAAAAGCGAGCGGGCTCGTTGCCCTGTGCCTTGAGCAAAGACACAAGGAAACACACGAGGGCCCAAAGAAACGCATCTCATGTTTAGGCTCGATCGGTAGCGAGCGGCCTGCGGACCGCCAACTAGCCTACTGGGCCAAAGGGACATCCAAGTCCCAAGACGCTTTCATCGTTGGAAAGCCACGATGCGTACTGCTCCCAGTGCGTCCCCAGCATTGGCAAGGAACCCTTTGAGACTGCCGGATAGCTAGGGATGGTGGCTGAGTGAACAAACATCGAACCCAAACAACTGGAAGTACAACTCAGAAACCTAAAGGGGCTGCGGGAGAAGAGCGGCATGTTTTTTTGCGAATTCCAAAGAACCCCTCAGAAACAAACAAAACCACGGGGTCTCACTGAGCAACTGGGAAAAGGGCGGGTGGGACCCACTGGGCGCCTTGGACGGAGTTGCCAGCAAGCTGACACCCTCTGCATGGCCTCCAGGCGCGGAAACGGGATCGGCGGACCAACTCGGGCTACCCCTTTGGCTGAATCAAGGCTCCTTAGTCCTCTTCAAACACTTCTCCGGCCAGGAATCTTGGCCCAAATCGCCGAATTAGCTCAACATCTTCAAATGTTGGCCCATACAAAGTCAAGCTTAGAATCCAGAATCAGACACCGGGTGGACCCCACTGAAACCCAGTGGAACCGAGGTCTGCACCGAAGGGCGCCAGGGGAGCGAAGCCATTGGCGCTACCAGTGCCCTCGAAGCCTCGCGCGCGCCTTTTTGGGATATGCCGCCCGCGAGGAACCCCGCACAGCTCGGGGCTCGGGGATGGTCAGAACCAAAACATCCTATGGTTGCCATGCGCCCCCCCCAAAAGGGGATCCCCCAAAGACCATGTTCCGAAAGGAACCCTTTTGTAGCCCCTTTTTGGAGCCTTTTAGTTGCTACTCGCCTGTATTGGGATTGCGGGGGCCCATTGCGGGGCACTTGGCAACCATAGGACCATTCTTGATTCGGATTGGTAATCTCGGGGTTCTCCGGATTCTTGAGGGGAAGCAACCCCCTAGAACACCTCCAAAACCAAGGAAGCTGAGACGGGGCACATGACAGAACACAAAGCCCGGGCCATAATAGGTGCTCCATATGCTCGAGTTTTACCACGGACCCACTTGCGAAAACCCAAAACAATCCAAAACATGGTTTTACCCTCGAAGCAAGACACACCCAAATGAGGAACCCCAGAATGGAGCCCGGATTCTGCTTGGTTTCCTTTAGCACCATCCCAAAAAGAGTGGCAAGAAACACCCAAGCAAGCAGGAAACGAAACGTCGCTACCATCGGGAAGAAATATTCAAACCCCGTTAAGGACATTGAAAGAACACACACCAAAAGAATGAGCCCTCTTTAACAATCAAGGTACTTGCGTCGTGCACCTTCTCGGTCCAGCCGGTGTCAACAAAATGCTGATTTTAGACATGAGTTGCGTCTCTCTAGCCCCTCAAAACAGAACATGGCTTGCCACCACTAGAAGACGCCTCCCTATTTATTTCCCTTGCAGTGGCCATCCGTTTGGCTGGGCAGGACTTTGCCCTTTGGGGGCCCCGCGTGCAGAGACCTCCACTTCCAAGTCCGTCCAGTTCGTGCCTGGGGCCCCAGGTTTGGCAGTTCAAAGACCCGCTTCCCTCTGGGAATCAACCCCATTGGCGGGATTGTTGCTAGAAGTGTGTTCAAGCCCGTGGTGACTGAGCAGAGTTTCCATTGCATAAAGGATTTACCAGGGATCTGGGCCTTGGATGTTTTTGTTGGGCTGAACTATGCCTTACTTTGTCCTCGATCCAACGGGATGTCTGAAAGGGGGGGTCCAGGGCGGCATACGACTCAAGAAAAAAGACAACCCCCCCCAGTTGAACAAGAAACAGAGTAGCACAAGAAACACCGTCCAATCCCCTTTCCGTCTCCTTTTGGGGAAGTGTCAAAACGGCTCGCACCCACCCATGAGCTTGCCTTGCAAATCAATTAGACCCCCTTCCCCCCAAAATAAACAAAAGCAAAAATAAAAACGGTAGTGCCTCACACAGCCCACCACCCCCCCGGGTTCCCTGCCGAACCCTACCTGAAAGCTCCCCCAAACCGCGCCTTATCGCCTATCTGGGCCTATCAACCCCATAATTTTCAGCTGTGGGAAAAACGAACGGAACACAAACCTGCGCTTGGCGTCCCTTTCCAACCAAACGCCCTCCCCACTTGCCGACCTCCGAAACGAAAGCCGCGGTCGGGGCCCAAGGCCTCCGAAGAGCGTCAACGGCTCAGGGGCGCTTCTGCCCCAGCCGATGGGCACCTCAAGCACCTGGCACACCAAAGCTCACCTAGCCTCATGTCTGGTTTCCCGTTGCCGATCTGGAAAAGTACCTGAGAATGGTGTACTGATGCGTGTTGTTCCGAGTGCTTCAGGTATTTCACAAACGCAGCATGGCGGGCCCTGCGGCTGCCTACCATGTACGACATGTATATATATATATATACGCTTCCTGGCCAACACATTCCCACAGGTAGCCTTTGGTTTCTCTGCATTGGGCTTCTTAATGTCTGGTTCATTTACACGTCTTTACACGTATCTATCCCCTTCAACATGTTTCATCTTCTGCTCATTTCTTGTGGCCCGAAGGTTTGCGAGAGAGGGGTGTGTGTCTCCCATTTCGTTCAAGAGGGGCTGAGGGTTCAACCCCACCGATCCAACCCGCGGGCTGCGGCGCCGCAGTTCAAGAAACGAAGCGCCTGCTGCTCCAGCACCCGGTTGCGCCTGGCATCGGCTCAAGCTTCGGAACCAAACTGGGGCTGGGTGTCTTTGGGGGGCATCCGCCCCCCCCAAAACAAAAAACAGCAAAAGAGGTATGTTTTTTGTTTAGGGGACCGAGCACCAACCAAAAGGGGCACTTACCCTGAAAGGAAAAGACACCCAAAGGTGGCAGAGAACGGGTCCATGTCGGATCACGTTTCAGTTTTCAGTTGGCTCAAGACATTCGCATCCAAAAACACGGGGAGAGCCATTTGCGACCCACTTGGCTCCGTCAGGCATGCTACATCCCTCAAGGGTCCCACTTCCCCTGGCGCATTTGAAGGTTTACCCAACTCACACGCCTTGTTTGGAACATATCACTGTTGATGATAGTTTCAAGCACCTCACTGGCCCGAAGGACCTGGAACCAAAAGGTGATCACCTTTCGGGATCTCTACTAAAAATGGACCAAATCAGGGAAACCAAAACGTAACAAGGTCGATTCGCTTTGGGCAAGTGAGGCACTGGTGATAAGCATTCGGATTTGCCAACCCTGCTATTGTTTAACAGGCCCAAAGGTTTTTGGATGGGCACTGCCAGCTGGGCGCCCTGTCGCATTGCCGGGTGTTCAGCACAAGTAAAAGGTGCTGACCATGGCTGCGAATGCGTTCTGGATCAGAAAGCTTCCATATATGTCCAGTAATTAGCGATAGAGTCCCTTTAAAACCATTAAGGGTAAATATACAAAACAGAAAGAAAAGCGTAACAAAGGGAAGAAAGAGCGTAACAAAGGCAAAGCCAATGGAAATTCATCAAGCAAATGCAGGAGAAAGAGCGTAACAAGACCCACAAACCGGCGAAAAACACATATCCATCCTCAGATCTGCTTGGAAGCCATCGTCCTGCAGCAAAAGGGGGCCGCCAGTGCACCAAGTGGAGGGTCATAGGATGAGCCGTGGCCATGTTGCAACCCCAAGGGTCAGGGGCCCATTCATTGATTGGTGATTGAGTCATTGCGTCTGGCAACTGTCATTTATGCTGTCACTTGAGCGGATGGGCAAAAAAAGGTCTGAACTTAGTGTTTGACACTAAACTGGTCATACCAAGAAGTAAGCTCGAGAAGTGAGATTTGGAACCGCGGGTTTTTTTTGCAACCCTAAGTCTGGCTTGGTCAAGGGGTCGGCGGCACATTTGTGGATGTATACATTCAACCTACCGTGTGAATTTTCAGGAGGGTGACGGGCACTCCGTTGCTAACGACTAATTCCCCACCTAGCTGCGTTCGCAAGTTTGCTGGACCTCGCCAGTAAGCCCCGGTCAATAAATGGCAGTGATGCGTTTTGCTGCTTTTCGGCGTGAACAACGGCAATGAACCAAGCTGACAGGGATCCTTTAAAATCAAGCAACCAAGGGGTTCTCCAAAACTGTTGGTAGCCCAAAAGAAGTAGTTGGTAATCAACGTGGCGCTAGTTACTGCTTCTTGCTAGTGAACCGCTGTAGAATTGTTGGCTTTCTGTTTGACCACTTCACAATCTCATGTTCAGGTGACTAAGGCCCGTATGAGCTTAAGCAAAGGCTCTTTCGAGTCAGCAACTGGCGAACATGTGGTAGAGCTTGCTTCAAACATACAAATGCAAGGCCATGCAACATGTACATTCATAAGTGTATTATGTATATATATACACATGAGCACGCGCGCATGTGCTGCAACTGTCAGGTATAAGTCAATTGTTGAATTCATCTGTTTCCAACAAAGGGCAAACATGTGTTTCCCGGCAGCAAGGGAAACGGCAAGCAACAAGCGTGGGTGCGAGTATCCGCATGAGAAACCACAGGTTCGTGAACAACATGTGCCAGGGATGCAACCCGGACAACCGAGTCGTCAAACAGCCACACGGACCCTAACAGAGGCACGAACCGAAAGGTCAAAATTGCGAAAGGCACGGATACAGCCACTGGTCAAAATTGCCGAAATGGCCAAAATGGTTCTGTAGGAGACCACACTTGTGCTTCGGTCCCCAAAAAGGAAACCACCAGTTGGATGGCTTAAATTGTGGTCATTGCATCCAACTCATTCCCTGCCGAATGTTAACCCCGGGTCAATAAACCCTGATTGATTAATAGGGGGGTGTCCCCTTTTAGTGGGGTTCATCGCTTTTGGAGGGAACACCCACCTAATAATGGGACGGGTCAACATTCATCCTGGGTCAACATTACCTGTGTTACCACTTGGTGCCTCCCAGCCATTCGGTTCCTTAGCCTTTTGGCTTTTCAGTCTTTAGTGTTTAGTGGTTCAAGATAATTGCAGCAGCAAGTGTTTAGCCTTTTGTGTTTAGTGTTTAGGGTAAACAAACAATTGCAGCCACAAATTAAACCCAGAAGTCTTGTGAAGCGTTGCGCGTCGTTTGCGCGTCGTCTCCTCCACCACCTCGAAGGCGCCGCCCTGGTCCGAGAAGAAGGCGGGGGACCGGCGCAGAGGCTGGGACTCGAAGACCTGGACTCGAAGCCCGGAAATCCGCGAAGCCGCGCGTGTTTTTTGGGTGGGTGGGTTGACAAGGCTCCGTTTTTTTGTTTTGAGGGGGCGATACCGCCTGTTGATTCTTTTTGTTTTGGGGGGGGGGCCGGCAAGGCTCCGTTCTTTGATTTTTTTTGAGGGGCGTGGTCCTTTTGGTTTCCCCCTAAACCCCACCTAAGGGTCTGTCTTTTTTAAGGTTTGTCGAATGAACGGAAGGTGGGTCGACAAGGCTCTGTGACTTTTAAGATGGACCCCCCAAAATGGCTTCGTAGATTTTACTTTAAAACCCCCAAAGGGTCTGTCCTTCTTTTTTTGGGGTGGGTCGAACAATCCACGGAAGGGTTTCTCGAAAAGGGGCTCCATGTTCCATAGGGGGTTGCTTGTGACCTTTCGGGTGCTTGCAGAAAGTGCCCTGAAAAACGCCTGGTCACATGGATCTCTCTTTTAAGCCCCCCAAAAAAGAAATGGTGCAACGGTTGGTTGTCCTTTTGGTCTCCCGTTAAAACCCACCAAAAAGGGGCACCAACTCCAATAAACGCGCCTACAAATCAACGGAAGAGTTTCCCAAGGGTCCATTCGAGAATTTGGCCCTTGTTCTGGATACTCAGGATATCCAAATGGGTTTGTGGCGGGTCAATTTCAGGTTGGTTCATTTTCAGGGTATTTGGCAAATTTCCTGTTGGAAAAATCCGGTAGCTGGCTGCTGTGATAGCAACGCAGAATCTCAGGAACGAGGTCGCAAATTCAGCAGCAAGAGCAGCAATTCACCAGTAGTCATAGGATGTCGACAGTGGGGTGTTCTTGGCCCCTAAAAATACGATTCCTTTGGTTTGTTTAGGACGGGCTGCTGTGCTCTCATGATTTTGGCCCACAAATTACAAATATGACTTCAGGAATTCAAGTGGGTGAGCTACTCCCCCCCCCCAAATGAGCCAGCTATCATCTGCGCTGGATCGCAGAATCTTACCCCAGAATAGAGGCGGCAGCGAGCAACCGGCACAACTCGTGGACAGTGACAGGGATCGAGCTCACCTACTTTGCCAGGACAAATGCGCAAAATATGTTAAAACGAGCCAGCTGAGGAACCTCCTGCTTCGGCCCTGCTTTCGTGAAAAAAGGAAAGCTTCACTCTTCGGGTCAAAGGTGACATTCCTTTAGATTGCTGGGCCCATGCGCTGCCACAAGCACAGCTCAAGCAACGGAAATCTGTTTCGCGCCTCTTTGAAGGGAAGAGGAAAGGCAGCAGGCGCCGGAATCTCTGGCGCCTGAAGGCGGCCGTGCTTCTGCTCCCGGGCTCTTGGAGACGAAGCTAATTTCCAAGACCCCCAAATCACTACCACGAGGATATACTCCCAGGACCGTCTTGTGTGGTGCCGCTTTCTCCTCTGAAGCCCTTTAACCACGGATGCGCCCTTATGTGAGGCAATGCTGGATTGCGGCGCCAGCGCCGAAAACGAGTGCCTGGTTTGAGGCTTTGGGCTGTCAACTTCGGGCTGTTGTGGCTGGCTGGCGGGAGCCTCAGCTGTCCTTCACAAGCTCTGTCACAGCTGTCTATCACGTCTCTCTGTCAGGCTCTGTCGCAGCTGACATCTTTGTGTCTTTGTCAAAGGCTGTGTCAGCCGGCTGACTGTGTGGGTCGGATGCCGCTTGCAATCTAACAAACCCAAACCTGTCGGCTTGAACCCTTGCGCCAACTAAGCTCTACATTGTTCGCATGGCCATCCTGCAGATTCGAAGTGTCAGCGCTGGGCCCAAAGCTGAACTGAAAATCAGGACGCTACCTGTCCACCTTGTGCAAGGCGGTGGCTCGAGGGAAGCTTCGCCACATGAGGCAATTATATTGGTCAGCAAGGGAAAAGCAACCGGCTTAGGCCCCACTTAAACCGCCCATTGTCTCTTCCTCGCCTATAGCAACAAAAATCCCAAATCAAATTTAACTGCACGGCACTTCAATGCTAATTTCCATACTCCGCATCCAAAAAGATGCAACTCGCAAGCAATGGCGCAATCCGGCTGAGGGCCTAGTACATACGTTCCGAGCGCCTCGACTAAAGGTAGAGCGAAACAGAACGGCCCACCAAAGGGGTCAGATCGACTCGTGTTGGCTGTGAATGCCAACCGCCCGAGTCACAGCTGCAACTCTGGGGACACTGAGGACCCCGTTTTGCCAGTCCAAAAGTGTCCCTATTCCAAAGAGACACAGCTGGGTGTATCTTAGGAAACCTATTCAGCCTTGTTCCAAGGGGAAACCCAACAAGGAAGACCGAAATCCATGCTTGGGTTCCCTAGATAGTCAAGTTGCTGTTTTTTTCAGTCACTGTTGTTGGCTTTTGGGGTTAAGTGGATGGAAACAAAAACGATCGCAACTGGCGATCCAGACAAGTTTCGCGCCTGCGACCTGTGCACTTCGCCTGCACCTCGTCGCCCTTGCTTTGTAGCCTCGGGACGCGCGCTTGGCGGACAAAAAAAACACGCTCCAAGGGAAGGCTCTCACCGTGCGACTGGCTTCGGTGATTGGTTCCGGATGTTCAGGCTTCATGTGTTGCCTCAAACGCCTCATTTAGGCGTCACACTTTCCGTTCAAAGGGCAGCGGCGGACCTTCCTAAACATGCTAACATGTGGCCCTGTCAGCTCAACACACGCCCGCTGGCAAATGAGCACAAATTGCGAACAATGTGAGTGCCCCATTTTGTTGCTTTCTCTTTCGAGCTGGCTTTGCAATTGACCAACGGCAACCAAGGCAGACCATGGCAATCATTTATACTTGAGGCCCTCAACAATTCAAACACATATCTATTCCTAACGGCCCATACTCACCGAACCTCAAAAGAAAAGAACACTCTCTTGCAGTTTCACATGGGGTCGGAGTCTCCTGTTGGGAAATGAACTTGTTTTTGTTGGGCTCCATGCTAAATTTGTGTAGGGGTATATTTACCCCCCCCCCAAAAAAAAAAAACAAAGAAAGAAGAAGTGGTTGTCCTGTTGCTTCCCCTTCGAAATTAAGATCCAACCAAACGGGGGTCCCCTAAAAAAAGACACATCAAAAAGTGGACATGAACCTCTTCTTAAGCTTCTCCGTTTTTTTAGTGCTTGTTTTTTTTTTTTTTTGGGGGGGGGGGGGGGTAGGGGAGCATCAAGCGGAGATCCCAAAACTTTTCGTGGCTCTAGGGCTGGCACTCCCTGCAGCGTTGTGATGGTGACGAGGGCATCCACGCCCACCGAAATCCTACCCCGGAAACGCATCAAAGATATATTTATGGTCAGGCCCCCCCCCTATGAACTACCTGTCCTTCTTTCTTCATAACATGACTGCACAAACCCTGTATTTTTAAACACTGTTTGGCTCTCTCGACCATAAAAACAAGAAAATAGACAGCATATTCATATATCTGACACCCTCGCAAAAAGAAAAAGAGCAAACACATGGAACCTGCAAGGAACATGGTCTTCCAGGAACTGATGGTTGGAATTTCTCAAACTGGTGAAACCCCTTGAACCGTTGGTTTCTCTTTAGACAATTTCACACCCAAGTGGCACCCGAAAACAGGGCGCTGGGCGGGCCTTCAAGCCATTCGATTTGGGGGTTGCGGGCTTGCGTTGAATGTTTTTGGGGACTCCGAGCAGATCAGCACAGGTCATCGAATCTGGTCATGCTTGACAGCCTGACTCCTGAGTTGACCAGGCTCTGGAGACACAGGAGGAGACGAATGGGAAATGGAGGCACGGCTGCAGAAATGCACGGCTCAAGTGCAGAGTCGTGGCCGGTCTGCATGCTACTCCCTGACATGTCGGCTTCATCAGGCGTTCGGCAAATCCTGTCCTGAGTCGACCCTGCTCATCTACCTGAACGTTGTCCAGCCGCTGAAACCTCAGCATGATGCGAATCGCAGGAATTCAAAGATAATTCCCTTGTCTCAATAAACTGGGCTGTCCTCAGATCCCCCGCTAAAAGTTTAACTTTTAGAGGGCTAAATGGAAATCCCCACTAGACGCTAAAAAGATTTGAAAAGCTCAGGGGATGGCTGGGAGCCACCAAGTAAGGAAGATGATAAGTGAACAACACATCATGGGGACACCCTCCAACTGACTCGAAGGCTCTCCAAGGTTTCGGCAAACTTCTCCGAGGGCGGCGCCAATGGGTGGCATTCGTGGACCACACCTGCCAGGTTGCGAATCCTTGGGCAAGGAAACTCATGGCCAGCCCGGACACCCAGGAAATGCCACCATTTGCAGAAGCCCCCGGGGAAAACATCCAGTGGTGACACATCCCCTTTAAAATCAACAGGGGAGCATAAATACCAAATACTCTTTAGCAAATGGAAGAATGGGATTGATTGCCTACAACGAAAACGTGTTGCTTCCCAGGGTCCGAGAAAAGCCACACAAGATCAAGCTGCCAACCCCAGGTGCCACATTTTGCAGATTCAAGCCCGAACAAAACCGATACCCTAAAACGAAGCTCGCAAAATAGACCCAACGTGTCCATATTGTCCATCATACAGTACTCATACCCCCCCCCCCCGGCCCACCACCACTACTCTCAACACAGCGGACTTGGCTCCCGCCTCCAACTCCTTGCCGCGCGCTGCGGCGGAGAGGTTGCCTAAGGCTTCCGGAAACGAAGGCAGGCGTGATTTGGGAAGAGCCCAGGGAAGAAACACGTGGCACTTGGGCAAAACATAGCTTGGGCAAGCCTAAGATTTGGCTTGGGCAAAACCCAACAATTTGGCTTGGGCAAAACCATGGCACTTGGGATCACCCGCCTAGCCATGTACAAAACCGGGCACACACATTTAACCCATTGGTCAGGCATTTGAGCACTAGAAGAGCATCGCCTCCAAACCATCCCGGAGATCCGTCCAACTGGACCGAAAGTCAACATGTGCCAGGCACCAGGGGCTGAAATTCAGGGCGCCTTGCCGGGTGAACGCATTCAACACACAGAGAGCCATGCGTGAGACACGTCTTGGAAGAGGTGGCCCGTTGGCACTTTGGCCTTTCTCAGAAGTTTCCGTCTTGTGTGTGTGTGTGCCAAATGAAGCACCAGGCAACACCACCACTCAGCGTCCCGCTGCTCAGCTGAAGCTGCAGCATCTGCTCCCTTTTCGCCTCCACCGTGTGGAAGCCTGGGAATTCGGGGAATGCATGGGTCTGGTCGGTTTTGCTTTTGAGCCCAGACTTGGCCTGGTCCCAGTCCGGCCAAAGGAACTGGGACAGAGTCTGAACATAGGCCAACGCTAGAAACAAATCCGAAGCCGAGGCTACGGCTTGGAAGCCCTTCAGACTTCCATCTGCAAATCTTGAGCATCTCTACTCTTGGTATGGTAGCAAAAAAAATGGCTTTTTGCAGACCCCCAGGAAAAATGAACAGCACCAAAAAACTAAAAAACCAAAGAACATGCCAAGAACAGCGAAGCTTGATTCTGCAACTCGCAAATCCCACACCTCAATGAGGTCGTAGGACTTTTTGGTAATTAATCCCCTCAAACGGGTGGAATACTGACTCAACAGGGCACCACCCTCGCGCACGGTCCTCCGGATGCGGTTTAAAGACACACAAAGGCGAAACCGGCTTTGAGTGAAACCGGCTTCAGTTCCTGGGGTTCTGGCACCCGTTCCCGTACATGCAGCGACCTGCCAAAATGCTGGGAGATGAATCCAACGTGCAGCTGGACTTGTAACTGGAAGCCTCCTTCGCTCCTTTTCGCAACCGGAGCGCTAGCTTGTGGAATGTGGGAAGACTCAGTTGCTTTTTGCTCCCCTGCTAAAAGCTTAACTTTTAGTGGTTTAAGGAAAATGATGGAAAACCCATTAGTTGGCAAAAACCAAAGTCCTAGCATCCAAGCAAAATGCACCTCTGAAAGAACTATATAACACCAGTAAACCGGTAAAGAAGCGGAGAACATGTGGGCAAAGGTCAAGAGACGCTCCCCAACCCTCTCCCCATGTCCCCCCCAAATCAAATAAGGTCACTGGTGTACGCCAGAAGGCCGTCCAGTGGTATCTGACAAGTGGGCCCTTTCAACATCCCAGCGTGGTTGTGGAAAACAAAGCCAAGTTAGCCACCAACACAACTCTCTCACTTTACAGGAACTGCCCATGAACTATCACAGAATCTAAACCAACAGCCCCATGTTCCACACTCATGCAACCCAACCTTGGAGCGTCTCCAAGACGATGGTAAAGTCCTGGAGGTCGCTACTGGCGATCGTCACAAACGTGCCGCCCTCCTGCGCTTGGCTTGCCGAATCTTGGAGCGTCAAAGCTGCGCATATTCTGACGCATTTGTTGGCTGGATTGGTCCCGAAGAAGTAACCCGCATTTTTTGTTTACCATTGACCTGCAAAAAGAAGGAACCCATGTAAGTTGAAACGACCACGCTTGTCAGTGTGATAATTTCAATGGATCTGCTCGGATATCTGCCTTCCTATGAGGGCTGAAGGCAAACCAACATAGAGAAAACAAAAAAACGCTACTGCCACCAGTGGTATAAGAGGCCTACGATGCGGATGTACCCGGCTTACCTGTTCAAACCCAAAACTATGATGGACGTTTGTTCTACCATCATCCTGCCCACATTCTACCATCATCCTGTCCACAAGTGGCACAAATTAAACAAACAAACATGCCAACCGTTGACGCAACCACGGGATCGGTATCACGGGGGGGGGCCTTAGAACAGAGCTAGGTTTCGCTGCATAAAAAAATGCGCAAGAGACCTGTTCCAGGCTCAAGGGAACTCTCATAACTCGGTTGCTTCCTGCTCCCCTGCTAAAAGTGACTAACTTTTAGTGGTTTAATTCGGAGCACCCATTGTAGCTGGCAAAAAGTTAAAGTCCTATCATCCCTTGGCAAAATGCACCAAAGATAACCTGCCCGTTTTGATGGCTCCCTTCGACAGACCCACGCCACGTCTCCGGCAGCAGCCCAGCAGCTTCGCCCGGGGGGAGGTAGGACCAACCTGGGCTCAACTCTGCAATAGCGCTCCTTCCCGTGATCATCATAGGTGCCCTTTTAGGGGAAACAGATGGGTTTCCCTGGTGGATGATGAAACCAGGTGAACCAGGAATCGCCATCTGTTTTCTAGCAAAGCGGTCGTCATTGTGTGGGCTGGAGCAAGGGCTCGAGCTCCGTGCAAAACTTGTGCATATGAAAACTAATATCGACACCGGCGCCAAGTCTGACTAATTAGAAAACGCTGCGCACTGAGTGAAATCGGCACATTCGTGTACCCACTATGGGGCGTGTAAACAAAAGCTTTCTGGCCTGAACGTCGCACCATCTTTTGCGTTGCCTGCATCTGGCAGGGCAGAGACATCATGCCACGCAAAGTGTTGGCTTTGGGCTGTGCAACTGCCAAAGCCATCGTTGGCAAGCACAGACATTAAATCCTCCAGCGCTGGACTTCAGTTGAAGGTCGCAGGGAAACGACACTCACGGCCAGAAAATCCACAGCTGCCCACATGGCGACTTGTGACAGCTCATTCAAGAGGCGCACGGAGAGAAATGAACGCGTGGGGGGGGGGGCGCCGGGGGGGGGGGGGGAGGAGCACAGTCCACGATACTGCAGGAAACAAGACGCAAGCTCTGCCTCCAGGGCTTGCACCACTGAGCCACAAAGCTGGCCCGTCAAGGAGCCAAAAACGACCGCCAAATGGCTACAGCAAATTGATAGTCAGAGCGAAGAGCATGGAGACCAAAGTGAGATCAGTGCCAATGCTGCGGCCAGGGCTGACACAGCACTGGCGCCACAGTGGCCATAGAATGGCCCCGGGCCCCGACGGTCACCCCAGCCCAAAGGACACTCCACCATTACTCAAGGAGCTGCAGAGGCAAGGGCTCGAGCTGGGCACCGAAGACAAGTCCGACAAAGAAAGCTTTGTACACGCAGACGTGTTGGATATCGAAGTGCTCGGATTGGACCTCAAACGCTACCAGCCGTGTATTTTCGCCAAGGCCTCTGCAAGACAATTTGATCATTGAAGGGCCACCCCCCAAGGTCATTCCTTCCAATTGCGCAAATGCTTTATGTTTTTTGCGCCAGGAAAGTGTGGCTAAAGCAGCAGCCAAACCACCAAATCAACTCAACAAAAGCAAACATGCACAGAACGACGTTTTGCTCCGCCTTCGCGCGCATGGCGCACATCAACTCAGCGCCCCACCGAGCTTCGTGAACTGGGTGGTGTGGGCGGTGGCCCACACTGGAGCCATGACCTAGCGGTTGCGAGGTGCGCGGCACCCGCTGGGCCGGTGGGGCCGGGTCTGGAAACGAAAGGTTCACCTTTTGGGACCTTCATGAGACCTAGGCGCAAAAGCTTGGAACAAGGCAACTGGTATTTTCGAGTCAAAGGGATCTTGCAAAAGGAGATCCTTGCCCTGGCAAGAGAAGTCAGAGAACCAGCAAATGGGAAGGGTGCCAGGTGAACAATGGAGTGTCGAGTGAGTTGGAGACTTGGAGTCTTATGGCTTTCCAATGGGCAACTTGGCCTTCTCTTGCAAGACGGCTCTGGCTGAAAAGAAGGGGGATTTGCTCCTTGATTTTTGGTGGTTCCTCTTGGTTATCGCTGGGCTTCCAGTTTCACTGAGGGGACAGCAGTGATTGCACCAAGCGCATGGCTGGAAATGCGAGTCCAGACAAGGCACCCGTGGCAGTGGTCGGACACTCCCAGATTGGGGGGAACACCCGAAGAAGCTTTTCAGCTATGAAGTCTCCCCTAAAAAGATGACACCAAAAACGCAAAGCCAAACTAAGCGACTTCCTCAAGGGGTTCCCCCTCAACAACAAGGCCACCCCAGGCCCAAAAGTTCTTCAACCTAAACGCCCGCCCGCCTCATAGTGACCACTCCAGGGCTCGAAGGCGTAGAGGAGGCCATTCCCAAAGCACTCCAGGTTCGGGTACACACTCCTGGCGAAGAGCCGCAAAACGGATTAGAAAACCCATTGATTGTATCAACATTAGCCTCCCAAGCACGCAAACCACAGGCATGTGTAGCGGAATCAACCCCAAACCCAGAAGTCCGTTGCTGCTGACTCAGTGCCACTATGTCACGAAGCGGCAATGTCTGCATCGTGAGCCTAGGTTTTGTCTTGGATGCTGGGAAGTTGCTGAAATCTAACTCAAGCTAGTGCCACGTATGTTCAAGCAAGCTAACCCAAAGGGACACCTATGATCAGTAGTCGCGGGTATGCGGAGGAAGCCTCACTTGCAAGGCTGCAAATTACAGGACCCAGCTTGCTATAGCAACGCCCTGCCCCTTTGCCATGCACGGCCCCAACGCGGCCGGCAAGGCCAAATCAGCGACCAGGCAATGGACGACGTCGCGTTCATCCGAACCTGGCAGCGTCGCCGCATGGGCGTTTCTCAACGTAGTTCCCAAAAACGGTTGATTTCCTTACTTTTGGTTTTCCTTCACTTCATACCAACCCAACGGTCCATTTTGAGAAGCCACATGTCTGCTTGAAGGGCCAGTTGTTCTTTGCGAGTGCATGATCCACTCGGCTTGTCAATGCCCACCCCGTGCCCGTGAAGGGTTACGGTTCAATTGGTCGTAACGTTTGTCCAAGGCTTGGTGAGAATGCTAGAGAAGATTTGAGATTGATACGCATTCCAGTATCTGGTGGTGTTCCCCATGCAGTGATTCGGATTCCGGCCTCAAAAAAAGGATCAACTGGTCGTCATTAGATGAATACGCCCCTTCGCGTAATTGCTTTGCATTAAATAATGTTCAGGATCCTTACTACAATTTGGATGACCATCGGTCTAAATTGCCCGAGTAAAGGGGTCTTTTGACCCCGGCACATATGCTTCTACACCTCCAGCTTAAAGGGGATATGTGGTTGCACTGAAGGTGCACTAAGAGTCACCTAGGGCATTCCTCTTCCCCTGGTGCTAGAAGGGGAATCACTGGATGAACGATTTATCATTGAAGTCACCCCTAGGTTGAAGGGAAACAAATGGAAGCAACCGACCACTGTGGATGGACAAAATCCATTTCGCACCACAGCAGAAACCCCGGAATGATGGATCTCCCCTGTAAATACCAACAAACAATGTTTTTGTTTAAGGGTTTCTTAGCTGGTGCGAAATGGATTTCGCAACCGTCCAAACCACCAACTGCAGCACCTAACACCATCGGTCCCCCATTCCCCCGCCCCAACCACCCACACTCCACCCATCAGCATCACCCCAGTCTCAGGTGTCCGGTTCGGGAAAATAAATAGATGGCCCTGGTAGTTGATTGAACCGCCAGGTAAACCAGGAATCGCCCTCTAACCTTCAACCGAATCAACCAAAAAGGACACCTAACTCCACCATTCCCCCTTCCCCCGCCCCAACTCCATACTCCACCCAAACCTACCACCCCATCCAAACCTCCAACTGGCACACCCAACAACTCCACCACGCCCCCGACCCCACCGCCACCACCCCAGTCTCAGGCTCCTGCGTAGTTCTGGTTGATCATCCGGCCCCAGCAGCCAGCTCCGCCCCAGTCTGCCACCGTGGACAGCTCCTGAAGCCCGCACCCACCGGGGGGTCCGGTTGGGCCTAACATGATGCACCTGGACCCCCAAAACTTCTCGTTAAAATCTCTATTTCCCAAACAAACACCCCAAATTTCCGTGAAAAGGGGTTCCCCCCAAAAACCTGGGTCGAGGTCTCTTCTTTTGTGGGGATTTTGAGGGTCCCGACAACAAGCACGGGGGCGAGGTACTTGATTTTGGGGAAGAACAACTTGGCCACTTAGAATCCGGATGCAACAATTGGAGGAATGCCAACCAAGCTCTAGAAACACACGGTGAATTATTTGGAAGCTTCACCTCCATTCGCGGAACTCCCCTGGAAAAAATGTCCAGTAGAGACTGAACCTTGTTAAAACCAACAGGGGGAAATAAAACACATTCTAGCACAATCGTAAGGCAATGGAACCTTGATTAAACACCAAGCTAACCATGGCAAACCAAAATGCGGTACAAGGGGCGATTCGATTTGGGCACGCCCACTGCCGCCAAGAAGAAAACACTAAACACAGAACAGCTACTGTAAAAAAAACAAAGAAACAAAAATTCAATCAAGTCAACAAGCAGGCAAACAAACACACAGACAAACAAAACGAGAGAAACAAACAAACAAACAAGTAAAGAAACAACAAAGAAACAAGAAAGCAAGCAGCAAGCAAGCAAGCAAGCAAGCAAGCAAGCAAGCAAGCAAGCAAGCAAGCAAGCAAGCAAGCAAGCAAGCAAGCAAGCAAGCAACGAAGCAAGCAAGCAACGAAGCAAGCAAGCAACGAAGCAAGCAAGCAACGAAGCAAGCAAACACACAATCAATCAATCAATCAATCAATCAATCAATCAATCAATCAATCAATCAATCAATCAATCAATCAATCAATCAATCAATCAATCAATCAATAAATCAATCAATCAATCAATCAATCAACCAACCAATGAAGAAAGCAAGCAAGCAAAACAAACAAACAAACAAACAAACAAACAAACAAACAAACAAACAAACAAACAAACAAACAAACAAGCACAACGAAGAAAACAACAAACACGCAAGCAGAGACACATTCAAAACACCCATAACAAAATGCACACTCCTCAGAGGACCAGAAGCGAGTGCCCGGGTGCGGCCGGAGAGTGTCCAGGAGCTGCTCGTTGGGGGTGCCTCAAGCGTCTGCGCGAATCCCGAGGGCGAGTGTCCCACCAGGGCTTTTCCTCTAAACACAGGCCGACAGGATACTAAAGGGTTGACAGGACGCGGTTAGGGTAGCAGAAAAACACAGCTGTCGATAATGTTTTGGGGCTTTTGTGCTTCTTGCTCCTTGTTCCTCTTTTGATGGTTTCAACGCCCGCTTTTGGTGGCTGATTGAAAGGGAGTTTCCTGTTGTCATGGTGTTCGCAAGAAAGACATATCGCAACTTCTGTGGGTAGATGATTAGAAGGAGCCAACCCTGTAGACATACGGTGGACAAATCACAAACCGTCTGGGCCCCCTGTTTTCCCCCTTGATGGGAAGCTAAGGGGAGTCACACAACACAACCATGTACAGGACATGGGAAAATCTGTACTTCCGTCCCTTGGGTTTTGCCCCCTTCGCCTCCCTCATCAAACTCACAGATTGGGCATGTAGCACCCATTGTTTCAACCGCCTGCACGGGTTGCCCTGCGCTTCGACATGCTCCGGCCCTGAGCCACAGGCAGGGGTAGTGCAGACCAACAGCTGCCACCAGCTGCTGAAAGCGCCTTGCAGCTCGTTCCCGGAGGTGCTCAGAGGGTAGAACTTTGGAGAGGAAAGGGAAACATCCAAGATCAAGAAACATCGGTTCTGAACTGTCCACAGTTCTGCCCTGAACTTGTCGGAGAGGGAAATCCAAAGCTCGCAACACCGGCCCTGAACCGACCATCCAAGCAGCCGTCAGGAACATTGGTTGATGCGCCCTTGAAATGGGGGGGGCTCTCCGCCCAGTTCTCATTTCCAGCGGAAGTGTGGGTTGCGGGTCCAATGGAAAACCCACTGCTTCCCAACAAGTTAAAGTCCAAAGATCCAATATCCAACGAATATCCAACCAATATCCAAGATCCAAAGATCCAAAGATCCAATATCCAAATATCCGACCAAACAGTTTTAAAGAAGCCACTTCACCCAAGCGTCAGCCGGAAGCCGAGTGCCAGGCTCATCACGGCTGAAGAGAGCCATGAACTCCTCCGTGGGAGGCTGGCCCGGTGCCGAGTCCTCGGAAATCGCAGTCAGCTTCGGTGGACGGAGTCCTACACCACCTAAGAAGCCCTGAAAGGATTCGATTCCCCTATAAATAGCAACGAACAATGGTTTCAACCCTGTTTTCAAAGTGGTGCGAAATGGATCTCGCAACCATCCACAGTAGGCGGCCTTGTGGAAAACTAGAATCGATCCAAAGCAGTGCCGTCTATCTCTGATCAAACTAGCCTGAGTCGGCTGGAGGCACTCGCCCCCTATGATCCCAATGCACTGACCAATTATTCGATGATTTGGGGCGCGTGGGTTGGGACGGAAACGGGCAGGACCAGCAGCTCGTAGCTATGGCCAACCATCACCATAACCCTCTGCAAAGCAAACCCTCTGCTTGAGAGGTGGACCAAAACTGGCTAAACAAGACTTGAGGAGCGGGTGAACGAAAGCTAGGAGTTGTTGCATGAGGTGGGTCGGTGACAGAGTGGATTCATAGGTAGCTTGTGTACAACGAGAGGCCCGGCAAGATTCGTAGGATGCGACACGCAAACGCACATGGTGGCGTGGCAAACCTTGAAAAATGAAAACAACGAGAGGCGTCAGAAGCTGTCTGCAAGCACCTCTGGGTTCTGCATGCTGCGTGTGCAAAGATTCTTGCGAGGTGGTTTACCGAGAAGACTGAGGTCTCAAATGAACAAGCTGAATCGTGGAACATGTAAAAGTTCGTAGCACCAAGTCCAAAACGGGCAAACCGAGACTGCTGAACACTGAGCCACTGCCCGGGGGGGGGGATGGACCAGGGAGGAATCGAGCCTGAGACCCGGGAAGGGGGGGAGGGGGGGGGGGGGTCTAAATAATTGATGTTTTTCAATCTTTTCGGCTCAAATAATTGAAAAAATCAATCTTTCGGCATTTGAGCCCCTTACCTTGCTTACGCAAGGAGAAACTTCAGCTAGCTAAAGCTAGCTTTCGTGATCAGTAGCAAAGTGGCACTGTTGAATTGAATGCCAAAAGGACGACCTTCAAGCAAGTTTGAACAACGCGTGCCCTGGTGAGGAGCCTGAGAGTGTTTGTTTTTGTTGTGACAGGCGAATTCAGGGTCTATCAAGGGGCCACTTCCTCATGCCTTCCAGGGAATCTTCTTTCCAGAAACCACCACAAGAAGCTCAGGGTTCTTTGGGCTGCTGTCGGTTGAGACCCGCACCTACTGCAGTTGGCTACCCCTAGACTCCAGCTCCAATTGGAAACTCCAGGGCTCCTTGCACTTGACATGTCTGGACTGAAAAAAAGGGAGGGCAGGCTCGTCGCCATATGCCAGAACTTCCAGTGGCACCACGGTGACCTTTCTTTTCCACTTCTTGACGCAAGGAAAAACATCCGAGCCGTAAACAGGGAGTCGCTGAGTGACCCCTTGCAAGCCACTGATGGCTTGTTCTTTTGAAAATGCCAAAATGTTCAAAGTTAAAACCCATAAGTTTTGAGTGCGTCACCCTCCAAAAATAGAAAGCATCGGAAACGGCCCACAGGTCCATCGCCAACTTCGGCTACAAAAAACTCCCATTGGGCCCCACGCCAAAAGCACCAGCTGAGTCTGCAGCTGGGCCGCCTCTCGTTGGAAATGTGATAATCGTTGGTTGACTGGGCCTTTGGTTTCGACCCTCACTGGCTCTTCGTTTTTGAACCCGTTGTGCGTGTTGTATTGTTTCCGTGTGAAAAAGGTCAAACAGGGCCCAAAAACAAAAGTACCAGGTGGACCTTGTTGGGGCCATGTCTAAAAATGGACCATAGTGGGGACACCCATCAGGCCAAACAGTCGATTCGCCGGGCTTACTTGTGCTTCAATTCTAAGGCCGCCGTGACCTCTCAAACTCATGGACCTGGAGGAAAGGCATCCGCCTCGGAAACGAACCAACTCCAATGGCAACACCTGGAGGGGAAGCAAGCCAAATGCCATGGGACCGCAAAACAGCGCGGCATTTGTGGAGGAAACCTCCTTTTGAGGGGACCCCGCTTTTGGGTTACACGTTCATCTGTGGGAGAGTATCCACCTCCAAGAACCATGAGGTCAGCTTCCCCTTGGTGGATTGAAATTAAAAGGCTTCAAACTACCAAACGGAGGGCTACCTGACCAATCAACTAAGAACTAAGGGCTAGCTGACCATGGGTTTCCCATTCTATTGGTCTAAGAACCTAGGATATTTGTGGGAGCTGAGTCTCCGTGTGGCACTGTGATGTCTCCTCTTGAGTCCTTAACTCATGGAGAATTCCCATTTTCCGAAGCCATACCCACCACCGCAACAGTTTCTGATTTGTTTTTATTAAACGAAAACAACCTCCATGTGTTCAGTTGCACCCGTGCCCGTGCCCAAAATTACGTCGCCTTAATGGCGGCCGCCAAGTCGAAGATGTACCAGGAATCCCCTGAGTGAACTTGGCCAAGTGCAACTCCACAGTTTGTGCCTGTGTCTTTTTGTTGAGGTCATATACCCCTTTTCAGGTAGGTTCAACGGGAAACCAAAATGAACAACCGAACCCAAAACACAAGATGCCCACGAAATGAACCCTTCAGATTAATGAAAGTCAGGGTACTTATCAGGGGTCAACGTCAGCGGTGGAAGGGGGAGGGGGCAAAGGCCCTAGTCGCGGTAGTAGCACAACTAACCGTTTGCTTAAACATCAGAGGTTTCGTATCAGAGGCTGTGGATATGCAAAAGCCATGCCATGTGAAATCAAGAAAAGGCGGGCATGTGTCTAAACATGCCATTTGCCCAACCATCTTCACTATCTCCGAAGGTTCTCAATGCACTATAGGGTAAGATAGCCACGGCACCAAGGCGGAAGAATCTGGCTGCAGGGTTTGACTCTTGAACCCCCCTTCTGTGGCGAATACAGGAGCCTAGCAGAAGACCTGAGCAACATATAGCCCTCATATTTTTACAATCCCCGGATTCAACCGCCAAACCCCATGAACCACGAATTCGGTCCCGGCCCCTTTCCGAAACCCCAGAAACGGGGGCAGACGCGCGCCAGGTTTGCCCCAAGCAAGCTGAGCTCGGAGCCCCAGGGGCTCTCATTCCAAATCCCCATGTAGTCGATGTCTATCTTGAAGCGCTCCTGGCTTTGTAGGGGAGGTGCGCTCTGCAAAAGTGATGAACCCCCACTAAAAGGGGACACCCCCCTATTAATCAACCAGGGGGTTGGTGGTTTGGGAGCTTGAGTGGCCAACCCAGGTAACCAGGTACACACACACACGCCCCAAATTGAGCAGGCTTCTTGCCTGGCGCCCGTTCAACAAAGTACAAAGATTCCAATCCTTGGGGCAACTCGGATTCGTCACTGCTTCGATCCGGAGAGGTGACCATGCCCCCGGGCCCGCAACATGCCTGGAGCCCACGAAAGGATCACGGTTGCTTGAATAGAAGCTAGTGTCTGAGCAGGTGGGCTGGAAACGGCCAACTGACTTCAGGGCCCAAGCTATAAGGCCAAAGGTTTGGGAAGGTCTTCGAGCTGGCGTTGCGTCGACGGGCCCAGAACCAAGTTCTTCAAGGATGCATCCCAAACCCACCTGCTTCACAAGGATTTGGCTCCTCAAATGGGAACTTAATTATGGGTGCGGATTTATTTTGGGAGTTTTTTTCGTTTTTTTTTTTTTTTGGATTTTTTTTCGTTTTTCGTCCGGGCCAGCAAAATGTTGTATTTTACAGCATTTTCTCGCCAGCATCGTTTTCAACATCCCCCGCATGTCTGACCAACATCCCTAGCATCACCAACAAATCGTGGGTAACAAAATCCAAAAATGTAGCTGGCGGGTTGACGGGGTCAAAACAATAACGCTTCAAACAGGAGGGCATTTCAATCCCAGCAAAAAAATACAAAAAAAAAAAACAATTAAGAAAAACAGAGCGGGGTAGTGATGATTCGAACAGGGGTGCAATTAAATCTCTGCAAAAAGTCTAAAAAGTAGCGGGGGGGTTGGGGGGGGGCGGCAGCCCCCCCATGATGTTCGAAGAATTGATGATTCAATTAGGGGTGCAATTAATTAAATCTCTGTAGAAAATCTAAAACGTAGCGGGGGGGTTGGGGGGGGGGCGGCAGCCCCCCCATGATGTCGGAAGAAGTGGTGATTCAAGTAGGGATGCAATGATTCAAGAAAGGGTGTGATAGAATTTAAAAGGCAGCGGTAAGGTTGGCGGGGGTGGCTTCCCCTATGATGTTCGAAGAAATGCATACATACAGACATACACGGACTACACAGATTACCTCAAATGTCGTATTTTGCAGCATTTTCTCGCGAAATTGGACGCTCGAAAAAGTGATAATTCAAACAGGGGTGCAATTCAATCTCTGCCGGGCCAGTAAAGTGTCGTATTTTACAGCATGTTCTCGCGAAATATACCCCGCATGTCCCACCAACATCCCTAGCATCACCCACAAATCGTGTGACGGGGTCAAAGAAATGATGATTCAAGTAGGAGGGCATGTCAATCCCTGTAAAAAAATATAAAAAGTAGCGGGGGGGTTGGGGGGGGCGGCAGCCCCCCCCACGATGTTGTTTGCAGAAGTGATGATTTGAATAGGGGTGCAATTAAATCTCTGCAAAAAGTCTAAAAAGTAGCGGGGGGGTTGGGGGGGGGCGGCAGCCCCCCCATGATGTTCGAAGAATTGATGATTCAATTAGGGGTGCAATTAATTAAATCTCTGTAGAAAATCTAAAACGTAGCGGGGGGGCGGCAGCCCCCCCATGATGTCGGAAGAAGTGGTGATTCAAGTAGGGGTGCAATGATTCAAGAAAGGGTGTGATAGTGTTCGAAGAAATGCATACATACAGACATACACGGACTACACAGATTACCTAAAATGTCGTATTTTGCAGCATTTTCTCGCGAAATTGGACGCTCGAAAAAGTGATAATTCAAACAGGGGTGCAATTCAATCTCTGCCGGGCCAGTAAAGTGTAGCATGTTCTCGCGAAATTGACACATTTTACACTAGCCCGTCAACATCCCCCGCATGTCCCACCAACATCCCTAGCATCACCCACAAATCGTGTGACGGGGTCAAAGAAATGATGATTCAAGTAGGAGGGCATGTCAATCCCTGTAAAAAAATATAAAAAGCAGCGGGGGGGTTGGGGGCTGCCGCCCACGATGTTGTTTGCAGAAGTGATGATTTGAATAGGGGTGCAATTAAATCTCTGCAAAAAGTCTAAAAAGTAGCGGGGGGGTTGGGGGGGGCGGCAGCCCCCCCCCATGATGGTCGAAGAATTGATGATTCAACTAGGGGTGCAACCCCCCCATGATGTTCGAAGAATTGATGATTCAACTAGGGGTGCAACTAATTAAATCTCTGCAGAAAATCTAAAACGTAGCGGGGGGGTTGGGGGGGGCGGCAGCCCCCCCCATGATGTCGGAAAAACGCCACCTGCCGAAGAGGAACTGGGAATGCAGAGGATGCGAAAAGCCAAAAAGCCACCAAAAGCCGCATAAACGAGCAAAAAGCCTAGAAGCCCAGAAGCCGAGAAGCCAAGAAGCCGAAAAGCCGAAAAGCCAAGAAGCCAAGAAGCCAAGAAGCCAAGAAGCCAAGAAGCCAAAAAGCCAAGAAGCCCAGAAGCCGAGAAGCCGAGAAGCCAAGAAGCCAGGAAGCCGAAAAGCCAAGAAGCCAAGAAGCCGAAAAGCCAAGAAGCCAAGAAGCCGAGAAGCCGAGAAGCCAAGAAGCCAAGAAGCCAAGAAGCCGAGAAGCCAAGAAGCCAAGAAGCCAAGAAGCCAAGAAGCCAAGAAGCCAGAAGCGAAAAAAAATCCAAAAAAAAAAAAAAAACGAAAAAAAATCCTAAAATAAATACCCCTCCCTTAATTATATGCACTGGCCCCTGTGAATTAGGAGGTCTGAATCCGCTTTTGGTTTCCTTTCAGGAAGCGACACATTTGACAGTTTGGGTCACTTTCAGGCTTCCAGTTGATTAGTTCCCATGCCTGAATTAGGCTTCTTTTGGATTACTTCCACAAAGCCAAGTCAGATTCGCGGGTCCTTGATGCACTTCAGCCAGGCCACGTGGTAGAAAATGTTGTCCTCGCTTGCAGTCCAACAAACTGCCGCCATACACCGAGGAGTCCGGAAAACTTGGAGTTGTGCCAAACAAAACGCTGGCATTTGCAAACACATTGCAGGGCAAGGCACGGACAACCACGCAACACAGTTATATGGCTGTGGCTCAAAACAAGTACCAAAATAGCACCTTGGTAAGTGCCACCAAAGACGAAACGCCGCGTAACCCAGCTCTTTGTTTTTGAGCCACACCCATATCAAGACATGCCAAAACATGCAAAAACATACTAACCAACGCATACCAAAACAGGCCAACAGCAACCACGCCATGCTTATACACATACTCACCCGCTTCAACACTCAAGAAACACCAAGACAAGGCCGCCATCATGGACGCCCACAGGCACCGCAATTCCATGGCCCACCTCGCTAAAGAAGGTGCCGTTGCCGATCCAGCCCGGAACACCCCAGGCCTCAGGCAGGAAGCTCACCTGCCTTTGGGGTAGAGGCGACGCAAAGCATCACTTGCCAAGAATCCTCTCTGGGATTTGCCTCAAGCCTCAAATGGTGTTTCCTTTGGGCTTCCGATGGCTTCAATATGAGACGTTCCCTCATCTTGAGGCACATCCAAATGGATGTGTATGTCTTGAGGGCACCCACGTTTCAAGCTTTACGGGAAAATCAAGAGGACGGCCACCATTGGGCCTATCCATGTCACTTCAGCGGCTCAGCTGGCGGGGCACCAGCGCATAGGTCCTGATCTCCGGATTCCGGGCCTCAGTTGGCATCGGAAAACAACCAAAACCATGTGGCAGAAAAAGCAAAAATCGCGGCTTATATATTTATGTGGCTGTGTAAATGGAACCAGGGACTAAAACCTGCGGTCCCCTGGTGCTTAGTTTTGACCCATACCCACATGCGTTTGGCTCTTCCAATCTCACTCAGGTGGAACAGCCCAGAATCAATCTGAACTCCAAACATGTGGGTCGACATGAACCACCGTGGCAAGTTGCAAACTCGTGGCAAGCGTCACTATAGTCTCACCGATCGAGTGGGTTGGCCAAAAGTCCAAACTGTTTGCCACTAACATCGTCCACACCCAAAAGGTTGCAAAGTCCAGGGAGCGAATTCAGGTTCTTTGGCTGTCACTTTCGTCTTGTGAATGGTACTCCAGGATACATCTCTGGTTCATTGATACAAGTGTGTGTCTCAGCTTTTCTGGAAACGAATCCGCATGGAGAGTTCGAGTCCGGCGCCTTGGCTTCCTTCAGCAGCCAGGCCTGGCCATAACTGAGCCGGAATCCAACCCGAGAGCTGTTGGGGAAAAGGGCGCGCCCCTGTTGGTCCCCAACCAGGGGAATCCCAAGGAGTAAATGTAAGATCCCTGAAAGCCGGAACCTTCCCATGCGCGTGGAAGGCTAAAAATGTGGGCAAAAAGAAAAGAGAAAGGGAAAGTGGAAGTCACTGAACAACAGGGCTTCTCTTGACAAAACTACCCTGGGTGGATTCATACATAGATTGTGCAGTTTTGGTCAAGCTTGTAAGTCTGGGCCACAAACCCCACAACGGAACGGCCTTGCCAACACGAGGGTCAAAGAACGGGGGGAGGGCCTGATTTTTGCGCGGCCCTCCTCGTAACTCCCCACTGTGGGATTCGCAGCCTCTGGATTTGGACAGCCCCGGACGGGGGGATCCTTCAATTTTCGGTCAAACACCACCTTTTCCGTATTCACCCTGCAGAATCTGCTGAAAAATGCGGGCAAGTAATGACAATTCCCGGGGGCGTTGCTATAATTTGCAATTTTTTATCCAGAACGTGCATCCGAATGCCAGTGCCTCATAGCCTCTGGAGCAGTCAGGCTCCTCGCCTGCCAAAGGAATGCGCTGCCTCCCCAACGGCCGGCACAGGTTTTGTGCCCGGAGTTCTTCCTATACGAAATGAACAATTGGCCAGCCCTCTCTCCCCAACTCCTAAACCTTAAAGGGGTGAGACTTGCGCATGTGCGCGAGCTGTGTCGGTGGATGTCCAAATACCTGTGCTTCGAAGTGGTTTGGTGTCATCGCTACCAGTTGGCAGGTTGGCAGGTGGCTTTAGACCGACACCTCCCGGAAGAATACTCAATGTGGGAAATCCCCCGAAACTCAGCCCGGTGTCACCTGGCTTATCTTTAAGCTGACATCTCCCGAAAGAGGGTGCCAACTCCAACTAACAGTCACCCAGCTGGGGTACACAGCCCCACTTCAACAACTAAGGCAGCGAGTGCGAAACTGCCAATCTAAGCTCTACACCGCACCTGGGACGGCCTCAAAAAATCTAGCTTCAGATTCGGCCTTTGAAGCGCATGTGCGACGGCTCGGCACCATCAGTCGACCTCATCAAACACCGTCTCGAGCGAGAGGCTTCCAAGCCCCAACGGGAAAACCACACCCACACACCTGATCCCCCAAACCAGGAAAGGAGCCACAGGAACCCGCAGTTATGATCGAAGGGTTCTAAAACTCTTTTTTGTTTGGAGGGAGGGGGGTAGCGGGGTCCACATGTCCCTCCCAAATAGGACAAAGGGTAGGGGTGTGCGCTTTCATGCTTGTCTCTGGGTATCCCTGCCCAGCAACCTGTCTACACAAAGACCCCTCAGTGGGTTGACCCTTTGCAGCGAGCAAAATGCAGCGCGGAACCCACCAAGCGGGAGGACACGCGCACCGACCTGCCGGCTTGCACATGCCATTTTGTCCTCCAGATCTGTCTTCAAACGAGGCGACGGCACGCTCTGCCAGCCTGGGCCACCGAGTTGTCATCTAACCGCACCTCTTGAAACAAAGAAAAGGCACGGTGGATGAGTATGGATGGTTTACTTGCAATATTAGGGCATCCGCCATAGCAGGGAGTGTTCTTGGGTTGTCTTGCCTTTCTGAGAGCCCGCTCCCCAACCGCATAACCAAGTCCATCCAACTGTCTGGGCAACCGCCCAACCCAGATCTTCTCTGAAGCAGTGAAAGCAGTGATGAGCCTCCATCTGTCCGCCTGAGCTGATGCCCTCTTTTTGTGCCAGGTGGCACGCAAGTGCCAGGCGCTCGCGTTGCGTCCGCCTAGCGAGCTCAGTCCGGCAAGTCGGGGAGGTAGGCAACGCCAACAATAAATGATGGCACAATCCGGAACTGCTGGGAAGAACTCTGGGATAACAATTCGAGAGTTTCTCGTCAGCCGGACTGTCAGGCATCTGTATCCAAGGGATCAAAAGAGCGACAAGGCGTTGCTAAGTCGGGGGAATATCTATCATATGTCCAAAGCACAACAATCCAGGGGTATGAACTCCGATACCCCTTGACCCCCCGTGACTCACCCTGCGCCTGGAAGACTGTCCTGGCTGGCACTTCCTTCAGCTCACAGCTGCTGATGGCGAAGCTGCTGCATATTCCATCCTCCTGGACTGGGCAAAAAGAATAAAACATCTCAAAGAGGTTATGCCATCAGTGAGCTACCCGGGCCGCATGGAATCTGACTGGGGGCCTGAAGGGCTGTGCACAATGCACGTTTAGCCTAGCTGCTAATCATAGATATATCCACTACCTTACTCCCCGAGAACCATTCTCAATGAACAATCTTAAGCTAAAAACTAGTGGCAGCACACAATCCGGTTTGCAAAAACCTTGTCGACCTTGAGGGGGGTTGGAGGGGGGCGGGTTTATTAAGCATGTTCCCCCATGAAGTAGTTGGATCTCAAGGGAAAGTCCCAAAGCAGAAGCCTTCAGAAAGACAATGCGCCACTCGGCCTGGAAAATGCTGAGGGCCAGGCAGGCGCGAAGCGCAGCAGCGAGCAACAGAGCTGCCAGGCCTCTCGAGACGCCGAAAAGCTTGGCATGTGGCACTTGGCAACCTGCAGATTGGATCCTGTAGCTCACCAACTGATTAAATAAAGTGTTAAAGAATGGCCTTCATTATGGGTAAGCGTATTTAACCCCCAGGTGAGACAGCTATCGGGCCAAATGTGACTGGAAAGCTGAGGGCAGCAACTCAGTTCTCTGGGCATGTCCGGACTCTGCGCCAAGAAACATAAGACCGGGCGAACGGGTGAGGCAAAAGGCAGGACCCCAATCCTTTCTCCGCCTCATCCTTCTTCTGTTCGACAAGTGAGCATGCTGACACAGAAAGCACCTACAAGGACACACCAAACCCAAAGGGATGATTTTCTTTGATCACCAGACCAGGCCATGCATCGAATCAGTTGAATGCACTTTCTGCAAATCAAAGGTGCTGCCTGCGTGATCCCTGGAGCGGGGATGCCATGAACCTTAGTCTGGGCTCTTCAAAAACGAGCAAGCCCGAAGTTCCTTCCCAAACGGAAAACCCAGTTTCCATTTGTTACTTATTGGGTTTGCATTTTTAAGGGAACTCCTTTCATCTTGGCTCACCGGGAACCACGGGGAACACTGTGATCTTTGCGGGCCCCCATATCTTGACGCATCTATTGCAGTGCCCAGGGTCAGTTGGTTTACTTGCCCTTCAGTTTTTTCATGGGTGTCCTTGGCTACCTATCATTTTGTTAACCAGTTTCTAAGGAGGTGCCAGATGTGGCGTCGCCTCCTTGCAAGTCTTCAGGGCAGCGCCAGCTGTGACAGCGCCGATCTGCACTGCTGTCAGCAGCATGCAGCCTTAAAGGTCAACACTCATTTGTCCCTAAGCCGCATAAGCCCCCGGTCAACATGATGTCCATATGCTTATCGGAATACACCCCTAGCAAATATTTCAATAAACATGTGGCACCTCCAAAACAAAATGCACTTGCCACCCGCAAAGGGAACATGCCGGGGGTATGATTGGTCCACGCCAAACGAAAATAGAGACAGAGAGAGGATGCAGCTAAGGAATACAACTATTGGCGTACCCACCAGCACGTTTTGCTTAGAACGGTAGTCAGTTTCTATCCGGCAAGCACCTTTTTTCTTGGTAGCTGTTGACCCCTCTGTAAAAACTTTCGCCTTTGTGTGTCAAATGGAAATCCACTGTTTCAGCCATCATGTCTCATGCCAAGCCGCGCATATGCACCAGCGCTCTCTCCCACTTGAACTTGAAGGACGCCACTGCGCCGTGGGTCACTTCCGTGGGTTCCAACTTAAGCTGCTGCAAGGTGCGGTACCTTGCGCTCAAGTTGACCCATTGGCAGCCGAAAGGGTATGTGATGTGTGTTAAGGTTGCTTGTTTTTTGTTGGCTTTAAAGGAAACCAAAAGGGAACCAACCATGTTTGGGGACCCCCCGAGAAAAGACACCCCCAAAAACAAATCTGACTTGAAGCCTTTGCTTGCAGCTAAATCGGCCTTCCTGAAGGCATATTCCCAGAAACTGGGGAGGCAAGTGGCTGTCAGCAAGTGCCATGCCGCTCTTGTGCAAAATCTACAGCGGGGTAAGAGATCTGGGCGAGCTACAATAATAAATCGACTGACAACCAAAAATTAAGCTTTCTCTGTGAAAGGAACCTGCGTCCTGTACAGTAAGGTGGCATTGCCCGCTGGTAACTATCATTTTCCTAGATGCAATTGGCTCTGCTCATTCACTTTTCTTCTCACTTGCTGGACAAACACAACGAACAACCCGATTGATTTCCTGTGAAGGGGCAATGCACAAATCGTGTTAAACATTTGCACCCCGTACACTCAGTTTGGCAAAGCTCGCAGGCTTTTTCATGGCCTTTGATGCATTCGCCTTATGTAGAATGTTTTGGCCCTTCAACAACATCCAACCTCGTTTCCCACAAAAAGCGAGCCAAACCGCTAGTACGGTTCAACAATACAAATGCACGAAGGTGCTGCCACACGAAGTGAGCCAAACAAAAACGCGATGTGCCACCACCACCTTCTGCGTTCAACATCAAGCGATCACAAGGCCAACCACCTGCCATAAGGAGGAAGGATTGAACAATCCAGCCACCACGGTGAATGTGGAGGCCTGGATACGTCAAAGACAAGATTTGCGAATGCGTTTTATCGACAACTCCGTCTCCCAAAACATGGCCCCAAAACTAAGGAGAGTTTGTTCCCCCCAAAGCTGGCCCACTTCGTCCCTTTGACCTCGCCATGTCGGCAGATCCCATCCGCCGAGCAGCAGCTGCAAGTCCACCAGCCAGGGCCCGTGCGCCAGCAGCCCGTTGAAGCTGACACAGTCCTTGGACGGGGCGCAACCGCCGGCCGGGCCGTCTCGTGAAGCGGATGGATGACGCAAACCTCCTCATGGCTTATTTTGAGTGGGGTAGGACGGTATGCCCCTCATAGGTGTCCTTTGGTGACGGTCCCGAAACTGGGTCGGGCGAAAGCATACTACGCAAGAGGTGATTTGTCCCATGTGGCAAAGAGTCATCGAGCGCCAAAAACAAATGCGGCTCGCAAAGAAAGCGGACCCAATTTGCATGGCTCTAAAGGCACAGAAAGGTAAACTACCACGAAAAGAGAGCATTTCCGGAAACAACCAAGTGGACAAGATCAGCAACCCAGGAAGAAGGACATCGTTGCCATTCGATCAGCGACAAGACTTTGCCCCACAGAAACACATCTGCGCTGACTGCCTACTCCTAAGTTTGATGCAATTGATAGCGGCTACGTAATTGGAGTGGGGCTCTGGGGTACTCTAAAACCAAAACTAGCATGATCATAGGAGTCACATGTTAAATAGATATGGTTCAGCCCCTTAAATCATATTATAAATGCTGTATGAACCATTGCTTCTTGACTCAGGGTTTCTCCCATGGAGAGTCCCATGAGGCATGAGCTCAGGCAAGAATTCATGCAGGCGTGTTTGCTAGGCCTCAAGACTCCTGCTTGCACCACAAATGATCAAACACAGAAACATCCCCCTGACTTTTCACATCAATAAGCACGGGGCCAAGAAAGCAAGCGGATACTCAACAAGGAACTCCTAGCTTTTCCCGACCAACCAGGGCCAATCGCAACTTCATCGTTCAAACCACAGGCCTCCTAAACCTCAGGCAAGCCACGCCTCCATTTGATTAAGTCCCCAGGAAAAAAATGAGAAACTACATCCAGTAAACTCGATTCCCTTTAAACCCAACAGAGGGTTATTTTGTTCGGTGTTTGTTCGGAGAAAAACAACACATAGGGGTTATCTTGTTCATGTTTGTTCGAGAGAAAACAACATATTCATCTCTTACAAAAAATATTCATCAGCAAATCGAGGCCAACTGTCGGGCACGGGTTCCTGCCTTCACCAGCGCCAGGTGTTCCATGCGCTCGGCTGCAGCCATGCCCCGCCGCCAGCTGCCGGCGTCGGACGCGTCGGCGGCCAAGGTGTTGTGCAGCGCAAGGCTCGGGGCCAGGCGACGCTGCTCCAGGCGGGCGGTCTACGGATCCAGCGCCAATTTCTAAGGGATTTTGTATTACACCCTGGGAATACACCCACTGGGTATTCACCCCATGCAGGCATATTTCCGGATAAAACCGTGTTATTTTGAACCATTCTGGGTCATGTCCCAAGGGTGTAATCCCGGGGTGTAATACAAAAACACTCAGGACATTAAAGGAGGGCAAAGACAAAGGCGTCAGGTACCTTCCCACCCTTTTTCCATGGAACCTGGCGTTTGGGAAATGGTCCCCTAAGGAAAATGGCCCAAATCGTGTTCGGGTAACCCGTAGTTGGTGGTTTGGATTCGTGTTTCGGGAGTTTTCTTGTAGGGAAAACTAGCCCCATCCTCTGCGCACGTTGTCTGGTGTTTCATACTTCGCCCACCATAACTTCACACTCCCTAGTAATGGTACCGAAACACTTCGCTTTTGCAGCCCCTGCTAAAAATGAACAGAACCCCCCCAAAAAACAAACACCTAAGCCCTTGCCAACAACAGTGAAGATAGCAAATGACATGCCGAAGGAGACCCCATGCTGACCGCTTTCTCCGAGGCACGAGACGTGACATCACTTGCCACTGGCCCTGACACGCGGTGATGCCCGCGCTGCAGGCTGTGTGGGAGACTTGGAGCTTCCGACGTGGCATTCCTCAAAACTCGATGGCAAGGGTCTAAACGTTATGCGGGAAGAGGACATGGGAGAAGCCTCCGTGAGTCACAGGGTTTTGGTAAGAAATCGAAAGTGAGTCCATGTCCCTCCCAAGTGGACCATGGACTTTTCCACACCACGGCCAGCGACTCTTCATCAGTATTGGATCACGATGGTAGCAAATGATACGTTAAGGTCACCCGACTTGTCTGCCAACAAGACGCTGCCTGTTTAGATGATCCTAGCTTGTGGCCGGGTTCCAGAAAGAGCGTTCCAACTAGATTTCACATCAATTCCACGAGGCAATGTGAAATGAAAAACACACACGTAGGAGACTCCTCGTGTTTTTCGCACGCAACATGTTTCTCCAGCTCAAGAATGTGACGGAGCAGCCTGACTCCCCCAACAGCTGTACAAGCAAAAGGCTCACCTTTGGATCGAAACCTATGGCTTTGTCACATCGTCGCTGTTCCTTGAAACTCCCTACCAAGAGACATGGGTAGCCCCTCCAAGATCCAACAAAAACATAGGCCAATACAAGCAAACCAGGTAAAAGGCTGCCCACAATGCAACCCAAGAAGCCCAAGATCATCAGTGGTCGTTTCAGGGAGGCCTCATGTTTAGGGCCGTGCGAAGTTCCACAGTGCCCGAATTCCATCAAGCTGGGCAAACTGCTGTAATTCTAAAACCAGATATGAGAGAACCCCATCCCAGCACCAAAGTCAGGGTTCATGGGTGGAATCGCTGGTTTTTATACCCGGGCTGATGTGCCCGTTCAATTTTGCTCAGAAATCACTTGGGGTGTGTCCAAACTGGAGTTTTGGGGCAACCGTAAAAAAAAGGAGCCGATAATTTGGGAGCCGCCTTTTTGGGCACTCCTTTAAGCAAGCGTCCCTGCAGCACATCACAGGCAAAGCGCCAGGCCGACCCGGAACATGCGTGGAGCAAAGCGCTGTGGGCGATTGTGTCCTGGAGAGTTAAGCCCGACTTGGATCTGCCCAAGAGGTATGGAGGTATGATGGCTGCGGGACCCCCAAAATGGTGCTTGTCCTTTTGGTTCCACACTTTGAAACCAGCAAACATGTGTAAAAGAAAAGAAGAAAAGGCGGTGAATTTTGATAGGGGTCCTTTCCAGGGCATTTAGCTTGGGATTTAGGTCCACCACTTTTTGGGGGTTCCTTACCCCCCCCCCAAAAAAAAAAATAAAAAAAAAAAAATAAAAGCCACTTGCATAAGGGCCTTGTCGTGATTGTGAACAGTGCGCATCGTTTTTTTTTGGCCAAGGGAGATTGTGCAGGGTTCGATTGTAACGAACAGACCGCTCATTCAACCGGCAAACAAATGCGGATTGAGCCCCCCCTCCCCACTTGTCCACTTGTAGCCAGGTTTGGGGAAAAAAATATTAGGGTACCTCACGGGATACCGGGATACATTTGGACCGCCCAGAAAACATCGATATTCAGGTGATGTGGACGATGCCCTTGGATTTTGCAGGTTGTCCTATCTTGTTGGATGTGGGGGTATCTTTCGGGTTTGGTGAATTTTAAGGGGGAACCGAGCACCGCCCCAGTTTTGTCCTGGCGCGCGCGTGTCGAGCTTGGGCCTTCCACGGGCAGCCTGGGATGGAAGGGGGGGTTCCGAGTCCTATTTTGAGACAAGGGGCACGGCACTTTCACACGGCTCCAACCGGCGATGTCCTACTCGTAACAATCACACCCAAAAAGGAAGTCCACAATTGCCATTTAAGCAGTTTCCCTCTACTTGGTCAGGGATGGTTGTCCACTTCCCCCAAGAACCAGTGATATTTTTCCCACACCACACAATCAGGGTTGTCACACCCGCATAGGTCCCTTGCAACTCCCTTCCCGAGTGGATTGGCCAATGGTCCTCCCCAAAGTCAAAGTGACCCAAGTGTCCCCCTTGTCCGCCCCAAATAGACCTGACTACTGAATACAATACCCCTGACCACAGCTCATGACAGCAGGGCCCCCAATCAGCCATGGTAGATTTCGCTGTTGCCTCGATGTTCAATGATTCTCTGGGGTGTTGCGCGATTTTCTCTTCATCGGTGTGTCTCAAAATTGGCCTCCACGTAGGTGGTTTCCTTTGGGTTTGCTTCTCGTCCCCTATTTCACCCCCACAGCCACATGTTGCCTCACTGCCCCTCATCTTTGCGGAGCGGCCACAGCAGGCGCAAGCACTGGCGCCATCGAGGCCCGCCAGAGGCCAGCGCAGTGATGGCAACGTTGCGGGCGATAGCGTCCAGGGCAAGCCTCCCCCCCACCCCCCCCCCCGCTGCGGGTGTGCTGGTGCGGGTGCGCGTGCGTGCGCACCAGCAAGCTGGAGTGTGGTGTGGTGTGGTGTGGTGTGCTGGGGCCCTATTTCGAGAAAAAGCGACATATCCTCAGCGCCCCAACAATGTGAGCTCCAAGCAGCCGGTCAGCCGCTGCGCCCCGCATGACCTTAGTGAATTCAACAATGGAAATCCAAGACAGTCCCCCAGGGACTTGCAGAAAGCTGAGGCCTTGTTGGGGGATCCCTCAGAAAGGAGGCGGGTAGGCCAACGCAAGGCCAGCTTAGTTGCCGAAAGGACCCCGAAACTAACCTGAACGTTAACCTGACCATTGTCTAGGTCCTCCAGTAGAGAGGTTAGAATAAGGGTACCCCTTTTTTTCTGTGGTTTATTTTAGCAGGGGGACCCTCGCTAAAAGGGCACCAATTGCTGGGTAGCTGGGGGACCTGACCATCGTGGCAAACTCAACGCGGTCGGCCACACACTCTACGCCTCCGCGCCAGGCCGCCGCCGCAGCAGCACGCCACTTGGACCTCGCGCCGCAGGCCTGGGCCGCGCAGCTGAGTGGCACCAGGGCTGGTGCCGCGAGGCCCTCGAGGGCGGCGGACCAGTTGGAGCCTAGCCAGGTACGTCAACTGAGTAGAAACACCTACGGAAATTGCCCGTTTTGGGGAAATTTAATTGACACCTTCTCTTCTAAAATGACGCCAAGGAGGGTTTGTTTGGATTACCCTTTTGGGCTTCACCCCCCCCAAAAAAACAAAATGGCCCTGTTGAGGGGTTACACCTTCTGAAAAGGCCAAGGCGGCTTCTTGGGCGCCTGCTCGGTGAGTGGTGAATACCGGCCTTGGCAGAACGCCTGGCTCAGAGCGTCCGCTGCGCGGGCCCGGGCCGTGGCGAACGGCGTCAGCTTCAGCGCCACCCAGTGGCAGGCGTCACGCCACGCGTCGCATGACACCACGCCTCGGGTGGTGTGGTGGACAGGCAAAACTGGTAGCAAGATACATCCTACCCCACCTAAATCAGCTGCTAGGTTCACTTGGTAGGTGAGTATCAACAGGATGCCGTACAAGATACATCCTACCCCACCTGAATCAGCTGCGAGGTCCACTGGGTGGGTGATTGCTTACAAGTTAACTGGCATGCGGGACAGGGGTCGCTGCGTTGTCCCGTCGCAACTGAAGCCAAGCATAACGGCTTGAAGGTGTATGTTGGTCGAATGGTCGACATGTTTGTCCACAAGAACCATGAGTTTGCTAAGGTCGTGTCATGTCATGTAACGAACAAATCTACCCACTCATCCTGTGCCCGATTGGCCCAGTGTCTTTCGGCACCCGGGACTTGGCACGTTCCTAGTTGTTTGCGTGGGCGACTTCAAGCAGAGCAGACTAATTTGATATTGCTGAAGGCTGGAGGCTCATCAACTCCGTTCTGCAGATGGAGGAGCCGCGCTCGTTGACGCACCATCTCGGATGTGAGCACGAATTCCGCTCGGCAACCCACCAGTCAAGGCAGTCCCTCGGAACTGAGGTTCGGCCCTGGCCGGCTTGCAGCTGAAGAGGTCAGCAAAGGCGAAGTGAGGAAAAATCCTCAAGTACAATGAATCCTGTTTCATGCGTGCATTGACCGCTATCTGGCATTTTGCCAACCAAAGTTTCCCAAGGCTCTTCAGCCCGTCGAGACACCCTTCCTTGAATGAAAGCAAGCCGGAATTCGACGAGCTGGCCCAAAAGGTGCAAAAGTATTATTGATTTTTGATTGACCCCAGCTGGTATCCTTGGATGGGCCCTCTGCCCAAGTCCTAAACGCTTTCCACGCTGCCCCCGCCCCTAGCGCCTCAATCCCCCCCGCCTGCCGCGCAGCCCAGCACGTCCAACTGCAGCTGCGTGGCCTGGACGCCCGAGCGACAAGAATCATCTTCCCCTTGGCTTTGTGTCGTGTTTTTTCGCCTGTGGGCTGACTTTGTTGCTCTTTGTGTTTTTGTTTGGGGGACACTGCTTGCTTTGGTTGTTGTGTGGTCCTTCTTCTCTTTTCCTGTGGGGGGGGGGGTCCTGTTTCTTTGACTTGTGTTGTGGGAAAACACGTTTTAGGCTTGCTTCAATCCAAAAGGAAAAGGGAGGGGGTCTGGGGAAGCCTTCTTAGGTTGGCCTAAGGGGAAATAAAGAGGCCAGCTTATTTGGGCGTTGCCATTCTTTGAAGATACCCAGCCAAAAGCAAACATGGCACTTGAAAGGGGCCCGGAAAACAACTGCCTCTAGCAAGGACCCTCTTTCAGATTCTGCACATGCACACTCATTTTTGGTGTAAATCCAGCCCAAATGGAAGAAAGAAAGCCACCACCGCTGGAGGTCTGGGGTTCACATCCAAAGCTAAATCAACATTGAAGGGGCACCTGAAATAGCACGAAGCAAAATGCAGTAGCAAGTCATGTTTTCACTTTTGGTCTTGGATGGTGAGAGGGGCAACCAAGCACCCTCACTGACATGTGTGTTGGGCAGTGGGCTTTCGGTTGCTAGGTGGATGTCTTCCGTTTTGGTTGGGCGGGCTGCCAAAGGATGATCCTAGTGGATCGTCACCCGATTTCAAGTAGAGGTTGTACCTGGCCAACCACTTAGCAAAGAGTAGCAAAACGGTCGATTCTTCAACCATTGCACGAAGGACACCTCCGTTTACCGTGGTTTCTAGTTGGTGCCTCACTTGCATTTCGGGGATCAGTTCCAAACACCAAACGATAGGAAAAACGTGGCTCCACAGCTCCACATTTCCCTGTTCCATGCCACTTGCCCAGACAGGGAAAAAGGAGTTGCCCCTTGCCCGTCTGATTGTTCGCTTCAAAGAGAAATCAGGAGAAAAACGTCTTGCCTTCTTGTTGGTTCATGTTCAAGTGACCAAACACCACGGAGAAACAAGGCACTGGGCAAATTGGCCAATTGGGGTTGCAACGAAGGAAAACTACCGAGTTCCCAAAAACAAGGACAAATAACGGTGGATGTCCTAAATACTGCAAGTTCAACACTCACATCCAACAAACAAAAACAGTGGCAACATGAAGAGCAGTAGGGGGTTCCCTTTTGTCTGAGTGATTCTCAAACAAAAAAATGCAGCCCTGGTTGGGCCTTCTGTTGGCTTCCCATTGCATTTGGGTTCTTTTGTCAAAATGTGTTGGACCCCAGGTTGGGCTTGCTGTTTCCCTTTCAGCCCATCCGAGCAGCGCCCGAAATTTACTCACTTTTGGTTCGGCCTTACTATGACCCTTGTTAAACCAGGTGGTAGAACCACTGACCAAAACGGCCAATGGGAATCGTTCTTGGGCGTTTATCTGAAAATGAATCGACTTGGGTGTCTTTTGCAGGGAGGAACCCCCAAAATGGTTGGTTTCCTTTTGAGTTCCCGTGAAAACAAAAAAAAAGGCACCAACCCCAAAAAAGACGAGCCGTCGACCATCGTCGACCCCAACCCGCGCCTCTGCGCCGGCCAGCAGGCGCCAGGCGCACTGCCAGGGTGCCGTCGCCGCCGCCACCCCAAGGCCAAGGCTCGCGTGGCTCGCTGGGGGTTCCCGCGGAACGGAGGCGCCTGGGGAAACCACGTGGCTGTGGGGTATGTTTGGTTTAGGGTTGGCTGCTTTAGGTTTTGATTTGATTTTGGGGGCGATTTGTGGTGGGTTGGATTTACTAGAGTTGGTTTAGGCCGGGTCGATTTTTGTTGAGTTCCACTTTTGGGGTGTTTTAAGCGGAAACCAAAAGGAAAACCATGATTTTGGGGGCTTTGCTTTGAAACGTGCCAACATGTGCCAGGGTCACAAAAGAAGGGAGCCCTGTCCGGAAGTCTCTCTCAGAGATTCAAAGGTCAACTTGAGCTATCCATCCCTGCCCTTCCCTTCAACGCTCTAATTGGGCCATGGGGGCTGAGGGCCTCCAACAGCCCAAAGGAAACCCTACCCCTTCCTCAAAGCTGGCCCAAACCACCCCGAACCAGCCATCTGGTATCTGGGCCATCCACCCCCAAAAAAAAAACAGCTGTTAGGGAGGGGCAAAAAGACGTTCCCACAACATACCAAACAAGTCCAACTCGGGGAGGGACAAAGACCGTAGGGGAATAAGTTCCGTCCAGGTGGACCGACTCTCCCCCAAAAAAGAAAAGCGGCGGTCGCTTCTCAGCCGAAGATCTCAGGGATAAGGTCACGGGCCAGGGCCCGCCACTGGCCAGCGCAGTGTTCAGGACCACCTCGTTGACCCGCACCTCAAGCTCGGAACGCCGGAAACGGGCACCGCTCGGAGCCAACCCCGGGAGACTTGGAACCTTTGCGAAATATGGACCAAAAGAGAAACTAAGAGCACTACCCGTCACTTGACTTGTTCTTTTTGTGGGAAATCTGGTGTGATAACCTTGGGACCTTGGCTCTGGGCAACGGTTGGCCAGCGAGGGACTCACTGACATCTTCCAAAGACGGTTCAGAGCCAAACCACGGAGCAACCAAATCACCCCGCCCGAAGGTTTTCATTTTGCGGTTTTGGGCGAACACGAAGTAGCCCAGGGAATCAAAGAGGTACACGTAATCCACGAAATACCAAAAGAACCCAGTCCCAACGCACAATGGAGAAGGTGCTGATGACCAGGTTGTGGGAGTGACAGTTGAAGAAGATCAGGTTTGGGAAGGTTAGGATATGGTTGCAAAAGAGTAGCTTTGAGGGACAGGCCCAAGGACACCTCGACGGCCCACCGAACACCTCCTACCCCCAGAGCACCGCGGCACCGCAAAGTCTTTTGCGCTGACGAAGAGCAATGCCAGGGTATGGCGTTCGCGCGTGAACCCGAGGGGAACTTGACGGGAGTTCCCAAAACTTGAGCCAAACGGCCATTCGGCCGTTTTGCCACATGAAGAAACAACACGTGAACAAAACACACCCCCCTCATCCGATATCTGGACGAGAGAAAGGATGCGAGACAGTTGAGTTCACGACGAAAGGGACCAACCAAAAATGCCGGTGTCAACTCAGAGGTGAGCCAAACGGCATCACCTGGGCCCCGGTTAAAATCCCGCCACCACCCCGAATTATCGGGGCGACAGGATTATTTGACGAGTGGACCACATGAGTGAACAAAGACATATTGGAGGAACCAGACGAAGATTCCTCTCGTGCCGTTCATGCATTGTCATGGGACGACAACATGCGGAGGGGGATCCTATCTGGATCACCGCGCCTCACTGCACGCCGTGAAGCGGTTGGAGGAGTAGTCGAGTTGGGAGGACATTAGAAAAGGAAGCTCCGAAATTGGTGTGAAAATATCCGGCTACGGCCGGCCCGGCACTTCTAGTGCGGTCACAGCCTCACACAGGATCGCCAGGGGAACCGTCTCCGGCGTGCACGGCAGCGGTGCGGGAGGGACACGAACAACGCCGGATCAGCGGTACAGGGCAATGGAGATCATCACCCCTAGCAGCGCCGCACGGGCGAGAGGAGGACCAGCGCGGTCGCGTTTGTCGGCGACACACGTACTATCCTCGCCCTTCTAAGGCGGATGCTGATTGCGGTACCCGTCTACCACCCTGAACCGGGCTCTTCCCGGTCCCTGGGCGCGTCGTCTCTTCGGCGTCCACCACGGTCACCCCGATCACCTCCTCCATCCCGACGGCGATCCTCACCACCACCCCTATGGTGGTCACCAGCCGGAGGTCGGCGAGGCGGAGGGGGATCTGATTGGTGACGTCGGTCATCCCTGCGCCGGTCCCGGTGGCGATCGCGCCGGTCATCGCCCGGGTCATCACGTCCGCGGCGCTCATCTCGCCCCGGGCCGCGCCTCTCGGAGGTCTCCTCATGACGTGGAGGAGGTCGGCGATCATCGCGTCGGCCTCCGCGGGTGTCCCTGCCACGATCATCCCTTTGTCGGGGCGGGCCGGGATCCTCGCGTCCACCTTTGCCAGGTCGATGTTTTCCTCGACCCTTCCCCTCACCCCTAGGACCGCGATGATCCTCGCGGGCCCCAAGCGCGGTCCTCGACCGATCGTCATCTCGGTGGGGCCGCGACTCATTTGCCGCACGAGTGGTCCGAGGCACACCCGGGGGAAGCTCCCACTCGTCGTTGTCATCATCACGCGGATCATAGCCGCGATGGCCGCCCAAGGAACCGGTGGCATCCCGTGGTGGGGACGCAGGAGTTCCGGGACCGCCTGATCGAAGACGAACTCGGGGAGTCGCGTCCTCGCCGGTGAAAGGATCCTTCTGGGTGTAGAAACCCTTGGTCCTGCCCCTTCTCTCCCCACCTTCCACACCGCCTCTCGCGGGGCCCGGGGATGGGCGGGCAGGCTGGGCCATGCTCTTAGAGCTGGGTTGCCCGCTAGGCGGGACCTGAACGCCCCCCTGCCCTTTTTCGGGCGCGGGGACCCGACCACGAGATGTCCTTCTGGCCTTGGGTTGGTCGGACTCACCCTCCAGCTCGGACTCGGTGTCAGGGACACGAGTATTGATGGCCATGTCCTCTTCCTCAAACGGATCCCCAGTCGTAGTAACGCCTGCCGCAATGGGAGCGGGAGGAGGAGGAGGAGGAGTTGGCACAGCATCGCCAGAACTGACGCCTGCATGCGGCACCACGGGAGTCTCCGGTTCTACCGGGACAGGCGGCGCAGGAGGAGCCGGGGGCGGTGGCGGAGGGGGAGGGATCTCCTCCTCGTCGTCGCCCATGGGCTCGTCAAGGTCGTCAGGCTTCTCGTCATCTTCGTGCGAAGAACCATCCGATCCCAGCTCATCCTCCGCTGATCCAGCAAAGTCGGGCTCGTCTTCGTCCTTCACGCCGGGGCCTGGTGTAAGGCGAATTCCGGGTCGATGGCGATCGCGGGGTCGGAAGCGGTATTTCCTTGGTACAGGGTCGGACAGCTCCTGTTTGATGTCATCCTGGGTTTGAGGACGGTCGGCCAAGCAGGTGTCGTAGGCAACGGTGGACGTCCGGTAGATCAGATCGTCCATACTGCTGAGGTCGTTGAGGGTGTAGACATATCCCTTCTTAATGCCTTCCCGCATCGTGTCCATAGCTCGTTTGAGGCGCGCGGCAGGATCGAATCCGGCCTTTCTCCGCATGGCCTGCAATATCCCGCAGTGCTGTGCGAGCAGCCTCACCTGGAACTTGAATCCCTCCCCGGACACATCGTTGGGGAGTATCGGAGAAAGGTGTCCTGTTCTCAGCCCAATGATATGGGCCTCAAGAATGTAGTAGGACGTGTAGAAGCCGCACCGGTTGGCGTTGAAGTTTGCGGTGGTTAGGCGTCTGCCCCACTCAGCCGCATATCCCTCATATTCTTCGAAGAATTCGGGGACGGAGCTCCCGTTGAAGGCCAGACCCCTTACCAGGATCGCCTTTGCCACCCACTCTTCCACGTTGTTGTCGACCGTGTCACGGTATTTGCCGTCAAGGATTTCGTCTCGGAGCGAGTCGTGAAGCTTCCGGAAAATGCCATCCACGTCCTCTTTGTCAAGGTACTTAGGAGGCCGCATCCCAGACATCAACAAGGACCGGGCATCGACGGCGGGACTCTGCGAGTAGAGGGCCATTCCGATGGCGTTGGCGTCTGAGTTGTTTGTTCCACAGAGCGGGGACGAAGCCCTCGTATTTTGCCAGCCAGGGAGGAACCAACCCGTCAGTGCTCGCTATCGTGCGAGGGCCGCCGTTCGTGTCTCCGGTGGGCAGGACGCCATCGTAGAAGATGGGAAGGTAGCAGGCGGTGCACAGGTGAGCGCCGACCGGATGGGCCGTCATGCACCTATGGCATGGAACGGACACCACCTCGCGGACATGTTCCGTCTTGGTGATCTGATGGTACTTCTCCATCTCGTCCCGACACTTCCTCGGGTTATCACTCAAGGAGTTGAGGAAGTTGGGCGGATAGCACCAAGGCCTCAGGTAAATGATGGAGTCCTCCTTGAAGTAGACGCATCTCCAGTACCCGATCGCGATGTTCTCGCGCGACGCAAAGGTACCCTGACGAGTAATATGCATGCCCCCATTTTCCATGGAGAAGAAACGTGCGTTGCTGTCGGTGATGCGGTCGACAGTGTCGTTGGGGCACTCTCCGTGATCGCGGAGGGATTGATACTCATCCGGCCGAGAGGGAAGGAGCTCGATCAGAGCTCGCCCACCCCGAATGATCGCCCCACGTTCTACGTAGAGCCGATACATTCGGAGAGGCACCACCTTGTAGAGCGTCTTAGGAACCACCTTGGAGGTGATAGGAAGACAAACAGGGCTCTCGTAGAGCATGTATTGGTATCGTTCACGAAATGCCCGGTAATCAGTGTCGGATCCGATTTCAAGCGACCTTACCGCCGCTATGCGGGCGGAACCAGGCAGCAACCGACGCTCCTTGTCACGAATGACGGTGATGATGATCTCGAACATTCCCACCCCATCCTCGAGAAAGGAAGACAGGAGGTATGAAGAAAAGGCATCCTCGGACTCGACGCTGGTCCCGAAGTAGTGGCTCAGGAACCTCTTCAGTTGTATCACCGAAGTAACGTTCCCTTGCCCGCTGGCAGACGAGGCCTCCAACTCTGGGTCCTTGACTGCACCTGCATTTCCAGGCTGCACAGCTGTTCCACGGAGCGCGTCGCGTATTTCCGCGCATGCTCTCCTGTAGTAGTGCGAAGAGGCGCCCGTTCTACCCTTCACCTTCTGACGGATCTCGTCGGCGAAGTAGTCCAGAAGCTCCTCGGGTGCGGGAACAATGGCCTGGATCATCAGGTCAGGATCACTCTTGGTCGGGAGGATAGGCCCTGCCCTGGATCTCACTCCCATCTCCAGGAATCGGGCAATGTCCCCGATTTTGGCGCACAGAGTAGCGATCGTGTTTCCGATCCTGGGGGCGATATCTTCGCCTCTCCTGGCGCCGAGGATGACCACGTTTTTCTTGATGGACTCCTCCTTCAGCCTCTCGAGGTTCCTCCGGGTGCCATCAGTGCCTTTCACCGCGCTGAGGCGGAGAACCGCAGGCTCCGGTTTGTCCGGTCGCACGAGCTGGCCGTCAGGAATCTGGTCGAAAATGCGCGAGGCGGACTTCACTGCTGGGACATTCCTGTACTGATCCGGCACGCTGTAAAAGGCGTAGGCGAGAGTGTCATGCGAGGATGTCTCCCAGTACGTGTACTCCTCGGAATCACGCGGGTCACCGACGACGCGACTCACGGTCCTCAGCTCGGCCAGAGCACGCTCCGCCTCGAACTGCGATCCGATGGTCGTGGGCAGCATGGCCCTCTCCTCCTCCGTGCAGTCGACGTATATGAACTGACCGGTATGCAGATCTCTGGGCGCGGCGAAGGGCCCCGCAGTGTCATGAACGCCCAGTAGAGTGCTCCTCGCCTCGACCTGGCTAGGGAGCGCATCCGCAGGAGGATGGGCGGGCTCGGCAGGGGCATCAGGGGCTTGAGTGGCAGGCGGAACAGGGTCGTCCTTCTTATGCTCAGAGGCCCCCGTGGCGGTTGTTCCCGCTGCCTCTCCTCCAGCCACCACCGGTTTGTCCCGGGGCACATCCATGTCAACGTCCTCACCAGCATCGCGAGCTTCTTTCTCCGCCTTCTCCTTGGCCTCTTTGATCTCGCGTGCAGTAGGACGTCGATAAGCCGGCCAGGGGATGCCCATGATTTTGTCACCACGGGTAAAGGCGGACTCATCTCTGCGAATGATAACCGCCCGATCTTCACGCGATCCAGACATGGCCAGAGGACCACACATGGACCGGAAGACCTGTGCGACCGATTGTGCCAGGCAGTCCGGGTACTCCCCTCTGAGCGCGGTAGTTCGCCATGTGTCAGGGATGTTCGGCTCCAGCTTGTTGCCACGATCGTCGACGCGATCGAGCTCACCAACGATCTGGTGGAATGGTAACGAGCCAAGCCTGGTCTTGCGGTGAGCGGCGTGGAGGCAGTCATAGAATGTCCTAATCTTTTGCAACCCAGCCACAGCACCGGCCACGTGCGGGTGAACATGCCCCATCCTCCAGGCGGTCGCCAAGGCCATATCAAGGCCGGCACGGACCGCGGAGAGCTGGGAGTTAAGGTCATAGGCGTTCATGTACTCTGCCGTCCAAAAGACGTCATCCATGGGAATGACCTCGCCGTTCCTGGAATCGACCATTCCGAGTCGGGTCCCGTCGTGCACCATTGCATCGCACCGTGTCCTGTTCGGATACGAGTTGGAATTCCCAAGCGGTTGCTTGGCTTTTCCGAAGATGCCGGTGTGGTGGTCGCCGGATTCACCCTTTCGGGTCACGAACTTGGAGTCGATCTGATCACGAATCTCCGGCGGGTATTCAGGGGGAACGATCGTTTCCATGACCTTTGTCCATTCGTCAGCCTCGGTTCTATCCGTGGCCTCCTTCCCGAAGTGGACATACTGGAACTGTCTGGGGCCATGCACAGTGCATTTGTCTGCATATGCGTGGGCCCAGTCAACCAGCGTGGCGCGTTTGGCCATTTCACGTTGCCCATGGCGGTCATTGGGGATGGCAGCGTTCAGCGTCCTCGATTGATCACCCTGCTCTTTAGTCACCTGGTCCGAGTTCCTCGCCTTGTTTGCGTAGCTGGCCACGATCGGCTCGAAATTTTTCTCTCGAGCAGCGATGTGGTGAAGCACGAACCTGTCGGGCCGGGTGAACGCCTCGTCGAGGGAAATCGACCCTCTCTTGGGCTCCGTGTCGTCTCCATAGTAGTTGGGATTCCGCTCTTCGGGTTCCTCAAGCCCGCCGTGCACTGGATCCTTTGACTCGGTGGCGCTAGCTCGGACGACCCTGTGTCGGGACGATCTCCGCTGAGCTTTCCATGCCTCAAGCGTCTGAAAGGTCTCCTGCGAGTCGGGATCATAATACTCGCCATCGGGGGTGATGGTATATCCCTCAACGGAGACCCCCGCGTCCCCGGTGGAGGTGCGGGCATCGGGGTCCACCTCATCGAACTCCGAGAGATCCTCCTTTGTCGGAGGTCCTCCCGATCCAGTGCTCCCCCCTACCTCCATTGAAGCAGCAGTGTGGGGATCGACGCCTGGTACGTCATCAGTCGTTTGATCAAGGGTCTTCATGAGGTCTTCGAAGCTCTCCACATCATTGCCTCTGATACCGACCGGTTTGGTCACCGGCGCTGCGGGCGGCCCACCTTCAGGGGTAGGAGTCGGGACAGTGGTGGGGGCGGCCGGTTCTACCGGCGTGCCACGCCAGTATGCTATCTCGGCGTCAACATCCATGTCGTCATCCTTCTCCTCGACGGTCGGGAGCGTGGGGACGTCCTTCCTTTCACTTCCCGCTGGCTTCTTCAGCTCCTCAGCCTTCTTTTTGGCCGCCGCCGCGGCCTTGCGAGATGCCTCAGGCGTCGCGAGGCGCGGGAAGTTGCTCTCGTCCTTCCCGGGCGGAGTCAGCACAGACTTGGGCAATGGCCCCCCCCATCGGGGGGCCTTTGGCGGGTCGGCAGGCTCGGGAACCGGTGAACTTCCCCCGGAAGTGCGGATGTTTGGCGCCCGAGCGGGAGGTGCACCCTTGGTAGCCGTAGAGCCGGGATCCGGCGACTTAGCTGGCGTGCCGCCCTTTGCAGGCACGGAAGGGACAGGGGCCTTGGGGACACTCCTAATGTCGATGGGCCCCTTCGCCTTGGCAGGCGAGGCTTTCGGTGGCGAGACGGGGCGCGTCGGTGGCGACATCATCTTCGGCGTAGGGCCTTTGGGCTCGGCCTGGCGGGCAGGAGCCTTCGCCACAGAGGGAGCCGCCGCCTGTTCGGGGGGCGTCACCTTAGATGCCGCATCAGTCATCTCTACGTCATGCGATTGACCAGAGCTATCTGCCCCGGCGACTTTCGCTGGCGGGGCGGTGGAGTAGGTTAACGAATCATCCCAGACCTTGGTCTGGAGAATCTTTTCGGCCTTCACCTTCGCGTCCTCGTCGGGAGGATACATGGTCTTCTTGTACAACATGCCCAACGTTTTCGCAGCATTGGTCGCACTCATGACGCGGTGTAGCGTCCACGAGATGTCCACGGCCGCGCTGGCGAGAGCCGGGAGCGCTACCACAGCTCTGTACTTGTTCGCGGGGGCGCCGGAACTGCCGACACAGTGGTCGCCCCAGAAGGCGAAATCCGCAGGAACCACTATCAAGTTCCTCTTCATCGCTGCCCTGATGAACGTCGTGATGACGCCGAGCATGTGGGTATTTCGAGCGGGCTGAAGCCATGACGCAACCGAAATGAGGATCACCACACTCGATCCAGCTCTCCTCACAGACTCAAGCCTTTCCAGGGTGGTGTGGATGAGGGTTTGCGCGTTGCTCTTGATGACCGACACCTGCTTTTTCTCATCCCAATCGGCCAGGTCATGGAGACGGGTCGCAAAAATGCAGGTGTCATACTCCATGGCCCCCCTTCCAACCGCTTTTTCGCGGTCATGAGTGAGCCGTGTGGCCTCTTCGACCATGGTGGCGATGGGGATGTGGTAACCGCTCTCCCCGTACGGGCAGTGGAATTGGATCTTCGGGATGGATCCCTTTCGTGGCCCGCTGTCAGTGGACCGGAGAGTGTCCAGTTGCGCACTGAACTCATCCGCCGTGATGTAAGAGCCCTTCTTGCTCTTCCCGCGCGACGCAAAGCAAAGGTCGTAGAAGACAAGCACCTGGGCATTGGCCTTAATCGTTGGCTCCTCCAAGTATGTGGGAGGCCCCCAACCCGCTGCCATCGCGGCGAGGATACCAGTGACTCCGGTAGTGCTCATAGGCAGGAGGCCCTTCAACACCGACGGTATAGTCGGGACATCAGAATCAATGCATGTGAGGGCGAATTCCGGGAACACGGTCAGGATGACGTTCCTGAACATTTGGTTTCCCCAACCTATCCACTCTTTTTCGAGGGCATTCTGGTCGTATGTAGTCAGATGAGAGGTCTTAGGCCTACTCAGGCTGGGGAGCACCTCACTCTCGGGGTTCGTGATCCACTCTTGTTTGTACTTCCCGATCATCTTGTCGATGTCAAGAAACATAGTGGACGGCGCCAGATGCTCCTCCATGATGTAACCCGAATATTTCGGGTACTCATTTTCGAGCGCAAATGGGATCGACGATCCAGCCTCTTGCACCTTCACAGCGTATGTGTTGCTGACGAGACGATGCCTGGCGAACTCCGGACTGAATCCACCAGTCTTCGTGGGGGTGCTAGGAGCAGCCAATCGCTCCAGTTCGCGCTTGGTCGCGCCAATCTCCCCGATAGCATTAGGCTGAAAGAAGGCGCGCTTCCTCCAAGAGAGCGACGGAGAGCAAGGGTTAACCTCAATGTAAGGGTTGAACCGTTGCAACTCGACGTCTCCGTTTGCGTAACACGTGGAGAACCCCTCACCACCCGTGATCAGCTCCAGGTCATGGGAGAACTTGATGGCGAGAGCAAAAATGGGTGCCCGAGCCAGCATGAGACGCCGCGTTTTATCTCCGCGGGGGTTGTCACCACTGGCAGCATCCACAGGCAGCATGAAAGAAAGATGGGCCCATACTCCTTGGCCGTAGTGCGCCCACGGGGTGTACCCGAGCGCTTGGCTGTACACCAGCGACGTCCAAATCCCGAGTTTGTCCTCGGACTCTGAACTCACCACCTCTTCATGGGCGATGGAGGCCCAAAGGGAGAACTGGCTGAGTCCGTGTGCCCAGAGCTTGTTCTCAATGCTCCCCTGTTGCCATTGGTTCCAATTCGGGGACTCGGCATCAATGACGGACGAGAGAGAGGGTACGATCCAATATCCCTCGCCTGCCGTGATGCCGTAGTCATGGGCCACGTTGGTCACCCCGGGGGTGGCGAGCCTCTCAACCTTGTTCCACAGGAAGAACTGGTCAAGCACGGTTGCGACCTTCAGTTCAGAGGTCATGTGCTCCGCAAATGCTCCAAACCCGCCGTAGGCCTCCATGGATGGCAGATGGTCGATCGATCTGCTGGTGGTCCTATCCTGACACATGTCGATAATCTCCTCCAAGGTTCTATCCTTAATGAGGGAGATGCCATCAACAACGATCTCTGGGGGAACGAACATAGCAAGAGGGCGCATTTGTAGCCACTTTCTCACTATGGAGGGCTCGTACTGAGTGAAGCTGCTGATGCCTCCCGTGTGTTGGGAACGGCGCGGATCACCCATGTCATAGCAGTCGGTTGTGAAGCCGACATAGCTCCGGTACTGGTTCTGCTTGACCGCCAAGTACTCAGTCCTCCAGTTCTTCTTCAACTCCCCGTCGGCGTTCGTGATGGACGAAGACCACCCTCCTCCGGACGGTCGACAGCAGGGGTGTACTGCCGGGTCGACATCCCTCGTCTCATCGAGCCCGAGCGGCGCAATGTGGGCGTGAGGGAGGTAGTGGGTGGCAGAGCCACGGATGGGGATCGCATCGCACAGGATTGCCGCAGCGGTCAGGGCATTGTGCTCAGTGGCGATGAAACCAGAGTCCTTGAGTAGGGCGATTATGTTGGCCGCCCTTCCTCTTCGGTAATTCAGGATCTTAGTCCTAACATCCGCGGGAAAGGAATCATAGCCCTCACATTTGACGAGACCATTGATCATGGTCTCCACCTGCTCTCCGGTGATCACATCGCTCAAACGGGCAGCCTTTAAAGCCGCGCGACCGTTGAGCTTGGAAACCCAGCTGTTGAAGCTGTTCTGCATGATGTTGGCCACGGCTTTTACGCGGCCGGTGACGGGGTAGGGGAACCGCAGCGAAGATGCGCTGGAAGGTGTGGGGAGGCTTTTCTCAGCCCCAGCCCTGGTGATCGATCCGCTTTCCGCGGAAGCCATATCACAGAACCCGCGTAGAATTAGCGGAGGTGGGAAGTGGTCCAAGGCAACCGCCGGCGGCGGTGCAGGAGGGCGATGGAGATCGCCAGTGGTCGCACAGCAGCGGTGCGTGAAGGTGGTGAAGATCACCAGCAGCCGATCGGCTGTCGAGGCCGGGGTGGAAAGTCCGTCTAGGACACGTCACCCGGGCCAGGGAATGTTGCAGCAGCGGCCCAAAGCGCGAGGCGGGGCGGCTATGTGCAACACTCAGGCTCTCACAAATAGTGAAAATAGAGGAGCTCAATTGGATTTAGAGATGAATCGTTCACAATCTCAAGATCGACAATACCATCAAGAATAAACAAAGGTCAAAGCCCCGTGTGTAGGGGAGTCCCATATGGTCTTGAAGTGGTCGGAAATGTGCATCGCTTGCCGATGTAGACTTCCGAGGAAGTCGTGCTCAGCTGAGAGAGCCAAAAAGCGACATGTAAACGCTTATGAGCATCCCACACTGCATGGCGAGCAACAAGAGAGCACGGGTTCAACAGAGATCGAACACATTCAACCGAAAATTCATCGAAAATCCTTCCCCAGGCAACATCGTGAAAAAAGAAGTTGTTCTTCCCGTTTCGAAGCGATATAGAGCAGGGTGCACAGCGTAATCGATCATTAGTCCGTTTGTTCACGGCAACAGTAATGACGGTGGCGTGACCGCAAGCTCCAACCTGGCAACTGCAGAGATTAGATCTGTATAGGTCATGGTCATCAATAAATTGGCGGATTTTCTGAACGCAGAGTCCGGGTAGGTCGCCACCAAATCCGATAACAATGTCAAATTCGTGATGTATAGCATTCAGGGCAAAGGCAAGAGTAGAGGCAGTAAGCGCGTCGCACTTTTGTCGAAACCTCCTGATCTTGGACCAATCCCTTTTGCAGGAATCCGGGCATGAAGGAAAAATATTGAACACAGCAAAATTATCTCTTTTTCCTTTTAATCCGGGATACGTAGAGATCCCTCCGGTGCTTCCATCATCGAGATCGATTTTTACGACTCTGTGCCCGTGCTGAGGGGGCAGGAGTGGTAACACAGATGAGTCAATGACAATGGTCAGGTTGTCATTCTCAGACGCCCTAATCTCGGTGATTGAAATCCTGCAATCTGAGATGTTGGCGTCATTGATGAAGGAGTTGAACTTTGAGTCATGATCGGATTCAACGCGAACCCCCCTGATTGGTGGAAGAGCAGGAGCGGCAGGGGGAATATGCACGGGTTGGGTGGGATGGGAGAGATATGATTGCAGAAACCCCTGCTTGAACATCCCAAGGGTGTGGAGATTTTTGCTCCATACGATCTTGTCAACGCACGCCTTTGTGAGGATGTCGGCTCCCTGATAGTCCGAAGGGCATGCAACGAAACGGAATATCTTGTCGTTGTATCGCTCATTGAGCCATGCGATATCAACCCGTTGGGTACGCGACATGTATCGCATGTTCGGGTTATTGCCCGTGACGATAATTCTGCACGCGGCTTCATTGTCCTCAAGGACGCTGATGGGTTGTGGGATCGAAGCGTCATATTTGATTTTGCACTTACACACGATTGAGTCCGAGGAGCCGCGACCGATGGCAAAGTGCCAGAGAGCGGCGAGCATCATGGCCTCTTTGGAAATGCCGTGATCGAGGGCGACAATTTCGGCCTCGGGAGTAGACTTCGATACGGAAGTTTGCTTCTTGCTCACGGCGGTGATGGGCATGTAGGTGCGGGGGCCAACGAGGCACACAAGGACCCCGGATGTGCTTTTTGCGTCGGTGCGATCGCCGGCGAGGTCAGCATCGCAGTAGGTGACGACTTCGATCATATCAGATCGATCGCCAACCCATCCATAGAGGTGCAACTCAATGGTGGAGTTAATGTACGACACGAGCCTGTGAAGCTTCTTGTCGCACAATTGGTTCCACTTTGTGATTCTGCTGGCAAGCGCTTGCACTGGTCGGATTAAATCATAACGGCCCATACGAGCACCATATAAGATTTTCATTAGGACTTGTGCAGCTGCGTCGCCTAGGACGCCGGGCTTGGCAGAGATGACCTCGATGTCTTCTTTTTGATCAACAAGCCTGTCAAACTCCGGGTTTACCGGGTTCTCGTCAAACTCAGGCTTGCTCTCGTCGAGGAACGGGGTCTCGACAGTCTGAAGGGCCTTTGGAAATTTTGACTGGCAAAGTTCGAGGTAACGCTCAACACATGCTTGCATGAAGCAAGATTCGTTGTACTTGATGAGGTTGATCTTGGCTTTGCCGCGACATGCGTCGGCAGCAGGCCTTCGGTCTGGTCCGAAACGCATCTCCGGTATAGGCTTCGAGGGAGGATGTCCGACCGTCCAGGCAGTTCTCGGATCGAAGGGCCCATCAACGGTGGCAGATCTGAACTCGTGCTCGCAGCCGAGATACCTCTTTAGAGGACGAGGCTCCTCCATATTGATAACGGAACCTATGAGTCTCCACCCTTCGGCGAGGTTAGCCGATGGGCCACTTTGCTTGAAATCGTCAACATAGACAACGAGAAAGGTCTCAAGTGCGGGGTGACGAAAAACACTGGGCCAGTCGGGAATGGGCACAAATCCAACCTTTTTAAGTTGGGTCTCGCAGTGCTGTTCCCAAAAGCCTCCAGCGTCGGGGTGTCCATAGAGAGCAAGAACAAGGGGGCATACGGGGTCTTGCATGCCCTCCCAATCCTTTGGCCATTGGTCACGGGGAAGGCGTATCCATGTCTTGGTTCCGCCGAGCAACGCCTGTGTATATGCGGATTCCCCGTCACTGACTTCAAGCGAGTTTCCTGGCAAAAGTCCGTACGAATCAGCAACCTTTCCCGCCGCCATGGTGGCAGGGCACGAAGTGATTTCGGAAAACAGAGCCCAGGCATTGGACTCATCCCTAACGTGACATCCCTCGAAGACAACACGGCCCTTGAACTTCCTGTTCGGATCATCCTCAGCAAGTTCGTGATTCTTTTCGACGCATATGTCAAAAATGCGACCGACGTGGACCTTGGTCCCTTCTCGTTTTGCCTCAGCAGCGACGTCACGCCACTCACGCACCCTGGATTGGTCCCAACAGCCAAGATCCCTGAGCTTCTTCCACTCTTTTTCTAGGGCGGCGAAGGCCTTGGGGTCGAGCTTTGCCTCCTTTCGAGGCACAGGGCGAGCGACACAGGCACTGAACGGAGGGAGCCCGAGGAATGGACTGTGACCGGACCCATCGGCCCCACGAGGCATGGCAAACCACTCGGTGTTTCCGGTGGAGGACCACACATGTGATGGGAAAGTAGCGGATGCAGCGGGGGCACCTTTGTCGGTGCTACCGAATCCTTGCCCCCCTCTTTCGGTGGCACGCGGCTTCTGCACGCATATGACGGGCTCAAGAATAGAGACGCGCTCAAGAATGAGTTGCGCGATTTTATCTCCCTTCTTGATGAGGAAGTCACTGTTCGAATGGTTGAAGATTACAACTTTGACCTCCCCGGTATAGTCGGGGTCGATGACGCCGGCACCGATGTCAATCATGTGCTTGGCAGCAAGGCCAGAGCGGGGGGCTATTCTCCCGTATACTCCCTCGGGAATGGTGATGGCCAAGCCAGTCCCGATGGTGGCTTTGTCGCCAGCGGGGACTATGTGATCATCGGCCGATTGAAAATCCAGACCAACACTTTCAGGAGTCCCGCGATTCGGGACAGCGATCCCTTCCCGAAGAGGATGGATATAGAGCGCATGGGGGTCTCTTTTCCAAGCAGCGCGGTTGTTGGGCTCGGCGACCGCGACGGGGATCGTTGATCTCTCAGTCCTCCCTCTGTACCAGGATTTGATGATCGTCTGGCACATCTGCTTTGGATAGAGGGCAGTGAGCGGAGTGAGGGACCCCTCAATTCTGGCGTGCGCGAACCCCTTTTCATGATGACACGTTCGGCCCCCGAGCGCGGCGGCGAGGTCGGGAGAGTTCGTAGCGATTCTCCATTGCTTCCGGATGGGCGTTCCGTTCTTGTCCTTCATTCCGAAGTCGCATCCGTCAATATTGACAGTGAGAATCTCAGGATCGTTAAGAAACTTCTTCATGAAGGGTTGGGACCATCCAAGGCAATGACGTGGCCATTCATAGGCAATTCGTCCACCACCCTTCCGCACTTCATGAGAAACTCGAATGAAGGCCGCGAACATGATTTGGGACTGTCTTCGAGCGTCGTTAAGCTCGGCGGCGAACTCGGGTCCGTACTGAGAAAGGTTGACGTATTGCCAAGTACTCCAAGGTCCACAGGGAATAGAGGACCAAAGATCGCATTTAGGATTCTTCCTAACGATCTCGATAAGCCTCTTAACGTCCTTGCCCTTAAGGATATCAAAGGAGCCCTTGTGCACGCGAATGGCATCTCCACCAAATTCAAACATAGTGGCGGAAAGTGCGGAATCGGCTTCGCATGCAAATTCAATTAAAAGTGATTTATTGGAGGTGGCCGGCGCGCCAGGGTGATCGTCGCTAGGCTTGGAGCGAGACTTCTCAACCTCAAGCTCCCTCTCAGTGTTGACATAGATCCTTCGCGCGGTGAGCGACATGGCTCGCCAATCATCGGACGAGATGGAGTTGGGCTTCCCCGTCCCGGTGTAGGGACGTTCTTTGCGTTTGGAGGACTGAGGATAATCAATGTCCTCCTTACTTCCCGGTAATACATTTTCGCAGAGCGGCTTCTTGGGAGAGGGACGCCTCCTTTTGGGCGCGCACCCCTTGTCAAAGAGGATGGTAACCCCGGTCCAGAACTTGTGTGTTCTAACCCGATGGCCGCTGGCATACACATCACGGGAGTCGCGATAGACCTCATCTCTGGAATCGAGGAAGTTGCAATGAGTGATCCTGATGTCGTCGAGATCAGCTTGGACCGGCCCCCCTGAAGGCAGAGGACGGGTGTCGTCTCCAAAGAAGTCCTTTCTCGCCTTGACATGGTATCGATGCCAGGACCTTTCTTCTTCAAAGCGCACCCAGTAGTCATCCCTTTTGTCAGGGGAAGATCCATCCGAGACGTGACGATCTATGAGGTCAGTCTCAGGAACATTGTCAGAGCCATCATTCTGTCGCCGATTTCGACGATCATCCTCATCGTCCCCATGATCAAAGCGCCCCTCGTCAAAGCTGAAGGACTCGTCTTCACGGGACAGAATTTTTCCGCTGAGGCGATCAGGGTCTGGCAGGCGATCATGCTTGTATGATGCAATTTCTCGGGTACGAGCCTCATATGCTTTTAGCAGAGGAAACACGAACGGCTCTTCAGCATCGTGGTAGATCTGTTTCACTTGGTGGATACTAGGCCGAACAACTCCAGCCTGAAAATGCTCGAGGTCAGCAACATAGTAGTCGCCTTTCCATTTCCCTCCGGGTTCGAACCGATAACCAAGGAAAACACCAGGTTTGGCAACAGGGGCGAACTTGGGAGCCTTATAGTGATCGTGTTCTTCGCCGGGAACAGCGGGAGCGATACTAGATTCTTCCTCAGCGAATTCAGCGAGGGGGTCGTAGTCACAGTCGCGCAGAGCTTCCTGGATTTCTTCTGCTGACATGGGTTCATAGTCATCATCAGAAAGAGGTGCGTCTTCCCTTGAGGTTTCGCCCCATTTCTCGAGAGCGTGGACGTCGACCTGAAAATAGGTTTCGCCAATCCAATCTTGCGATTGATCATCTCTAGGATCACTCAGGTTTCTCCACGTGGTTGACTGAATAGAGTCATTTTCACCGTTGAGATATTTAATGATGGTGAGAGTTTCGTCAGCGAGGAATTCAACGTCGATCGGGCAGTTGGAGCCCCTTGGATCGAAGAGTTTCTTTCTAGGTGTCCGGTGTATACGGATAACACACTCGTTCTCTTCGTCTTTGCTCCAATAGTCATCGTCGGCAGGCTTATTTTGATCTTCGGGGGCGTTTTTGATCCCCCCCTTTTCAACACGACGCGGTTTGGGGGCGACGGGGAAGAAATCAACCAAGCAACCGAAGGGAAGAAGCTTGCCGTTGAAAGGAAGGGGGGCGTGTCTTTTAGACCACGCGCTTCCACCTCCCCGATTCTCGATGTTCCTAGCGACGGCAAAGTACTTTGTTGCGTAGGGCCACCATCGGGCTTCTAACCCGGCTTGACGTAAAAGCACACGTGCACCATGAAGGACTAATTTGACTTTGTTCTCAATGATGCCGTTGGTCTTTGGCATTCCCGGAGTAGACCATTCATGTATCCAGCGCAGTTCTTTGCAAGCACTGACAAGTTCTTTAGCTTGATCAGTGTGCATCATCTTGATGTCATTTTGAGGCCCTGCGAAGCGGTTGAAAGCGTCGACGGTGTTAGCGTCAGAGCGGTTCATGACAGGCATGACATCGATCCACGAAGTGGCGAGATCATAGAAAACGATGGCGTCGGCCTCGCCGTTGATGCCCCTGTCACGTAGCCCTCGCAGAACCATCGTGTCGGCGGTGACTAAGTCGCCAAAGTCTTCGGCTCCATGACCAGCCGCGCCCTTCTTCCGGAACAGCCTAACATTCTCCATCTTGGCACGCTGGCAATGCGAGCAAAAAGGGTTCTTGGGAAGATGAGTCATCATGTGGCGGAGGGTCAAGGCGTCAGCTCTCCAGTCATCGGCGCTACGCAGGGGGCCGTGGCCTTCAAGTTCGACGGTTTCCTCAATTGGATCAGAGGCAGGAGGATCAGGGTCGGGTGGGCCAGGATGGCCTTCGGGTACAGAAGGTATGTCCTCTGTTCCTTCATGGATGACATCCCCGGAAAGAGCAGAAGGAGCGGGAACAGCAGGGATATCAGGGTACTGACTGGCGACCGGAGAACTGAAGTTACAACGTGAGGCAGGCAAGTACGGGACGTTGTTCAGCACGTCGAGCACAATTTCCTTGCCATCAGGTCCTTGGAGGACGGGAAGCTCACCTGCGGGCCAGGTGAATGTATAACCTTGCTCCATACAGCGTTTGCCAATAGAGATAAGCGATGGCGTGTTCTGCATGACGTGGGCATCAATCACCTCGTCAATGTCCTGCATATCAGCAGCAATGTTTCCGAGGGTCGACGCCGTACCGTTGGCGGTCTGCAGGGCATGGGTACGTCCGGTTTTCTTCACCAGACTCTGCTCTCCGGCACTAAGTTCGTTCAGTCCGACAAGGTCGATGGGGCAGCCTGTATCAGCAAGCCATCGGATCGATCGTTCGTGACCAGGAGCGGATGGAGTGGAGGACATGCGCGATGCTCTATACATCATGCGCCGTCGAATCGGTTTAGATTCGAGATATTCGCCCTCCTGATCAATGGCGACCTGCTCCTGCATGGAGAGTGCGCGGAGAATGGCCTTCTCACTTTGCCGTTCAATGGTGATCTTTGAAGCGTTCTTGAACTCCCCGGAGTGAGTATATGATGGATTCCTGGATTTCTGAGAAACATGAGAAATCTGCTTCATAAGGTTGTTATCGGAAACGACGATATACTCAATCATGGCGGAGTCGTTGATCTGAACTGTCGGGTTGCGATCGTCGTTGTAGACGTTCGGACGCATAGAGGCATTCCACGCGGCACGCTTAACAGGATCAGTGAATGACCAAAAAGTAGTTTTCACGTCGCCGGTAAAACCGATAGGACAGAACATCCTATTCCGCGAAGTGTGAGAGGTGATTGGAAGGTCCTGGATAACCCGTCCGTCGGGGATGGAAACGGTACGTCTCCACACCACATTCTGTAGCTCGGGGCCTCCACCAGTGGGTCCCTGAAACATGCAGGCCCGGTGATCGGTTCTAGACCACACTTGTGCATCAGCAGGAGGAGAACGGCCGGGTGTCCTGTCAGAAAGGGCACCCGTTAGACCACCAGATTCGCATTTGGTCGCTGGGCATGCGATAGATATTCCCGGCGAGGCCTGTGGGTAACGGCCCGCCCCTCTCAGAAACCCTCGTCAACCCCGGGTGCGGGACTGTCAATTCGCCCATCAGGATAGGGATTCGACGAATCACCCCCCTGCTCAGTAGCAGGGGCACTGGGCTTCCTGGGAAGCGGAGCTAGGTCAGGAGGGGGCTTCTCATGCTTGTACGTGCACTTTGGACGCGTGCACTTGCCGACGTTTAGCCACTCTCTGCAGTACCCAGGGTATATGGGACCGTCGTTATCGCGGGGAGAATTCGGCTTCTCCTCATGGTGCGCAAAGCGGCAGTCAGAACCTCGCCTACATTGCCCCTTCTGCCAATCATGACAGACTCCAGGGGTGGCAGGATGCTCATGGCGGCGATCTCTTCCTGGAGAAGGGCGCTCCCTGCTATTCCGCCTGGGGTCATCAGATCGCGTCTTTCCGCGATCACGATCACTTGATCTCGCGTCCCCTGTCTTGCGAGTATCCCCAAACGGCGAAGGACGGCGCACCCCAGGAGCGGCGGCATTCGGGTTGCGATCAGCATGCGGAGATCGGGAGTACATTCGATCCTTTATCTCAGAGACATTGTACCTCGTCCTCCACCTCGATACAGCGTTACGAGCGGCCCTCATGATCCAGTCGTAATTTTGCACGTCTGGATTACGATCCCAGTGTTGTACGTCAGGCATCAAACATGGTGAGTGTCGAACTTGCTCAAAGAAAACATGCTGAAGAACATGGTGATCAATCGGTGCGGTGATTCCGCCCAGGAGTCCTTCCCATTTATCAAGGAATTTCTCAAGCTGAGGCTCGCCAGACCCGGCAGCTCTGCCGAGGGATAGGCGAAGAAGTTCATTCGTACGGATAGACTGGCTCCCGACTTCATCGGGACGAAGGTATTCAATGAGACAGAACAGGATCTGGCGGCTTTTCAGCCTCGTCCCCCTTTTCACCTGAGCCTCTTCAGTCAGCCTGCTGATCTTGGCAACTATAGGTTTCGATGTGATGCACTTTCTCAGTGCAGCATTGAACTTATTGTCAAGGATCGGGTAGAGGCACTCCCCATCAAGTTCCTCTATTGTGCTGGCGTTCTCGACACTCATGACCCAAGACATGGCATATGGCGAGTCATAGCTGAATGCGTTGCTCACGATTTCTCTCGTGGAAATGATCCAGTCTCGCAACTCATGCGGTGCGGGCTCTTTTTCGAGCTCTATGTTGGCGCACTTGTTCGCCTCAGATGGCAACGAAGTTAAGGGAGGTCGAGTAGCCTGCCCAAAAACATGGGGAGGTAAAACGCCGTCTCTGCCAATGGATATGGCACACAGAGAGCAACTCCCGGACGATGGCGGGCAGCACGCGGCGCATAGAGAAGTGCGGCACAACGAACAAGTTTGGAAACATGGAGGCGTCCCGGGGATGCTGGTCTTGACGTTTATGTTGCACCGAGGGCAGACTCTCTCCTCAGCGGAAGATCGGCGAATATCGGGAGCTCCAATACCACCGACGCCACCAACGCCATGCACACCCTTACCGAGTCCTGGTGGAAGAGAAAAACCAGTTGGCCCGCCAGAGTTATCCTGTGCTCCGTGGTGAGGCTGTGGATTCTGCTGATTTGTCACAGCAGCGTCAGGTCCGTATCTCCCGCGAATGACTCCCTGAGACGTTCCATGCTCAACCTGACCGGTGAAAATCCCCCCTGTAGGGGAACATCCGGGGTACGTGTTGATGGTCCCCCTCGGAACTGCTCGTCCGACTACGGGCGAAGACATTGCCCTTGGTGGCATTGGCCCGGCAGCTCCGGCGTGGGAACAAAACCAGAATTTCCTTGGTGCGGTTCAGGACTCCGATGTGACGGATCTCCACGTGATGGCCCGGATCCAGGATCAGGAGCAGTGCCATCCCGCTGATTATGATCAGGAATGCAATCAGGTCCGCCAGGCCCCGCACTGGGGCCGCGATGCGTAGTTTTCCCGTCGGGATCAGCTCTCAGACAACCGAGGCAGATAGGTCGAACACTCGACCCAAAACGACGCACATCGTCAGGCGAAGCGATGTGTTGATCGCAGTACTCGTCCTTGCATATGAGACACCTCACAAGTCCGTGTCTCCCCCCTCTTCCTCTGCATGCGCGGCATCTAGGAAACTGATCGCTGCATTTGAAACACGAGTTACAATCATGGTCAAAGCAGTCCTCGCAGACTGACTTGCCGCAATTTCGGCATGGATAGCGAGGTTCCCGATGCTGTGGATGCCCGGCCTCTTCATGAGCACACCTGGCCCGGTTATCAGGGGCAGCGCCGGCAGCCCGAGCAATGGCCCTCGTTCTAGAGGGATCCCTGCCGAAGATGGGGGCTGATGGTGACGGTGGGGGTGGCCCCGAAGGAGGTGGAGGCGGAGGAGATCTCGTCGAGCTGACGGTGTGAGCATCACGAGGAGGAGAACCTCTAGGAGTCCTTCCCTGGGTTAAGGGATTAGTGTCTCCAGATTTTTCCCATGATCCCGTCCCGGCGGTCGAAGCAGCGCCAGCATTTGAAGATCCGTAGGCAGCGGGAGGTTGTTCCCTTATCTCAGCGATCTGCATGTTGATCTCATTGACCCTCAGCACAAGCTTCATAAACTGCTCTTGCATGTCCCTCGGATTGGGGCCTAAGCTTTTGTCATGAAGGTCCTTGACACATCTAGCAATGCGGGACAATTGAAGCTTGAATTCTTCCTGTTTCTGTGAGTTCTCATTGAGGGCTCCGGATACCTTATCACTGAACTGCTTCAGGTCGGTCGCAGGAACGAGATGCTGGATATACGTCTCGACGTTCCCACGGATGGTTCTTTCTCTTGAGATGGTTCCCTCAATGTCGATGACACTGCGAGAGTTCGCCTCAACTTCGTCTTTGATTTTCCGAACCTCAGCCTCAAGGGCCCCGATCTCAGAAAACCTAAGAAGCTGGACCTTGACGTTCTCAAGTGATTCGGCCTGCTCGCGAAGTTCAGCAGCGGATATGACGATCGAGTCAGATCTCTCATCATACATCTTGAAACGCTCATTCATCTCCTTCTCGCTTCGGGCGACCCACTCGTGGAAATCACGGAACTTAGCCTCGTGTTTTGAGAGAGTTCCGGCAACGGCAGAGAAGGATGATTCAACCTTCTTCTCGAAGGCGTCAACACGGTTATTGATCTTCTTGATCTCACCGACGCAAGCGTTGATATCATCCCTACATGAACGAATCTCAGCTCTGCATCCCTGGATTTCGGCCTTGCACCCCTTGACCTCGTTGTGGATCGCGAGAAGCAGTCGTTGAAGCTCAGATGCAACAGGATGGCCGCCACTTGTGGAAGCAGACGGAGCAGGACGACTATCAGCGTCATGATCTCCGCGGCTATTCTCTTCCCTGTCGGGAGTGCAGCCCGGAGTTCCGATTTGAAAGAATGCGGGGACAACGGAGTCGTTGACCGGTTGATTCGAAGGAAGCCCTTCATATCCAGGGGCAACAGTGCTAAGACCAGGTCTCCGATTCCTAGGCGTAGAGCCAATCCCGTCATCAGTCTCCTTCTCAGACATCGGGGCATTGGAGCTGAGCCCAGACCCCGCAGAGTGTATAGGAACGTCAATAGGATCGTGATGAGCTGGGGGATTAGATCGCAGTCGTAGAGCAGCTTCACGTCTCTCGGGTGACTCAGAGCTCCTCTTTGTGGCTCGTGAGTCAGTGCCGGTTTGTCCCGACACATTATCAAATGATGATGATCCGCGAAGTTGAGCTTGATCTGGATTAGGTTGAGTGAGATCAAGCCGTTGAGCAACATCACCATTGAGTGGCTTAGGAGAAAGTACTTTGGCAACGCGGCTCGGTGGGAGCGATGTAGTTCGTCTCTCTGGTGTGACCTCGGCCTCATCGATTACATCAAGGATCCCAGGAATGGTTTCATCATCTTCATTTCCTCTCCTGGGTGGCTGATGGAAGGGGATGTCGAGGAGGTCAAATGGAGTAGAGCCAATACCAGGTGTATCCTGCTCGGATCCATCGCTGGTACGGTGGCTGGACTGCTCCTCGAGGTCGATGACGTCGGGGGCGGACTCTTTTCGAGTCTGACGCCGATTGAACGCCGCGAAGAGACCGGCATGGCTTCTTGATGAAGAGGAGGAAGGATTAGGGCCAGCTGTTTCGCGGCCCACATCCGATCGATTAGTACCTGATGTCCGATTTGGCGGATTTGAGCCCGCGTTGTAGCGGTTCGCATCCCGACCTCGGGTACCTGAGGAAAGCGGTGGATTCGGACCAGCGTTGTAGCGGTCCGCATTCCGGTCGCGGGTACCTGACAGGTGAGATGATACTGCATCAGGGATGAAGTCCATATCCGCCGGACTGGGGTGATCGTGAATGATGTCAATGTCGGATGAACCTGAGATGGGAGGAGGGCCAGCTATTTGCGGCCAATCCTCAATCGCCCGTTTGCCCACCTCGGGTTGGGCCGAACCTGCAACATGAGAAGGGGAGAAATCTTCAATGGGGTCATTTTCTCCATCATGAGGAAAACCCTGAGTAGGCTCATGCGAAGGCAGGGCATCAAAGGATCTGTCAATTCGGGAAGGCTGAGACCTCCAATCAGCATCAAAAAGGGATTGAAAATCCAGATTCCCAACCGAAACGGGGGCACCCGAGTTAAAGTCGAGCCGACCGAAATCAGGCGGTGTAGCCTGCGATCCACTGCCGAGGAGTTGGTCAAACTGATCCCATGTAAGGGACCATGATTGAGCCGGCTCCGGATGAGCAGCATGATGGACAGCCCGGTCCTCGATCTGGAGCGCCACGAACGGAACAGTAGGCGAAATCGATGAGGGCACCTGATTTGGAGGAACCTCAGCCTCTTCTAGAGGGGGTCCGTCCTCGATCTGGAGCACTGCCGCCGGGATAGGGGCCTCCGCATCCTCATCAAACACAACCTGAGAAAGGATCCAATCGTCCGTGATCACCCCGGGATTGGGCTCTGCGCCCACCATCGGGGGAATGGGCCACAGCCGGCTGTCTAAGCCGGAAGCAGCAGGCGCGGCGTTGCCGCGAAGGGCGTTGGCCTCGTCGTCCACGAAGCCCGGCCCACGATGAGAAGCTCCGGGGGACGCCATTGCTCGTACAAGTAGGCGATGGGAGCAGGTAGCGGGTCACGTCCCGCAACCGGATCACCAGCCCCAGCTTCTAGCTGGTACGGCTGATAACCTGCGGTTTTGGGCGAACACGAAGTAGCCCAGGGAATCAAAGAGGTACACGTAATCCACGAAATACCAAAAGAACCCAGTCCCAACGCACAATGGAGAAGGTGCTGATGACCAGGTTGTGGGAGTGACAGTTGAAGAAGATCAGGTTTGGGAAGGTCAGGATATGGTTGCAAAAGAGTAGCTTTGAGGGACAGGCCCAAGGACACCTCGACGGCCCACCGAACACCTCCTACCCCCAGAGCACCGCGGCACCGCAAAGTCTTTTGCGCTGACGAAGAGCAATGCCAGGGTATGGCGTTCGCGCGTGAACCCGAGGGGAACTTGACGGGAGTTCCCAAAACTTGAGCCAAACGGCCATTCGGCCGTTTTGCCACATGAAGAAACAACACGTGAACAAAACACACATTTCAAGCCCGCTTGCGGTCGAAGAACACAGTCGGCAGTCATGCTCCCTTCTTCCAGCCAAAATGCTTGTGGACACCAGGGCTTTTCAAGAGGAAGGAAGGAGTCTGCCAGAAAACTTCAGGGCACTTCCGTGTTGAAGAAATGGTGTGGTTGACGCGGGTCGCACATATGTTCTCCTCCGGGCTGAAATGTATGGGTTGGGGCCTGGGAAGCGGCAGCAAGTAAAGGGATGTCCCTAGGACATGTTTACCGCATGGCTTGTGAGGCATCGCCCCTTTCAGTCTATTCAGCCAAGATCCCCCAAGTTGAGTCAGGGCAAGAACAAGGGAAGCCTCTTTAGCGGGGAACTCACCAAGCAAAAAGGGATTTAGAGGGTGGAGCTACTCAACAACTGGCAACAGACCCCCAATAAGCTAAACAAAATACCTTCTTGAACCGCTACTTTTGACTCCATAACGTATAGGTTTGTTGATTCTGTTGTTTCCTTCTCTCTTTTTTTTGGGGGGGGCGTCCACTGCAGAAAACCATTCTTGAGATCGAACCCACCAAACAGGGGCAAACAAGCTGGCACCCAGGGTCCCCTTTGGCGCGGTGCCGGTCCGTGCCGGTCCGTGCCGCCTGCCTGCGCGGCGATCGCGGCAAAGTGGCCCAAAGCATGTTGCCAGTGCCCTGCTCGCTTCCAAGCGTTCAGCGCTCGGCCCAAAGAGAAGATGTCCTTAGGCGAAGAAAACCGCCGAACATACACTCGGTCCCCTGCTACAAGTTTAACTTTTAGTGGTTTAATTCGGAAAACCCATTAGTTGGCAAACAGTTTTAGAGTCCTAACATCCCTTGGCAAAATGCACCAAACAGGAGATTTCTCCCCAGCTCTGTTACCATCCAAGAAAAGGTATCCAGGTCGACTGCCATCCCAGCTGCACAGAGACTGAGATAGGTCGCTCTCTCTCTCCTCCTCTCTTTTTCAAAATGCGGAACCTCATTTTGGACGGTTTAAACAAGCAGGGAAGCCCCCAGGCAATTTCAAAAAAAAAGCAACAAGCGTAAAAGACACTTTCCAAAAAGAGCAAACCAACTGCAATGGTCCAAACATAGGTGGCCTTTCGAAAAATAGACGGCCCTGGCAAATGGATCTTAAACCCCATCTAAACCAGGAATCGCCCTCGATTTTTTTAGCAAACCAACCAGAAAGGAAACCTATGGGTCCACATCTTTGGCATCGCTCGCCCCGTGCAACCAGTGCTCAGGCCTGCCGCCTTGCAACACAAGAGCTGCCCGCCAGGCAGCCAAAGGAGCGCCTCGGGGTAACCAAAGCCGGCAACAGATGTCCCGCGGATGAAGAAACCGGGGGTGTTCCCTCCAAACGTGATGAACCTCCTGGAGACCTCCTATCACCCATTAATCAACCAGTGGATTTAAGTGATAAACCTCCACTAAAAGGGGACACCCCCTATCACCCAGTAATCAACCAGTGAGTTTATGTGCCTGAAAGACATGTCGCTGAAAGTTGGCCAGGAAAAAGCATGGGCGCGGCTGGTTTGGGCTATGGGGCTTTCTGACCGGGTCCAAGACAATGCGTGGCCTTGAGGCAATGCAATTCCGAGCGGCTTTCTATGATCATGCCTGAATTTGGTGCTAACAATAAGGCAATGCCACCCATTCTGAATACTTGGGCCCGTAACGCTCCCCAAAACACATGTCAAAGAGTTCATAACTTTGCTGGTGAGAAGAATTGGAGTTCAGGAAAATTATCCACATTCCGTCAGGAAAATGCAAATCCAGTGAAAAGGCATCCCCTTCACACCTTGGCAGTTCCACAGCGCCCCTTGCTCAACCTACTGCGAGGGCAGCCGCCCATTGCCTCGGCACCTACTGGACTGAAGCCACTTACGGAATTCCAGGGGCCCACTCGCCATTGCATTTTTAGTCTTCCCGGAAATTGTACTCTACCGGCCAAAGTGCACCGACCGCTTCTGGAAGACTACTTGTCTTTTACGAGGGCAGCCCATGCACTTCCAAACGGTGTTGCTGGAAGGGTGCCCAGTGACTGGGCGCCCGAATGGAACCAACCGGGACTTGACCCTCGTTGCAGCCAGTTTCCTCGCATGGCTTCACCGGCTCGCCCACCATTCGTCGCATGGCTTCCGCACAAAGCGCGAGGTGCCAGGAGACTATGAGGCGCCGGCCCTCCTTAAAATCCCTAATGCACAAGCTTAACTGTGAGACTTGTTGGAAATCCCTTACACGTAATCTGCTCCAAACAAAGTTTGGGCGTTAACGATTTGAAGGAGTCAGGCTATTCCAGCTGTACTTCCCGCTTCTTTTCCAGGGATGCTGCTTTCAAACAATCTGCAGGGAACCCGGTTGGTCTCTCAAAAGCGCGCCATGCGAGGGATGCAAATCGGGGGGCAAGCCTTGGAGCTGCCGAAATGCTGCGGCACAACCAAACAAATCGCTCGAAGGACCCTTGGCATCATCTGCACAATCATCCTCCCAAATTGAAAAGGAGCCCAACAGAAGGCCTGGGGTCAACCCTGAGGAAAGCTCGCTGCCGATGTAGCAAAGCCGCTTCGAGCGCTTCGAAGGCAAGGTTAAAACGACCAACATCCTCTTTTGCGTGACGGGAGGTTGGATCAAATGGCCAACTTCAAGGGCTCCAGAGTACCCAGGTAGCCCCTGCGGTATCCTCCTTGGGGCTGGTTTACTTCCCCATCCACGCGTCGCACCATGTGAGGATCTGCAAATGGCCACGGAGCTGGCCCTCATGTGTCAGAGGCTGCAACCCTCGGCCTTAAGGCCCACGTTCGACCACACAATCACAAAGGAAAGGAGGGCTATGGAGGCCATAGGCCCCCAAAGCCCCATGTCCTGAGTCATGTTGACCCCATATTAACTAATTTTGACTTATTCGATAGAAGGGTGGGGGCCCCTCCAAAAGTGGTCTGATTCCAACCACTAAACCCAGAAATGGAAAACCCCTATGAATAACCTGGGGTTGATCCATACGGGGTCAAAAATTACGCCGGAGACCTTGTCTGCATCGGCATCCTGAGGCTGCAGGCTGGGTATCTCCTCCGATCTCCACCTTCAGCACCTGCAAGGAAGCGCCGTACCTGGCAAGCGAAAGCATTGAAATGGCACCGCCGGGAAGCCTTCACCAAACCTCAGCTTGCGGGATACCTATATGTGTCCTTCTTAAACATTCAGGTTGCCTCAAAACAGGGGAACCGCCCCCAACATGGGTGGGGTTCCCTGTTGGTTCCCTTTTTCATACCAAAAAGGGGCATCGCAACAAAAGACACCCTTTGAGTATGGAAATGTGACTGAGCTTTGTTCGCGTCAACAAGTGGATCAAAGGATGGCTTGGTGCACTTTCTCGGCACACCTGCAAACAGAATGCCCAGAGCATCCCAGAGCCTTCAAACAATGAGTCCCATCTTCCCCCCTCCCCCCCACCAAAAAACAAATCGGGAGAAGCCGCACACGGACCACCGCACGACAGACACAAAGAAACGACACCGAAACGAGGCGAATGGCGCACTGGGGCTTGAAGAGCAAGTCCAAGATCTCGCGCCGCTGGGCCTCCGGGTAATCCTGCGAATCGATTCCAACGGAAACCAACCGGAAACGCACCGAGACGCGCACCGGGGGTTTTCAGACACGCGCGCCGCTTTTGTTTGGTTTTTGTTTTTCTGTGGCCGGGGGGGGGGGGTTGAAGATTGAAACTGCAGGGCGAAAGTGGGTGGCTGACTTTTTTCTTTTTCCCGGCTTGGAGGGGATGACTGAAAGGGCCCACTGCCAAACCACAAACCACCGACTGGATTCGCAGAAAATGCTCAGCGCAGCTTTCACGCATGGAGAAAGGAGCTGAATTCCGAGTCCCTTCAAGCAAGAGGAGTGTCAGAAGCTATGTGTCGTTGGCACCAGGATCGGCATCTGAAGCACCTCGTGCAGATAAACATGAAGCCTCAGAAAAGCGTCAAATTGTTCCAGTTTCCCCTTGAAGAAGCCGTTTGTTAATGACGCAATTCCTTTATGTGGACAACTAAAGGGCTTGACTAAACCAAAACGATGGAATCATGCAATCTACTTTCGCCCAACTGCAGCCAGGTTTCATGCCCAGAAGCCAAGACATGCGCACAGGGTTCACAGGCAAGCACAGTTGAAAGCATGGCATGCCAGGGCCAGCAAAATCTCAGCAACCAAACCATGATGGCTTACTGTGAGCTTGCTCAAGTAAGTGCTTCAAAAGCCCCAATGAGGCTTCCTTACGTTTTCCCGCAACATCACCCCATAGGAAACTTTGTCAAGAACCGCAAGGGGAAATAACGGAGTCGGACCAGTGCAAAAAGACAACATCCTGTGCAAGTCACAACAAGTTCCCCTGAAAACACGGGAGCGCCCCGCAAAAGGTCCAGCGAACAAAAGGAGCTTCATCATGCGTTTTCGCTCGCGGCTGGGTCCTGCAGCAGTCTCGAAGATGCCCCGGCACTGAGAGCACCGATGCCCTCGAAAGGGTGTCGGTCAGCCTCGCAACTGCGTTCGTCTCGCTGAATGGGGGAGAGTCCCCCAAAGTGGGCTCCCCACGAGAGCGAGGATACCATGATAAGCATATCTGTAAACCAAATGCATGTGCCACTGCATCCAACAGCCAGCGGCAGCCAGCGACAGCAGCCCTACAGCAACTCTGAGCCTTGACCCCACGAGGCAAGTTTCATAGGCCCTGGCTTCCCTCCCCTCTGAGATGAAGATCGCCGAATGCGTCCTGGCGCAAAGCGGAGCGCCGAGCTCCTTCGACGCCCATTTGGACTTGGACGTGAAGCCAAGCTGACCGACATTTTGGGTGGCAACGGCAAACAACTGTCACAAACCTCAACAGTCAAAACTTAGGCCATGAGTGAACTAGCAGAAGCTCGCAGCTGCTTGGGGAATGCCTTCATTGCATTACTCAGGTGCAGGTTTTGGCTCCTGGGAATCATGCCAGCCCATTGCTCGCCCAGCCTGTTATCCTCAGGCGAAGGCGTCTCCTGCGCGTCCACGCGCTCGGCATTCCCAGACAACTGGCCAAACCTTCGCCAACATGTTTGCTGCTATTCGGGGTGGAAATTCACCGAAACAAAGCCTGTGTGGAGGATCTGGGGGTTTACAAGCTGTTTTGATTGGTTTGCAACTCAAATGGTTCAACCCCAAAAAGTGGCTAAAGTGCAGGACTCAAGGGAGCAAGCAACCTCAACCTGGCGAGGGCCGCCAGGCCCTCATACACCTATCTGGGTTTTCTCAAATCTATGTTTGCTCCTCTCAGAGTTTGACCATGCCTGCCTCCCCCCCCCCCGCCCCTCCGGATGGGGCGTCTTCATGCCATCAGTTGAAAACCGCCCAATGAGATTCTCATCTGAACACCGCCCACATTGCATGGTTGTTTCATTGGAAAAAAAACAATCCCGAATGAGAAAGACAAAGGCAAGTGGCTTCGGACCCGCGGCTCTGCGGTCAGATAGGTCTCACTCTGCCCCCTCCAGCCTTGCTCAAGATCTTGGCACCCAGCGCCTGCATAAATGAAGAGCAAACGTCTCATGGAGCTCGGGGTGGGGCCGGGGGGGGAGGGGCGCAAGCTGAGCCTTTGTGGCGCCCCCATCAAAAGAACACCTCACGACCTCAGGTTTAGAGGGCCCTGAGAAAGGGAACCAACCTCTGAATTTGACCGGAGAACAAATGAAAAGAGAGAAACCCATCAAGCAAAAACCCATTGGAAACGGGGCGAGATGCGCTGAACTGGGGCAGTGTCACCTTCAGTAGCCCTACACTCAGCTGCCTTTTGTCCGCGGACATCTGTTCTACTTGGCCCAGACAGGAGATCTCCATGGGACCACCAGTCCTTGTTTGGGAACGGATGAGCTGCTTCCCTCCAACATCCTCCAACCCTGGAGGTTGATTCTAAATGGAAAATATGTCTTTTCATCATCCTCCCTTCGACCCCCAGTGGCGGGGCAAAAGAATCGGCACGCTTTTCTTGGGCACATGGTAAAGGGAAACCCCTCCAAAACGCGGGTGAAGAAAGGGCTCGCGCCCCACTAGAGGTCTGAATTGGGACAGTTAGCTACTAGGGCCCATTGTACAGAACAGCAAGCCATCTTAGAGCTGACCGAAAAACATTTGTGGATGGCCTTACACGTATCCCCCCTTGGACCCAAAAAGGGGGCCGCCATCAAGGGAGAAAGTCCTCGGCATTTTCAACGGACAACAAGTAAGGATCCAACGCAGAAGATGATCCTAGGGGCTGACTGCTTCCATAGCCACGAAGGTTGGACAGCTGGCGTTCTAACTCTTGGCTTTACATCATGCTTCACGTGGGTCATCTACTAATCTTTATTGGTAGCATGTTGTTTGCTTTTTGCGGGCACCTGGGATCACCAAGTTGATCAGGGGCTTAATTACCCCCTGGCTAATAAACGAGGTCTCCCTGCTACCCTGCCACAGTTAAAAATGACTTTGCCGAGATGTCTCTGCAAATAAAGACGGGCCTGAAGCGCCGCCGTTCTAGAAGTGTTCAAAACACCGTGTCCCAAAGAAAGATCCTGTCTTAGGCCTGAATGGAGAAAGCTGTATCGAACGAAGCTTCGCTGCAGCTCTGGGGGCGCCTTGCGCCGCTGCTTTTGCGCTTGATATATAAAAAGACATGCAAGGGCAGGCCAAGGGCGATGTTCCTTTGGAACATGCACATCAGCTCTTCTACCGGGCAAAGTCAGATAGAATACTGGTGTACATATACTGTCCATGCATATGTCACTGGTCCAATCGACTTGGATACACAAGTGGTATGAAGGTCATCGTTTAGCCCAGGAGTCAAGAGTTGGTCGAGCAACTGCCACACCCATTGCAAGGACACCTAGTCTCTCCGATCTCGGCATGTTTGTGCGCCGCGTAGAGACAGCGGGAACGGCTGCGTGGTCCAGTGGTTCCAGGCACCTTCTTGGGATGGTCACACAGCATTCCTAGAGGGAACCACACATCTCGGTTTCCCAAAACAACAAAATATGCAGTTCGCCCCATGAATGGAGAGACCAACATGAAGAAGCCAGTGTGCCAGCGTCCAAGTCCGAATCCTTTGTCTTGCCTTGTCCAAGCGCCCAAGAAGCCAGACCCCATGGCTCCACTGAACAAACGGGGATTCATCGGGGTCCCGAAATTTCCCCTTGGAGAACTTCTCCACAAGTGGCTCAAAGTGAGGTTCGGTTCAGCACCTTGAAGAGACCCTTGTAAAAACATCCCTGAAAGTGGCAGTAGTTCTTGGAAGCCAACAGGTTGACATCCTCTTGAGGGGAAATCCAGGTACGACCCCGATTTAAAGCACAGATCGGTCCACCGTCTGGCTGGAAAACGACTCCGTCTCCGCGGAGGACACGTGGCTGATGGTGCTGATGGCGCAGTCCTTGCGGAAAAAAAATCCTCCCCTTGAGCTTCCAGGAATTCGGGAGAAGCAGTTGCCTCATGTTGCCTGTCATTTCCCTTGGTCAACCAAGAGCAAAATCAAGAAGACCCGGTTTTCGCGGGGCCGCGGAAGGTTTCCCCCTTGGAACCCAGGTCGGCCTGAAGTAGGAAAACCGCTTGGGTGTGTTGCTTTGTTGAGGGACCCCTTACAAGGCTGGCTTCCGTTTGATTAGAACAGCCATGGGATGGATGTGTCTTTGCATGATGTCCTGTGTGTCCGGAGGGAAGCCAAAAGGAGACCTCTGATTTGATTCGGGGGGGGGGGTTCATGTTGAGACAACTGCACATCTAACATGGTTTTCATTGGCTTCCACTGCCAACAAAATACGGTTTTTCCCCCCTTATACCACTGTACCAACTGCTGCAAGTCCAATTTCGCCCTGGTTTCGGGGGTGAAGGCAACATTAAGACCCGGCTTTAAGCGTCATGGCCAGGAGCTGACTCTTACAGCTGAAGCTTCCAAAGACTGGCCTGGCGGCCTGGAGGCAACCCGATTTTTCGGATGTTCCTTGCGCACGTGCAAGTGATGCGTCACAAACCAAACGGACGAACCCCGTAGAAGTTGGAACAGGAAACCAAACAAACACCAACTTTGCGAGTCCCTGGCTTCGACACGGCGACTCAAGAACCGGTTTCAAGGAACACGCAAGTTCTCATGGAGAGATGTGGAGAAACATGGTCCAAACATAGCGACTCTCGGGCAAATGTGCCGCCACCCACCCCGACTCTCTGCCGAAGGCCAAGGCACCCAGAAAAAAATAAGCTCAAGCGATATCCCCAACAGCACCACACCCTCCCAGAATCCGCCCCGGCACCCACCTCACCGCCGGTTTTGCTGAGGATGCCGCCTTGTAACTTTGTAAAGCAAACAATAGCAAAGCAAAGGAAAGAGTGACAGCGCAATCGCGCCCTGATCGGGGCCCAGCGGCGCAATCGGGGCCCGATCGGGGCCCGCCGGCGCAATCGGGCCGATCGGGGCCCGACGGTGCAATCGGGGCCGAGCGGGGCCCCGACGGTGCAATCCCACCAGCCATATTTATAGCTCTGTGGCCTTACAACTGTACCTAGCAAAACTAGGCAATGCCAGCTTGGTACAGTTGACGGGGCCCAACTGAGCCGGGCCCGACGGCACAATCGGGGCCCGATCGGGGCCCCACGGTGCAACGCCCGAGCGGGGCCCGACGGTGCAATTCCCACCAGCCCCAGCCAACCGTATTATAGCTCAACGCCGGTTCTCCTTAACATGTGGCCTTACAACAGTACCTAGCAATTAAACTAGGCGACGCCAGCTTAGTACAGTTCACGGGGCCCAACTGAGCCGGGCCCCGATCGGGGCCCGACGGCGGCCCGATCAGGCCCCGACGGCGCGTGAACCTCGCAAACCGTCCTTGTGGAACCCTCGTCCAAGTTAGCGTGAAACTTTGTTGGAACCTTTCCTCAGGGCTGCCCCAAAGCTTGTGCACAACCTGGCAATTAGAAACCTTGTGGAGCGTTTTGGAACCTTACCCCATAGCCCTCGCAGCCTTGTGGAACCCTTGGAACCCAAAGCCCACCAAGTAATAGTCAGAAATGCCAAGCAAATACTCTGCTGCACAGTGAGTCCCGCAGCAGCGTGGTCTGATTTGCAACAAAACAGTGAAAGTGTGCTGAAAACCATTGATTTCGGTTTTGCTTAGTGTTCCGCCCATGAGCAAAGCGATCTTCTGAGCCCGAGCCCTCATTTTTTCTGCTCCGATGACACATTGCTTCCCTTCAGGGCAAACCATGGAATGTTTTGTGGAGCCTTGTGGAGCCACTCTGTGGAAGCCGCCCCGGACCATCCCGCAGCCCTTGCAGAACCTTGTGGAGCCCTGGGACTCTCATGGACCCGGACATCCGCAGCCCTTGCGTGGAACCCTCATGGAACCATGCCCTTGCAGAACCTGGTGCAAAGTGGAACCTTTGTGGAACCTTATTTTAGCCCACCCCGGACAACCCCGCAGCCCTCGCAGAACTTGGTAGACTGGTGAAACCCTCGTGGAACCTTACCTCAAACCACCCACCCCGCCCTTGCAGAACCTGGTGGAACTTTGGTGGAACCCTGGTGGAACCCTCGTGGAACCCACCCCGAACCCTATCTGGGCTGAGACCCAAAGCTTTCAGCTATTGGGGGAAAAGTGGGCTCATTTTCAAAAAAAAACCTCCATTTGCCTGATCGCAGAAGAAAAACAAATAAGCTCAGGCGATATCCCCCAACAGCACCACACCCTCCCAGAATCCTCGCGGAACGCTCCAGGACCCACGTGGGGATGCCGCCAGCAAAGCTGATCGGGGCCCGACGGCGCGATCGGGGCCCGACGGATCGGGGCCCGATCAGCCGTGGGCGGAGGGCGCAGTCCCGACAGTGCAAGGCCACGATGGGGGCTGTCGGGGGTACACGACTCATTTCTGACCATAGTTTCCACTCATATCTGACCATATGTTTCGTCTCCCAGACACTTCTCACCGCAGGCCGGGGACAGAGATGCAGTGCGGATGTCCGTAAATCCCACGGAAGCACAGCGCGCAGGCATCCTGGTGCATGAGTCAACGAAGGCGCTAACTACAAGTTTCCGCGAGCTAGCTTTCTGTCTTGTGAACGTGGAGGCGGAGCAGACCTACGTCCTCATGAATGGGTTGAACCGAGCTGTGAGTGCCATTGCCGGCCTGGACTTGGCTGCAGTGCCACACTTGTAGATCCATGGTGACCAGCACAAGGGCTTAGAAGCCGCGCGGTGTCAAGTGTACCCACGCAGCACAAGATGCTTAGACTTCTCACATCTGGCAGGCTGCAACCGGGCAAGGAACAAGATTGCCACCGAGCTGGCTGAGGAGCAGGTGCGTGTGTACCGGAAAGGCATCTTTTCGTGTCTCTCTGACCTGCTAATTGGCAAAGCCCTAGATGAACATTGGAACAGCAAGAGGCGTGGCAGCAGAGCGCTGTAAAATCAATGCAAAGAGCACTAGAGGATCACTAGGCCGCAACCTCTGAAAAAGCCACGCTGATTTTGAGCACTTGTCCAGGTCTCCTCACATAATCAGGCAATGAACAGCTGGCGCCTCTTCAGGGTTTGCTCTCATGCGCATCTCGCGCCGCTCTTAAGCCTCCAGCGGCACGCTGCTGCTGGTGTGGCGACAATATGGTGCTCCTCTAGTGATCCGTGCTCCTCCAGTGCTCATTCAGTGCTTGTCCAGTGATCCTCTAGTGCTCCTTTAGTTCTCCTCTAGTGATCCTCTAGCGCTCTAGTGCTCCTCAGGTGATCATCTAGTGCTCCCACAGTGCTCCTGTGGTGCTCCTGTACTGCTCATCTAGTGCTCCTTTCATAACCCTCTAGTGCTTGTTTTGTGCTCCTCAGGTGATCCTCTAGTGCTCCTCAAGTGGTCCTCTAGTGCTCATCTAGTGCTCCTCTAGTGCTCATTCTCTGCTCCACTAGTGATCCTCCAGCGCTCCTCTAGTGCTCATTCTAGTGCTCCTCTAGAGAACCGCTAGTCTTTTCTGATCCTCAAGTTCTCATTCAGTGCTCCTTGAGTGATCCTCTAATGCTCCTCTAGTGCTTATTCTAATCCTCTAGTGCTCATTCTGGTGCTTTCCTAGTGATCCTCTAGTGCCCCTCTTGTGCTCCTCCAGTAATCTTCCAATGTTCCTGTATTTCTCTTCAATTGCTTCTCTAGTGGTCTTCTAGTGATTCTGTCGCGTTGAGTGCTCTTGAGGTGCCTCTCGTGGTTGCGGGGGCTCCGGTGATCCTCTAGTGCTCCTCGATTGCTCATTCTAGTTCTCCCCTAGTGATCGTCTAGTGCTCCTCTAGTGATTCTCTAGTGCTCCTCGATTGCTCATTCTAGTTCTCGGCTAGTGATCCTCTAGTAATCCTCTAGCGCTCCTCCAGTGCTCCTCTGGTGCTCCGCTAGTGCTCCTCTACTGATTGTCTAATGCTCATGCTAGTGCTTCTCTAGTGATCCTCGAGTGTCATCCTGTAGTGCTCACGCAGGGCTCCTCGAGCGATGCTCTCGTGCTCTTTTTATAATGATCCTCTAGTGCTCCCTAGTGCTCCTCTACTGCTCGTCTGCTGTTCCTCTAGTGATCCTCTAGTGCTCGTTCTAGCGCTCCTCCAGCGATCCTCAAATGCTAATGTGAGTACGCCTCTAGTGCTCCTCGAGTGCTCATTTAGTGCTCCTCTAGTGATCCTCTAGCGCTCTTTTTGTGCTCCTTTAGTGATCCTCTAGCGCTCCCTTGGTTGATCCTCTAGTGCTGATTTGAGTGCTCCTCTAGTGCTCCTCTAGTGAGGTCACGGATTCCTGCATGGTCGCCTGGTCACAAGTAAGTGAATTCCATGGTCATAAATAAGGGAAGTTGAGGGTCAAATATAAGCGAGATGCACATGGCCAGAAAAAAAGTGAAACATATGGCCATATTTGAGTGCCGAGCCGCCGTCGGGGCCTGACGGCGCAAGGCGATGCCAGCTTGGTAGAGTTGACGGGGCCCGACTGAGTTGGGGTTCGATCAGGGCGCAATGCTGCAGCGGGCCGACGGTGCTGGGCCCGGTGAACCTCGCAAACCATCCTCGTGGAACCCTCGTAGAACTCAGCGTGAAGCTTTGTTGGAACCTTGCCTCAGGGCTGCCCCACAGCTTTTGCAGAACCTGGTGGACACAGCCCTCGCAGCCTCGTGGAATTCTTGGAGCCCAAGGCCCACCAGGCATTTACTCTGCTGCACAGTGAGTCCTGCAGCAACGACCTGATTTGCCACAAAGCCAACATTTCGGGCCGCGTTGCCTGAGCAAAACCATTGATTTCGGTTTTGCTTAGCGCGCACGACACACTGCTTCCCTCCAGCACAAACCACAGAATCTTGCAGAACATTTCTGGAATTTTTGTGGAATCCTTACGGAACTCTGTGCAACCTTGTGAAACCTCAGGGCCGCCCCGGACCATCCCGCATCCCTCGCAGAACCTAATCGAACCTTCTATAATAACAGCCTGGTGAAACCTTACCTTACCTTCCAGAGATTATGGAACCTTAATTACCCGGCCCTTTGGACCCTCTGGTGGAACGCTCATGGAACCTCACCTCAAACCATCCCGGACCACCCGCAGCCGCAGCTGGAAATTTTGGTGGAACCTTGCAGCCTCGTGGAGTCCCGGGGCAACGTGATCTGATTTGCCACAAAGCCAACATTTCGGGCCGCGTTGCCTGAGCAAAACCATTGATTTCGGTTTTGCTTAGCGCGCACGACACACTGCTTCCCTCCAGCACAAACCACAGAATCTTGCAGAACATTTCTGGAATTTTTGTGGAATCCTTACGGAACTCTGTGCAACCTTGTGAAACCTCAGGGCCGCCCCGGACCATCCCGCATCCCTCGCAGAACCTAATCGAACCTTCTATAATAACAGCCTGGTGAAACCTTACCTTACCTTCCAGAGATTATGGAACCTTAATTACCCGGCCCTTTGGACCCTCTGGTGGAACGCTCATGGAACCTCACCTCAAACCATCCCGGACCACCCGCAGCCGCAGCTGGAAATTTTGGTGGAACCTTGCAGCCTCGTGGAGTCCCGGGGCAACGTGATCTGATTTGCCACAAAGCCAACATTTCGGGCCGCGTTGCCTGAGCAAAACCATTGATTTCGGTTTTGCTTAGTGCCGCCCAGGAGCCCTCAATTTACTGCTCCGATGGCTTTTCAGACGGCGGGCGCACGACACACTGCTTCCTTCCAGAACAAGCCACGGAATTGCAGAACACATCTGGAAACCTTGTGGAGCCTTGCGAAACCCTTCTGGAATCCTTGCGGAACTCTGTGGAACCTCAGGGCCGCCCCGGACCATCCCGCAGCCCTGGTGAAACCTTCACGGAACCTTACCTAGAAATTCGTGGAACCGTGGTGGAACCCTGCATGGTGGAACCCTCATGGAACTACCTCAAACCACCCGTGGAATCGTGGTCCCTGATGGAACACTGATGGAACCCTGGTAAAAATTGGTGGAACCCTGGTGAACGCAGGTGGAACCCTGGTGAACACTGGTGGAACCCTCGTGGAACCAAACCTCAAACCAGAAGCTGGTGGAATTTTGGTGGAACCCTGATATGCTTCAACCCCGGACCACGCCGGTGAATGGTGGAACCGAAGCCTGGTGGAACCTCATAGAACCTAAACCACCCGGACCACCCGCCGGACCACCCCGGAGCCTATGTGGGCTGAGACCCCAAAGCTTTCAGCTGTTGTGGAAAAAAGGAAAAACACACATCACAAAATGTGTCCAATATGATTGATTCCCTTTAAACAGAAAAATAAAACACATCTTAAGAACATGCAATGAAGATATGGTTGGATGGAACGTTTAACTTGTTTTCGGCAACTTGGGTGTCAAAAAAGGGATTCCCTATAAGCAATTGGCAGAAAGCGAGTCTCAGAAACCGTTTCGTTTCCTCTCAACGCGTTCCCAGCGGCGGTCTCGAAGTCGCACTCGGAGCATCGCCCGATGGCCGCCACAGCTAGGGTGGTGCTCACAGCCTTGGATTCAGAATGGGACTCGCTCAAATTCGATCCCCGGTTGCACCAACAGGAAAGCAAAGATTTCTAGGGTCCCCTACTTTGAGCAAAACCCAAATGGTGTTCCTTGCGGCGTCCATTTAAACCGAATTGGTGTGTACGGGAAACAATCTAAAGGGCATGGCCCGGGTTTCCTTTGGCCTTGGCTGAGGAACCAACAGGAAACCGAGCATTTGTAGGTTCTTTTTTGGACACCATCCCTGTGGTGCTCCTTTGTGCTTTCCCCTTGGCACCCTCCAAAAACACGGCCCAGGAAAAAAGTCGTGTTGGCAACCAAACATCGTCCATACATTTCAAGGGCGGTGAACATCAGCCCACGCTGGCAGGTTATCAACCCAAAGGGCTGGCAACCAACATGGGGTGCTTGAAGTGTCGAACGAGAAACGCCTGCGTCTTTGCTACGCTGCAAGTTTCGGTGGATCGGGGGCGGTTGACATGCAACATCATGCAGCGGCTCAGGCATCGACATTTCACGCTGTTGATGCCAAAGCAAGCCAAGGCTCTGGAAGCAACAGGTCAACAAGTTGAAATCTGGACTAAGCATAGGCGACCAAAAACACAAAACACATGAAAGGCCGGCTGCAGTTTAGAGGATCCAAGGACTTGATTGACTCAGTTGTACTCGCTGGGTTTAGGGTTGTGTTAAAGTGTTGGTTGCATTCTTGCTAGCTTGCTCGCTCGCTTGTTTCCCTGCTTGCCGGCACGCAGTCGAAAAAAGTCTTCGTAAATACCTCACACGATTGAGACGAACCAAAATCGATAGGTACATATTATATGACATATATGTATACAAACAGATCGTTTCATACATGTGAATGTCGACATGCGCAGGCACTTTCTCTGTCTCCCATACGCTCTCTGACATATATGTATGTATGTATATGTATGTATGTATATGTACATATATATATATACATATATAGATATCTATATATAGGTTTCTCTTGCGGTTTGTTCCTTGCATCCGAGGCGCGCCCATGCAGGTGCCCAACAAGGCAGTGAAGAGTGCCAAGGCCAAAGCCTTCTGAAGGCCCCAGCCCAGGTGGATCTGTAGGATGTCCTTTGGGGAAGGGAGGCCTTTGGGTCGAAAATTGGTGCACCTGTTGAGTTGCCTGTTTTTGTTTCTGTTTTCTCTTCATTTGTTTTGGGGGGAAACCAATCCCAGTGTTGTTGGTGCGGTGGGGGGGGGGAGAGGGTAAACATGTTAATTCTTAAACAATAGTTTGGACTCAGCTCCAACATCTGGGTTGTTTCCCCAAGGAATCGGAATCGGACCCCTCGAAGTGGGCCGTTTCAAACGTGGCTCAGTCGCCAGAGTCCGTGTTGAAAAACCAACTGGCGGGCTCTACGAGAAACCGATTTACCAGTAGAATGAGGATACGTAGGTGAAACTTTCGTGTAGAATACGAGAAACCTATTTGCGTAGGGCTCTACGTTTCTTAGTCATTGCACATCTTAGAGCCAACCTGATTTGCACCAAGTCTTGCTTTCTTGGAGGCCTACCTTCTTAAAGTCTTATGGGGTGAGGTTGGCTGCAAAGTATACCGAACCACCAACCCCAAATGTACAACTCCTTGAAAGGGAAACCAAAAGGAGGTCGATATATAAACAATAGTTTCAGGTCTCATTGCCTGGAACCCACCCACGAATTTATCACTCCTTGGTTGGGCGGATGGTGCCCTGTTGAAACAATGATGACTGTGTTGACAGGTTGGTTGCAAAATATGTCCAAACCCTTGCAATGGAAACAAGGAGGTTGCCAAAGCGAATCCATCTATGTTCAAAAGTCGGCCAACAAAGGAGTTTCCTCCAACATACGAGCCGTATCAGAGTGCCTTTGCCAAATCTGTGGGACCAGCTTGGCATACATCCAAGAGAAAACCTCCACCTTGCTTAAAGCAGCCTAGGTGTTTCTTTCAAACAATCATGGACTTGGCACATGATCAGAACCCAACTGATTCACCAGCGGACTCCATCTAGTTTGAGCCAAGCTCAACTAAACTAGATCTCTCTGCGCCTGTGGTAACCCTGTCAAGCATGCGGGAAGGCGGAAAAAGACCACGCTTTCCGTGCCAAGGGGCCATGACCAACTGTGGAATCAAAGGCCCTCGGATGATCCGACGATCGGACCCCTCTGCCCCCGAGGCAGGGCCGAAGGCCAAACAACAACACCCCCACCAACCCGACCAAAGGAATCCCTAAAAGCGCCTTCGTCATGAGTGAGATCCTGTAGAGCCCCTACGTCAAAAACCACAGGGTCCCCTAGTTTCGGAAACACCCCCTCTGGTTGAAACAAATGGCTTTGAGCCCTTGGTCGATGGTCAAGCGTGCCCTTTACTCCCTGATTACATGGGGCTTTCTTATTTTAAAGCAGTCAACCGGCAATCGGGTAAAAGGGGCAATCTGGCGGATTGTCAATGCCCACAAGGAGAGCAGCAGCCAATCACCTCGAATGTCCTTTATCCTGGTCCAGAATGCAATGTAACACAACCAAGTCAAATATGAAGGTGGAATCCTTATTGCCATAAACACCGAGGCTTCGTGTTTTCTTGGTCATGGAGCAGATATTTCTTGACAACTCCCATGGCAAATCACCCAACGGCGCCAGGCCTTTCATTTTCCTGACCCGAGATCAAAAAAAAACACCTCGGGCTCTTCAAAACAGGCGCCCTCATTGTTGTTGTCAAAGTAGGGGCCCTGGTTACGCAATGAATGACAAAACAGGCTTCAGGGTATGTCTTGTCAACCCCCTCATCGCGTAACAAGTCTTGTCAAAACAGGGGCCCTTCAGAGGGACTGGCCTTTAGGGGATGCCCGGCGTAGACTTTGAAGTGGACGCAGCTCGCATGTTTGGCATTGCCTACTGGTTCTCTCTCAGTGGAACCCCACCCCATCAAAAGGAACCGAGGGTGGATCCACTGGTCCTAAAACTTCCACCACACGTATAAACTGGAATTGGGCCCTCGGAATTCTCAAAAATATCCATCCTGCTTGGTTCCCTTTCGGAATCAACAACACATATGCCCCATTTAGCTCCCAGCTTCTCAGTAAAAGGTCCAACTTGAAGGTGCATTAACAAACAACTCACACTTTCAGATTCTGCCAAGTTAATAAGTGGTTAGCAACCTAGGCTATAACCTGCTCATGAGTCTTCTCAGTTGAGTTTGCCCGGTGGTACATAGGTTGGAACCCAGGCTGCTAACCGCTTGTAGTTCCTTGGTTCTGTGTTCATGCCTGGTTCCCCAAACCAGGTACCAACGCCCTAATTTGGAACAGACCTTTAGGGGAGAATGAGGGGTCATCAATTGACTGGTGGCTTCCAACGATCGCCACTTCTGGACGTTCCAAAAAGGGAAACGGGTCTGTCTCAAAATAGGGCAAAACGCAAAACGGCTGTGCTTTTCGGTTTCCCTGTTGACACACCCAAAACGTGTACACTCAGAAAAATACACACCCATTTTGAAGATTTCTTAGAGCTTTTAGCTGTCCTAACCACAACCTAGCCAAATGTGTGTGTGTGTGTCCTTTTTAGGGGACCCCCCCCCCCAATATGGTTCGGATTTCCTTTGACTGGCCTTAAACAAAACAATCGCAGGGACCCCCCACACATTTTTCTCCGCGTCGTGTTTCTCGACGTTGGAAACAACATCAGGATCCCCCCCCCACCCCGCGTCGTTTTTTTTTTTTTTTTTTTTTTTTTTTTTTTTTTTTTTTTTTTTTTTTTCGGGGGATCGGTTTGACCCTTCCCCCCCCCCACCCACCCGAGCCGCCCACGGCTCTTCGCCCGAGCCGCCCATGGCGAAGCCCAGGAAGTTGTTGGCGCCCTGCGCCAGCCCCGTGGCGAAGCTCCGGAGCTCAGGCTCCTCCACCTGACAAAAGGCGCCCGCGGAGCGAGCTTTGGGCGCGCACGCGCGCCCGGAGAACCAACAAAATTCCACGCGGCACCATTTGCTGGGATTTGTTCTGGTGGTTTTTTCCTTATATAAGGGGTAACGAGACTTGTTTTCAGGGGATCCGCAAAAAGGGGGTATGTGATTTGGTTGGGGGTATGCCTTCTTTTTTCTTTAGAGTTGTCTCTGGTTCCACGTCCGCAGTTCAACGAAAACCCAACAAATGCAAGGGTCTGAGTTGTTTGGAGGGTGCCCTACTGAGGACTTGCAAGTTGTTATAGAACCCCAGGGTGCCCACCCCGTATCACACGGCCCTCGTTCCCACGCTTTGGCGGCTCCAATGGCTCCTTTGCAGGTACTTAGGGGGGAAAAATGTGGCCCCATCAGAATCAACCCGTTACGTCCCTTTTTGCTCTTATGCATCCATGTAAAGTCACGGGAATCCCGCACCCTTGAAGAGCGCAAGGTGGGCGCTGCCTCTCCAAGTAATACATAGATCACTTCTCTGGTGCCCCGCAAGTCATAAAATGCTGCCGTTGCCTAACCGTGTAGTGACTCATAGTCCCCGCACTCCCATGCTATGGCTCTGAATCCTTGGGTCTGGGAAGGGAACGCTCCGTTTTTCGTTTGAGATTAAGCCCCTCCCCTCCGAATGCATGAGGACTCTTGCGCCAAATGCGTAATTTCCCTAATTTGTCCTAATGTACGGGGAAGGACCCCTTCTTGGAGGGCACGCCCCATGTTCCAAATACTTGCAAATGAGGTGGGGGTATCTTTGGGCGAGCGGCAGGGTTCCCTATCTTTGCCTGAGCCTTACCCTAGTGGGAACTCACCTCAAATGGGCACGAAAGGTAGTGTTTACCACCAGGCAGGGAAAAATATCGATGTCCTGCTTTTGAGGGTACCCCTTCTTTGTCCTGTGGGGGGTCCCCACACAAAAGAAAAAGTCACACACACACACACACGCTAAGGAAGGGGCTGAGGAGGGAAACCTCGGGTTGCCCCCCAACTCGCGCGGAGGCACGGACTCGATGCACATGATCTGGAGCAAGCCGGGGACCGCGGTGACCCCCACAAAGACCATGCCCAGGCCCAGCCAGGTGAGCAACAGACTCTTCAGCTGGAGGTCGGGGCCTTAAAAAAAAGATTCAGCTGAGCCGGGGCGAGCAAAAACAACAACGACGGTTCCCACATATTCCCCTTCCCCAAAACCACAACTCAAAACAACAACTACAACCTGCACAGAAATCCCCCCAAACAAGAACAATCCTGACTCAAAGGAAACACACAAACTCAAAACACTCAACAGAAAAACAAAAACACATCGACACCACTTCAGATCAGATCCCAAAGGTTCATTCTAGGCGTCTCAGGTGCCAACGAGCTGCGCGGCGCCGGATGGAGCTGCGGCAGGATGCCCGCCCCCACCACCAGCGCGCCCAGCACGGCGCCGGAGAAGGCCCGGTGGACGAACCTCGCTGAGGTTGCTCAAATGTTTCCCCCCAAAACGGGCGGTTTGGAGCCGTGTTTGGTGGCTTGGGGTCGTTGACAAGTCTAATTTCAAGTAAGGGGTCCACAAACCAAATGAGCCCAGCTCGGTGGTTTGGAGGTTCAGGGGGTTGATTCACATGTACTTCAAGAGCCAGAGATACCTGGAGCCAGGTTTGGAGGTGTTCCGGGGGGTGGCAAACCTCATTTACCCACAAGATCCCAGCCATCAAGCCAAATCACCGACTAAGGCTTGCCTAAAGAACTATGGCTAGCCGCGGCTAGTCCCCTGGTTAGAACCAAAGTGGGTTGAACATCCAAGTGCGTTAGAACCAGCCTTGGCCAACGTTCAACACTCAACCTAAGATCTAAACATGTTCTTTCAACCTTGGGCAAGACGTAACCCTGCCCAGTGCTTGCGTTTCATTGCGCAGGCAACCCTTGGGTGTTTACCTCATGGTTTTACATGATTGTTTCTTCTGGTTGCCTAGAATGGTGGTAACTAGAAGCACTGAGTATGGTAGCTTGGGTTAGGACCCAGCTTAGAGCTTGGCCTACGTACTGCTTGTTCATATTCTGAACACCCAACTATGGGTTTGGAAAGTGGGTCTTGCTTGGATGACCCCATTTGCTGGGCAATAAGTCCCAGTTTGTGTCTCCCTATGGCCGATGGTGGGCTATAAGCCAGTTAGTCCCATCCCCCGGAGTGAAAGAGGTTGGCAAGATGCCCTCTATGTGGGCAAGTGGATGCCTAAACCAAAGCGGGAAAATTGTGCCAGCTGTACTTGGATGACCACTCAGCTTAGTGGGTTACAAGTCCAAGTTTGCATCACCTGAGCTGGTTACCTCGGTCCCCTAAGTGGTTAGATTCCAGTTTCATGTAATTAGGGAAAATCCACGAAGTGGAAACTGTGTAACTGGGGTTTGAAGCGGGGCCGACGCTGAGTGATGCGACTCATTTCTTGTAGGGTAACTGTGGGAAGGGACTTCTGCACCACCTCCCCCCCCCCCGAATGAAATGCTTAGCACCAGCAACAGTAATTAGCTGGCCTTTGCCAATGGACCCTCATCCTCTGAGGCGACCATGGCATGAAAATGGCATATGCTGCTTCTCTATTGCGACCGCGTTCGGCCAGCCCCAAAACAGGGGCGGGTAATCCCCCTAGCGGGATTTGGTCGAACAACTTATGCCAAGTTGCCGCAAGGTCGAGACTTTTCCCAAGTAATCGTGCTCTACCTTAGCCACGAATGCAACTCGTACAGCGACACGTCTGCCGCGGGGGGTTATTAATGAATTCCTCCAAACCTTCGCGGGAGTTTCAAGAGTTGCTTTGGTTGTCATTGCCATGGAGGGGGGTAGGTCTCGCTGACTTCCCGCGATAAAGAATAACCCACAAGGAGCATTGCCTGAGTGATATTCCTCATGGCCTCAATTGATATACATCAATAACACGAAGGCATCGCATGGGTGTTTCTCAAAATACTCATCCCTTAAACAGTTAATTTGCTTTTAGACACCAACCAAAAGGGGTCCCATGTTGAGAAACCCATGCTGAAGGCATCATGGCAACACAGGTCAACAACTCGCAAACGAATGGGGCCAGCTTAAAACAAATCAACTCCCTTGCTTCCTTGCGACCTGTCCGACAGGTGCCCCATGTCCCCCCCTGCAAGGAAAGCAACACATAGCAGGGTACTTTCTGAATGCGGTCAGGCATCCGGTTCAAAGAACGGACCCCCAGGAAGTTAAAACCAGGGTGAAAGTAGATGCCACAATTCCTTGCATTCGGGTAAGCAAAGGGTGTGAAAGGGATGATTAAACCCAAACGCTGAAGTACTGTGGATGGACAAAATCCTCCACCACTTTGAAACCATGGGGACCATTCTTCATTGGTATTCGCAGGGGAGTCATCAGTCCAGGGTTTCTTGCGTGGTGCGAAATGGATTTCGTCCATCCACAGTAGTGCTGTGAACTTTCACCCGTCTGCAAGCCAATCTTTCACCTTCAACCTGTGAGACTGCAAGGAAAAGGGTGCTCTTGCTTGCCAGGTTTCACGCATGCCCCGCATTTTACGTACCACAAATCATGCGCACTTCACTTAAAGGAAAGGAAACCTGAGGCTCTCAAAATACACTATTCAAGTGGGTGGTGAAAAAGGGCATACCCTAAATTGTTCATGCTACTAACCCCACATGAATTCTCCAAATCCAGGTGGATAGTCCATTCCCTTTCGACTTCCATGTGAGGAACAAGGGACCCTGTGTTTCCCGAGCATCGCCTCGCCAAAAGCAAGCTCGAAAACAATCCAAACAGCAAACTAAGGGTTACCTCAAGTATGGAACCCGACAAAGGTCTCCTTTAAATGCAAAAGCATACTCCATAAGAATTTCAACATACTTCAACCCTCCCCTTCACTTTGGCAGCTGGATTGCATTCCCATGTGTCGTCCAACAACTGTTGGCGTGAAGGACCCTGTGTCCTACGAAGCAAAAGGGGTCAAGAAAAACGCTGGAACCCTCCTGAAACAACCCCTGGGTTATATAAACCATGGTGCTCAAATGTCAAACCGCTATGGTGAATAGCAACCTCCTTTTGGTGCCCAAGTGGCATCCTCGAAATTACCCTCCAAAAAGTGGTCCCCAAAACTAATTTGAGAACCCAAGAGCAATTTAGAACCCCTGCTGCAACTAGAAATCAAACCAAAAACCGAGCAGGGCTCCGGCTTTTATCCTTCAACCCTATTATTGATAACCACTTTGCGGGACCCAGCGACCCCCGACAACCCCCCACCACCAACCCAGCCCCCCTCCCCACACCGCCCGTGGCAAACGAAGGGCTCGCTGGCAGCTGGCCGCCAGGATCCCCAGAGCACCGGCAAAGGCCGAGATCATCAGGAAACTGCCGACCTGGGCAACAAATATCTATGCAAACTTATCCCGCATACCCACCCAACCTGGAACCTGACGTTCGGGTCCCTCTAAAAGGAGAATGATCTTCCAGAATATTACATGGGAGTTGTAGGAACCTCAACAATGACTCCGGATTAGGTCACCCTAATTTCCGCGGCAAACATGTTCAAAGCCGAGACCTCCGGAAAGCTGATAGGTACCCCTTTGGTGGTTTGGAGGTTTTGGGTCTCTTATTCAGGTATATAATGTGCAACCTCCGATTGGTGGTTGGTGGATCGAATTTCGAACCCCTGAGTCACTCAGGGTACATGGTAAACCCGCGGAACACCTCCAAACCAATCCAAACCATCAAGAGGGCAGCTGAAATACTTCCTGAAACATCCAACTGGTGTTTCCCTAAATCAAGTCGTTCATTCCCATACACCATACCCCAGCTGAGTGGACGTCCAAGTTGCGCTTTTGTTTTTGTATATAGTTGACTTGGCTTGGGTCAAGATAGGTACCCAACATGAAACCCCGGCAAATGGAACAAGGACTAAAACCTGCGGTCTGGTGGTTTCATTTTGACTCATACCCATTTGAAAAAATCAAAGGCTGAATGTACACGTCAATGAATGAACCCCTGGTATGAACCCGTCAACTGACCGTTGTTATGGCTTTATTGGAAATCAGCCCCCCTTTGGGGTCCAACATGGCCATTTCAATACAGACCCATGCAATCAAAAAGCAGCCTTTCAACAAAAGAAGGAACACCAGCACCAGGTCCGGGACCGACACTTTGAATTTGTCAGCTTTCCGTAGTTGGTTTCCGTAGTTGGCTTTCCGTAGTTGAATTTATCATCAAGCCCTTGTTGGTTTCCGATATGCACAAATCAACAAATAATGGGCTACCCCTGTTGCAACTGGGTTCTTCGGATTCACGAGTTTCTCACCCCGGTCCCACGGAAGCAACCCCAACCCATGAAGACATCTCCTTGTGGTGGTTCCATATTTATATCCCTTGGGGAGTAAATGGAGGGTCTGCAAAAATAGAAAGGACCAATCCGATTTAGGCTTCTCTTGGACAATGCAGCGTTGTAGGGCCGTGGCCTCGTTTCCAGCAACTCTGGCAGGCACCTCAAAAAAGGCTGCTCCTGAAGAAACTCAAATAGGGGCTCCCCAACATGGGTTTCCCGGTTTCTTTGCCCCTGTTAGAACAAGCCCACAAAGGGGTACCCTCAACAACGCACAACGCGGTCCCCAGTTTGGCATTTTCACTTCTGAAAGGAATCCACCGTCGTCTTTTGAGGGTCCTCAATTGTTACTGGAAACGTTGACCGAACCTCGAACTGAAGTGAGGGTATGTGCTCAACAAACATGCGCAACTTGTACCAAACATAATTACCGCGACAAGGAAGGTACACTAACCCGGGACCTACCACAGAGCGCCACATGGTCTTCCGGGAACAGGACAGGATTCAATTTCGTGGGAGGGTAAACCCTTTTGTCCGGAAAAGGAGGATGGCCCGAACTGATCTTCTGAAAACGAAAACCTGGGCAACCACACAGTTCTTCCGCGAGGTCGCCCAAAAGGCACCATCCGGACTACGCTTGCCTTGCTGAAAATGAGGCTAGTCAACAACCTTCACAGGTAAGCTGCTCGTTTTACCCCGAGACCGGCGAGCTCGTGAAGTGAAGCGAGCAGGGGGAGGGTCTGGAAAAATCACCACTGTACCGCATTCCCTGCTCGTGTCCTGGGCAGATGAAACAAGTCAATGCTTCCTCTCTAGCACCTTTTGGCTTTTGGGATTTGCGTTGAAAGAGAAAAACTAAAACCAGAATCTTGGCGTCCCATTTCGCACAGATCTTTGGAGCTCGTTTCGCCCAGGGGCCGAGTAGTCCTTGTTCAGGTGCCAGAGCTCCATGAAGATCCGGACCCACAAAAACTGCAAAGCGCCTCAGATCGGGTTCCGGTTGCCTGGCAGCTCAAGGGACGCTCAAGAAATGCTCGGCTTCAATCCGAAGGCCCCGAAGAAGAAGTGTCCCCTTTATTTGGGGTGGATGGGTTGAGAGGCTAGGGGGCTACCTTCCCATTGAGCTTCAAGAACAGAGGGGGTCAAATCCGCAACACCAAATAAGGGATACCTGAAAAAAGGAGGGCCAACGCCGAACAAAACATACACAGTTGGTAGTTGGGGGTTCCCAGCCCGTGTCCAAGTAACTACTGAGGCGGTAAACAAATCCCATCCTGACAGGGTCGGACCTCTCAGGATTCGCCTGTGAAGCCCCTTGAGAGGGCCCTTGTCGATTGGGGCCAAATCGTCTCCTTCTCCTGCTCAAGCGGCAGGAAACCGAGTTTTAAAAACTCGTTCAATGGAGCCGCCAGGAAACCGCCCATTTGCCCAAGGCAGTCGAACAACTTGCGCGTTCTCAGCAAAACAAGTCGGGCCCAAGGGGTCGTGTTTTTTCCTGGGCATTTGCCGGGCGGGTTTCAGCCCTACAGGTAGGTATGCACCTTGGGGTTTTGGGAAGCTCATTTAAAGGAAGCCACCAGTTGGAGGGTCGGCAGCCGGGCCGCTGTTCACAAAGTTTGCGGAGGCATACCTCGGCAATGATGATCGGCCGAGAGCTGGCAAAGGTCACCCAAGGTCCATTTTCCCCCAAACAAAAAGAAGAAAAAGAGTGGTACTGATTTCAGGATTCCAAGTAATTATATAGATGTCCTTCCTTTGAACAACTTCAAGGCAGGCTGACTTGACCTGGTCCAGAAGGTGATGTTCAACAAAATGCAAAGAAAACATTCAACATGGGTTTAGGGACCCCTGCTAGGGCCGAACGGTTCGGCTGAACTTGTTGGCCGGCAGACGGGTACGCCAGGATCTCAGAACCTGAGGACCTTTGACACCAAAATGCCATACAAATAACAGGAACATTGGTTATTGACGCAGGGTTCATAACCGCTAGTTGACTTCGAGAGGGCATACAAGCAACTGAAGAACCAAACCACATGCTAAGAGTTCCTGCGCAACAACCTCCTTGCCGAAAATGGCTACCACTACCTCCGTTGGGCCCCCCAAGAAGCACTTGCTGAGTGCCTGGCGCTAACGCACATCGGCAAAATAAAGGATTTCCCCAGAGCTTTCCTGGGCGAATCGATCGAGCAAGAACGAAGTTGATGTCAGGTTCTCGCACTGCTGACCTCCTCGCAACTTGCTGCACCTAAGTGGGGCTGTTTCTTAGGGAAAAAAGGAAAACCACCATTTTGGCAGTCCCTGACCCTTAAGCACCCCTTAGACCCCCCCCCCCCTTTGTGTCAGGACCTGCGTTTGTCCCCTGAGGTCTATTGCAAAGCTGCGGTGGGGCAAGCCTGGAAAAAATAATGCGTCGCAGACTTCTCTTGTTTCGTTGTCGCCCCGGGGTTGCTGAAAACAGACCTCCTGCTTGTGAGCTCCGAATCAGGTGACGTTCGAACAAAGTACGTTCACACAACGCTCGTCAGCAAATCAAGACTGACAGGCTGACTTCCTTGGGATTTCGAAAGCCTCGGTCCTATTTGGTCACACCATTCGCTTGGAATGGACCCCCCGCAAGACTCCTACGGCACTCATCCTACCCATTTCTTTCTGGTGTTTCCCAGTCTGTGAGTGCCCTGTGGTTCCGACTCCTGCCTCTAGAACGGAAGTGCTTATTCAAGACTAGGATCCCCGATTCCAATCCGGAATCATTAGCGAGACACCACTGCAACAAGGGAAACCAGTTTCATCTGCCAGAAGGCCCTGCAGATTGATTTCGAACAACCCAAGTCACATCACACACCCTTAACATGGAGCACAAAGGAACACCAAGTCTTCAGTCATATAAATTCATATCTCCCTCTCTGATATGACCAAATATGTCTCTCCCGACTTTCACCCACCACACATTGATTTGAACCGGATCCTTCCGGTGAAAACTCCAACGGCCCGGTGCCCGCGGAGTTCGGCGCGGCGCTGAGTTGGCTCATCACCTCGATGAGCGAAGCTGGGGCTTGGGGTTCGGATCGGCCCGGTTCGGCTTCCCGAAACCATCGCCCCGGTTTTTTTTTTTTTGCCAGGGCAAGGGTTTATGCCTTTGTTTCCAATTTACCAGGGCAACCCAGAAAATTGTCCGAAACTCTTCACCAGCCATTTTAGACACCCAGAAAGGTAGCCACTGGCCCCGTTCTGTTATCATTACCAAAGTCAGCCCCAGTGGTAGGTTGAAGGGACGCCACCAACCAGTTTCTGACTGTGATAACCAGAAACCGTCAAAATAATGAGGCCAGCCAAACACAGCGTTTCCCCCAAAAAAGGCTCAGGTGCTAAATAGCCAGCGCGGTGCCACAAGAACTCTATGCCGGATTCAGGCAAATCCTAAGGGGTACTCCTTGCAAATTACTGTTAGGAACCACAAAACACAGTTTTGGAGGACACTCCTGTGGGAAGTGGACCCCACTGTGGGGTTCAATACAAGTTGGATTAAATAGGGATGGGTAACTGATTTAACTGCTTGATTTGTCCATCCGTTATCAGTTTGCCGTGGGGAAACTTGAGCATTCTGGGGGGGCTACCATTTGGCACCCAAATGGGTAAGTTTGATGGGTTTCTGGCTGGGAGGCATCGCTCCCCAGATTGGCCAAAGCTGGTGAGTGAATAGGGCGCCCTTTGCAACGAGTGGACTCCCATGGTTCGCCATGTAGAAAAGGACCAAGGGTATTCTAAGTCGTTGATACTAAGGGCATCCTTCTGACAAACACCCACGAAGGGAGGAAACGCCACCGACGCATAAGCAGGAATGGGCAACTTCCCCCCTCGCTTGGTTTCCTAAAGTGGGGGGTGGGGGGGGGGTTCCCTTGCTTTCACTGTCATTGCTGGACGAACTTCAGCTAGGTGTCAGGGAGGTGCTTGAACAAATCCTGAATGCATCAAACCAAAGAAGTACCCCAACCCGGAAGCGAAACAAGCGACTAGGACATCCTTCACCGCATGGGTTTCTGATCTCTGGTTGGTTTTTGCTTGGCAACCCTTGAGAAGGGCAAGGATGGGATAGTGTATGGGGTTTTAAGAAGGGGCTAACCATGAAAGCAGTTCACAAGGACATCCTCTTGACCTGGTGATGTGCACATCACCAAGCACATATTCACAAGGACCCTCCAACCTTTGAGGGGATCCCTTGCCTGGGCTCATCGGCTTATCCGCATGCACCGAAAGCCCGGCCCAGCCCCGGTTTTGCAGTAGCGAGGTTGGAATCAGGGGACCCTTTTTCTGCCTTGACGAGCTTAACTACACAAAGCAAGAGCTGCAAAGAGTGCACCTGACAGTGGCATTGAACTAGCCAGCAAATCTGTAGGAACCCTCCCCCAAAAAAGTTGGTAACTGAGTCACAAGGACCACAGCTCGTCTCCCGCCCTTGCCCCCGACCCCACCTGCAATTGCGCCGCCTCGCGCGGCTGCGTGTCCTCGGGCTGTTTTTGCCCGCCATGGTCCAAGACATCATACACATTGTATGCATACACATGATTGGATCAATACTTTCACCGACACATTCGTAAAGGGTATGCGCAATTTGTGTAGACTGAATGCGCCAGGGCCAAAGTTGCCGATGCCCGTGCGTGCAGAAGTCAGTATTGGAAGGTTACTGAGACTTCCATGTCCCGACCAGACTGATCATAGATGTGGCTGAAAAAAGGGGGCCCAAAATCAAATCCTGGTAAATGGACAGACTCAAACCTGGCTTCCAGCCAGCCCCACCCAAACTTCACGAAGACCTTGCATTCTAAGCCCGGCACGACCAAGGGCTCTTCCAAGCTTTCATGGGCGAGGTGATTTACGCGCATCCTCAGATGGCCCAAGCTTCGTCGTTGGTCGCTCCTTTTTGGGAACATTCACTTTAAAACACCAGGAAAGTACCACCAGAAACTGGTGGGGGACTACCCAAAAACTGATAATTTTGGAAGTGTTGTCCACTTGCCCAAGGGAACCCGGAAAAGACTGAGCTTACCATTGGATGGCCATGACTCAAAGTAGACTTGTTGTAACCCAACAGCCCCCGTGGAGTTGCTTCAAACTATTCACCTGCGCCACAAGAGGCGGAGTCACATGGCCACAACTGAAGTCAGCGCTATCTGTGCCAAGCATCTTTGACCTGCTCACCTCAGCTGACAAAAATGCAGCGTACATCCCCGTGAGAAGAGCCCCTTTTGGGGTCCGCGGTCTTGCGCTTGCAGACACACGGTCGATTTTTCGGGAGGTCTCTGTGAGAGACCCTGGGGCGCCACAATCTCAGGTTGCCAAAAAGAATCCAGCTTGCACATCATGCATGTAGCGCTCTGGAACACATTTGGGTGTATCTTTCTTTGAGGGTACCCCTTTGAGGTTTTGCTTTTAACGGGAACCAAGCGGAAATCACCCATCTTGCATGCCCTGAATTTGGAGACCAAGCCAGGTGTTGCCACTTTTCTATTACGTCTTAGTTGGTCGCTTGGATTGGGTTTGGGATTCGAACACCAGTTCAATCCCTTTGAAACCAAAGCGGGAAGACAGCCCCTAAGGGGGGCTCCAAACCACCCATTTGGAGCTGAATGTTGGACCGGGAACTGAGATCAAATCCAAGTGGCCAACGGACTGTGAATGATCAACCGCTGGGCACTGGTTCCCAGCAACGCCACCAGGAGCGCAAAAAGCACGGATGCCTGAGGGCAAATCGGTGGTCCCCAACCCCAAATAACAACCAGGGCTACGGGGGGATATGCCTGGGTTGCTCTTCTCCCTGAGCAACAAGGAGAAAAGCTCGATGACCTTTTGCAGGTTTAATGGAACAGCAATTTGTTGCCAACAGGTCTAAGGAGCTGAGGACCAGCCACGATGCAGCAACTATATAAAGGACATGCATGCACCGCCCTTTTTCCTGCTGAGGGTGGAAATCAGCTTAGATCGAAAGGAGAGTTCAGGGCGCATCTGGGTCAGTAGGATCTAGGAACAGGTATATAGCCTCCTGCACATGCCTCCGGGTGCCATAGGCACGAAGAACGACTGCACCTCCGTGCAGTTTGATGCTTTTGCAGATCGTCACGACCACTTCTCTGGGCCATAGTCGTGGTTGAATGGGACACCTTTCTAGCAGTTAGTCAAAGCCCTTAGGAGGTCCAAGAACTTCCTAACCATCCCCGAGTTTGCGTATGGTGTTTTAGACATGGCGCATGTCGCTATGAAAGGTACATCTCTCTGTTGCTTAAGGATGGGCGCCAACCCAAGCTTGCTCCAAATGGGTGTGTCTTTTTGAGGGTGGTTTTGTGGTACTGCGAAACCAAAGGGACCATCACCAGCTTTGGGTCGCCTATTTATTTTAAACCACACCCAAACGAGAGAGATCTGCAACTGGCCGCTCACCTGTAAGCTGGGCGCTGGCTGGCTGGTTGGGAGATGCACGCTCAAGAGGCACCAACTGCCAAAGTATCTCTACTCCACCCCGGACATCATGACTAAGCCTGAGAAAGTGCATCAAACAGGGCCCCGATATTCATGAGCAGCCCCCTGTACATGAACCAACGGATTGAATCACCGAATCAAAAAAATAAAAGAAGTAGTCAGCGAGCATCGGGATCAAACAACCACGCCTCGATCTGGAACGCCAGCTCGTACGAATAGCCTTGTGCCGTAGTGAAGCCAGCTATGATGGTGCCTCGCGGCGGGCTCAGGCTGAAGGGCTCGCTTCAAGAGAGGGGTGTTTCTATGCGTATGTCTACACTTTTTGTTCTTTCCTTTCTTCGCAACCAAAGTGTCGGAAAACAAGCTCCGCTTTTCCAACCAGAAATCAAAGCATCCAACACCCCATATGATGCATGCCTCAAACACATGGAAGCTGAGTATCGGGCATGGTACCCTTCCTGGTTTTCTCGCAAAGGAAACAACACTTGATTGCTGCTGACTCCTCTGCACAAAGTGTAACTGTTTGTGGGTTCAATGGAACACCCTTGATTCCCCAAGAGTCAAAGTCCAAAAGTCTAAAGTCTAAAAATCCAACGCAATAGCAATCAAAGGGCGACCACCAAGTTGGCTACTTTGAAGCATGTGGGTTCCCTTGTTAGGGCCACAAGGTGTTGGAAAATGTCCGGTAACACCCATCCCCGATGAGCCTGTAGCCTTTTCACCTTTGGGAGTACTTGCCGAATCCGGAATCAGGAAAACCGCACTTGTTGCATTGATGAGCCATGAATTCATCGCTTGTCTGAGTTTGCGTTTGTTGAAGGATTCTTGTTCAGGTTGATTTTGGAAGGGCCACCAGAGGGCAAACTGCCATTTTTGCTGGGCTCCATTCTCACACATACCCAAAGCCAAAGTGGGCCTTCAGGTTCCTGAGGACAACCCCGACCGGATTTCTGGGCTGAGGCTTCCCTAGACAGGCGCCCCACTGCAGCTGAGCTGCCCAAGCCATTTCCAATCCCCGACGCCACCCCGCCGCCTGCCATGGAGCGCATGTTTGACACACCGAACACCGGACGGGCGCAAAGACATGAAAATCCCAAGTCCAAAAACGCAAGAGCTCCCTGTTACCCGAAGGTACGGCCCAATGAATTACAAGTTGCTACCTTCAAAGGTCTGAAGACAACAGCTATTGACCGTTGGAAGTGGGAGGTTCGAAAAAACTTACCGTATCCTAACTTTCCAGCTCATGCGAGGCTTCCGTGCGAGCAGCTTGCTGCCATCAGCTTACAGGAAAGAGCGAATCTGCAAGAGCGCTTTCCCGCACGCGTGTGCCTGGATGGCCTGACAAGCAAACCACCAACATGTTCGGGGTCCAAACCCCTACTTTGCACGCGCCAATTCCATTGCCAGTTCCCTTTTCAAGTGCTTGATTCTTTTCTGGGTTATTTTTTAGAAGGACCTGAAACCTGTCCGGAGAAACTAAGCCATGACCAATCTCCTTTTGACCTTAGGACTATCTGACACTAAAACTCACCATCCCCGATTTGGTTCCCTTTCAGGGAATCCATTCCCAACGCTGCATTCCAATTATCATTCCCTATATACCTACTGGCAGTTGTGTGTCAATGGGTCATGTACAGTTGGGTGTCTATAGTTGGTCTGGGCCCCACTGGGGTAGGTCTGTGCGCAGTTGCATGTCTGCAGTGGGTGGGTCTGTGCAGAGTTGGGTGTGTCTGCAGTGGGGTGGTTGTGGGCTCCAGTGGTGTGGGAGCAACAGCAACACGACCAGACCGACCAGAGCGACCAGAGCGACCCATCGCCTGACAGGTTCATCCAGATAGGCAGCAAGGCAGGCGGGGCCCACTGACCGATCCAGAGAGGCGCCCAGACCCACTGGAGGCTCTCCGTGAAGCCGATCCTTGGCTGAGTCAAGTCGGACGCTCTGAGCGAGTGGATGGCCCAAACTACACGCCAGTCCACGTGATTGTTTAATGAAGCCACTCAAATGGTCAACACCACGTGTTTTTTTAAGGAAGCCGATAAAATGGTCTAACCCCCAAAAAAATGACTTGAATTTAATACTCCATTTACTAAAGCCATTAAAATGGTCTAAGCCCAAAAAGTGACCAAAGTCCGAAAGAGAACTCAGGAAGCCAGAAGTTGGATTTCCATATCCCTGTATATCTCTGTGTCTAGTCTCACTTCCCGAGAGGGCCCAAACAAATAAACCAAACTCTTGATATGCCAAGATGGTCCAAACCCAAGTGACTAAAGTCCATCAAGTCAGGAAATGAGTAATTCCAGTGGTACCCTTCATGCTTCCATCCTGGTGACATGCATGAGAAAGGGCCACATGGGGCCCGGCATAGGATCTTTCGTAGCCCTACCACATCAGGATCTGTACTTGGTATGGAAGCAAGAAACGCATCTTCTTTGCAGCCCCCTACTAAATTGAATAGAACCAAACAACCTAAAACCTAAAACCATGCCAACAACAGTCAAGGGATGTAAAAAGGGCAATGTACCGATTTGGAAGGGCAGCCGCAGTTGTGGCAACCACTTGTTGATACCAAAAGTCAGCTTTCCCCCAGTCTCTTCAAAGTCTCCCCTCCAGGAGTCCAGTGTGCGCAAATCACCGTGGCGCATGTGAGGGGAACATGAACAGAAGAAACGCCGGTAAGGATCTGGGCTTGGTTGCTGTAACGACCCCGGCTCCAACCAGTGAATCATGCGAACCGCCCGCGTATAATCAAACCCAAAAACTGTGGCTGGCGGTTCATGCGCATTTTTCCTATGAGTTGGCATTAGTCTTGGGGTTCAATAGGTTCCTGAAAGGATGCAAAGGACCACCTGCTTTACAAGGGAACCCTCTGCAGCAGCTGGTATTTAGGTGATTTCGCGGCTGGCCCCGGGACCTTGTATAACAAATGAAAGGGAGCTTCACAATTGGACTTGGGGGTTTTGGGGTACCTTCAATCTTCCAGCTTTAGTCATGATAGGAGCAACTATAAGTTGCAAGCCACTATTCAGCCTGGTGCATTTCTAGGTTGCTGTTGACCCCTCTGCAACAAGGGCTCAATTTCAACCAACACGAGTAGCAGTCTAAAGCTCCCTTGCCCAATGGGCAACGCAGATTACGTGCAAACCACCCCCCGCCTTAGAGCCCCGGGAGCTCCGTGGCTCGTGACTCGCTCGCTCGAGCGGCAGCAGCTTGGCCACGGTCATGGCCACGGGATTCCGCAAGGTGCCGAAGGCCATGGTGGAGCCCGCGTTGGTCAGCAGGCCTCTCGACCGATTCACGGCCGATTCTCCCGCCCGAAAAACGCGCGGATGGAGGCAACATGGAAACCCGGAACATCGGCTGAAGTTGCAGTGAAAAGACACAGATTTCTAGCAGTGCAATCGAGTCCATCTCTCAAGCCAGCATGGGAAAATGGAACATATTATTGAGCAAATGGAAGAAATGGTTGGAGGGAACGGCGGTTGCTTTGATGCTCGGTTTCCATAGGGGTTCTGCGGGTTGAGGAAGGATTGGCCTTCGAATGGGAATCATGACAATCATGCTACTGCGAAAGTTCTAAGAGTTGAGTCCGAATTCATTTGCTCCTTCGAAACTAACATGAAACTACCTGTTTTCTCAGGGGGTTGAAGAGCCCAATTGTTTAAAGAGAAGGATCATTGTAAAGATTGGGGAAGGTACGGCTAGAAAACTCACTCAATTCAAAACATCTGAAGTAGGGGAACCCCAAGTAAAAGGCGCCTTCACATTGGTTCTGCAAATGTATCCTCTTTGGTTTGCCTTTTGTGCTCATCCTTTTAGTTTGAAACATTGGGCTCTGTCACCTGGCGCCTCCTCCTTTTGTCGAGCCGCATTTCAGAGGCTCCATGTGCGTGTGCTTAAAAGGCATCCTTGGTTGTTGATGTTTTAAAGGAAAACCAATTTTAAGTTGGTGTTTTAAAGGAAAGCCGAATGGACAACCACAAATATATATATATATATATAGATATATGTATATATACACTATAATAAATATAGATATATATATATATATATACACATACATGTATGTGTTGCTGTTTGTTTTCTCTTTTTTGGGTGGGGGGGGGGAGGATCCTAAAACTAGACACGCCCATGCCACTCGCAGCCCGATGTCCAGTCCTGTGCAGAGTAAGGTCTTGGCGTCACAGCGCTGTAGCATATAGCCTGGGACCGCCGAGAGCGCACGCCGAGCCACGGCCACAACTCCAGGGGGCTCGTGTCCCAGGAACTTGTTTCTCAGGTTTGGTCAGGGGAGTCCGTGTCCCCAGCACTTTTGTTTTTGTTTTTTTTTCCCCCGAGCCTTCCTGTGGCATGTCTCGTTGTTTCATGGTTGGGATACCCTTGCAGATCACCAAAATTGCTAGGTCCGGCAACATTCTTTATCAGAAACCTCGCGAGAAAGGCCGCTTTGACTTGTTTTGACCAGACCGTACAGCAGGTAGCCAAAAGAGCGTACCCAAAAAAAAAGTGATGGCTGTCAAACGGAGTTGGGTACCTTGAAACCAACATACCAGACGGACTTTCCTTTGGATTTGAATGATATTGCCCTACAAAGGGGTGCCGGATTTTCCTTTGGATTTCAATGGTATCGCTCTACAAAGGGGTGCCCAAGTACCCACTGCTAACTGTTTCGCCGCTTCTACACGCAGGCAGGGAATTAAAAGTGTCGCTCACGTCTTGCAGCCCAGGCTCCCCAGAATGCTGCGGCAATCCTGAGCTCGGCTTTGTGGTTTCGAAGGCATCGAGATTTTGCCACCTAAAAACATGTTCGAAGAGTTGGGTTTTCAGTATTTACCCGTGCTTTTCACATGGTGCTCAAACTTGAAACTTGATCCCGTTGTGTCCAAGAGTTCAAGCACTCAAGTCAAATCACGTGCTTTTACCGACCTGAGGTAGACAGACAAATGTCACTGCACATATAGGATTGGCCGGGCGGGTCTTTGGGGCTCCGGGTTTGTAGCTTGAGCATCGTGCAGAGCCCCGTAGGAAGCCAAAGGCCTCCTGAAAAGACTCGTACCTTATCTCAGATTGCTGTTGCCTCCTCTGCAACAAAGCTTCTCGATTTTTTGTGGGCGCAATGAAAATGCAGTGCTTGCTGTTGACCCCTCTGCCAAAAGTGTCTCGGTTTTTGGTTTGTGCAATGACAAATCCATTGTTTGCGCAAAACAAGTTCCAGCCGAAAGATCCAACCAAATATAGCCCATAAAGTTAGAGGCTTCTGATCGAAGGCTTCAAATCAAACCTATTGTGGCGGTTCGGGATGCCATCCGTCTTTGATCGATTATGCCAGGCCGCGTCATTCCGAGCTTGTCCATAGCTCCCAGCAGCCTGAGCATCATGGTCAGTTTCGTTCCCTCGTCCCGACCCCCCGGGAAAAAAACGCCTAGAGCGCAAACACCAGCCATTTGCTATCAGGAAACACCAACACAAAGCGTCTCAGGCTGAAAAGGGCAAGGCTTGCAAGAAAGATCTGTAAATTCTGAGTCCCTATCTGGACATAACAATTCCGCCGCTGCCCCCCCCAAGAGCTGGAGGGCAACACATGTGACGAACAAAACACCTACAAAAACAAAGGGATCGAACCAAACATTAAACAGGAGTTTTGTCAGACTACAATAGCGAAAATACAGGTTAAATATGGGCTTGACAGCTTCAAAAAGGAAAGCACTCTTGAGTTGCAAGCGCGCGAACCTTGGGCTTCAAGCCTGGACAAATGATTGGCGATTGGACCAGGTCATAGCAATCTTGAACATGAGCTTCCCATAGGCGAGCACAATGAAAGGCGGCTACGTTTCTGCCTGTTCGCATCTTTCGCGAAAGAGCAGAACAAAGGCGCAGCTGGAAGGTCCAAGCTTCACTACGCTGAGATGTATTGCCCACTCCCAACAAAAGGTTCACTTCAGTGGGCCCACACCACCTAGGGTCAATGAGTTTCCCCTTCACGACTTGCAGTTTAGTGGTAAGATCCAATTAAACACAGCAACTGTACGTCCAGACAAGTTGGTGCCGGGCGACCCCTGAAAAATTAAGGAAATCCAAGGCAAGCTTCTGAAGGATTCAGAAGGCCTGCTGGAGGCATGATGTTTGAGGGGTTGAAAAGGGCTAAAGATCTCATGTCCACCCTCGATTGATAACCCCCCCCCCAAGTTGTCAATCGGGGGTCCCTTTGTGGGGATTCCTCCTGGGTTTCCTGGGGTTCTTTTGGGTTTTCTTGGTGTCTGGCTTCTTGATTTCCTTGCGTTTTCCAACATGGCACAAAGTACCTCCAACCCCGAATTGGGAAGACACAATTAGCCTTCGAGCCGCCCGATGCCCGCAGGGCTCCACTGTTCTTCCCGCTGGATGGTGTCCACCGTCGCTGCGGTAGCGCCGCCTCAATTTGTTCAGCGCACAAAAACTGTTGGGGGGCGCGTTGACGGAATCGGTCCACTGGGTTGTTCAAGATTGGGGAGTCCCCAGTCATGGGTGATCCGTGGCAAGAAAACACCATAAGGGCAACTACTGCCATTTAGGCATGAGGATTGAAGTTTTATTTCGACCAGTTCAAGATTGGGGAGTCCCCATTCCTGGCAAGAAAACACCATAAGGGCAACTACTACCAAGATTGATTACAGGAAAACACTGTAAGGGCAACTACCAGATTGATTTTGACCAGTCCAGGTTCAGGTGTCCAAGACACCATTGTAGGCCATGAACACAGGAACCAGCAGGCAGAAGAGCGCGAAGACCAGCCGCTGCGGCTCAACCATGGCGAAGGTCAGCGCCATAACCCCGGTGGATTCCAAATGAGCGAGTCGAGATCGCGAGATCAACACGCCCAAGTGGCGCAAAAAAATGCGAAAAGATAGCTGTGGTCCGACGTCCTTGGCCTAAGTTGAGACACTCACCTGATGGAGTCTGCTTGCCCTCCGATTTCAACTCCTAAGTCGCAGCTTCGGTTTGGGATCCACCAGGAGCAAAAAGGAGTCCCAGGCTGGCAGCCTTGGACTCGCGGGAAAAGAACGGCGCTTCGCCGGTCGGCCGCCGAAACGCGTGCGACTCTCGTAAGAATCGGGGGTGCGATGCGAATCGAATCGAAGCTCACTGGGCCCTGTTTTTGCAAATGAATTTGCGACTGCCGGACTTTGCCCTGGGTAAAGCTGCTTGGAATTGAATCCGACTGGGTCCCTTTCGCAAACGAATTCGCCCTGGGTAAAGCAAATTGGCAGGGAACTGCGGCTTGCCGATGCGCGGGCTGAGCTGCAAGCAAAGAGTTGGGCTGCTTTGAGCCAGGAGCTGCGAAGGCGCTGCTAAAGCTCGGCCGCACATGGGGTGACCTTTAGGGAAACCAGCAGAAAGGATGACTTCCCTCCCACGAAATGGGGGAAAAGCTACCCATGGCCATTTGGGTGCAAGGAATATTGACTAATCCCCACATGGGCCAAGGAGCATTGGGCGCCCTTCACCTTCCACTTTCTTATTTGGCACTCACTCTTCCAACTCCCGAGTTGAGTGTATACCTGGGTCCTTTAACCGTTAGTTGGCTTGTTTGTGGGACATCATCCCCCCAATGGGTCCGATATGGCCATGGGGTCATAGATGGACTTATACATTCAGCTGTCCGCTTGGGCCTCCAAAGCAAAAGCGTCATGCCACGATTTTGGACGGGTTCGAAAGGGATTAGTCACATTCTCGGTCGAACGGCGGATGGACACAAATCTGCACCACGGATAGTAACAGATCTGAACACTGGGATAAACCATCTACCGGTGCTGATTCTGCCCATCTACAGCAAGTCGTCCCAACCTTGCCACGTGCACTGCTAAAGGCCGGCTTCAGGGTTCCCGATACTTCCCCTTGAAACACCCTACCAAACAGTAGATCATGGTGTTTGGCAACACACACCGAAGATCCAAACGATGCTTCAATCCAATAGTTGAAAAATAGGTAGCCCTTCCCCAAAGCAATGCACGCGCCGTGAAGCAACCAGAAGGCTACCAATCTGGGTTCTGATCGAATTGTTCTTTGGAGCCCGGAACAGGATGGCAACCGGATGGCCCTTCTGACGTTTTTGGGCCACGTTCGGCATACCTCCCAAAAGGCTCCTACACGTGTTTGGGTAGCCACGTATCTTATCCAGGAAGGCAGCGCAACACGGGTAACCCCAGCATGAAAGGGGAGACTTGGGTTTGTTTGTCTTTTTGCTTTGCCTTCCCTTCTCGGGTCTATGTTGAGGGGGAACTGAAAAACGACCACCCGGAACCGCGTGCTGAAAACGCGCAGCGCTGCGCGCAGCTTTTGGACCCCAAAGCCGGCTCACTCAGGCGGCCGCGAGCGCGAGCGATCCCGCTCGCCCTCGGTGTCCTCTTTGGCTTTGCCCTTCTTGGCTTTGCCTGAAGGCGCTGCGGGCGGCACATGGGACAACTAATTTCATTCTTGCTCATCCATAGTTCGCGAAGCTTAGCATGTTGGCATCTTGTCGGAACTTTAGCTTCTTCGGCCCAAACAGGGATACCCTCCCACCAATGAACGTGGAACCTGACGCCCCGAACGTCCTGGTTTGGACCATATCTTCCCTTTCCAGGGACCGGGCCCCGAACGTCGGGTCCCCTGTCAGGCCCCCTCTCCCGCCTTTGCCCTTGCCCTTCTCCACAGCCACGTCCTCCAAGCGCAGGCCGGCCGCGCGGGCCGCCTTGAAGGGATGGAAGTCCATGGCCACCGCCAGCAACTTGGCGCTGGGCTTCTGCGCCACATCCTGCCGTGTTCTTCCCAGAGGCTCCAATTCGATTTTTGAGACCCCCCAACCACCAATTCCCGGGGTGTCTAATGGACATTGAAAGCCCCAGGAGCCTCTGGGTGGACAAAATCCATACCGATCGGCGCCAGCTATGGATAAAACCTGAGCCGAATACTGGAGTAAATCACCTGCAACAGGTGGGTTCTGAGCACACGAAATCCATGCGCCCCTTTGCTCCCGTTTTGAGCTTTTGCTTGTCCTCGCTGTGGGAAGGGACGGCCTCCAGCACTCAGGTCCCCAACCACTACTTTTGGGACAGCAGGCAAGTTGGGACCCGGGTACTGGGAATGGCTTGTTTACTCCTTCTGGGTATGAGTCCGACGTAGAAAGACCCCAAAACTGGTGGTTTCTCATTGGGTTTTTCTCAACACCAAGCGGAAAAGGGTTTGCCCAGAAAGCACACACACACACGAATTAGTATGTATGTACACATACATAAACATGTATAGATATACCAATATTAGTATCCATACAATGTGGGTCATGACTATAGGACCATTTGTTTTGAAATGGAAAGGTCATGCAGCTCTGGATCTGAAAACAAGATCCGATTCCCGGAGCTGAATCGCCTCCAAGTGCTCCACCAGCAACGCGGCCATGCGCTTGGGGTTCGCCTCGCCCTTCCCCTTCTTCGCCTCTGGGAATTCAAAAAGCATTGCTCACAGCATGACTGTTCTTTTGGCTTCCCGGGGTCCGAGTATTTCAAGCACCCCTGAGGAAGCACAAGAAAGACAACCAGTAGGCATTCCTGGGACGTCCAACTGACCAAAACAGCAAACACACGTGCTTCGCTTGTGCCACCTTTCAAGGAACGCCCCAAAAAGGGCCACCGCTTCTTGCAAACCCATCAGTTCACAAGAGGGTACATCCCAAGGTGGCGCGCTTCTCAAGTGGGGGATACTGACGCTAACGCCAATGTGAAGCGTGTGGGTTCTGTCATTTATTGATAGCACGATTCGGAGCCCTTGGGTGCTATGAAAATTCAAGGAAAAACCCGGCATTTCGGCATGGATTTCAATTTGAGGCCCATCAAAATTCGGTGGGTCGGGACTTGGCCCCAAGCTGCAAATTGCCATGGAAGTTCCCTTTCAAAGGCCACGACCGCAGCTTCTTGTGGATGGACGCCACCTAAGACACCCGGGAACATTGATTCCCGTGTAAATACCAAAAGACCGCTGGTTTCCCTCAATTCAAAGTGGTGCGAAATGGATTTGGTCCATCCGAATGGCCTCCGTGCTAAGCAGCGCGAAGGCTTCCCCAGCCGCACCGGCTCGCCCGGTCCGGCCAACTCCTCGCCGTGGGGACCCCGGTGTTCGCCCCCGGTGTAGGGCCATCATATGGCTGTGGGTGCAAACCGTTTTGGTACCATTTTGGGGTAGGTGCACCACCCATTTTAGTCTATTTTAGTGGGGATTCGGATGTTGATTGGGATACACGCTTTTGACCCATGGCCATATCAGAACTTTCTACAAGACATCTGACACCTGAATTAAGGAAGCCCCAATACAGGGGTCGTCAGCATTGTGAGCTCAATAGCTTCTCTTGCCGTGTAATGTGAGGTAAGCTATGCAGTGCTAGGGCGAGTGGCGGTGAGTGTGTGTCTCGATGTCGCGGGCAACATCGAAGGAGACCACGGTGCTGATGGTGGTGATGTCCAGCCCTCTGGCGGCCACGTCGGTGGCGATCAGAAGGTTCCTTACTCGAAATGGCTTTCGTTTTCGATCGGATAGTCAAGGCAAAGGCTTCTTCCGAAGGTTGGTGACAAGACAAGTGAAACAATGCGTTGCTAATCTAGCCTGTACAAGGACGACTGGCAAACTGACAACGTCAACATGACCATGAGATACCATGAGTGATATACCGAATCTGGGCACGCCAGAGGTGAACATTTGACAAAAGGTCGGCGCTGGATCGAGCCGGAAGCTCCATCATATCAGGCAGCGCACCACATCCCTTGAGGAAACTTGGGAAACACATTTCATTGGCCCAAGGATTTCCAAGAGTACAAGCGCGACTGGGTGATTTGCACCGGATAAATCAAAGAGAGAGGTGGGTGGGATGCCGGGATCAATTAATGTATCGTCCCAAAAAGGCGTTCCCTGCGTGCAAAGGGCATGGTTTGCGAATCTCCCATGGTTCAAGTCTGAGGCACCTTCAAAATGTTCTGAATGTTTCGCATTTCAACCGAAACAGCAACACTTTCACTTTGGAGACCCAATTGGGGATTGTCAAGGGAACCAAATGGAAAGCACTCACTTGGGACAACTTGGAGCTCCCCCATATCCCTCATTTAGAGACAAACCCTGGGCTGCTCTCAGATCCCCCGTTAAAAGTTTAACTTTTAGTGGGTTAAATGGAAACTACCACTAAACACTAAAAGGCTAAAAAGCTAAGGGGATGGCTGGGAGCCACCAAGAACCCACAGGAGACCCCAGAAACGGGCAGGACATGTGGACCGATCACATGATGCCAGGCTCTGACGCAGTTTCCGGAACCCGTCGATGACCCGCATGCGCTCGTCCTGCTCCAGATCTCCATGCAAGACCGCGGCATCTCTCTGCACGTCCGCGAACTTCTTCTGAAGATCCTGAAGACAGTTGACCATGGGTCAGAAGCCCATAGTCCCCACTGAAATAGACTAAAGTGGGTGGTGCACCTACCCCAAAATGGTACCATTGGTTTTGACCCACAGCCATTTGAGCGGGTCTTCCCCTCTGAGCTGAGCAGAAGGAGCAAAAGTAGAAAACCACATCATGTGGAGCTTCAATGGGAAATCGCAGGGGAGATCACCGGAGCCACCAAACGACATCGAGATGGTGGCCTGAGTGGGTTCCTGGGCAAAGCAGCACCGTACCGGACAATTCAACAGTACAGCAAGGAACCCGATCCACCAAACGCCAGCCGTGCGGGCAAACAACATCGCCGACCGCACATTCCACATGTAACCTTCATCATGGCTTGTCTGTCGCAACCCCTCTTGTATCGCCACGGAATTTTATCGAGCGGAACTACCTTGGGTGACCGCACATGGCTTGTTGAAACAACGGTTCTGAGGCACGGGCGCTCCGCCCACATGCCCCATTGAAGAAAGATTCGGTTTGAACTTGATGTGAGCGGCATTGCAAGAAATTCAAGCTGTGCTTCTCAGAACTGGACCTCTCCAAGCCACAGCAGTTTTTGCTCGGGTTTCTGACGGACACCCTAGTTGCCAAACAACAACAGCCAAGCCGAGCAAATGGCTGGTGCTTGAAAAGAGGAATTGACAGGAATGGTGGGAGAATCGGACATTTGGAGCCTTGTCAAGAGAACAAGTACCAACTCCAAACATCACATACAACCAAATACATATAATACCAAAAGGGTAGTTCCATGAACAGTTGCAAACACCTCAAATAAGACCCGCTGTATGGCTGAAATGGTCAGAACCGCGCCGCGAAACCGCCCCCACCCCCGGATCTCCTGAGCCGCCTGCTTGGACTTGGCGAAGACCACCACTTGACCCTTCGAAAGCATCGCCGCCACCCGCGTCTTCAGCCAGGGGAACTTCTCTTCTTCTGTGTCGAAGACCTCCACCTGAACATCTCACAGGGGTGCCCCCGGCCCAAAGAAACCCAGTCGCGGTATTTCCCCTACCCGCGACCCTGGATATGAGGGCCTTTCATCTTAAAACGTCCCTTTATGCACTTTGAGTGCTGGAAAGGGGTTTGGGAGAGACCCAAAAATGTCGGGGAACAAGCAAAACGCTTTTGTTTTACCAAGCAAAAGCAACAACTGAAACGATCACACCAAAAGGTAGCACCAGGGCTAGCGCAAAACCCTGGCACCAAAATCAGTAGAGCGATGGCAAGCCGGGAACGCAAAGCCAAAGAAATTGTTGTTTTCAACGGTGGGTGTCGGTCCTCTTTCGGGGCAATGGGCTGGTGCGTCGCTATGCGACATGCACCAAATTGGAGTGTGGCTCACCTGAAATGGCAAGGTTCGTCCAGGTTCGGACCCGGACCGAATGAAACGCAGGTCATCCCCGTGGGAACTGTCAATCGTGTCCTTGTCACTGGGTTCTTGATTCATCTTTCGGACCTACCTGCTCACCAACAGGTCAAATGTGCAAGGCGCTTTGAAAGTCAGGGCTGAGAGGTGTCTTTGTCGGAGGGTTGCGCAATCCTAATCCTCTATCTAAACTTAAACTCCTAGAAATAATCTACGGGCCACCAGGTTTAGTGTCTATACAGTCTATACATGAGGTATTCAGGGAACATGCCCCCAAACAACCATCCCTATGCAGGTGTCGTCTGTCCATTGAGTTTGGAGTAAGTTGGCCTTTAAACCGAAAACCACCAAGGCGACCCTAGCGGACTCAAGGCAAGGACAAACAGGCGTCACTGGATTTCCCCTTCAAAGCTTGCAATTTATTGGTGCGTTTCATGGGCGTTGCCACTTTTGGAGGCTCCAAAAAGGGAAATGGACCCCTGATTGAACATTGCCTTAGAGCCAACGGCACGCTACAACTATAGGCGCTGGGCTTGACAACTTGTCGTGCTGCCGAAAGGCGTGCTGCTTCACGTTGGCGGCAGCTTGGCCTGCTGTTCCCACCTGGCCAAGCAATGAAGAATGAAGAGCTGTTACGAAGCCGCCTGTCGTGGTTGAGTCATTTTCTGAAGATTCACCTCTAAACATGTGTCTAAAACAAGCGGACATGAAAGGTTACGCTTCTTGGTTGAGGATTCGCTTGTCTCCAACCCAAGATGCCCGGAATGAAACATACTATATAGCTTCAAGATTCAATGTTCATGCAACTATTCGGGGCAAGGACTCACTAGTGCTGACCCCTCACATAATCCAGCTACAGTTAGCTCCCCTGGAATAGCATCTAAGATCATCTAAGGGTCACGAGCTGTCACTCGTGTGGCACCTCCTAGCCATGATCAACACTGCAAATCAAGTGCAAGTGGTTGCCGGTGGTTAGCGGACAGGGGGAGGCTCCTAAGGTTTCGGGTGGCAAACGCCTACGAGCGGATCAAAAGAAAAAAGGAAGCCACATAAGCCCGGGGAAAAGTAGACTGGGACCCATCTCAGCACATTAAACTAGTGGCTTGCTTGGCCTTTGGCTCGCCCATATTTTGTTGTCCTTCTCGCGTTGTTTTTTGTTTTTGTTTCGCACTTGATTATAAAGGAAGCCCTCCATGCAAAACAGAATCAAAAGAGCAACCCGCCGATGGTCTGGCGAAGCTCTGGGATACACAATTTTCCTGTATTTGGTGGATTGGAATTGGTGATTTGAATTTGGATTTGAACCCCTGGATCTTGTTGGGAAGTAAATGGGAAACCCCTCCACCAAACCACCAAACCACCAAACCACCAAACCACCAAACCACCAAACCACCGATTCGGCTCCGAATCACCTGGCTCCAGGTAACCCTGGTTCTTGAGAGCAAATGTGATTCCAATGTACACCCTAGGCTTCCAAAGGCCATTAAAAGAATAGTCGAGGTCGCTAGACTGTTTTTTGCCGAAAGACCGTTTTTTGCGCCTGGCCCTGAATATCCAAGAAATCATGGTGTTTGTTGCCCAAGAATTGCTTAGGGTCAGGTCGCTGACAGTCATGCCGCCCTCATCCTCCCAGCTGCAAATGACTGCGCCCAAGCCACTCATTCCCCGGCTTGCCAATTGTATGGTTATATCACTTTTCAAAATCGCCAGGTGTCCCGCTTACCGTATATGCGCGCATAGATTCTTCGCATGTTGGTACTGAAGTCCGGCTTTTTTCAAAAATGCTGCAAACTTAGTAGCTTTGGGGCATCGCTGCCGATCAGGCATGCATTGTGGGCTCCTGGGAGTATGGTTGTCCACGCTAAAAAACGTACTTTCCACGGTTTGTCCATGGTTTGTCCACGCCTCATGTTCTTTCGAAATCGATTAAACAATCAACAAACGACACTCGATCAGACTCTGTGGAGCTGTGGACAAGAAGCGGAAAAGCACGCACGGGCATGTGAGTGACAAGCCAAAATGACACAGCATGGTGACGACGTGTGATTGCAACGGGATGCAGCGACTTTAAAACATACTTAGCTTATTTCACAAAAGGCAGCAATAATTTCGTCAACCTCTCACTATCAGAAGCGCGCGGGGATGTCAGGAGCCAGCCGTCTCAAGTTGGCCAAGTTTGTCCAGACCTACTTTTAATGGTCGAGGGACATTACTTTTATAGCCTTTCGTTTTTTTAAATGGTCGAGGCTATTTAAAGAATAGTCGAGGAAGCATAGGGTACACTTTTTGTTTTATCCCAGTGATTACATGATGTCCACCATTTCTCCCAGTTTCCTGCCTTATCGATGTAACTCCCATTTTCCTGAGCGCATGGTGTGCATGGGATTGGATGTCTGCAAAAAGAGGAAAAACACACACCAGGAAGTGCGCCATAACCCTGGCCTCATCACCCCCAAAGCCTGGGCATGAGCAAGCAAAGTTGCGCCACAATGGGCCCTCTTTGGATGGAGTAGTACCAGCCGGACCGATTCGGCTCTACACCACCAAACCACCGGGAAGCTTGGGATGTCGCGGCCCCGCTTCCCCCAAAAAACGCCCGCCCGGCCGTGATCCTCACGGGCTGGTTCAGGAAGTCCGCAGCCAGGCGCTCGATACGTGGAGGCATGGTGGCGGAGAACAGCAGGGCCTGCCGTGCGGCGGAGGCCAGGGTTTGCCTTTTCCAATGAAATGAACAGCCTCCCTTGACGAGGGTTTCTGCACTACCACGGGGGCTGCTTATTTCTCCCAGAAACAATGGAAAGGCAAACCATGGAGGCGACGTGAACTCTCCATTGGTGTAGTGGTTTTGCATCAGCTTCCCTCCAATTGGGGCGTGGAGCCCGATGGTTTGGTGGTCAAGGGGTGGCTTCCCATCTACCCTCTAGCAAAACAAGGGTAACCTGATTATAGCTTCATGCTGGGACCTGAGTAGTATATCTGGGAATGCAAACCTGCTCCCGCAAGAGGCTCCTCACAAGACGACTCTCCACTTGGAGTTGTTTCACCCCTTCAAAACCCTTCAATTTAGCGATGACCTTCCCTTCAACCCCCCCTCTGAAATCCCAAGCGATAAAAATACAAATCCAAGTTGCAAAAGCATTGTGAATCCTTGTTTCGATACGATTGTCGTTCGGAGTTTCAGGGATTGTTCTTTATTTCCTGAACCCTGACTCCTCCTGCATGGCCGCACAGGCTGGGCATCTGTCTGCACGTTCGGGCTGCGTTCTCCCAGTGGACCAGGCTAGTTTGGGAACGCCAGAATCAAAATCCCTGGTTGTTGCTGGGATGTCACCCTTTTAGTGGTACGAGGGGGGTCATGACTTGTAAAGGGATAACACCCCCCGCTCCTGGTAGGATGGATCTATTAATGTAGGGTCGACCATTCATTAGGTGGTTAGAAACCCCCAAGTTCACGCCCTGGTTGCTAACGAGCCAACCCAGGAACCGTACTAAGTATGCACGCATCACAGGAGTTCAATGAGTGAGCATCTATGTGCTTTTGTTTAGGTGTTTCGACAAGACCCAGCATGACACCAGCCTGGGCAGGCCAAACATTGCAAGAAGAACTACGCAGCCCCCGCGAAGAAGCGGGTAGGGCCCGGACAGGCTCGATTCGAGTTTTGCATCACATCAATGAATCAACGTAATCCAACATGAACAAACGTAATCCAACATGAACAAACATAAGCCATGACCTTTGGCCGATCTTTCGCTGTGCTGTTGCCGCAGCAATGCAGCCCCAACAAATCAGACATGCTACTCGGATACTAAGAAGAAAGCATGGGTTTTTGGACGACGCTCGCGTGAGTGAGACTCAACAAAGGCATGTGAAAATGACTTCTGCACCCCAAATGTGACTTGAAGACGCCTGCAAAGGGTTCATATTAACCCAGCCAGTCTTTCAATGCCGTCCTTGACGAAACCCAGGGGTGAGGGCTTCCGGTGCTTTCTGGGTCCGGCGGGTCCATCCCAACGTCTCGGGCGCCAGAGCAGCCTGTCGCTTCGGCCGCACGTTCTGCAGAACGGAGCGGATCTGGTCCTGGCAGCGGTCCAAGACGGGACCCTACAAGATCACGAGAAACGGAACTGAAACCGGCAACCAAGCCACCTGCAACGGAAAAAAAAACCAGACGCACCCTACTGTGACCCTGGTTCAAAACCATGGTTTCTTGGCATTTGCCGTTGGGGAACCAAATCAGAAACCCGAGTTTCTTAGGTGCCACGTCTGGATTTCGCAGCCATCCACAGCAGGACCCCGGGAAACCATCCGGTTCCGCATCCCTCATATGGCCATGGTCAAAACCCAAATCGTACCCCCAGTGAACATCCCACTCCCCACTAAAATAAACTAAAATGGGTGGTGCACCTACCCCGAAATGGGATCCCCTTGGTTTTGACCCACAGCCAAATGAGCGTTGGTTTTTATTCCATACAAACTTGCTTGAACAACTTGCTTTTATTCCCCACTAAAATAGGTTCTAGAATGGGTGGTGCACCTGGCCCAAAATGGTACCAAAACGGTTTTGACCCACAGCCATATCCCCGGTTTTCCGCATCCTCGAAGCCCATCTGCAGCATGCGGTCCGCTTCGTCCAAGACCAGAAAGGTGCAGCGCTGCAAGTTGCAGCCCTCGGCTTCGGACAGAAGCGGCTTGAGCGCTAGGTGGCTAGGTGCTACAAGGAGTTGGCTTTCTTGGTTGCTGTTAACCCCCCTGCAAAAAGTTTAACTTTTTGGGGGTTGAATGGAAAACCCTTGATTTTCCAAAAAAGTTAAAGTCTCAAGATCCAACCAATAGCAGTCTAGATAGGGGGGTGCAAGGATGTTGCTTCGTTCCTGATGGCTTCCGGGGTCAAACATCAAGCAAAAGAAAAGTAGAGATGCTAGTGGGGTCCTTGCTCAATAGCCAGGATGACGCCTCCACAAAAAAGAGTCTCGTCTGAAACTGCTCGGAACTCAGGCTCCATGTTCATTTGCATGTGAACAATAGGCTGCGAACGGCGAAACACATCATCGCCTTTTTCCTTTGCACGTTTCAGGGGTGGATTTCAGACTCCCATCGTTCTGCTCTGAAATCATTGCACTTGTTCAAGGGAGCGCCACAGTGGTGGTACAAGTTTGCCACTGGAACGATCCGCGCAAAAGATCGAAGCCCTTCTGAAAAAGACCCCACCCCCCGCACCACAGCAAACCCCCACTCCATCCAAACAACAACCACAGAACAGAAAAGTTAGGCTTGCACAGCCCTGAGACAGCTCCACAGCGATCCGGCCTTCATCTTCACAATGTCAATGAGGCGTCCTGGAGTTGCGATCACGATCTCGCTGCCGCCTGTCTTTCTCGCGTGCACTCGGAAATCTTGTCAGGTTCCTTCGAGTTGGTGGCCTGAATTAGCTTGGACGCTGAGAGGTGCCCCGCAATTTGGGCTAAACGAGAGAGGGGGGGTCAACTACCAAGACAACCAAAAAGTCAATGGGAAGTGGGCTCAGGTCCCCAAAAGGTTGGAAGAAGGCAGACCTGTGGCTCCCTTGCTCAAACTTCCTGAAACCTCCACTGGCCGACCTTGAGTGACGCAAACAACGAAGACTGGAAGTGAATCTTCAAGTAAAAGTCACTTGAGTGGATTGGAAAGAAACAGAAAAGGCTAATTTGTCCGTTTACCATTCAAATGGTCCAACCCCAAACAGCTTCAAGTCCATGAACACGAGTGGGATATTCGCATGCGGCGGTTCAGCCCGTTTTGGGCTTCGCCTTGAGCCGCCAACGGCGGTCGCGCCTTTGATGGCTCGGAATTGCTGATACTTGGAGAGGCCTCCCGCGAAGGTGGTGCTTCCTCGGCTCCCCAGCAAAACGAGAGCACATGGTGTGAAGGCGTGACTAGGTCCTCCAGTAGAGAAGTTCGAATAAGGGTACCCGATCATTTTTGTCTTTTTCGGTAGTCGATTTTAGTAGGGGAAGCCTGCCCCAAAAAAGGGGAGAGGAGGGCACTACTGGGGGACCTAGGTGAGGAGACGGGTTCCTCGGTTTGCAAGGAAACCAATGAAAAAGCAAGTCCGGTCGAACTAAGATGCTTTCAGCAATGAACAAAACAGGGGTGCCAGGGGGCGAAGGTCGGAGCAAAGATCAGCCAAGCTTCGTAGACCCAGAAGCTTGTTGAACTTGTAGACCTCCTTCTCGATTTGCACTGCCAGCTCTCCTAAGCTGCGCGTCAAGGGCGGCACACCCCCCGACTCAAAAAGCTCATATCTCCAGGACCTTCATTTACACACCAGGAAGTGCGCAGTGGAAAAGTGTGGAGGTTCCTTCAATTGGTGAGCTCGATCTAAGACTTCTCAGCCATACCCTTGCACCTGAAACGGAAAACACAACTCAACAACCAGACACGTCTCCAAGAAACATACCCAGCGTGTCAGCTACCCGTCCGTCTCCCTTTTGAAAAACGGAAAGCACGACACAAGGACCTGGCTCAAGTGTTCAAGGTCCAGTCCGGAAAAAAATGGAGACCCACATTTGCCGAATTCCCAACATGCTACGGCTACGCACACTTGGAGCCTAACTTTGATCCAGCCCTTGGTATGGTAGCAACAAACTCTGTTTTTAGCAGCCCCCTACCAAAGATGGACAGAGCCAAACAAACCTGGAAACCTATCATTCCAGCAAGCTGGAAGCTAACACTAAGCTAACCCTCCTAATAAAAAGTGGTTGCAACATCTGTCTCCACCTTACACCACTCCCCATCCCCCTCCCGCGCTCTTCGAATTCGAGGCGCGGGTGGGGCACAAGGCCAGGCCAATGGGCCCCTCGTCCTTCTTGAGCTCCGGCTGCGCGGCGCAGTGCACCAGCATCCTGAGCTGCGGATGCTTTCTTGCTGCGTGTTCGCCCCTGAAAAATATGAACAAATATGTCCAGTAGGGATAGCTTTTTGTTAAACTGTCCAGTAGTAGAATCGATTCCCTTTAAAACCAACAGGAGAAGATTAAATAACAAAAATATTCTCAAGCAAATGGAAGTGTATGTCATGTTGGAAACGCTCATTTGCCCAGTTCGGCCCTGAAAATAAAAGGTGATCGGCTTTGGGCAAGTGAGAATATGTTGGTTGCGGAGCAGTGTTTCGCTGATTGATCCAACCCAGAAAGGGCTTCCTACAACAGTGCCAGCAACTTGGTTGCTGTTGACCCCCTTGCAAAAAGTTTAACCTTTTTGGGATTTAGTGGGAAACACCTTGTGTCCCAAAAAGTTAAAGTCTAAAGATCCAACTCAATATCAGTTAAGGCCAAATGTACTTATTCCAGTTTTGAGCACCATTTAGAAGCTTTGACTCAATCGATTGAAGCAGCATCCGGGCTGGTGTGATCATTCACTCCACCGAGCCCTTTGAGGAGCCTTGCTCAAGTGGTGGATGCTCGCCAACAAAGACTGGCGCCATGAATCCTGGCTAGGGCGTGGGTAAACCTCCAAGTGCGGGCACGTTCTGTGGATTGTGCGCCGGGCTGCGGCAGCAAGTACGCCACAGTCTTGCCCGAGCCCGTTTCTGCCTGGGCTCGCTGCAAACGGCCCGTTTCTGCCTCGACCCTCGGCCAGGTGCTTTCAAACTACAAGAGGGGACCTGTATTTGAGCCCATGTATGCACTTTGTGCAAACTCGCCCTTGTGATACCACGGTGAGCCATCATGCGTGCTACTTTGAAAACGCCTTCCTTACCAAGAAGCGACCAAACCGTGAAGGAGCTTGCTCAGTTTGGAAACATCCGAAGAAAAAAACCGCACGGAGTCATTTGCCTCAGCTTCCGCAAGCCTTCCCCTGGGTCAGCTCGCGGCCGGGCCAAGTGCAATGAGCACGAGAAGAAAGGAAGGTAACTTGGCAACCCAACAACCGGTCCAAGTCAGCCCGGCTCCGGTTTGAACTCAACTCCTTGCAACTTGGCCATGGCGTGTTGTGTTTGAAGCCTATGGCAGAATCGGAGCCCAAAAGATCCAGTCGCCCTCTTCGTGTTCGTAGACCGAGGTCTCTTTGCTTTCCCATCTTCCGGCCCACAGCAAAATACAATAAAGAAACGGAGCCAGTTTGGAGTTCTTTCCAAATCGAGCCGCCAAGATGGGCGGCATGCCTTCGGTCACCAATTGAACTACCCCCACTGGCCCAGCCAAAGCCGAGAAAATGGTTTTAGGAAAACGGGTAAAACGACCACACCCCCTTTGAACTACAAAGGGTACAAAACGACCACACCCCTTTGAACTACCCCCACCCTCAAAACCAAAGCCAACAAACCGCTACTCATTAAACGACACATCTCGGCTTTCGCGGGTCTCGCCCACCGGTTGTCCGCGTGTCCGCTCGATCCGGGCTGCGATGCCGATGACGTCGCGGCCGCTCAGCCCGGCAGGGCAGGCCTGGGATTGGATGGGCGTGGGCTTGGAGTACCCGTTCTTGCGGATGCCCTCCAAAAGCTCCTCACAGCCGACATGCGACAGGGGCTGACGCCAGGGGTGGAGTCAACCAACTTTGGGCAAGAGGACGACTATCTCAGTTCCACCACAGCCAACAGGGGTGAGAAAGCAAGGGGTGGACGCAACCAACGTGAGGCAAATAGGTTTTAAGAGGACGAGCACCAGCTGCACTGGTTCTAGGCTACTTTAGTTGGTTGAATTTCCAAGTACGCGCAGCTGGGTGGCTATGTAGGCTTCTTCAACATCGGCCCCTACCGGCCTTTGACTCAAACTCACGAAGAAGCTGGGTGCAAAAGTAAAGCCAAGAAACGAAAGCTGGCCAGAATGCCGCGAGGGGGGCTGGGGCCACATCACACTGATCAACTTTCCTCGCAGGTGCCGCCAGAGGGTTCGGCAGATTTGTTGCCTAAAATACCCACGCTATAACCCATTGCTTCACCAAGGCCAGCATCTGATAGCCTTCTCTTACAAAACGGAAGGCACCCCTGCAAAAAAAAAACATGGACCCCGCAAGGGACCCCTGAAAGACCCTGTCCCTGTAACAGCGCCCCTCTTGCAGGCATCAGGTTTGTCTTAATGCTGACCGCATTAATCAACCCCATATTAATCGAGCGGGGGGTGTTCCCCTCCAAAAGTGGTCTGATTCCGCACTAAACCCAGGGACACCTACTGTGGGTGGACCAAATTCTGCACCACCGTTCAGAAGCCCGGAATAACGATTCTTCTGTAAATTATGGTTTGCCATGGTTTCAAAAGTGGTGCAGGATTCTGTCCATCCAGAGTACTATTAAACTGGGGTTGACTCATATGGGGTCAGCACAAGGGTAAGGCGCATCCCCGCTGTGACGGTCCTTGGGCAGCCGTAGGTGTGCGAAGGACACCACCGGCCGGGGGCAATGAGAGCCGGTGGCTGCCACGCGCATCTCCTGAGAAGCGCCCCCAACTGCTAAGTTCTGGGGGTGCATTTGTTGTTCTGGTGCTCAGTAGGGAATGTGGGAATCCACCTAAAAGGAAACCATAGGGTGATGGTTCATAGGGGTCATTCCCTCATTCCCTGCTGAGCCTCAGCAAGTTTTTGAGGCTACCCCTGTGTTTAGGTCAACCTCCAAAAAAACGAGACACCCTTGAATGTGACCTGGGTGTTTTATTACTTGCCCCATGCAATGGGACACTTGGCTGGTCCAGGAGTTCGCTAAGTGGCAAGCCCTCCCCCCCCCCCAAACCCTGATGAGTAGGCTTTCTCAGAAGACTGTCAAGGCCAACCCCAAAAGACACCTGCAAAGATCTGTTGGCAATCACAGGAGCCTGGGCCCGGTGCTTCTTTTTTTTCTTTTTCTCTATCTCTCTCTCTCTCTCTCTCTCTCTCGCCAAGCCCCAAGATGGGCTACAAAAGAGATCTGCCACATTGCATGCTGAAAACAGGGAGTATTGTTGCTCTAATTCTCCGGCCAGTTCGAAACAAGCTCCATACTTTGAATGCCATCAACCAGCTTCAACATGTTCGTGGCCTGCAAAGGGGAAGTATCCCGTATGCCCCCGCATTGAACCCACTTCGGGGACTACCCTTGCTGGTTCCTCTTATCATCATCCCGCAGAAAAAGAGAAACCAAAGGATCCGAATCAGCCTCGCCAAACGCGGACGCACGCGCCGTCCTTCCGCAGGGACGCAATTTCCTCGTCAGAGAGCAGCTCGATCCTCGAGTCAACAAGTTTGGCTCAGCAAACGGCTGCGAGCATTGCCCCTTATGCACGGCACTTGGATCCTTCGCCTGTGCCCTTTTCGTGTATGTGAACAGGGGAGCTGTGCAAAGTCGCTGTCTGTTGTAAGTACCTTCAGGGTTTTCATGGCCATAGTGTTCTTCGAAGGGGCATCTCCCTTGGTTTCCTCTGATTTTCCTTGTCATTGTGTCGCCCATTTTGAGACAAGGCCAGGGCTCCCCTGCCGCCACCCAGCTCAACAAAGAAAGGGAACAAAGCGGCAAAGAAAAACCAAAACATAGCCAAGGAAAGGAAAGAAGCAACAAACCCCAAAGAAACACACGCACAACAACGCCCGGCGCAGGTTTGCCAGTGGGCTATGAGTCCCTTTGTGTTCAAGAAGCAGCGGTAAACAAGCAATTAAACAGCCCCCTAGCTTTGGAGGTCAAGTAAGTGAAGCCCTCTTGACCAATTACAAACAACACAAACAAATCCAGGGGAGTTAGCTCTAGTACCCAAATCCCAACAACTACTTTTCCCATGTCCAATGTTCCAAGTACTATCCAAAGGTTACTGCGTGCTGGCTGAGATGATTGTGTCTTGGGCGGTGAAAAAAGCCCAGGCGCTCAGGGTGAGGCTTGTAAAACCCGAACTCCACCTCCAAATACTCGATCTCCTCATGGTTGACCCGGGGCAGTGGCTCGATGGGCTTGCGGCGCCGGTCCTGATTTTCCTCGTCCTCCTGGGGCAAGCTGGTTGAAACATGTTTGTGTGGGTCCCTTGAAGTGGTTGCATTTTGAGGGGCTCTCAGTAATTACTTTGGAGGGCGGTGCTCCTTCAAACCGCCATTTAGATAGAGTCATCTTGATGGCACTTTCATGGACCCAGTTCTGACCAGCCCGAGCCAAATGCTCAGAAAAGAGTGGAAGTGCATACTTACTTGCTTTTCCTTTCCCCTTGGGCTTCCTGTTTGCGAAACTGCCTTGGATATGGTATATTAAAACCTTGTTGGGGAGAGGGGTATGAACAGCAAGCCTTTTAGGGGGCATTTACCGAAGAGGTATGCCAAAAGGGTCTGTACACAAAACACTTTTAAGACAGACTGCCTGCAAAGCTGACAATGGGGGACACACAAACCATCCTGAAATAAGGCGGTGTGGTATACACAGGGCCTGGGCCCATGAAACAGTAGTCCAGCTTTTTGCGGCTGGTTTTGAAAGAAGTAAAAACACAAATATGGGTGCTGAGTCTGGGCTGTTCAAAATGAAGGCCAGTCCATACATCGTTGGGAAACCACCCAGAAAGCCATTTCGCATTCCAAGGGCCAGGGGAAGGAAGGACTGCCCTCGGCCCAAATGATTGGTTCAACCTCGTTCCTTTTTCCCATGAGGGGCCACACCAATTGGACCAATGCACCAGTGGTGCCCATCTGCTTTGCACCCCGTGGCTTCCTCATCCTCGTCGCCCTTGCTGGCGTTCTGATCGCAAAGCTCGCAGTATGAGGCCACCGGGTCTTCAGCCCTAGGCAGTGCACTATGTTACCCCTCACAGCAATCTACTGCCAGGCTTCATTGAACGTTCAGCGGAGTGGCTTGCTTGGGGGCGGCTTTGGATCTGTGAAGATTGGATGAGGGCCGTTTAAGGTGGGTTCAGGGTGGTATCTGATGGGCTCAGGCTAGGCTCCGGATGGGTTCAGGGCGGTGTGGGTTTGGGATGTAGGGTGTGTGGAGGCTAGTCAGGGTGGGTTGATGCCAGCTCAGGCCGTGGCATTGATGCTCGCCGGGCACCGGTATGAGCCCCCTGCTTTGTTTAAGGTAAGTTCCGGACGGAGTTCGAATGGATCTTGGGAAGTGTCGGGTAAGCCAACGGTGGGAAGAGGAATTGCATCAGGTTGATTTAGCCCAAGAGCACTGGGCTCGATTTTCGATGCAACAGGAGTGTAGGTCTTGCTCAGGGAACGGCTTGATCCAGGCCGAGTATAGGCCCAAGTCAAATATGATTCACAGATCGAAGGAATCCAAGGTACAAGGGACTTTCATCATGAGTGAGTGAGCTCATTTTCCCCCCTGAGCTCGTTGTAGCTTGCAAGCGGACAGGCTGTAACCGCACTTCTGGTGGCCAAGGCTCGGCATGTCATCCCAGGAAGCCATTGCCTGCCGGATGGCGCAAGACCTATCTGGGTAATGTTCTTTTTTGAGGGAACCCTTATTTCAGCTCCAGTCTCATTGGTGGTTTGAAGGATAGGGCTGGTTTGCCCTACAAGAGCCAGGGGTTCAACTCCCAAACAACGGATCCAAACCGCCAACTAAGAGTAACCTGATTGTTGGCTGTGCCAAGGAAGCAACGGACAACTGCCCACTTTGGGAGTTGCGCCCGCTTCGAGCACCTGGGGATGGGGCACCGAAGCACCACCCATCATCACCCAAGGAAATGCCACAAATCATCACAACCCCACGGAACAAAAGCGCGCACACACACACAGAGACAGAGACAGAGACACACACACACACACATGCGGAACAGAACAACATTATAAGTGGAGAACCCAACGGGAAAAAACAAAAAAAACACACACACACACACACACACTGCAAATCAAACAGCAAAGCTAACAGTACCCGACAGTACCAATCAACCCAACCCAACCCAAGCCACAAGAAATTGCAAGAACCGGGCCAGGCCATATCTCCCCCCTAAAAAAGAAGAGCCACAAAAAAAAACGAACAACAAAAAACGGCCGCCGCGGGACGGGCTTTTCTTCACGGCGCCTTCTTGGCGAAGGCGTCGTCGTCGCCGGGCTCCGCCGCCTTGGCGTCGATCTTCTCCATGAAGGCGTCCAGGGCGTCCAACTCGAGGCGAGTCGAGTGGGGGCAACGGCCGAGGAAACCCAGCCACCAAGAACGACACCAAGGAAAACCAAGGGAACCCCAGGAAACGCCAGGAAACGTGCACCATAATTGGGTGTCAAAATAGCCAGATCCAAAAAATGAATTGCGTGAGATCCCTGTAAAAACACGAGCTGAAGAACGGTACCCTTGGAAAACGGATTTGGTTTTGGAGGTGGGGGCAACGGCCGAGGAAAAACCCGACGAAAACCCGAGGAACAACGGAGAAACGGAAAACCAACCCAAGGTTTTCTGAGGAAACCGAGAAAACCCAAAAAAACAGAGCAACAGAAAACCAACCCAAGGACAATTTGAGGGAAAAAAAAGAGAAAAAGAAAACCAACCCAAGGAAAATCAAGGAAAGCCCAAGGAAACCAAGAAGCCAGACGCAAGAAAACCCAAAAAAAAACCAAAGAGACCAAGAAAATTCAAGGAGAACCCAAAGGAACACAAACAAAGGCCAAGGCCTAGGAAAGGCCAAGAGAAACCTCAACATGACACTGGGAAGGACGAAATTGAAAGGGAACCAGAAAAGCCAACCGCAAAACAATCATAAAGTGAAAGAATGCGTTCGGAAAAGTCAGCACGTGACAAAGCAAGCTAGTTTGCTCTGCAAATCACGGGATATTCGGGATTCCGAATCTATTTTATTTTATTTGCCGGGGGTCTCTCTTGTTTGGCCTTGGTAAACGAGCCCAACGGCGATACGCAGCTAGTGCCTGCTACTTCCACACACAAAAATAACTTAGAACCTACAGTATTTCACATTCTAAAGTGATAATTTGTTTTTACCTGGTGATTGCTGTCGCTTTCTCAAACTCTCCAGTGGGAAACAACGGAAAAGCGTAACTTACCATGGTGGTTGGTTGACTGCGGCATAGGACTGGGGCCCACAATTTCACACTCCCCCCCGCATTGTAGAGACAACCGGCCCAAATGGCCGTTTGGGGAAAATAGCTGGAACGCTTGAGCCAAAGAAGGGGGGAAATCCGAGGTTCCTTTCGCGAAGCAAAAGAACGCGCCCCTCAAACCCCAGTTTTGAGTCAAGCACATTCCGGGGATGCCGCAAAACTAGGTGCTGCCATTGAAAAACATCAATCCAGATCGATCACGAGTCGAAACCCAGCTCTAGCCGCCTGCGGTTCTGAAGCTGATGGCTCCTTGGCCTCCGCTTTGCTAGGCTCCGGCTCAGCGCCATTTCCATTTCCTCAATCCGAGTGACTCGGTCATCGTTGCAATGTGCGAAGCTATGTGCAAAATCCAAGAAACTAGCTGAGTTCGTGCCTAAAGCTTTGAGAACATAGCTGGAACCCTTCCCACACGAATAAGCCACCTAGCAACATGCATCAACTAGTATTCCTGTACAGCCAGGACATAGAGAATGCAGCAAACGCCAGGAAAAACATGAGCCTGCTTAGCATAGTTCTGCATGGACATGGCCGAAATGCGGCAAATCACACGGACCGAAACCCAGGGCCCAAATGGCATGCTTGTCCCTGGCTTCAGCTGTTGGAGGCTAAGGACCTCTGTTCCTCGTAGGATGGAACAGGGTCAAAGTCCAATTTTATTGTAAAAAGGGGGGGCGGGGGGGGGGGGGGCCTGGAAAAAACAAAACGCAGTAACTATAAACAAATACCCTCTGCAACAGAAGGTCAATCCCACTGGCATGCAGCTTAGTTGGCACCCTCAAGCTCCTCTTGACAAATCCATGTGCGTACCCGGTTGACAGCAGCATCACCACAACCGATGGGGGCCTAGCCAAAACCAACGTCATTCATACCCTAGAAGTATTGTCCGTCGCTCGTGCGGCGATTGCCATCATGGATCCCGAATGTGCATCTACTGCCTCTTCTTCTCTGCGCAGAGAAGCACAACGTCAAAACCAAATAGTAACTTGCCCAAAGGACATGGAACTAAAAGGTCAACCTTTTGGGGCTGTGACTAAAAAAAGGCCCATGGGAAAACCAAAAGGTCAAAAGGTGTTGGATAACCGAGAATGGGCTGTCTGCTCAAAGTTTCTACGTGTGAGTGAAATGGCTGTGGGTCACAACCCCGTACCCCTGGTGAACATCAAAATAGGTGGCAAATGGATGTTCATCCACCCCAAAATGGAGCCATAGGTTGTGCCCCATAGCCAAATGGAAACCCCTCTCAAAACCAACCAAGCGCCGACAAAAAAATGAAGGAGCCGAGGCGCTGGGTGGGCTCTTCTCCAGCTTCAGCAGCCGCTTCTTTGGGCTGGGCTCCTTACGTGCACACGCGTTACTTCAACTGGTGGCCGGTGCCCCCTCCGTCTTGCCAGAAAAAGACGAACGGCTTCGTGGGGCATCTAGCCTATAGAGATGCTTCAGATCCAACATACATGTGCTTTATGAAGAAGGTCGGCATGTTTTAAATGTGCTTTGGAATGCCATGACCCTCCGGGTTTTGGGAATGAACCTAGGGATACCCTTGCAAACCATAGGATGGATGCTGCTTTTTTCTCGGGGTCATGCCCTCATTCCCTGCTGAGCACCGGCAAGAATCGGAGGGGAGGGATGTAATTACCAAACTGAGTCTCACTGAGTCATCGCCTTTGCCAGGGCTCATCCTCGAACGCGGCCAGGCCGGCCCCGCGGCCTTTGCCCCGGCCTTTGCCGGCGATGGCCATCTTGAAGGCCATAGCTCCGATCGATCGCTAGCGCATGGCACGCGCGAGGTGAACCGGACTCCCGAGGCTGTCTTCCAAATGGAGGTGGGCTCAGGTGCTGCTTTTTGCTTGATTGCGTAGCTTGAGGCTCAGGTTGTTTCTTTCTGTTGCTTCATTGTGTTTCCATTAGTTGTTTTACTTTAGGCAAGCTTGCTCAGATAGTTGCCTCATCTTTAAAGGCTGTCGTTTGTTTGTTTGCTCCTCTGTTTGATGTCCGGATGTGCAAACTTATGGGCCGGACCGAAACTGAGGCTTGGCCTCCGAACCATGAGCCTGGGAGCCTGGGGTCTCAGGCCACAGGCAGCCAGACTTTGGCCACTTGCACCCGTCCCACTCAAAATCAACAAACCCCACAAAGAAGAAAGCCGAAGGCCAAAAAAAGCGACCAAGTACCAGGCTTTGGCTTGGATGGATTTGGGCTTTTGAATCAAGAACCAGGTTTTTAGAAGTGCCAAGTCACCAATCCAACCAAGGCCTAAGGTCTGGTCTCAGACCCAGCGGCCATGGGAAAAAAAGGGCATGCTTTTTGGTTGGTTGACTTTACAGCGGAACCCTTCCCGAAAAAAGGAAAAAGGGCACCACTGGGCAACTGGGTGGTTCCTCTAAAAACGCCACCTGTGAGCTTCTGTCGCTTTTCAGCGGCTGGTCTCGCTGGCGCTCGGCCTGGCGCGAGGACACAGCAAGGAGTTGCAACCGGTGACCCGTCGGCCAAAAAACTTGACCATCTGGGTGCATTATAATATATTTCACCAGCCTGAAACAAGGTGGTTGGGGGCTATTCCCAACATAAACCACCATTTGGGGCGAGGTCACGTGAGGTCGTTATAATTCACCCAGAACCATTCCACATGGAACCACCTGGGTATGGGCCAAAATGAAACCGCCAGGAATTGGATCGCAGGTTTAGGCTCCAGTTCCATTTACCAGGGTTCCCAAAATACCTGTTCTGAGAGTTCCCACCTATGTTGAGAGTTTCCCAATACGCTCCTCGCCAGGCGTCGTATTTCTTGAGGAACCCTGTTTTAATACTGGGCTGCTCAAAATGGCGGGTTAGCCAATCCGATCTATAATCCCTGAAAAGCCACTGCGAAGGGGACCAGTTCCTTGCGCAACCCAAGGGAAGGACTCAGGATTGCCTTTGAACAGCCCAGGCTTACCAACAGTTCACTTCAAACAAATCCAAATACATACCGGACTGAAGAGCAGGGTCGCTTTTTTGGGGCTGGTGCCTGGACATGCGCCCCTAACCCCTCTAGAGGAAGCTTCCCCATTCTTTTCAGGAAAACAACAAAAAAACAAGGGGGGAAACAACTGGTTGAAAAAAAACAAGGATGATAATTAAAAAGCATGGGGAAGCCACCCCTAGCACCGCAGGTTTTATGTCGGGCACGCCCTCAATTGGCCACATGGGTGGGGGTCAAAAATACATACCCGAAATGGAATCCTGGTGAATGGAAACAAAGACGAACACCTGCGGTCCGCCGGTGAATTAATTTTGACCCATACCCATCACATCTGGGCCGCCCTCAGATCCCCCGCTAAAAGTTTAACCTTTCGTGGGTTAAATGGAAACTACCACTAAACACTAAAACGCTAACAGGCTAAGGACCCGAATGCCTGGGAGCCACCAAGCCATCTTTGCCCGAGCTGCGATCGGCTCCGCGAGCGCTGCCGAGGCCAGGCGTCTGGCACCACAAAGCCTCGCTACGCGTCCAAGCCATGGGTTCTGACCCACGAAACGGTGGTGTCCCCCTTCGGTTTCTCTTTCCCTAGGCCAACTCAGAAAGGGTACCAAAAAGGACAGACCCGAATACTGAGGATCCATTGGGCCGCGCAATGCAGATTCTAGGAAGGCGGGCTTGCGGCACTTGACCCATCCCAGCCGGCCGGTAAGACAAGGGTGCCCTCAAGCATCCTCAAACAACCTTCCCGGGGCCTCCTAGTGCTGGATTAAGGCCTATGCAGTCCATTCAACAAAAGAAAACCCACTGAACAAACCATGACCGTAGGATCAAGCGGCCGGTTATGCCCGGTTTCCTGGTTTCCTACCACAGTGGTACCTCGTTTTGGCTTGGTGGGAAAAACAGGACATGTAAATGACCAAATCTTATCTTTTCAGGAGCCTGGGCCAACTGGGATTTTGTGGCAGGGGAGCTGTGAGGCGAGGTGCCTTGCTGACAGCATAAGAGATGGCAACAGAAGAAGGGACGCCTCTGCCAAGAAATCCATGTGAGGCGGTCGGGAAGCTTGGCAGTGGTTCAATCCCTGGATCGAAATACCCGCCTCGGCAAAGCTCTTCGTACTGCGGTCCACCGTCTGGGTATGAGAGCACTACCTCAGCTTCCCTCCAATTAATTGAAGGTTTGGATTGGTGGTTTGGTGAGTGGTTTCCTTCCCATTGGTAGTTTGGATTGGTTTGTTGGTTAGGAGGTGGGTGATTTCCCTTTTGCCCTTGCCAAGAACCAGGGGTTCAAACCACACCGATCCAAAGGCCAGTCGAGGCTTACCTGTCCAGGGACCAGTTTTGGTCCGGGACCCCACAAAACACATCTGCCAAACAAACACCAAAAAAACGGCCTGGGCTTGGTGAGCCTTCGGCCAAGCAGGCCACGCAAGCCGGTTGCTCCATCTGCACAGTGATGAAAGGACTTGGGTCAGCATGTGTCTGCCTGCAAAAGTTACGACCAGTGACCCCAAAACCTGATTGGAGCAACCTTCAATAAACAGGATGCCTTCAATGGTGAGCCCGTTTTCAGCCCCCAGTTCACTCAGTTGAGCCCGCAGCCACTGGTGACAAAGCAACAAGTCCTATGGTTGTCAAATGTGCCAATGCCTGAACGGGCCTAATAGCTGCAGTGGAACCTTTTTGCAACGATTCCATGGTGCAGCAATAACAGCCATAGGACACCACTGTGGATGGACAAAATCCTGCACCGCCTAAGAAGCCCCGGAATCATGATTCCTCTCCCTGTAAATAACTAATTCCCAATCATGGATTTAACCATGGTTTCATTTCGTGGTTCCAAATGGAGTTTGTCGCACAATAATTCTCTTCCGCAACGTCCCGTTGAATCGATTCGAACTTAGCTACCAAATTTATAGACTCAGAAAGTTGGACCGTGATTACGAATCCGCGTGTCCAATCTCTGGTCACTAGCCTATAGTGGCTCTTTCTGAATCTGAATCCGCAAAACAATAACAACCATATTTTTTCAATATCATATGACGAGCTAGCAGGCAAATAGCCATTGGGCATACAAGCAAGAAGTTGCACGAAGTATATAGCCCTCATACTATTTTGTGCGAGGATACAAACCGCACATTCCTTTGAGGTTGCGTTCGGAGGCTGCAGGACAACACACCCACCTGTCTGTCTCAAAGTAGGACCCCAAAACTGACTGGCTTCCTTTGTGGCAAAACCAAAGCACGGCCAGCTGAGTCACAATCACAACCCGGTGTTAAAATGGCCGGGAAACCAGAATCATGGCTTAAAATTACCAAGTGACTCAGCTGAAGCCCAGCCCCTCCCATCCCCGCGCGGAAAGGCTGCCACATATTGGAAGCTCCGCCAGGACTTTGCGTCTCTCAGCAGCTGCCCTCTGCTGCGCAGCGCCCCGTGGTCCACGTGCCGGGCTCCTGGCGCTGAAGAAAAAGACGTGACCCAAGCTGGGCGCGAAACACTGGGCCAAGGAGAAAAAACCAAAGATGCTAAATGTTCAAGTGTTAGATATGCGGCAATGCTGTAATAACAAGGGGGAGGTAAATATGAGTGTCGCTGAAAATTGTATGGTTGGAAAACATCCAGACATGTTACAAATGGGCGGCTGTGTTGTTCAGCCCTTGCAACATTGCTACCCAGAAATCCCGGCCTGAGCCCCGCAACGGTGCCAGCCAGTAGGGCTTCCGCAGCACCAAGTAGAAGAGCCTCTCCGGCAGGACTGCCTCCTGCGCGTGGGAACTTTTGGGGGATCCCCTTTTGGCTTCGCTAAAACAATGCCCAAAGTTATGCAAAAAATGAAGATCCGGAAAAGGTCTTCATGGGAAACCAAGAAGAAACAACCGACTTGGGGAACTCCGGGGCCCCCAAAAAAGGGACCAAAGAAACCGACAATTTATGTCGCCACAGGGGTGCAACAGATTGCTGCCTGTGTTTCAAAAATTGGGGTACTCGTGTGATGCAACCAGGCATTCTGCATCATGTTGACAGCGTTGCAAGATCATCAATTGGCTTGTCTCTGTTTTGTGTTGAGGCCACCCTTTTCTTTTCACACCTCCCATTGCTAACCACTTCCCCCTGCTGGGCTCGAATATCACCCAGAAAACCAGGAGCACGCGACACGCGGCCGGCACTTCTGTCCAGCTCTCTGAGGAAACACCACCAGCCCACCTGGCGCTGCCCAGACCCCCAGTGAATGTCCATATGGAAGAACGAACAAGCGACGCCACTGCAGGTCTGGGGGTAAACAACTCGGCCGAATGGTAGGTTCTCCAGGGTGGCTACGGGCCATCATGTCTCCAAACAGGCGAGACTTATTGTTTGCGCTCTGCCATGGGGAATCCCCAAACCAAAAATATTATGCCATATGCTGGAACCCTGCGTGGATAGGGAATGAGACAAAGCACTAAGATGGTCCAAAACAAAGCAAGGCGGCCGTTATAGAGGTTGTTCCCACGCTTCCCCCTTTGTAGTTCGTTTGAGCGCCCAAAACAGTTGGTTGGACCATGTAAGGGCTTGTTCAGGCCTCACTGTCCTCACTATGATCCCCGGTTGAGCTGGCCAAAACAAGTGAAGATCAACGGGGCTGGGACGGATCGTGCGTGTGTGTGCGTCAACACATGTCGCGTATGGGAGGTGAAGATACCATTCCGAAAGGGAACTATCATGAATGCAGTACTTTGCGCGCCAAGCGAATGCCGCATGCGCAGCTGTCGGTTCTCGAACACTTTGGAAGGCCTAGCTGAACATCGCTGGAAGAAACAATCCAAAAGGCCCATGCCATTCCAGGAGAGGCGCTTAGAACCAAAGGATTCGGACTAAAGGATTGCAAAAACATCTGAACACCATCCACACACACACACCACCCCCGCAACCACTGCTTTTCGGAGTTCTTGGGGATTTGAACATTGGGAGGAAAAACAAAAAAAAACGCAAGTTTTTGGAACCCGGGCGCTAGGCTGCGCTGGATCCGGGGATCCTCTCCTGTCTGACTGCTGAGTCAACTCCGACGAGACGAGAACCACACCTCGAGGTCTGGGCTGAGCATCTGGATTCGCTCGTGCCAGCCCGGCGCGAGCGAAGGCAACTCCGCCTGCCGACGGCCGAAGCTCCGCGCCCGGAGTGGCCCCATGAGAATCTGTCTGCTAGACCCACCGGACACCACCTGGCGATTGTATCACCCTGTAGCATGGGGACTCCCAACAGGCCTTTGCTTAAAGTCGGGTCTCGCGAGACAGTTGATACCTTCCCGGTCGAAACTTGAAACCAGCGACCACAGTAGCCGTTTTCAGCTTCAGCTTTCACTTTCCCTCCAAGAGGTCCTTGGATGAGCTCAACCTCCGCTTTCAGGGCCCTTCCACTTCGCCAGGCTTGCCTTAAGGTCTACTCCTCCATGGGGGCTCCCCCATGGGAATTGGGACCCGCCCACGGACGAACCACGCCCGAGACCGATCCATCCCAGATCGAGGCGCCAGGGCCGCCAGGGAGCCCCTGGCATGGAAGAAGAGCCGGCCGTTCATCCACAGCGAGCTGGAAATCCTGGGGCCGTTGACGCGACCTTTCTTCAGACTGCAACCGGTTGTCCGGGACTCTTGGCCCCCCCAACAACAACAACAGGCAGGACCCTCCCACACCAATTAACATGGAATCTGACCGGGTCCCATTCAAAACAACATGGACATGGTCTTCCAGGACTCTGTCAGGTTCCATGTTCATTGGTGGGAGGGTTCAACCATCACCCCAGCGAGTTCTGTTCTTTGCATGGCACACGAGGGCAAACATGTTTCACCAATACGGGCGTTTCTCAAAGGGGCCCTTGTTCCAGTTTGTCTCCTTTTAGTTTCCCGTTTTTATTCCACAATGGCCACCTTGAAAACTCGCATCTGATGTCAGGAACAGGGACATAAAAGGCTGAAGCTCAGCTTACCTGTAGGTGCCCTTGCGGCGATCAGTGCGGACTCATGCCAGCATTTCCCTTGCACCCTGAATCCCTCTGCACAATTGACACCAGCTGAACCCACTGGAGCCTCCGTATGGAAATGGCTGAGCTTTGGCTGAGGGTCTGTGGGGCAGCCGACTTGCTCAATCCCGCCAGGAGGTTTCGAATGTGCTCCGTCTGACCTGAGCGGAAGCGCTGAATCAAGCGCACCTTGACGAAGCCCTGGCATGAAGGCTATATGCGCGTCGAAGCGTCTGTGCTTTTATGTCCTTTTAGCACCACGGGGCCTGTTAAACACCCAATCAACCAACTTCAGCTGCTTGGGAGGTCTCCGAAGGAGAGCAACCCCCTGAGCTCTGGGCAACTTATTTGCGGATTGAAATGGAAAATGAAAGAAACATCAAGATAGCAAGAGAAGCAGCCATTCCCTGCAGATTCACACAGAATCCGGAATAAAACACATCATGTTTTAGAGGAAACTCCTTTTCGTTTTTAATTTGCGGGTGAGTAAACAAGGGGGGGTGGAAAAACCACGATGACAATACCCTTTCGGATTTCATGGAGTTCCTGAGTATCCGGCCCATGGGGAGCTGATGGGAGAGCATCCGCCGCAACTTCCTGAGTCTCTGCGCACATAGACCAGCTCGCAGGGCAAACAAGGACCGAGCTCAGTTCCCGGTCTCCTGAAAACGTTTTTTTTTTTTGGTGTTTTTCCTTCTCCGTGGTGTAAGTATTAGGATAGACACGCTTCCCTTGCCAGTGACATCCAAGGAATTGTCCACCAAGCCGAAAGGACACAGATGTGCCTTTTACTGGGGGGGGATGGAAGGAACCACAGGTCAACCACACATGTAAGGGGGGAGGGCCAAAGAAGAGGCAAACCCTCCAGAATTCGTACGTGGCTCTTGCCCAGAATGTCCACGGGGTTCGGCGCAATGAAATCATCCCACTCCTGCACCTGCGAGGAATCCAGATCAGGGCCAGAACTCATGCTCATTGTCCTTCTTCTAAGGGGCACTTAACTTTCTAGCAGCCCCAAGCCATGGGATTTCTGTATGGCCAATACTAAGGGGAAACAGTCACCGAAAGGCGCCCAAAAGAGCCCTTTAGTGGCACTGGCACTGTGTTGGAGCTCTCTGTAATATCAACGTATCTGCTGGGGGAAGCCAGATGAGACCCAGCACTTCTAATTCTAAGGGGTGACTTCTTTGAGTGGGGTGCCTAATGTTGGCCTTGAACCTGCAGCTGAGCTGCGTCATCTTTGGCCGCCAAGTAGAACTTCACAGCGGCTTCGATGTGCAAGAAACGGGCAGTGCCGCGATCCGGCCATAAAACGTAGTCCACCTCTCCCTGGGCGACCCACCCGGACGTTTTGTTCTCGGCTGAGTCTGCACCCCAAGAGATGAACAAGGCTTTGTGGCCTTGCTTAGAGTGTGGCCTTGCTTAGAGGACCTCGGACTTGACCTAGGCGACTGCAACCTCCAAAAGGCCAAGGTGAAAAATCCAACACACACGCACACACATACACACATCTTCCCCTCAAAGGGAGCGTTCATCCTGAGAAAACCTTCTGCTCCGAGACAATCTCCCCCAAACAGGCAGTAGCCAACCGCTTCCTTACCCAGACAACCCAACAGACTCATTCTTTGATTTCTACACTCACTCGGTCCCTTGTACCGCGGCGCGAAGGCACACGAAATCAAACGGCAGGTTTCGGCCGATCAACCCAAACCTCCAGCGGATTTCCATGGGAAAGAAAGAGCACATGTTTCGGGTAGTAACAGGGAACCTGACACTCCGAGGGATCCTGGTTTGGACTTGCCTTTGTGATGGACCTCTGGGCTCCATGGTACGTTGCACGGGGGTACTTCTTGTTCGGAAGGCAAAGCACCTGGGAAAATAGGAAAAAGGAACCAACCCGGAGGTCCACATGTGATTTATCGCACCGAGGAGAAGCTCACTCCAAATCCGGGCCATCGGTGATTTCCACCAAAGCCTGTAGGTTGTCACCCTGGTGTAGGCACCGGGCGTCCCACAGTACGGTTTACACCTGTTGGGATCTGGACTCTCAAACTCCCGTTTTTGCGGGCTACTTGTGGGTTGCCAAAATATCATTCGTACGAGGGCACATGTGCCAAAACCTAACATTCCTAAACCGACAAAGCAACTACAAGGGGAATGGAGCCTCCTCGGACAGTACTTGCCAGGTTGGTCAACGGAAGTGACACCGTCCTCTTTCCTTCAGAAAGGGTTCCTTTCTGATACGTCCAAAACATGCACGTGTTGCATCTGAACTGCAGCGCAGGTAATTTTTAGAGCCACATTGACAGCATTGTATGCCATCGTGCCAAATCCATACAACTTATTTTGCCGACTTAAGCCCTATGAACATGTTAACGCAGCACTCCGGATCGACGGCTCCCCCCTAGCCTGCACGGGCCCCTTGTACTTTGGCAGCTCCAGTGAAACTTGCGAGAAGGAGGGCGCGTAAGTGAAGTTCATGGTGCACCCAGCCGTGACATCGTTGAAGATCGCCTCGGTAAAGAAGGGCTGACGTTGACTTCTTTGGCGGAGGGGGCCCTGTTCTTCCAGGCCTAAAATCCGGTTTTCTCCTTTTTGCCAGCGGCCAGAAACAAGTCGGGTCGAACAACCTGGGACCTTTTAGAAAAACTACTTCAAACATTCCGGGGTTGCTACGCCTCTGAAAAAAAGAAACCCTGGTAACAATGCTTGGACCCCCCTCAAATTCAAATTGCTCGTGCAATGGGGTTCATGCAATGGCGCGCAAAAGGGGGAGGGGAACGGTTCAACAAAAAAAGTCGAACACAAATTGGACCCAGGCGCCATGGTGGTATTTTAGCAATGTCATTCTTACCATTTGTACTGTTCCTATCACTATTATGTTAATATTAGTATTCTTATTCGGACCAAGGCACTGGTGTTTCCTCCCCTTTTTTTTTCCGGGCGAGCTGCATGGCCGTCCATGGCGTTGCCCACCGACATCGCATGGCTGGCCATCCTCCGAGCTTCGCCGTCCACGTGGAGCACGCACTCCTCGGTGTTTCAGAGTCGGCCGGGTCGGAAGCTGAAATCCAAGAATAAGTCGGCAACATCTGGGTTTGTCGCTGTTTTTTTTTGTTTTTTGGTGGTATCAATTTTGAGGTTGGTGAAAAAAGGGAAGCCAGAAGGAAGCATGTTTTGGTGGTACCCTCCCTCAGACGAACTGCCTCCCAAAAGACCTCTGTAAACGGGGCCAAGTCTTCCAAAGGGGTGGCAGCTTCCATGTCAGTCTGGGGGAGGCCACTTTTAGGGTTGCCCTCCCAAGGGAAAGCGAAAGGATTCAAGAATGGTGACTGAGCCAGGGAGAATGTACTTTCACCCAACTGGGCTGCCATCAGTTGTGGAACCCCAAACTAACCCTAAACCCCCAACAGCCCGCAACCCAAGAAGGGGTTCATTCGGGGTTCCCTTGGTTTCGGTTCTTTTCATTGACCTGTTCGTTGCTGAAGCGAACATGCTGGCCAGGGCTCCCCATGTTTTCCGTCACACATCACCCCGCAAGAAATATCACATGCAAAGAACTTTCAAGGTGACGTGCTAAAACATCCTTTTCACTTCAAGGGGGACACATAGGGATGTAAAGGGCGATATTGTAAGCCACCTAAGCGAGGGGAATGGTCATAGCCTGTCCCTGCTTGACTATGCCCTGCCCAAAGGGCCTTGACCTGAAACCTTACGAATAACATGGGACCCTGGCCCCACCAAGATACGATACCAGGAAAGTGACGAAAACAGAGGGCAGATCAGAAGGCACCAACAAAATAGGCTATTTTTGCCTTGGCTTCCCGTTAAACCAACCTCCAAAAAAAAGGCCCCAAGAAAAATATGGACCGGGACCCCCACTACGCCTGGTAGAAAAGAAATTGAACATTTGCACTCTGTAGAGGGAACTCACCACGCCCACTACCACCAAACCCAAGAAAAAAACATAAAACAAAAATGACTTGAAGGGGCCAGGCACCCAGTGAACTGCATGCATTGGATGGTTGGGCGGGTGGCATCGCATGCGAGGCTCGGGGGGCGGCGGGTCATCTTGGGACCTGCCACGCTTCAGCTGGAAGTCCACCTGCAGCTGGCCGCCTGAAGCAGCTACCCTCGGAGACCATAAGGCAGGTGGGCGGTTTGGGGGGGGTGGTGTTGGGGGGTGGGGGCGGTTTGCCTGTGCACACTTTGCGGGGGGGGCGGGTTGGGGGGGTTGGGCAAGCTTGGAGTTGTTTTCGTTGTTGTTGTTATTTTCTTTTGGGGGGGGGGAGGGGACTTGGAAAATTAACAACATCAACGGTCTATGGGCCTACCTAATCGGGCATTTCACGCTTTGGGTATGAGGTTTCGGACCTTGGATAAATAAGGCTTCTACCCCTGAATTGCTCATCAAATATGACCTATGCATATATATATATATATATACACATAATATTTTTTTGTATTTATAGCCTCACATAGCTGGCATGGTTTTCCAGAGAGCCGCAAGACGGCAAGAATCCTTGAAAGGATTGCTTTTGAACATGTTGGCTAAAGGAGCCTTCGCGATCGCCGGCGCCGTTCGAAGCCGAAGCTTCGTCCAAAGGCGCCTTCTCTCGATATTTGAATTCTGCCCTTCAGGCGATCCAACTGACATCGAGATCCAACAGCAACTTGAAACACATCTGATGCTTGAAAGCGCCGACTTAAGACACAGGTTCTCCCCGACACCCATGCCTCCATGCCGACCACGCTTGGCGCCTTCCCAGGTGCCCAATTCTTCCCCCTTCAACGCCCTACACAAAAGAAACTGATTGCTTTCAGGCAACGGACAGGTGATACGTTAAGCCAAAGAAACCCAATTGCACCCTTCAAAGGTGATGCTCCGATCCCCCTCTGCCCATTGGCCTGGTGCGAAGGTGGCCCGCCGGACGTTGCAAAAGAAGTCCACCCCCGCAGAAGACTTCAGAGGTGGCCGGAACCTCCTCGCATGTCCAGCCGTGCTCAAAGGATCAGGGTTCCTTATGTTCCTGAGCGGTTAACTTCCTTCTGAAGGAAAAAAAGCCCGCGAACCGGCCGGTTTCGGCAACTAACGGCTGAAAACAAGCATGGGGAATCACCCCCTGGATGGGCAACGAGTTGATGTGATGCGTAAAAAAGGAAAGCCCTTTGGATGCCGTGCGACAAAGGAAGCGATAAGGAATCCATCAACGGAATCAAACAACATTGGAACGCAAGAAAGATGGTCCCCGCCCCGCCACTAATAACATAATTTAAGGAATGGTTCTGGAAGATACTTTCGCCCGAGGCGCCTTCTGTCGGGTTCATGCTGGCCCAGGATTGGCCACATGGATATCACGAACGAGACACTTTCCATGCCCCACCCGTGACAATAAGCCTTCACTCGTGGCGACATGTTGCCAAAAAACGAGGTCTTTCAGAGAAAAAAGCGGCACAGCCCAGCCGGCCTGACTTGAGCTTTGCCCTCTCCTTGCTCTGAAGGCCTCTCCTAGCTCGTGGGAGGGCTGATCCGTGGGATCGCCCTACTTGGATGTTCAACCCATGCAAAATGGTTGTGGTCCTAAGGGAACTAAGCCCAGTTCCACCATGGTTAGTTGGGTTGATCCCGGTGTATTGAGTGAGCCCGCCCTATAAGTCTAGGGGTGCTCCCTCCAGAAGTGAAGGATTCCCAACAGGGGACACCCCTCTAACCAGCTTCCCACGAGGGAAGCGACCACCATATCGCATAAGATGCATAAGCAACATATGTTTCCGAACCAAACTTTGGGGCTCGGAGGTCTGGGAGTCATTTTCCACATCGACAGATATCGTAGAACTATACCAACCAGAATAGGGGACACCCCCAAAAGGGGGGTGTCTTCCGCTAGTAACTTGAAGGAACTGCATGAGCCCATCGTCTCAAATGGTCTGCCAACACTCTGATTGCAATCCTTGCATCAAACCATCTATCTTCTAGCGCACACCGTTGGGAAATCAAGCGCGGCCCCTCGAAAAATTCGTGAATGCCAACGAATTCTCGCAGTGGGACGGCGAACCCGAAACCTGCGAGGATTGCACACGGTAGCTGCCAATCCAAGGTCTTTCACATCAAAATGGCGCCTTGTTAGCGGGCACCCTTTTTGAGTTGCAAAGGGACCTCAAAGGGACAAACCGCTCTTTCTTAGGTCCCTTATTTTCAACACAAACACACCTAGGGCCTTTTTTTGGGGGGGGAGGCTTCCTTATTTTGTTTTTTTTTGGGGGAGGGTCCGTCCCCGATTTATGATTTGTCCCGATGGCCTTGGGAATGGGCTCCGAATAGGTGGCCACGGTGATCTGCCCCAGCTCGGCAAAGGCGAAGTGCAGCAGGGACTCGTAGTAGTGACCTGACGGGTACCGCCGAGTGGTTCCTCATGGTGGTCAGGCCCCAAAGAGGGCCCCCGAAAGAGCCACAAACCTCCATTTGGTTCGTATAACATCACCTGTTGGTTCCAAAACGTTGGTCTTCCTGTTGGTTGCCCTTTAAAACCACAAACCTCCGTGTGCTGAAGTCTCCTGGGAAAAATGAGCAAACAGGTCCAGCAGTGACAGATTTCCTTGAAAACCAAGCGACAAAAAATCAAACATATCCTTTTCAGCAAATGGGAGCAAAAATGCGGGGACCAACTCAACACAGGAACCGCACGAGCCAAAAAAGCCGAATGGCCCACCAGCTGCGACTGAGAGCGCGCATGCGCTTGCAGCCACCTCTCGAGTTTGGGATCACTCTCCAGGCGTTGCCTTGGATGAAGGGGAAGCTCCCCCATCCATTTCAGCTGCCTTCCAACTCCCAAGGATGACATGGAAAAAAGGTCAAACGTTTCTCTCGCACGCGGGACCAGTTGGTCAAACGTTTCTCTCCATTGGAGACAAAGAAGATCACCCGGAGCAACCGCAGTGCAAACCGCTGGTTTTAGTCTTTGAATTCCATTAACCAAGGTGCCATTTTGGGTACCATTTTTTAAGCCACCGCCATTTCGGCTTCCTTCCAATTGGCGACCCGTTGGATTGGTGGTTTGGTTCAGGGGTGGTTCACCTTTGACCCTCTACAAGAACCAGAGGTTCCAAAGCCACCAATCCAAGCCACTAATTCTTAAGCAAATGGAAGCTCCCCCATGCTTTCCTGGGAGCCTTCTGTCACATCCTCAAAAACGCAGGGAAATCAACCCCTCGAGGTGCTTTTTTACAGGTTTTTCAGGTTGCAATGATTATATTGGACTCAAGAAACCATCTTTTGGGGAGTATCCCTATGTTGGTTGGCACAGAACCCAGGATTGGAAATAAACAACCTTCTTTTGGTTTCCTTTCAAAGGGGGCCACGGGGTGGGGGTGCTTCAAACACGAAAGCCCCAGCTTTGCTTTGTGGTGTTCTTCTGCTTTTTCAAGAAGGCCAAAGAGACGACCAGGAGGGCCGGCAAGCATTCAAGAGGGCGGGGTAGCTGCGAACAAGCGGCAGCTCGTCCGTCACATCACCCAGCAAGGCATTCATCCGCTCGTCAGTGAAGACGTGGCTGCCCCAGGTTGCCTGTGCTTGCGCAACCTAAACTTTCAGCAAGCAGGCCCACGGACCCCTGTCCCTCAACAGCTCCCAGACCCCTAAGCTGCTATCAACCCTTCCGGGGCCTTTGGTTTCCACCCTTTCTGCTCCCCTGCTAAAAGTTTTACTTTGACCGCTGTGAGCCACGCCGCGTCTCTGTCGCTGCAGAGGCCAGGGCCCAGCACGGACCACGCGAGATCGCCTTGGAGAGTGACTCATCCGGGGACATCTTTTGTGTATTCGTCGTACCCACAGCTCCGTTCAAATGTCGGGTTTTTGGCCAGATCGCAGGCTGTGACCTGAAAGCACCCCCACTGGCCCCACTGGGCCTATTCGAAACATAACTAGGTCCTCCAGATTTGAGAGGCTAGAATAAGGGTGCCAACTTTTTTCTGTAGTCTGTTTTAGTGGGGGAACCCTCCCCCAGAAAAGAAACGATAGGGGGACCTAGGTGTTGTTTGGCCCAACAGACTCACACATACGTTGGCTGGAACAAAACCGGCAAAAGCGCAGAACAATGGGCGAGCTCTGAAGAGAACAACAATTAAGAGGGCAAAACTACTTTTGAACATATCAGCGGGCTGTAGAACAACACTTCCAGTGAGTTAGGGTAGCCTGGGAACGCCAACCTTCCCAAACATTCTCTTAGAAACCAGCCCTCAGATCAGCTTTGACGCAGGCGCACCTCTGACTCACTCACGCTCGGCCTTTTGCTGCGGCAGAGCCATCAGCAGCCCCTTCTATGTACAGGTCCGGCTCGTTTCACCGAGTCTATCGAAAGTGGGCAGTCCCTGTGATAGGGGCAAGCATACTGAAAAAGTCTGGAAATTGGATTTAGAGCACGTCAAGAGCAACAACATCGGTGCATGCCCTAGTATGCACCCTAATATGGACACACCCGCACAAATCGCTACAACCCGCCGCGTCGGGGCTTCCCGCAAATCAACATGGAACGCAAAAAGGCGGCCCTGCACGCAAGAGGAGATTCCTCTAAACATGGCTCGGCTTTTGGGGTTCCATGTTGACCTGCAGGGGAGTAATTACGAATCCTCCCCGGTCTATGCGCTAAAGCACGACTTCCACCGATCCTTCCAGTAGGAGATCCTTGGCTTTTTGGCCGTGGTTGAGCTCATGGCAGGCGGGGGCACCAACCCGCTTTGGTGACAACACTGGCCATTTCTTGCCTTGAACTGCTACACGTGTGAAAAGGGCATGGTTGCTGGTAGGCGGGGAACAATAGGGAAGATGACCATTGAACACTTGCAAGAAGAAAAACCAGGCTGAAGCTGCGGCGGGTACGTGGCTAAATCCAGCCTGCCCAACGCATAGGCTGGATATGGCCAACTTACCCGGTGTGTTTTCATGGGCACAACAAAGAGCGCTCCAGTCTTGGAAAGTGTTAGAGGGGACCATCCCCACTCTCGCAAAGGGAAGCAAAATGGCTCGGGCAACTGTGACCCTCAATCACCACGCCAATGAACTTCCATGTGAAAAAAATGTGCGGCCGCGGGTCTTGAGCTTCTCGACATGCTCAGCAGGGTCACTCAACCTTGGGTCGCTCCAGAGGACAAAGGCCACGGGCCCTGAAGCTTGTCACGGGTTGGGCTCCTCCAAATAATGGATCTTAAGCAGTGCAGGCTCCACAAGCTGCACGGGAAGGAGCCCGGCTTGGCACCGAGGGGCTGGGCCAGAAGCTCCGCCAGAGCCTCCGGCGACAGCTCCTCGCAGCCCGGGATGAAGCGAGGACCATCTGCGATGCGAATCACTGCGACCGATCCGCGGCGAGGTGCGATATGGAATGACCTTCCGAGGGTTGGGAACCCTTAAATGGTTGGGGGTCATTCCATTTCTCATTCCCTGCTGAGAACCAGCAAGTTGAACACTTGGGCAGTTTACCTGCCTGTGGAGCGCGACTGATGCCCGAGAGGGCAAAGGGGCAACGCGGCCAGTGAAGTCTGGCATATTTATCCAGCAGAGCCAAGAAGGTAATGGGACATCTTTGGACCCCTGTATCATTAGAGCAGGATCCCAACCTAAACCTCTCGAAACGGAACCCAATTCAGCTGCCTCAGGGGGAGCAATGGGTGGGGCTTGACGTATGAAGTTTGCCGAGAAACGCATCGCTACCAACAAGCCCTTACCTGCCTGGGCAGAAGCGTCCGAGTTTGCCTCCCGTTTTGGAAGCCATCTCCCCCTGCAAGAACCCGAGGCAAAACCGGCGACCGACTACAGCTGGGAATGGGTTAGTTGCAAACAGGGAATCCGAGAGGAACAGCGGATTTCAGTTGTCATTACTTTTGTCGTTACTTACCTTCCTTATGAGATTGAGGGCCGCTGTCGTTCGCCCAAGCATGTACGGCCTGCCGTTCCACGGCCAGCCAGTGAGTCCGCCTTGCTTGGCTCAGCATGTGTGTGGCTTTTGGAAACTGAAATTCAGTCCCTGTCTAGCTAGACAATGAAGCAAGTCGCGTATTGTGGCTGTTTATTACAGCTTGGGCTTTCAAGTTATAGCTGATCACTCAACCTTTCACCCCCTAGAAGCAGGCATTCTGACCTGCAATCACCCCTGTCAATTATGACAGCTGTCCCAAAGGGTGACCCTGCATATAAATACATATTTATGCATCTGTATCTGTATATGTATGTATATAGTATATGTATGTAAGGGCTACACTTATGTGTATACATATATTCGTGCAGCAAGTCCATCACCCTCAAAGTCACCCCCAAAGTTGTAGTTTAAAGAAAAAACACCAACCAGTTTCTGACCTTGACCCCCAAAAACAAAGGTCCCAAACCCTGCCAAGAAGACTACAAAAACTCAAACCCGCCGACTTCAGCCCACTTCAGGGCCTGCATGTAGGCGCTGGTCGAAGGTGGGCTCACACACTACCAGCCTCAGGCGGTTCCTAGCACCTCCTTTAGAATCCTTTGGCACCCGACCCACTTCCGCGAAGCCCAAGCTATCTGCCTGCCACAAAAACACAGTTTATTGATTGCGCGAGAAAAACAAATCCCACTACAAAAACAAAGTTGGCTGATCGGCCAAAAAAACAAACTTCTTGCTTGATTCCAAACTGCACCTGCCAATCGAAGTGCAACTCAGGGAAGTCCTTCTTTGGGGGGACACCTTTTTATTGTGAAACCAGCGCTGTTTTGGCGGCTCTTCACAATCCTTGTGGGATGCCGCTCTGCACGCACTACCTCGACAAACATATCAGGAACAAGGTAAGGTTCCAGCTTGAGACAAGCAAGCATCAGCTACACCCTTTCTATGACACAGGGGGGGTTCTTGCTCTTGCAACTACTTTGTCATGTTCAAGGAGTGGCTTTGGTCTCACAGAACGTTTGCCTACTGCCGCGCTGCGTTGCCTACACTTCCTCTTTGAACAACACCCATTTGCCAGTAGAAGGTCGGGCAAACGACAACTTTCCCCCCCTTTTGGCTCTAATTTGGAAACTTGAAGCTCGCGCACGCAGAGCCATTGGAAAAATACATACCCATCCGACTCATCGTTTGGTCTTGGGGTAAGCATCAATGGGCCATGTTAAATCCAGGCCCCCCCAAAAAAAAGTCAATCCCCTGGTACCGTTTGGTATACTCTCCAAGTTCACCTGGACCCCAGAAAGGTCCTGGTCCATGTGGAGAAGTTTCCTCTGGAAATGAGGGCGTCTTTGTGGCTTTGGAGTCCCACGCTTTCCAGGGGTGCGAGTCCTCAAAAAGACGCGCCGCCCGCCGCCCCATTGAGTTTTCTTTGGGGTTGTTCGGCCAAGCTAGTATGTGGCAAGTAACCCACAAATCTTGTAAGTCCCCTGAGTGGAGTTAGCCCAGCTGTAAAGTTAGCTCAAGCTACCCACTAACTTGGCCAACTGCAAGTAGCTGTAAGTTACTACCACTAAGTTAGCTTAAGGTTGCTGAAAGTCCCCCAAGTGCCGTTCTGTAGGTCAACACATCGGCCCAAGGCGCGGTACGGTGCCCAGGGCCAAGGTTTGCCAGGTGCGCCCGCAGTCGTAGCCACGCCCCGGTGGGGACAAGGCGCCTGCGGAGGGTGCGAAGTTTTGGGAGGGGTGGCCCCGTGGAAACGACGCGCCAATTTTTGGCGGAATTTATGAACATGGTTCCTTTTTTTTATTCTGCTGGGAGGGATGTTGAGTTTTGGTGCCGTTTTAGGATGAATGTGTGAGGAAATGTTATTGCTTTCTAAGGCTGTTTAGGATGTTGTTGAGACTGGGCGACCTCTTTAAGCTGAATGTATCAACCCTACTCGCTTGCGGATAAAGGTGATTAAACTTTCGTTGCCCAAATCTGAAAAAAACAAAACTGATGACAACAAAAGGTCAAAAGGTCGATGTGCTTTGGGCCAGTGAGTCTAAGATGGTTTCCGCCACAACCACTCCACCAGCTACAAACCCAAAACCCATTACGTAGCTGGGCTGTCCTCAGATCCCCACTTAACTTTTATTGGGTTAAATGGAAACTACCACTAAACACTAACAGGCTAAAAGGCCAAGGGGATGGCTGGGAGCCACCAAGGTAGTCTAAGGAACCGAACGGATGGGAACCGGCCAGCGCTAAACGGGGCGAGGCGCTCTGATGCTGACTGACCAGCTCCAGGAAGGACTCGTAGGGCAAAGTCTCCGAGACCACCCGAACCACCGAGGCGTACTCTGAGCCCGTCAGCACCTCCTTGGCGAAAAAACGGCACCCACTGGGTGTGGCTCCGCCTTTGGGAGGCTACCCTTTTGGAGTGGCGTTGAAAGGAAACCACAATGAAGACACAAATTTGGGGCACCCTATTTTTCGCATACCTGATGCAACCTGACTGAAGGTTGCCCTTCCTCACATTTGCGTAGCACCTGTGGGAAGGTACCTGGTATTCAGTGTCCTCTTTGAAGGGCCCAAGTTCGTGGGAGGGAGGGCTCATGGAACCTGACGGTTGCCTACTTTGCCTGGCTTAAGCGCCCCCTTCAATCATCGTGTCCTGTTTGGCCATGCTGTAAGGAAAAGGGCAGGCTTTCATGATTTCCGCTTCCATGAGCCTGGTGAATTACAACAATTCACATCAACGAAGCCCACAAGGGGCCTTCATCATGGTTGAGCGTCTTCTATCCGCAAGCGAGCTCGCCGAAAGTAGTGCAGATCTTTCAGCCCTGCGACAACACGGTGCTTGGAAGCAAGGCATGGGGTGATCCAAAGCCAGAGATCGGACCTCCCAACAAGCCCCCGCAGCCACCACGAGGAAATCTGGAAGTTCCCAATGAGGCAGGTGACAACCCCTCCCCTGCTTCTTTGAGTGAGCTCCCCAGGACAGGCGGAAATTGGACACCCTGCGAAGCCCACTCATTGCGGCGCGAGTTCACTTCACTACCTGCGAATTGTCGTGTTACTTGTTTTGGCGGGAACAAAACAATGCAAAACAGGCAGCAGATCTACCGGTGGGGCATTTACCAAGAATGTGATGCCCCTTCTGGCAATTTTCTTCCAAGCAGTTTCTACACTTGAAGGAGCTCACGATATTTCGCCCTAACGAGGCGTCGACAAACAAATATCAAAGCCCAAGTCTAGGGGACCCTCCACACCAATCCGGGGCGCCAAGAAGCGCTTCCGCAGGCGGTTGTGAAGCCTTACACGGGTTGAACCCAGGGAACAGTTGAACCCGATGCGATGCGGCACCTAGACGACAAATTTCCTCTTGAAAGCCAGTGTCATGTTAAAGGAACTTCCTTCTGACTCAAAGTGGCCGCCAAAACACGGAAAACCGCAGGGTCAGCTTGGCTTTTCAGTAAGATATCGCAACAATCCAACGCCCAGCATCAACTTTCGGAGAATCTCCCTCAGGGCGTATCCTCTTTCGCAGGCCTTTGGATGGTCTTCAAAACCCTCCTCACTTCTATGATTCTTGGACAACAGCCAACCCCAAAAAGGATGCCCTCGGAACGACCTATCCTTCCCCAATCCGGTCGCACAGGGAAGAGTCTTCCATCTGTGATCTTATTTGCAAGCTTCCAGCCAACTAAACAAAGGGCAATCTTCAGTTTTCTGAGCGGGTCTTCCAGACTAGCAAAACAGCCACAAACCGTTCTGGCAAAACAACTTGGTCTGCAAACCTAACCCAACTTCAAGGAGACCATGAGGTGTGCAGAAACCGATGAATCCCTTGAACTCTAGAAACCGAACAGTGTGTCTTCCTTGCCGTCCCACAGAATCCTAAAACAGGTCTCAGCCGCCTCAAGCGCGCCAAAGATCGTGGTTGAACAGCCGAACAGCGAGTTTCTCAACATGGACGCCCACCATGTGCTTGGTATTGAAATATCGAATGCTTGGATGGTTTCCTAAAAAATTGTTTCGTTTCCTCAACTCTCAAATGGTTGGAAGCCAGAAGAGCGCCCTTGCCATTTGACTTCAAATGGACCGCTCCCAATGAGAAAGACCCCGGCCCCGCATGGCCCACGCTTGGGCCTCATGGGTGTCACCAGCAGCCGCCGGTCCCGCAGGTGCCAAGGCGGCGCTCGCTTCCGCACCTCCTCCAGCAAAACCTCGGAGGTGAGGCCTCAAAGGGATGGAAGATCGCCATCGCAAGAACCAGACCTGTCAATGCGCCCGAAATCTTGGAAGCGTCTTTTTCTAGGTCCTCCAGTAGAGAGGTTAGAAGAAGGGTACCACCTTTTTGCGGTAGTCTATTTTAGTAGGGGAACCCTCCCCCAAAAAAGGGTGAAAGGGATGTAACAGGGCACTACTGGAGGACCTAATTTTCTTCTAAACAAACAGGATCACAAAGTGGCTCAAATTTAGATCCTTATTCCTGGACCTGGATTCTAGCGCCATGGGAGTGGCCATGAATATGGGCGCCCAGGAAATGCCTTGGGCCGCAGCCATGGAGCGCGTGCTTTTGGACAATCAAAGGATCGTATTCCCTTTTTGTTGGTGGTATTGAATGGGACTCGGTTGACGATTGAAACAGGAGCAAAACAAAATAGCAGTTAAGTGGGTATTTCCCACTAAACCACAACAAGCAACAATGTAAAATGTGTCCCAACAACAACCATGGGGAGGGGAGTCGAGCAAAAATGAACCAATTCTCTATCACAAAATGAGAAGGAAAAAACACACGTGGGTGCAGTGACAAGTGGCAAGCTCCGCGACATCGGCATGCGACGTGCTCAAACCAGGAACTCCTCTTAACCCTCGGTTTCGCCCATCCCTTTTCAACTAAACCAACAAAGCATTGTGGACCCTGTGTCTCATGGCAACGCAAGGTCAGATCCCTTTGTAAGGCCTGAGCAGGGAGTCTTTCCTCGAAACATCTCTTTCCCAGGTCTTACTAGACTAAGGCCCTCCTGAGGGGGGGCGTTTCTGTAGGCATCAAGCTCCTCAGGATGCAAAACCGGATGGCCTCAATCTTCATGGGCTACTCCGAATGCATGGTTACCTGCGTGTTTCGACCACTGCCTTCAGTAAACTATGCTCGCTAAGTTGTGATCATCGCCCTGTGGCGTTTGACAAGTTCATGTGATCATGGTCACACCCCACCAAGAAAAAGAGGATGGTTTGGCCTTTGGTTTTCCCTTAAACCCACCAGAAAGGGTACCCGCAAAAAAAGAGCCAGAAAAACATGGAGTGGGCGACTGCTAAGAGCTGCTGAGTTTGTCAAGGAGCAACAAGGACCATTTCCAGTACCATATCAAGGTCAAACGTACCATTTCCAGTAAACCTGGCAAACAAGACATCAGAAAACAGATGGACACTTGCCGTTCAAAGGCTGCCCTCATTCTGACACATTCCGATGGTTTGAAAAAGGCCCACACCCCCTACCCAACCCTGCCACAAATGGGTGCTTTTTGGTGCTTTTTGGCGTGTCTCGGTTGTGGGAATCGCATTTTTGGCTGGTTCTGGCCAGAAACTGCAGGTCACCAACCATTGACGCACCGGTCCCCTCATTTTGACACAGACCAAACGAGTCACAATCAAAACCCGGTATTAAAATGGTCTACCCAGAACCATGTAAAGAATTAAGAAGGCGGCCTCAGCTATTGATAGTTGGGATTGTCCCTTACTAACCTTCATCTAACCGGGTTTTGAGCCAGTGGCTCAAAAGGACTTCAAGAGCCCAGTGCCGGGCCTAACGGCAGAGGATGAAACATCTCCGGTGTCCTCAGGTCGCTTCTTCGCCCTCGCCCCTCTGGGTCTACCTGCTCCCTATGAAACCAATGACCCCCGCCCTCAAAGGCTGTAGGCACTACTTGGATGGTTTGGGGCTTAGCTGAACGGTTAGTAACTCAAAATGGGTTTACAGAGGGGTTAAGTGGGGGGGGTGGCTGGCAACCACTTAGAGCTAACGGCCGGACCATCTAAGTAATTGTCCATCAGTCCTGTTCGGCCTAGGGCCTTTATGTTCACAGAATTGCCCCTGCGACCTCCCAACAACCCTCAACCAACTCCCTTTCTGCTCCATTTTGCCTTTCCAGGCCTAAGTTTGATTTGTCCACACGAAGCAAAAGCTTGAGAATTCGTCAGCCCTCGCGCCACAATCCTAGTGGTGTGCAGGTTGTTGGCAAAGCAGCCGCGCAAGCCGCGCAAGGCCAAGATCCTCGGTACCGGGATGCTTGCCGGCCTCGCCTCTGATTGGTGCTTGTGCTTGGCAGGAAACACGGTCAAACAAGTGCAACATCACGCTGTGGGACTACAGAAAATTAGCAGAGATCCCCAAGACCGACACACTTCCCGGCTGCGGTCCAAAGAAAAGCAGTACAGAACACCACAACTCAGAGCAGCCTTCTACCTTGTTGCTGGGGTGCGTCAATGGTCTGAAGGGATGGAATCCTGCGACGCTACTTGCAACCATTATTTCACGCCATAAGGATCACCTCCTGAACTGGACGCCCCCATGTCAACAACAACAGTTGGGTTGAGAATCCTTCTGGGTGAAGCGCATTGCGAGGCACCTTTCTTGCAGGTCCTCCGTGAGTGGCGCATCCCCGCCATTCACCACGAGCAGGACGAAGGGAGAGGTCTCCCCCGTCTCGTGGTATCCCTCCACGAAGCCTTCGAGGTAGGGCCTGAAAAGGACGCTTCAAAACGCGCCAAAAAGCTGCCGACTATTGGTGCCAGCATGGTTGTGAGGTTTATCTACTTACTATCAATGTGGGACTCTCTTTAATGCAACCCCCCCCCGAACAGTGGAACCAGTCAGCCGGAGCCTCTTTAGTGAAATGCTGGTGGTCTGGGAGGGACAGTACTTACTTTAGTATTGCCAATTCTACTTTAGTATTGCCTTGCCAAAGCTTCGCTCAAATGTTGAAAAAGCCCGCAAGCTCCAAGCTTAAATGGGTTCCTTAAAAGATACCTCCAAAGACTATGAACACTTTAAACGGTTTCGGATCCTCCAAGTCAGCTGGAACAAATATGTTTGAACTGGCCCAGATACATCCTTGTGGACGCTGCGACAGTTTGCCAAGCCAACACCTAAGCCCAAAGGGTGCTGTTTCCCTGAACACCGCTCTCCTCCATCTTACGAGTAGATTCACAAACCAAGCCAAGGCTGCATACACCATTGGGTGTCTTTTTCAGGAGACTCTTAAATCCGTGAAGTTTTTCCTTGACACCACCAAACAACCCTCAAACAATATGTTGGTCAGACCCACGTTACGCCCAACTGCACGCCATGGCAACCACGGATTTGGTGCAAGGTTTGAAGACCATTGCACATCCCATATCCATGTTATGCAAGTGGCAGCAACCCCCTTAACCAACAAACAATGATTCTGCTAACATGCAAATTATTGCTCAAGTCTACCTTTGTTGCGGGTGTGCTCACACCATACGATTCCACTCCCCCCCGCCATCACTCCGTTCTTAAAAAAAAAAGAATTGGGAAAGAGCAAAAGGGATCGAGCACAGTGCGAAACCAACCAACTGCGAGGCCCGCCTCTCGATGCAAAGAACGGGCTTCTCCACTGAGGCCACCACCTCTCCCAGCTGCCGAGCAAAGGCCTGCGATCGATTCGGGAAGCGACTGGAAGTTGACAGGGGGCGTCCCCAAACGTCAGTAGACTTTGAAGACCCTCCTGTCAGCTTCCATGATGGGAGGGTATGGGTGGAGTTCTTGCTGTAAATTGCTTCAGACTTCGACAGCAAAACAAACAAACGAAATAGCTCTCTGTTTAGACAGGAGCTTACCGTATTGATAGGTGGGAAATTGCCGAAGGATTTGGCTATCTTTGTTCGCCATGCTTTGTCAGGTGTTTGGGAATCCCATTTTGGTGCCCCACAAGAAGCACCCTTTGGTATCACAGAGTTCGCCACCTCATTTCCTACTTGTGCCAACAAAGGGGTTCTTGGGAGCACAAATCGGTGTGTGAAACTGCCTTTTGATTTCCTTCTAAAGCACCCTGAAACAGGGTCCAAAACGGCGCACCCACATGGGGAACTTCAGGCAAGATCCATTCCTCAGACCTCAGAAAGATGCGCAATGAGAAACACACTAGGGATGGCAAAGCAGGTTTTTTACCGCTTCTTCCCTTTGCTTCAAAGCATTCCCCAATTCCGCAAACACGCCACCCACAAGCCATGGAACCAACCAAAGGGTCCCTCCGCGTCAAACTAAAACCCCCCAAGCTTTTTACCTCTTGCCGGGCTTGGCCCAAGCCCTTCACTCCTAAACCAACCCAGGAAAGCCTGATAATTACCATCGAAAATGAAAAACAACTTCCCATTTTGACGACGAAGCCACTGTCGGCTCTAATTGATGGTTTGCCCATTTGCTCTTCTCAACCAGGGGTTCAAATCGCCAAGCCAACCCAAACCACCAACTAACCTGACCTGCTTGGATGTTCAACCAATGTCAGGTAAGTAGGTGATAACCAGGGTGCACCTGGTGCGATTGTCCCGTTGCCATGGTTATACCTACTAACCCGACGTTGGTTTTTCGCATCCAAGGGTGGTAAAGCCCGTTTACCCTCTTCAAAAGCCAGGGGTTGAAGCCCAAACATCCCCAACCATCCCTAAATATCCCCAACCCAATCAAAACACAAGTCAAATCTCCCCAAACCACTCCAAACCGACTAAAGTCAGGGGTTAAATTCCCCAAGCCACTCCAAACCACTCCAAACCCCCAACTACCCCTCACCGGGATCTCCGAGTCGGCTTCCGGCCTGGGCCACAGGCCCGCGCTGCAGCTTCGGCAGCTCCCGGTAGCGCTTGAGGCTCGGGGTGAAGCGCCAAGACGCGCTCTGGGCCAAATAGGACTCCTCGGAGTCTGAGCTGTCCGTTTTCAGATCCGATCCCCGCGATCGAGTGACTCACTTCTAGTGGGTTACATGGAAAACCCCGCTAAACACTAGGCTAAAAAATGCTAATTGAAGTCTGTTTGAATGAACCCCTCCAAAGCTTTGGGAGACACCACTTTTGACCATTCCCTTATTTTGGACCCCCGGAGGTGCCTCGATCCAAAGGGCGGCCACACCTATTTCTGGCTCTGGCCTTACTCTGAGCATTTACCCATGTTTTGATTCTAACCCAAGGGGGATCGAAGTCTGAAATAAGAAGCAAGCTCCAAAGAAACCTAGAGATCTCTGCGCGACTGCACATTTTTGCGGGATCTCATACGTGAGCAGAGCGCGGCCCCGTCTGCTGGGGGCTCGTGGTGCTCGTTTGAGTCTGGGAGAAACCGCTGCTGAGCGGTGAGTACCCATTCGGGCGACTCAGGAACTACCTGAGCAGGCGTCCGTTTGTTTCTGCTGGCTGGTTGGATTCCAAGGGAGGCCCACACAACATGAAGGAAAGCAGGACCCAAGAGGCCAACAAACAACGAACAAAAACAATACCAAAAGGCTTAAAGAAAGGACAAAGAAAGAGGCCAAACAACAATCAAACAAGCAGTACCAAAAGGCTTAACAAAAAGGACCAAGACGCCAAAGAACAACCAAAAAAAGCAACACCAAGGGGTGCATTCGCTTCGGTTGCCACTGAGTCGTGAACCCTCCGCCCGCCCAAAGCGACGAATGGCCGTGGCTCGATGGCAGCCATCTGCAGCTGGCTGAAACGTCGGTGCCACACCTCATCCTCGTGCCGAAAGCTTCCGTGAAGTGAAGGGAGAAACCATGACATCTGGATTTAAGTGTTTTTGGACTTGGTGTTGACGTGAAACCAGGAGGAATACAACCCTTTTGGAGACACATGTAGGCACAAACCCAGCTAATGCAAGGGTAACAACATTTTTGTGGAAAACCTGAAAGCAAACCGTACAACAAGGACAACAAAGGCTGGATAGCTCGGCTCATGGCCAGAAATTCGGTCCCCTTGTCTAAAAGTTGGAAAGTCACGCGTCCCTTGTTGGTTGCTTTCTGTTTTGGAAGAAACAAACGTGGTTGCTATTCAGCACGCAGCAACTACTCCGCCTAAGTATAAAAAATGGAACCCAAAGCACCTCCCCCCTCTTTCTTTTTGGAATTTAAGGAAGCCCCGTTTGATTTTCATCTCCACTTTCAAAAATCACCGAAATGTGGAGCCCATCTAAATTTCAGGTGAGCAGCGCTCGCCCATTGACTTTTGGTGCTAACCTGCTTAGCACGGTTTATTTATGGGCCTCACTATAACTATAACCCTCATTAAAACAAGAAAACACATGAAACACATACTTTGTTAAAACAAAAACACACCCAAAAAACAACAAGAAGGGGGCGCTCTGCACAAATTTCCGCCGCGGGTCATAGCCCGGATCTCCTTCGCGGCGGATGCCCAGCAAGAGATCCCGGGCCTCACCTTGGCAGATTTCTCTTGCTTCAGCCTCCTGAAAACCTCCTGTAAAGAACCATTGTGATTAGCAAAACTTGGGTAGGAGTATTCTGTATTCTGTTTCAAGGATTAAGGAACATTCCTGTTGGGGTTGGGAGGGTATGTGGTAAAACTGTACTGATCGGTTACTAATCAAGGTTACGACTGATTATGTTTCAGCCTAATTAAGGCTACAACTGATTAGTAAAACCCTCCCCCCTTTCCCCCTTCAAGGTCGACAAGGTTTGGACAACACCCCAAACCTGAGACTTTTTGGAGGACCCGCCTGATTCATCTGGAGCCCACTCAGACTGTCAGCTTCCGTCTGATTGGTGGTTTGGATTGGTGGTGTGGTTGGGGAGTGGTTTACACAAGCAGGCCTGAGTGTTGTTCAAAGTAGAATTTCTCTAAAACTTGCTGGTGCGATAAGCAGGGAAGGAGACATGGAATGACCCTAATTTCAGCCATCCCTTGTGGTTTCCTTTACGGGGACCCTTGGGTGCATTCCAACACATTCCATGCTGAGCACCAGCAGACAAATGGGTGGATTCTGGCATGTTGCTTTAATCCTTGTTGTCTTGTTCCGCAAGCCATGCGGATGGGGGTGGCGGTTCCCAACCCCCAGGGTGGCGAGAAAACATAAATCAAATACAAGCCGAAGGAAGGCCGGGAGCCCCCGAAAGGCACCAGTCCGGAACCACTCGGGAAAGCCCAACTCTGTCTCAGCTTGGGAGAACCTGCACTCGACTTTAGCTGCTTTTTGTCCTGGGTCGAACACCTCCATTTGAACATGTGAAAAGTGAAAATCGTGACACTCACGGGACGGGGCATTCAAACCCCAATTGCCAAGAATCCAATGGCCGGGTCCCAAAGTGAAACTGAAGCCACATAAACTGAAGCCACATGCCGCAACCCAATTGGCTTGCAGCTTTAAAAGTGTTTCATGTGGACGAAGTGAGGGAATGCGAAAAGATGTTGCCAAATTAAGTCATTTGAGGAGCTCATCTGCCGGAGTTGCTGCCAGCGCGGGCATGGCCGACCCAAACGCGCATATCGGAACTACGCAGAGGGGATCGGCAAGGTACGCTGACACCACTCCTATTTCCGACTGACTGGAAAAAAGTCCTCATTTAGAGTGGTTCCCATTTAGATTCCAGTCAATCTATTTGTCAAATAGCACCCAGTCATTTAAGTGATGACTCATTATATGGCATGTAGATTCCCGCAGCCCTCTTTGTCAAAGCTCAGTCTCGGGGCCCAAAGAAGCGGTTGATCCAAAGGATGCTCGCACTAGCTGGCGAAAACCAGATGCCCGCGCAAGCGTTCTTTGCCTCAGCAAACATTTGAAGTCAAATGGATCTGAGATACTCTGAGATCGCCCCCAGGTGAAGCTGCTCGATTCCACATCGAACCCTAGATGTGCCAAATGGCTGCGGGGCAAGATCATAGGTGTCATCGCAGAGAAGCGCCATTCAAGATTTCCCATTGATTGTGTAATCGACTGATCTTTTTTCAGAACCATCAGTTTGCAATGTTTGTTCCAAATTGTCTGAAGACGGGTGCGCCTGGAACCGTAGATCAAAAGGCCCCGTGCAATTTGGAAGAAGTTCCGCTGAATCTTGGTTGTCTCTCATGAGTCCGACTCCTCCAGGATCCTGGAGACCCCTTTCAAGACATATGCATTCTTGCAATACGCACTCCCAGATTGAGACATGGGCTGTCTCATTTTGAAGAGGAATCCCAAAAAGGGTGGCTTCCTTTTGATGTGCCTTCAGAACCACCTCAAAATGGGTACCCTCAAAAACGAGATACTTGGGTGGTCGCCCAAGCTTCTAAGTGTTCCTAACCTAGGTCACAACCTATAAGCGCCCCAAGTGGAGTTGGCACGGTGGGCAGGCTGTAACCTACCCCCATACCTCTGTGGGAAGGGGTTGCCGGCCGGCAGGGCACAAACACGCTCAGCTCTGCACGGACGCGGGGGTTGTCCAGCCCTCAGCGCAGCTGCCGCACGAGCCGGTGGAAACGAGGGTTGGAGGGCCACTACACCCTTTGAAGCGAAACCCAAAGGAGGAATAGTCTTTACGAACATATTCAAGCAAGGCGCTTAGGGAATGACAGGGAAATCCCTGGCCCCCCCTGCCTCCCCCTGTGGCAGGGAAGATTGAGGCCTATGCTGAAACCAGCCAGAACGACGCATAGGGTATCATCTTCCCTCTTACAGCCCCCATCCACCCGGCCCAATCCACCCGGGCGAAAAAAAAAGTCCGCCGGGGTCCCCGGGCGCGCCAGGCGCTCCTCGAAATCTCGGCGCTTCGAAGTCAGGCCGAAGCTTTCCGCCTGGAAGTCCTGGCGCCGGATCCTGCGGGGGATGGGTGCGGGCAGGGGGGGGAGAAAGGAGGGGGACGGGGGGACGTGCCAAGGACGCTTACAGCCGATTTTGGGAACTCTAAAAAAACCAATACCCGGAATGAAGTTGCGGAATTGTGATGGACATCTATTCTGCAACTTCGCAATGTTGACTGCCCAAAAGGCGCACGTTATGTTTGTTGAGGGTGAACCACCCATTTTGCGTGCCCTGTTTTTGACAGAAGGGTGAAGTGCAAAGAAGAACTGGATGTGTCTTTCTCCGTGCAGCCATTTTGGGGTGTTTCTTTGGATTTGGCAGCCATTTGGGTTACAAAGGTTGGCTGGGCTAAGTTAAGGGGACACCGCGCTTTCCCCCCCAAAAAAAAGCCAACCCCCGCCACCCACCAGCCGCCCGCCAGCTGTCCCCCGCGCCTCAGGGAAAGGTGTCCAAAGGCTCGCGCCTGACAAAGGCCCCAGCAGCCCCGGAAGCAGCTCAGCACCTAATGCTTCGCCCGACGCCCTCCCCTGTGAAAACATCTGGGGGTGGGTCAAAAATAGGTACCCAAAATGGAACCCTGGTAAATGGAGCCAAGGACTAAAACCTCCGGTCCCCTCACGGTTCAAAATGTTGACCCATACCCATGTGAACCGCCAAGGACTAAAACCTGCGGTCCCCTCATGGTTTAAAATGTTGACCCATACCCATTGCATGTGTCTTTTTCTCAGGGTCGCCTTTTTTGGAGTGGGTTTTACAAGGGCAGACCGAAGGAACACCGAAATACATCCTGGGGGGCCCGTTCAAAAAAGACACCCCCGCAGCCTCCACGCTCCTACATGAATTAGATTCATTAGGAGCATTAGGAGATGGATCCACCCCCCCTCCCCCTCGTCCCTACCCGCCTTGTTTCTCCCAAATACACCCCTTGAGGAAAGCATGGCCCCGGTGTGCAAATTCGGTCCAGTCGCGGAGGATCCCGACGAATATACAACATATATATATATACACATATAGATATAAATTATGCTACCCCCTTGAAATGCCAATCTTTTCAGAATTCAATGGTATCTGCGGTGTGTTCTGCCTTTTGTTGCGCTTTGGGGAAAGCTGCAAAAAAAGGTGCCTGATTAGAATCTATTCAAGTTCTAAATAGAAACTGGAAAAACATCCTGGGAAAGGACGTCCTCTTTGAAATCTAACTTGAAGTAAGAATCACAATTAAACATTATTCCAAAAGGAAATCCTGTCAGGATGTTTCACTGTTAACGTCTATTTAATTTTCAACTATAAGTTTCAAAAACTCAAGGCTAGAAAGAAAGACGCCCATTGAACAATCTGCTTTGAAATAAGAAGTCCAATTAAACAAGTCTGGTTTTCTTCTTTTTAACAAAGCAGAATATTGAAATTCTCGTTAGTAGCAGCTTTGTGCGCGTACTAAATTCCAACTAAATTATGATCAATCAAATGAAGCAGAAAACGCTTTAAAATATAATTTCAAATACGACTTGTAATTACACATATTGATGGAAAATGAACACCAATTTAGATTACCTCTTCAGTAGAAATCCTACTAGGGCTGTGTCCTTGCTAATTCCACTTAAATGTTATTAGAAAACTGGAAAACACAATCCTGGAAACAGAGACCCCATTTAGAACTTGAATTGAAATAATAATTCCAATAAAAGAACCTTCTTTTAACAAGCCTGTCTGAATTATCGTTAAAGCTAGACATCACACTAGAATTATGTCCATGTTAAAATCGTGTTAAAACTATGACCGAACATTGACCGAACAAATTAAGAACGTTGAACATCTATTGTCAAGTAAGACGTTGAATCACAAATCTTCGTTGAAAAGGACCCTTTATTTAGATTCTCTTTAAACTGGACATCCTACTAGGAATATGTTCTTATTAAATATAAGCAGAAGAAAGGGAGACAACCTTTCAAGTCTAGTTTGAAATAACAACTTTTCAATTTAAACAAAGTCTTTGAAAAGGATATCTTATTTAAATTTCGGCTTTCAACAACTCGCAGGTACTTGTGGGTGTTTTCTGCCTCTCTGTTTTTGGCTTCGGGGAAATGCCGGGCCGAGCTGCTCCCAAAGAGCCGCAGGCAGCCATCTCTGCAAGGCGGGAGCCTCTGGAAGCAGAAGGTGGAGGGCCCAATTTGGTTCGCCAAAGGCAAAGAGGGCGCCGTCCAGAAGACGGTGACTCTTTTTCTGGCTCCTAAAAAATAACTCATCCCACAGAGGTGACCAAAAGAAGCAGAACACATCTTGGTTGGTGGCGAGCTCTGCAAGAAGCTTCGGACTTATGTTCTCCAGAAAGTCCAAAGATGTTACCAAATAGCCCGAAAGACACCCAATCCAAATGGACCCAACAGCGTGGAATCATATTGGAGACGACACAAAATGAATAGGATTTGCCATGGGGCCCCCACAGGTTGACGTTCTATTGGACTCCCATCCCCAAACAAAAGGGTGTGCTTCTTGGGTATTTTCTCATCCTATGTTCTTTGCTTGGGGGGTATCTTCTCTGGTAGGGAGTCTTTAAACAGACCTTAAATAGGTACAAGTCTCAACTGGTGTTCCCCTGGGATGGACTACAGGGCAAAAGGAAAGCGATACTACACTTAGGGGGTCAGATTTCAATTTTGGAGTCAAAGCCAAACATTGAGGGGTGGCAGTTCGCTCACTGCAAGCAAAGATTCACCGTGTTCTGGACTTGGTTGCTCTTCCTGTTTCCTTCTGTTGGTTTCATGGGAAAGCCATTTGCTTCCAAAAGGTCTAAGTAAGGCGGCGATTCGGTCACTCCGGTCAGAAGGAAATTTACATTGGGTTGCCCGAGCTGTTTTTGTGAAAAGAGCAAACAGGCTTTATAGCCCAACCCAGTGCTTCAAGTTTCCACTTTGGTAGGTTACCAGGGTTTCTGACCTCTAGGTTTCCCTTGGTTTCCTATATGCTATGCTGGCAAATGGAAGCACTGGGTATACGTAGAAAGGGGGGGACAACCTTTCCGTCTAAACGGGACGGCTCAACTCAAGCCCCGCTTGTGACACTTGTCCTCGGTCACGTCGGCGACTGGGGCGCGTCATGCTGCAAGGCGCGCGGAAGGCAACGACGCGGTGACCCGTGTGCCCCGTCGTATCTAAACCCAGGTGATGTTGCAGTGGCGAAGATTTTGGAAACGAAAGAGGTCCCAAAACCGAACAAGGCTCCTTTTGGGTCTTTAAGGGTAATTTGTATGGCTACCTGCTGTACAGGAAAATGGAATCACGGGAAAATGCTTCTCTCTGCGCATCGGAAGGCAATGGAGACCGCAAAGCTGAAAAGAACTTCAGCGGGGAAAGTGATGGAATCCCTATTGAGGGAGGCGCATTCAAACAAGCGTCCACGTACCTTCTACTGGCCCGCCAATTGACTTTGGCTGAGCTGTGAGCTGTGACCTGTGACCAAAAGCCAGGCATCGCCCTGCTGCCTCTCGCCTCAAATCGGTCCAAGAAGTGGCTCTTTGACCTCAAAGAGTCGTGGAACAAAATCGGCATTCTCAAAGCCACTCACTTACAGCTTGAAATGACAGGTCAGACTGTGAGAGCAGGTCTATAATGTTAAGCCAGACATGTCAAAATGTTAGCTTTGGCCACATGGATTGCGCTGACCCAGTGTTGTTGGGCTGCACTTTTCCTCTCACGCGCACGGAATTTGGATGCGCGTGCTTGAGCCCACTTCGAGCATTCCTACTCGGCCGGCGCATCTGTGCTGCCAAAATCAGTTTCAAATTCACAATCTGTTCTTGAGAGCTCCCCCCATTTTCGGAAGGTTGGGACACCCGCTTCTCAAACCTCCCGCCCTGTTGTTTGACCGCGTGCAACAAGGTCCAGGTGCCAAGCGAAGGACCCCTCCATTAGCATCACTCCGCCTAGAGCTTCAAGCATGTTTGGCCAAAAGGTGATGCTTAAATTGCAGGAAACCTGCCAGTAACTTGCTCAAGTTTGCTGTTCAGGGAGTCCTTTTCTGGCCTCATCACTGGTTTCCAAATGGGTTCGGGAAAAAACAACACCTATCCCCTTGCAGCTTCCAGTCAAGCGCTACTTAGCACCAGTAGTTCAGGGGTGCATTCCAACCAAGCATCACTTCCATTTGCGTAGGCCCCCTGAAAAAAAGAAAACATATATTTCCAGGAGTGATAGATTCCCTTCAAAACCATCAAGGGAAAACAAACACATATTCATGAGCAAATGGAAGATCATAAAGCGGGCTGCCCGCCTGGGAAAGGAGGAGCAAGAAGCGCCAGCTCGTCATAAACTTCGCCCCCACGTACCTGCCAGCGCCGGCAGCTGTGGTCCTAACCGACGGAACAAGTCGATGACGCGGCCAAACAGCCCGTTGCACAACATGTTGCTCCTGAACAACCTGAGGAAACAATTGCAGGGCGAACAAAATATGTTCAATGGATAACTTATCTAATGGTCTGGGAGCATTGGTCTGTGTGTGAACTTGTGCTGGTTTGGTCGATGAATGTGGCAGATTCATATGGCGTCCCAGAAAAAGATCCGGACCCCATTTGCGTGTCTCGGAAAAGGGCTGCGCCCCCGTTCAACTCACCAGGGGCTCCTTCATTCCGTTCCATTGAGTGAGCACATCAATCAATGTTTTATGTGACATGTCGAAAGTGAAGGGTGCCAAAAGCAATGGGTTTCCTCCAAAACAGCATTTCATGGCTCCATGCCTAGGAGTCTCTTCATACCAGGTCCCTGCTTCTTTGTGAGCAATGCTATGGACACTGTTAAAAACGCCATAAAACCCCAACCTTCGACTCAACTCGCCCAACTCCACCCGAGCGCAGCCGCCCTGTTGCCGCTCATTTTCTCACCCGTTGCGCGCTCGCGCGGCACCCAGCGCTTGGCCGCGCGAAAGTCTGCGAACCTTGGGAGATATCGACCGTGAGTGTGAATTCGATTTGGGGGCCCGAGGGTATCATTTGCATGGGGATATGTCCACATTCTTCAGGAACTCCTGATGAAAACTCATAGCCAATGAGTCTGGATTGGTTTGGATTGGTGTGGGGGGTGACCAAAAGAAGGGCGCAAAAAGACCCGACGGATGATGCAATGTTGGCCGCCAAAACGGCGGAACCCTAGTAAACACGATAAAGGCTGAGACGGGGGTAGACGTGTTTTTTTTCTTCTTCTCCTAAGGCTGTCACCCAATCAGACCAACCAACCAACCAACCAACCAACCAACCAACCAACCAACCAACCAACCAACCAACCAACCAACCAACCAACCAACCAACCAACCAATAGGCCAACCGACCAAAAACAACACCTGAGATAAAGTTGTGCCAAAGTTAGCGCTTTATAGGCGGTTGGTTTCCCTCGACCCCCAACAAATGGCTCCCAAACGTGGCAAATCGATCTGGATGCAATTGTCTCCAGATCTCAATATGTCACCTTTGAAGCATCACCCAAAAGAAGCTCCAAATGCAAATTGGCCCAAACGGTGATGCTTAAACCCGAAGCATGAACTTTAGCGAACCCTGCTCGCCATGCAAAACCGCGTCTCTTCGAAGGCCAAGGCAGCGTTCGTTCATTCCTTCCAGGGAAAGATGCAAACATCTTGAAAACACGGCCAGTTTGTGGAAAGAAGCATGGTTGAAACGAAGGATGGCACGAATGTCCGAAAGGCGGGGAAAACGCGTCTGGTTTCTTGTGGCGTTTCCGGTGTTTCCTTTCGAACTGTAAAATGCGAGTGTATCCCTCCTTCCCAAAGGGAGCGGGGGGTCCCCCAATTTCATTTAAAGGGAAAAAGGGTAGCCATGAACAGAATTATTCGATCCATGTATCAATGGGGAAAAATGGTAGAATTCCAGGGGCCACCCCCCCAATTCCGTTGGAAGTAAGCGACTGCCATGCACCAAAAAAGACAAGGCGAGCCATTGGCCCCAGCTTGTGGGCACGCGGCAGCTGCGGCTCTGCCACCTGCGCCTGCACCCGTCGCTCCTCGAGGGCGAAGAAAAAAAGATATGGGCGTGGGCCGGTGCTAAAACAGCGGGGTATGCCAAAAAAAAGTGTTTTTCCTTTGTGGCTTCCCTTTGAACAACGCAGGGTGACCATAGTGACCCTAAAACTGTTGACTTTTCTGGGCGGCTTCCCTTTTCACAAAATAGGCTGACCATGGTAACCCGAAAAAACCACTGCTTGTTTGTCTAGTCTCCCTTTAAAGCCATGGTGACCCAAAAGCTGGTGGGCTGTCTTTGTTTCCCTTGAACTCAAGTCAAGGCTTGGGGGTAGCACGCCCTTTGTGGAAGAAACATAATTTGCTTCAGGTCAGTTCCATCGCCGTTTGGCGCCGTTTGGCTGGCTTGTTCAAATTGAGGGGGGGGGGGGGCATCCATCCTTAATCCGTAGTCTGTAGTGGGACGGCAATGATGACCCACCATCTGCAAGGACTATGGATTGACTTTGTACAATCCAGCTTAGCAAGCAGCGCACAACAAACTACTGGTCTGCACAAACAAAGAGTTCACTGGTCCAAATTTATGAGTTGCACTGTGAGAACAGGACATGGTTTACGCTTCTGTATATACAGTCCGAAAAAAAGACAGGAATAAATTACAAGTAGCAATGCATATAAGTAATACCACAGGACAGAAGTTAACAAGCAAGCGGAGGTCGCAGGATCACTCGGTACCAAGTGGGGACAATGTCTGGAGTCCGGGGCAAGCAACAAAATCCATACTGTCATTTTTCCGGTGGACTCTTAGATACATGGAAGTTGCGCAACCAGCACATCAGTGCAACGGCACGCCGGCAAAATGGACATTGACCTCGTCGCCCGAGGGATGCGGCAGCGAAATCTGCAGCGCCCAAAGGAAGAGCGGCATGGCGCCCTCCGGCAATTCTTCCTCAGCTGCTCACAGCGTCTCCATGTGGGTAGTGCGGCATGTGCCATGTTTGGCCTAGATCTCATTTATCCGAATTTGCTTAAGCCCAACACGACCATCTTTATGCAACCTGAACCCTTGAGCCTTTAAAATGGGGCCAAGGCAAAAAATGACACCTATCCAGGCACACAATTTGGGGGTTCTTTGGGGCAGCGACCCGTGGCCGAAGCAATATGAAGCAATGCCTGGCTGCCTGCAGCCCAGGGGCATCTTCCTCGCCCGGCGTTTCCGGCGCCTGCGGCGCCACAGGACGAAGCACCGGCAGATGTACTCGAATTGACATGGAACCACACAAGATGCTCCTATTGAAATGTTGGTTTGCGGGGTTTCATGCTCATCTACCTGGGAGAGGAATTAATGGCCAATTGCTCCCAAGCGAAACTCCACTTGTGGCTGTCAAGTCCGAGCTGGTGTGTGTTGCCCAGTTGCCCGGGCAGAAGACACATGAAACCCAGGGGATCGAAGGGTGGCTGACCTCTTTGGTGGTTTGGTCCCAAGCCCTAAGGTGTACCCAAGAAAAACCCAAGGAAAACCTGGGTTTAACCGCCTTTTTGGAGCATTTCAATTTGGTTTTCAGCTCAACGCAGTTCAGGGGGTAAAGGAAGGTGAAGTAAGTCACAGGAAACTAAGGGAACGCTCAGGAAAACAAAAGGAGCTGCACCCACCTTGCCCCACCCCGCACCTCCCCCCGCCTCAACCCCCAAACGAACCTATAAAAAACAAGTATGCCCGGGTTTTGTCACTTGCCTGGGTCTCCGCAGCATCCGCCAGTCTTCGGCCGTAGCGGCGGTCACCTGCGGCACCCAGGCTGACTTTGCGGGACTTGGGGGACTTGGATGCGAAAAAAGCCAACGCCAGGTACGCAGGTTGTAACCATTGTCGTAGCTGGGTGTAGCTGGGGTTAGCTCCCAAAAACCATGGTTACTGGTGTAACTGGGGTGGTTGTCCCCTTACCATGGTTATAACCGATTATAACCTACTTGCCCGACGTTGGTTTTTCGCATCCTGGAAGTGTTTCCCAAAGGATTTGCGGGCATGACCAGGAAGCTCCGTGGATTCCTGGAAAAGGGTCCTTCATTTAAAACAGCCTGCAACCCCCTTTTCTTGGGTTACAAGTTGGGGCTACCAGAAAATCACTGACCCTTCGGTTTACATAGTATATCGGTATGTGGGTGTGTCTGCTTTATTGGACCCCCGAAAAAGGTAAGAAAATAAAGGTATTTTGCGTTTTGCTTTCCCTTCGAAATCCACCGGCAAGTGGTACTTACACTCACGCCCTTACCTTGGTGATGGGTCCAAATAAGTGGTACTGACCCTCACAAACAATAACATACCCTCATCTTGGTGATAAGTCCAAATGAAAAACCACCAAAAACCTTTTCGGGCCACAGCCGGTCGCAGGTTTTCTTCCCCCAAGGTTGGGCCATCCTCCCTCCCCTCGCCGATCCCCTCCCCGACATTCCGGGCGCCTAGGATGGGGCAACCCAGGGCGCTGAGGTGCCGCCGCAGCTGGTGCCGGCGCCCGGTCTGGGGCCAAAGGTCCAAGGTACTAACCTTGCGGGATGGGGGTGGGGTAGTGGGGGGTGGGGGGAGGGGGGTAGGGGGGATGGAGGGGTGGAGGGGGGGTGGGGTGGGGCAGGGTGGGGGGCGAGGCAGGGGGGGTGGGGGGTGGAGATGGAGGGGGCAACTGGGTGGAAAGGGTCCAATTTCTGCAATGGCACAGCAACCCTTGCTGCGATAGTAAGTGGCAACAGTAAGTGGCAACCGAACAGACTATCTGTCACAATCACCAAAACAAACCAAAAGGAAGCCATCTTCATCTTAATTGGGGACCCTTTGGTGGACATCATTTGGGTGGAGATTCATGTCCACCAACCACTTTTGAGCAGGTTCCAACCATGAAAATTTATAGCCATATAACCTGCCGCGAAGCCCACAAGTAGGTCCGCCCATTTGAAGCCCAAAAACGCCCGCCTTTCCGGCCGCTTCCAGCCAAGAGGCCATGCCTTCCGGAGTCTCCACGGGCTCTTCCACCGCCTCGAAGCGGGTCAAGCACGGCTTTCCATACCTCGGGAAGCCGTAGGCCATCACTCGAGTTTGGGGGGGGGGTTGACCCCGGGTGTCTGTTTTTTTGGTGGCAAAGGAAAACCAAAAAGGACAACCATTGCTAGTAATTTGGGGGTGCCTGTTTTTGGTGGCAAAGGAAGACCCGAAAGGAAAACCATTCTTTTTGGAGGGACCTTAAAAAAAAAGGGACGAGCCGCCCAGGTCGCAATCGGAACATTTCGCAAACTACTCAAAGCCTGAGAATAATTCTAAGTTTTCGCACTTTCCACTTGAATTTGCTCGTACCCCAATGTATGCAGCATGTGTGGTTTTCAAACACCTCCTTTGGGCTCCAGCTGAGGCCGGCTGCCAAGCATGTGGGCAAAACACAAGAAGTTTGGTTTCCCTGAAACCAGGGTTGGCTGTTTCAATCATTCTTGCCCCAGGCACGAGATTGGCTAAAATCGGGCCCCGCAAAACGAACAGCAAAGGAATGAGCCAATCTTCTACCGTTTTTTTTTTTTACTTTCAGGTTCGTAGCAACCCTGCCATCCCAGTGGCTCGAGGAAAATGATGACTTCTGGTTCCCAACTCTAGGGAGCTTGCCTGGATCCGCCGAGCATCCTAGCCACCACCAAGGATCCGGCCACGACCAATTATGGAGCAACATGGGAACGCCTCAAGGTCAAAAGGGCGGCTTTGGCCGGGAACCTGCACCATGACACTCACTTGCTGAGTGGATGGCCCAAAAGAAGTTCAAACTTTATATTTACCTTTAAAATGGTCTTCCCAAAAAGTTTAAGGTTCATGAACTCAGGAAGTGAGGTAACATGAGGCGCGTTTGACCCACGCGACGCCCGGTGGACCCACGCGAGCTCGTGACCATCCCAGCGGCAAAGGCTCCTCGCTCTCGCCTCGGGAGCCCAGCGGGAAGTCGCCCCACACCAAGGCGCGGTACGTCTTCCGCACCTGGCCCTAGGGACACCGGCCGGGTATGGACTGAAAGACATGGCAGGGCCCCCTGGAAACACCTTGGTACGTAAGTATATCTTTTTAGATATCTGCATTTCTTGCTATATATATCCAATGGATGAATTGAGGGATCCTCAAGTACAGGACCTTTATCATGGCTATCGCGGACCAGGTGAGCTCGCTATAAAATAGGCAGATTCTACATATTGAAACCTTGGTTGACGATGGAAGGGGAGCAAACATTCAAATTTTAGGAGTTCATTGGGGGTTTCCCACTAAACCACAATAGGCCAACAATGTAAAATGGTTCCCAACGACAACCATGAAACCTTCCACCCCCTGCTCCCGCCCCCCCCGGCCTCCGCAAAGGCGTCCCCCAAGCGTTGCAGCACCGAGTGGCGCTTCGCCAGCACCAGCAGCCCCCCGGTGCCTAAGTCCAGGCGATGCGCCGGCCGCGCCTGCGCGCGTGCCGAAAACGGTGGGGACGTCGGTGGGGTCAAAGGGATACCCCGCCTCGCTTTCCTGAGTGCCAAAAAGAGGAACTAAACTTGTTGTTTGCCACTAAAACTCACTAGTCCAAACCCCAAAAGGTGACTAAAGTCCATGAACTCAGGAAGGCTACCATCGGTCCTGGAGAATTCTCCTCAAGGGACCTTCTGGGTGGCATGGCAACGACAGGAGCGAATGAACAAAGCAAGCAACCAAACCAATGGATGGCTTTCATCAGCAAGGACATAGTTGGGCAAGTTAGAACCTGACTTTCAGGCCGCCTGTTGTGACCGCAATCGGCCAGCTCAGGGATAGCAACTGGTATCCGACTATCCAGCAAACGGTAAATGATCGTTGGCAGGCCAACTGCCACTCCAAGTGATATTACGTGTGTGCTTGTGTGCTCTCGATGATGAATCGGACCCCTGCAATTGGCAACGGCGCCCTCTTGACCTTCATGTGAATCTCAGGGCTTCCGCCAAGCACATGCAGACACCAGCGCATCCAAGGCCCGGATCCTCCGTCACTGCCACTTTCCCTGTCAGGGCTGGCCCCCCTACCACTTGACTGTTTTGATGTTCAGCCCTTGGGCTTCATCACGAGAGCAGATCGTGCTTCTCTGAGGTGAGCTCGCCCACACTCAAAGTGCAGATAAGGCCCACAGCATGCAGCTGTGTGGCATGCAGCTAAAGGCATTGGCAAATAGTTTCCGAGGGCTTCCTCTGAAAAAAGGAAACACGGGAAGGCCCCACAGATCTGTGAGGATACCTCCCTTTTTGGCAATACCACAAGGAAACCCACCACTTGGGGGGGTCCGACCTCAAAACAAAGGAGACACCTACGCGGCGTCAAGGGCATTGCCTTTCGCCGTTCTCGCCTTGGTCAAAGCGTCGCTCGCGGCGCTCGGCTGCAGCTGGTCCAACAGGAAGGACTTGTCGAAGCTGCCTGTCGCTCAAAGGGATCGCTGATCCCGCCGTGAAAAGAACGTACTGCAACTCACTTCATGAGTGGATTGGTTGACAAACTAACTTTTGCTTTTGTTTGTTGCTAACATGGTCAAAGTATAAAGTTCATGAACTCAGAAAGTGAGGCAACAAGGAAAAAACGGTTCTCTGGAGTGAGGATTCAGGATCTATTTTGGGAACAATCCGGTCGAGGGAGTGCTGTTGGATGCCGAAAGCGCTATGGATCCAACCTGAATCCCCACCAATTGAATATTGCCCGCACCCCCGGTCAGATTCCATGGCATCGCGACTAGGGTAAGTGTTGGCAAACTCTGTGATTCAGAATCCAATTGCCAGCAGAGAAGCAAAACGCCTTTGTGGGCTAGGGTTTTTGGGCAAGCGCGATGTGAGACATCTATGCAACGTTCATCTGTCGTATTCCCGCTCGGATTGATTCTCCGTGCCTGTTCCGAAGGTCGCGATACCCTGTGGCTTCACCACCTCCAGTGATATGTCGTGTCCGCGTTGCGAGCAAAAACGCAAGGACACGGTAGTACATTGTTTGGCAAAGCATTCGTGAATGCCTAACCGATGCGCACAAGCTCCACACCAACTGGGCGTCCCCCGAAATAGGAAAGGAAACGCAGGTTCTGAGGCCGGCCCTGTTGGGTGGTCCAAACTTTGGAGACATGTGACATAACCGTGGTGTTTTCAACCAAGACCCCAGCACGTGCCCGGCCCCTGCATGACATGCCGGACCCATCCTCTCTTTCGGGGACCTAGAACACCGGAAACCTCTGCTTGTAACCTAGGGAAACACATCGGCTGAATTGGGGCAGCAGCTTTCCTTTGAAAAGCCCAGTGCAAGGACACGTTTAAGTTACATCTCCGGAATGTTGCTGCGACACAACCTCTGCAAAATGCAAGTTGACGAAAGATCCCAGGAAGGAGTTTTCATGGAACTGAAAAACCGTGGGCCCCAAGAGGGGGTTCCTCCGAAAAGCATATTGTTTTCTTCAGTGGTTCGTTTCTGAAACTTCAACTTTTAGTAGGGCATGTGATAAATCCCTCTAAGCCCCAACAAAAGCTAAAAGTCAAAAAGTCAAAGGCAATGTATGGCGGAGATTCTATGTTCAAAGGATTGGTCTGTTCGAAGTCGCCGGTCGTTCGAGCCAGGGGCCGAGCAACAGCCATCCAGTCGTCCTCCACCACCACCTGCAGCCTGGGTCGGAATTCGTGGATTTGGACAAAACGTGATCCAGGCAGCTCGAAAAGAACCACCCGAGCGAGGAAACCACATCATTGCCCCAAAACATCAAAACAAACAGGCAAAAACGAAACAGCGCCCCACCCAGTCCTGCCAGAATATTCAAAGTGAAAGGCCGAGAAGGGCATAGCAACGTACAGGGTTTCGGATTCTCCCTACTTGCAACTGTGGTATATGCCCCTGGGGGCAACCGGGGACCCTATAGGCATCCAGCATGGGCCTCTCCTCATCGCGTAAGATGTTGTAAGGGGACCCACCCCAGCTACCCAGTTGCACTCATCATAATCCACTTGCTAAGTTGGTAGAGCATCCAAGTATGTCAGGCAAAAGGGTTCCCCTGCCACCCACTACATCTAGCTCGCGCTTCAAACGATTGCCCCACCCACCGCCGGCTTGACACATTGACATGTTTTTGGGGGAGCCGTGTAGGTCTATCTTGTCTCAACCCTATTGAAAAGGCCCAAAACCCCAGTTGACCAACCTGCCAAAGAAGGGTTTAAGGTCACCACTGAGCAACTGGGCATGAAGTCCAGAAACCAGAGACGTGAGGGTCTGTCTCAAAGAAAGCGCCTCGCATGGCTTTCAAAGAAAATGAGAAGGAAACCGAACAAAGCACCGACCAAGCGTTCCGAAACCAAACAGAAACCCGGCAATACAGGCCCAGCTCATTTCCCAGAACCCGAATCCTTTTACAGGGCCACTCGGTCACCGCCACTGCTCCCTGCCTGGATAAAATGCCCGGCGCTGACGTGGCGAGCAGCTCCTGACGCCCAGCTCAAGGGTAGCACATCCCGTTTGTGGTTTTCCACTAGCTGAAACACCCCCCCCCCAAGCTCGTGACTCTGCGCCAAAAATTGCAGCTCAGGTGAGAATTGGCCCTACGGCAATGCCATGGCAAGCTCCTGGAGTGGGCCGTGGCACAGGCCAGGAGCATTGCAAGCGAGCACCATCTTTCACATGAAGGCTACACACCGCAAGCCCTTCCCGGGTCCGGAGAAACACCATGAAATGGGCCTGCAGGCCTTTCTGTGGATAAAGTGGCTTGTTCCCTAGTGACTGCTCCACTTTGAAGGGTCCCCCAATCAGGTCTCCGCAGGAACTTGTTGCTCAACCACACGCCCTACAACTATGAAGCTGAACTAGGGAGGAAATTAAAGGTATAACGTTTCTCCTTATCAACAACTGTTCCAACATCATGTCCGTTTCTAACTATACTTCCGACTGCCCGAAGCTTGGCTGTAAGCTAAAGGAGAAGTTGGTTGTTGATAGAAAGCCGATGCTTCTCAGGGATGAACACGCACCCAAAAGTGCCCCCGATGGTCGGGAACATGACTTGACGTGTACTGAATGAAATGTGTTTGCAATAATCTAAAAAAATGGTTGAAACAAATTGGAACGTTCTTTGACAATAGAGCAACATATGTCTTAAAATTGTTTCTTAACAACTGTATGAATATGGTTTAGTGCAGAGATGTGAGGAACAATTCCAAACAACATTTCTATCATGGTTAGCGTAGAGAAAATAAGGGTTAGTGAAGAGACAACTACTTGGGCAACTAAACTTTGCTTTCCGACTATCGATTTACGTAAGCGGTTCGGTCACAGGCGGTTTTAACAACAACCAAGTTAAGCGTTTGGGGCCCGCAACACCCTGAAACAAACAACTTGTTTTTCTCACAAAAGGCGACACCCTAAGCAACAATGTTGCTCAAATCAACTTAGCCTCCAATCAAATCGTTTTGATATACCCGCAAAGCGGAACACAACTGGGGTTGCCAGGTCCTGCGCGTGCTTGCTGCGGAGATGGGACTGCAGGTCCTTCTCTGTTTTAAAGCGGCGCCGGCAGAACTGGCATGCCACCTTGGCCGTTTCGGCCCATCATAGGACTTTTCCGACCCCCTCCCCTCAGGTGACAGGTCATGGTGCCCCCAAGCACACCTCCCACAATTGTCGATTTTAGTCTTTCCCAAGAAAGTGTGTTTTGGGCAGGGGACCTTCACAGGGGTGTGGCAAGAAATTTGGGGGTGAACGGCCAATGATTTGTAACATCCAGACCCGCCTGTTCGACCCCGTCCAAACAACAAAAGGGAACCAAAAAGGAGGGCGTTCAAGCAAAGGGTGCTTGGAGGTGTCTCACAGGGGACCCCTAACAGGGGCGGTTTCCTGTCGATTTCGGCGCCTATTTAAAAGACAGACTCATTTAAGCGTTATGCAGGGGTGCAGCCCAACCGAGTCGTGGGCTCAACGTGGGGGAGGGGATCTCGGTTGCCAGTGGGTTTGTCTTCAAGGGTTCCCCCTTTTGATTGGGCTTTCCTTCAACACAGGGTCCCCGCCAAACATCCGCACACCTTGAGGAACCTATAGTGTTGGGCTCGGCTAGCAGGTGATGTTAAAACAATCCGGAGGTCTCTGTGTCTGTGTGTCTTTGCGTCTCTGCCTCTGTGTGTGTGTGTGCGCGTCTCTGTGCGCTTCTCTGTGAGTCTGTGTGTCTGCGAGTGTCTGTGTCTCTTTCTGTGTGTGCTTTTGTGCGAGTTGCTCCAAAGTGATCCAAATCCAAAATCCTAATCAATATGAGCTGGCTCCCACGTGACGCTCTTCAGAGATGGGAATGTGGGGCGAGGATCGTTGACTGCTTCTGCCTAGTCTACTGACACTCAAAGTGGGATTCTCACCACAACCACCTTGTCAGAAATGGGGGCTCACTTGGAAACCACAGAGAACACGCCCCCAGCCTCACAACCCACAACTATGTAGCATCGTGTCAGCCGGTGCCGTTACTATATGGTAGCTGAACAAACATGCTTTCCTCTAGGTCTTGCAGGCTCAAGCCCGAGCCTCGTTGCCAATGTCTTGCCTGGAAGGCAAGAGCTTGCCTCACCCTTCACCAACAAAAAGCCACGAAACATCGCCCTGTCTGTTCAAGCCCTTTCAAGGTTGGCCCACACCGCAGACGTTCCGCTCTCTCTCTCTCTCTCTCTCTCTCTCTCCCTCTCAGGCATGTTGCCCTGTGCTAGCTGGCTGAAACCCTGTGTGCCCGCATTTGACTGGACTCTTATTCCTGGAATAAAGCTGGACAAATCGGCCAGGCCTGGACACCACTGGACCCCCGGTTAAACCACGGATGTGAGTGTCGACCTTTTCAGTGAAAGAAGGTCAAACACCCACCTAGAAACAACACCCCAGCAGAAACTCAATTCAAACTGGCCCGAAAGGCCTCGAATTAAGCTGCCCTTCTATTTGCCGTATGAAAAATCCAACAATGATCATACTGTGGATGGACAGAATCCTACACCACTTTGAAACCATAGGAAACCATTGCTTGTTGGAATTTGCAGGGAAATCAGCATTCCAGGGTTTGTCAGGGCAGTCCAGGATTTCGTCCATCCACTGTATGACCATGCGAAAAAAGGAGGCAAATGCCACCCTTTGCACCAAAGAAAATGTCTGAAGAGTTCCTTCGCCCGATTTAACATGGGATTAACGCTTGGCTCTCAAAAACACATACATAATTCGCTAGCTAGTTGCAAGCTTGACCAAATATGGACCTTTGGAAACTCGAACGCAATCCAACAACCCGCAAAACCGGCCAGTGATCCCAACTCTGGTTTCTGAAACGCAGCTCGGACGCCTTCTCGACCGTAGGCTTGGCGCGACCCACGCAACATTCACGAAGCCGCCTTGGCTGGACAAAAAAAAAGTATTGTCCTCGTCTTTCCAGGAATCTGCAACTGCGCGACTCACCTTGTTGGATCAGTCAACCCAAATTTTCCCAATAGTTTACTGCGAACGTCTAACATCTCAAACAGCCACCACTGCCTCAGCCACAAGGTCAAAATTAAAGTCAACTGCGCACTCCTTCCATAATCAGAAACGCTGCCGCTGCCTCCGTATCACTGCAAATCACACTGCCGCAAAATGGCTCAATGACCAAAACAATGAGAGCCAAATATACGCTGCCGACTGCACGTTGTCACTCTGTCACTTCTTGCTGTTTGTCTTTTTTTGTGTTGGCGGGGATCTTGGGCCAAATGAGATCCATCGAAACCCCATCTACATGGATCGTCAGGGTCAAGGTGTGGCTTGTCTTGACCCCGGATGACCCGTGTAGATCACAAAGGCAAACAATTGCAACTTTATCTGGAGCGGCGATGCATGCCTTTTGCAACTTCATCTTAAGCCCTTTCAAATCCTGAAGGTCGAGGTCGTGCTGTTTTTTGCAACCTTCCCCCTGCGTGGATTGAAGGGTCAACAAAATCCAAAACTTGCATTATCTGCAACTTGGTCCTTGGCCGGGAGAGGTCCAAAAGCCACAGCGAAACTGTGCAAAAAGACTCACCATGCGTGGCACTGCCATGCAGCCCTTCCGGGTTTCGCGGCTGGGTTGTGCGTGACAAGCTGGCACGGTATCAAGTCTAGAAATGATATGTCGGGGTGCTTTACTGTGTGAAATATTCACATTGGTCAACTGCGCTTTCAGGGTCACTTGTCATCTAGTTGTGAATGGGCAGGCGCAGCTCGGGGTTACATGTTTTCACAACAAGCGTTGAATCAGAACCTGTCAAAAGCCCGTGGCTGGCTCAACCCCCCAGCAAAACACGCGTGTAGCCCAGCGGCTGGAACGGGATCAGGGGAACGCTGAAGACATCGGCATAGCTGGAAGCCATGGATGCGTTTGGCCACAGAAGTTGAACAGTTCTGCACGTGCGTGAAACCTGACATGCAACGAATCATGGAGTCTGGCTTTGCGACATTTGGTCTCTGAGCACAAGACTTGTTGCCGCCCCACTGGTTGGGAGTGACCTCCTGAATAAGTGGCCTTAAGGGCAAACCGGCTCAGGTTTCATGTCATGAGCGCCGGATCAACTCTGACGCTCGAGTTTTCCGACGCGCGGCTCACACGCCGCTTAAGCAAAAGGAATGCAACATCGACAAAGGTTGGACTCCACCCCGCCTCAGCCCGGGATCCTGTCATCCCGGCTCGGCCAAACGGTTCAGTGCCAAACCAGCCCTTGGGCAAGCACAAAGCGTGTCCTAGTGCATGGCAAGGGGTCACAAAAAAGAACATATACATCTGTATTGAAGGAGTTGTTGTTGTCAAGCACCGGCCATTTGCTCCAAATGGCCGAGTCATCTAAGCGGTTCATACCCCTCTGCAAACCCTTATTCACCCCAGAATAATCCATGGGGGTGTGCCCCTCCAATAGTGTTGAACATGGTGATTATGCACTAAAAGGGTACCTCTCTATCAATCAAACAGGGGTTCATTATTCCGTGGGTCCCATTACTAGAGTGGCTAAGCACCACGGGCACGCGACAGGCCGAGCGACCGGGGGCAATTCGGCCTGGGGGCAATTCGGCCCGGGGCCTCAGCAGGCCTTGCGAGGCATCTGTGTTTTTGCGAATCTTGGTTTCTTTGCTTGTGTGTCGCTTTTCATCCTGTGTTGTCTTGAACTATATATATATATATCAAAACACCCCAAAGGGGAAGCCGCGCCAATTCGCCTGAGGTTCAAAACCACTGCTTAGACATCGAAGACCTGGAATGGGGACCACACACGTACTTCCAATGAGGCAGTCGGAAGCGGGAGTGCTGAAACCCCAACATGCGTCTCCTCCCCATGCTCACTGAAAAGACCCGAAACACGGAAGGTACAGCCGGTACAGCCATGAACCTAGGTACATATGGCCCTTGTTGTTTCTGTTGGGAGGAAAGCCCTCCCCCAATTAAAAACAGGGCCAACCTCGTCACGTCACGTGCCAGATCTTGACTGCAAGGGCCAGATCTTCGAATCGCCACATCGGATGTCAACTGACCCTTCGCAATGTTGAACATCATCATGGGACGCGTAAAAAGCTTCTTGTCGTCAAGCATCCTCCTAACGCAGAAAAACAACACACATGCCTCCCGCTTGCAACAAATCCGCCTGCTTTGCGGCTCTAGGACTGCAAGCTGAAGTCTAAATAATCAACTACGCCTGACGCCCCTGATGTCCGTGAAGGGTTCGCTTCTCTGTTCAACTTTCAAAGCTCCAACCCGCCCGAAGCCTGCAGTCTGTCGTAAGGCTTCTTGCTTGTTTTTCTAGACGTCCCAGGCCTGACACATGCGTTTCTTAGCGACAACTAGCCTCAATTAGTTCCAGCACTACGGAAGATATTGTTTAACTCCCGTTGACAAGGTATGCACGCGACACAAGCATGTTGCGAACCCCACCGTCCCTTGACTGACATCTCGCCGCCGCGCCTGGGCTTGCTCGCGGCCAGCGTGCTAGCCCGCCAGCCCCCGTGCCGAGCTTCGTTTCACATGCTTCGAGCCGCAGGCGGAAACCTTTCTTGGACCTTGATGCGAGTCACAATCAAAACCTGGTTGACCCAAACCAGTGTAAAGAGGTACAACGGCGGCTACTCCTAATTCTGGTTGGGGCTGTCCCTTACTAACCTTCATCCACCGGGGTTATGATTGTGGCTCACATGGGACAAGTTTCCTACCCGCAAAAACAATTTGCCAGCCAAGAAGTGCTCATGTTTCCTATCATGTGTTTAGAAACTAGAAGCAACCCCCCGAAAAGAAAAACAAGCCCGGAACCACAGTTAGCCACTAGCACTAGATAGAAAGTGCAATAGTGCAGAAAATCATCTTTCACATGTGCAATCCCACTTCCAACCAACCTGAAAGTCCAAAACACGTTTCAGACTCAGAACGAGAAGGGATCCAACGTTGGAAGACGCAGAGCCCAAGCCGTTGATTCGTTTTGCTGGGGAGCGGTCTCCCTGAAACACAAGCTATTTCCGTAATTGGCCTGCTGTACCAGCAAGCTCAATGGCTTGCCTAGTTGGGAGAAAACTCGGAGGAAACAGCCAAGGCCAACGTTTTCTGAGCATCTTGCGGTAGCAATGCTCAGCAGGCTGGTGTCTGGCGGCTGGCCGGAAGCGCGAAGCTTTTTCACGCTGATTGCGCAATCCGTGCCAAAGCCCCGGGATGCCAGCCAGGTGGCCTGCTGGCACGCGTGGCTTGCAAACCGGCGGGCCTGGTGCCTGATAATTTGCGCAGAGCCCAACTGCTGCAAACCTCTGCGCAAAGCAACCAGCGCGCACTCCCCCGACCTGCGCCCATTCTTGCTCTAGGCCTATAGACAACGGGCAATGCGACGTGCGTAGGCCAAAACAATTAGAAAGGCGCCAACTCTGTGCTTCGCCAAGCCAAGTTGACAGAACCACACGCCATATGATACCGCAGCTCGCACTTCACAGAAACCTTTGCAAACCTGCCTGCAAAATATACGCAAACGAAAAGTACCTGCTTCCCAGCTCCCGCCGGCTGCTGTCTTCTACGCTTGTTTCACGTTCTTTCCCAAACAGTATATCTCTACCCCAAGCCCGCAGAGCGACACGCAGTGACACACGCAGGCGACACGGGGTAACGCGCAGGCGACACGGGGTGACGCGCAGGCGACAGGGGGTGACGCGCAGGCGACAGGGGGTGACGCGCAGGTGACACGCGTGAACACGCTGCGATGCGCTTGCTGCCACCCCTAGCAGTAGTTAGACTGTAGGCTTTCCGCAAAAAAAAGAAAACTGTATTGTTTCTAGCTACGTTTTTTTAAGATTTCTATCTACTGCCGCCTGGGCAGTAGTTGGAGGGTGCTGGTCGCAGAACCGTTCTGCACTGCTTCGCAGAAACCATGTGGTTCGTCACACTTCTTTTCTGGCCAACTCAGCAACAACGGCTGCTGGGGCCGAGTTAGAAACAAACTATGGAAAACGGTCATGGCCTTCTTTGCAGGCTGCTGCTTTGCGTGGATTTGCTCGTTTATCACTGCCTGCTGGTGACATCGGCCGGCAGAGATGTTTCGCTGCTTCCTTTTGCAAGTGCCCCTTCCCTCTAAAGGCTTTGCTTCCGCCCAAAGAAACACTCGCAATCACGAGGGGGCCCCGGTCGCCGGGGCACCGCTTCTGCGCGAGCGTTGCAGCCCCTTTGTGATTCAGGCTTGCGTGTGGCTCAAATGTTCCGACCATCGACCTACAAAGCGGGGGCTTGGGGGCCTGCCAGCAAAGCCCCTGGCACGCATGCGCGCGGCAGAAAAGGGTTCTCGTCTGACAAGGAAGAACTCGTGATGAAATAGGCGGTGTGCTTTCGGTTGTACATGCCACGTTTAAGCTGCAAAACGTGTGAAAAGCCATCCGCAGGCCTCGAGCCCACGCTCACGCAGCATGATGAAACCAAAGCTTAAGCTTTTAGCATGCTGCATTGACCTGATCAAACTTCTTGCTTTCTCTTGGGCCAAAGGCGACCAGAAATTGTCCGGAACGTTGGCTACGACTTGCCTGCCTGCAAAAAAGGGTGGGTCACTTTCCCCTGCCAAAAACATGACACACAAAGAATGTGTGTGTGGTGTGGTTACTTGGTCAACAGTTCAGCCTCAAAGCGAAGGCGCCCAACTACTCAGCATCGTCACAAGGCGCGAAACCACACCTGCTCAATCATACACCATCCAACAGAGTCACAGTACCGGAAAAATGCGAGTCCTGTTGCATACCGAATGTTGCCTTGAGCAGCCTACAAGGGCATGCTGGAAAACAAGGCACATTGACATGGGTTTTCGGGAAACCTTGCCGGGCCCGAACCAGCTTTAGGAAGCGGCGCTAAGTTGGTTGAACAGATCTGGTTCTGTGGACAAACATTCCAATAGGAATTGCAAAAGGGTGAAACCATGGGGCCAGATTCTTCAAACGCGCGCAGCCACACGCGGTCTCTCTTTTTGCTCAACCGTTTCGCTGTCCAGCCAGGCTGCCCCGTGAGCAACAAGGGCATTTGGCAGGGCCTCCGCCTGTCCTTCACACATCTGACTTCTGCACCTGCCTTCAAACAAACTCGTGGACGTTCCCCCTGAAGGTGATATTATTTTGCTCCAATGCTTAAACAGCGCAGAAACCAGAATGCCATGCCAATGCGGCTTTCTTCCTTCCACACTGAAGCTCCTTGCACCCCACCCAGCGCAGGGCAGGGCCATCTGGGTGGGCAGCTGGCGCGTGGCTTGCAAATTTCGCCCCGCAATAACTCGCACACCTTCGCCAAGAGGCCCTCACTTTGGGTTGCTGGACACAGGGAGCAAATAGTCAGCTGCCAAGCCTGAACACCTGGCTGCGTCGCGTAGCTACAAGCCTTCTCATAATTGGAACTAGGAACCAATCGGTGCATGCATCTGTGTGTGCATGTCATGCCGGAAACGGACGGCATTTCTGCTCACAGCGATGTGGCCCAAGCAATTACCGATTGCGTCGCCGGACTTCGGCCCAGCCTTTGCGACAGAAACAAGCGCGAGCACGGGCTCGAAAATACAAGTTGAACCCTGTCCCTGGCACGCTGTAACAAGGCAAACCTGCACCTTCACCTTTAACACTTGCTTCTGCCCAATGTGGATTGGAACACTTACTTTTCTGGCCGATTCCACAAATACGGGCGTTTGGGCCGAGTTGGAAACAAGTCCGCTGATTTTTTGGAAGACAGTAATGGCTATCTTTGCAGGGTGTGCTCGTTCTTCAGGAAACTGCTCGATTGTGACAGCGGCCACTTACTGAACAGGTGGCCGACGTCACTATTGAACAAAACTAAGCGACCACTTGACACAGCAGCAAAAAAGAAAACAGGGACTTGGCAACGCCTTGGGCGGACACAGGCCACAGTGAAGCTTCCTTGGCTCCGCCACATCTGGGGACCTGCTAGTTGTAGGCAACTGCCGTTTCTCTGCTGCCCGGCAACCTTCGCACGTTGTGGACTTGCAAAAGCACGTAGTCCGCAAAGCCAATCCGAAGGGCTTGGCAACGCCTTGAGTGGACAAAGGCTGCGCTTACTTGGCGCCAACATGGGCTGAGTATAGGACATTAATGTCTGAAGGCTCCAGCACGAAGCTCGCGTGTGCGCTGCGGAGCTTTTCAATCGCCGTCGCCACATTTCGCCTGCGCTGCATGCAAATCAAGCGCTTCCTGCAGTTGGCAGGCCAACATGCGCAGCTCAAATCAGCCCCCAGCACAAGATCGCACCTTTACTGGCGCAACATGGGCGCCTGCAGCTGTGAAGCGGTCGGTCAAGGCTAGTGTGTAGCGCGCAATGAGTGGGGCCTGGCAAGGATGAGTGTCATAATTGAAACTAGGAGGCCCGTCGGACTTTCTGAGACGCTTGTGAAAAGGACCCCCCGCCTCGATTCTAAAGAGGCGCCTACTCCAGCGGGAAAAAGAAAGAAAGATGCAGCAGTAACCCTGAGGCTGATAAAAATTCCCAAGCAACAACTCGCGTCAGCGTGGCCTGTGCACGGCACTGCTCACGCCAAACGCTGGCCAGCATGGGCAACGCTCACTCAAACACTCAAAACTCCAGCTAGGAGCCCCCACAGTTTTTAGCCTAGAAGCATCCACGGTTCAACTTGGAGTCTTCACGCAACTTCTCTTCTTGCAACTGCAAGTGTGGAATATCTGGTCAAAAATCGCTGGCCCCACCAATGCACTGGCTTCAACCCACTCTGCCGGCAGCTGGCCACGCCCCAGCTGCAACGGACGTAAGCACCAGCACGGGCTGGAAACAAAAGATTGCTATGCTCCGTCCCTGGCAGGTTGCACTCAGCCAAGGAAAGCAACTAAGGGATGGCGACGTCTTGAGTGGGCTAGTCACAGCGCCAATTCTTTCTTGAAGCCGCAACACTTGGAGAGGCGCTGGTTTCCACCTGCGCTCAAAAGCAATTGTTGTTTTATTGTGCTTTGGCAGGACCTTCGCGCGTAGCGCGCTTGTGGAAGCATGCATAAGCACGCTCTCTAAACAGTGGTGCCGCGTGAGAGCTTTTTCACCACTCAAACACCAAATCTACCACGCGACGTTTGGACTTGGCATCAGCAGGAAGCACATCGTCTGAGCGAGGCTTAAGAATTCACCAGCCCAAAATCTTGGAATCAGGACGCTCTATGGGTGGAACCTTGTTCATGACGTCGCAAAGCAGGACCCTCTTGCAAAGTCGCTGTTGCTTGCCCAGACAAACGAGACACAACGCTCAAGTCCTGCAACGGGCCCGTGTTCGTGTTCCAAGCACCAGGCGTTGGTCCGACTCACTGCCCCAGTGCAATGCGCCTGTCTTAGCTACTCCGAGGCCGTGCCAGGCTTAGAGCTAGACCGTGCAAAGCGCTTCGCCGTTTGCTCACCGACCCTCAACTTGGGCCTACCCCAGTTGCGAGTCAATGCCCCGTCCCCTGTAGAAAAGCACGGACAGGGCGAGTGGAAGCAGAGCAAAAATCAGACCTGTCCCGATCGCAGTGCAACGACCTTACGTCAAGAAAACCCAAGGCCGCGGCACCTGCAACTTCCAGAAGTTACATGTTTCCTCCAGGCGAAACGACACAGGTTTTGCTGTGTCCGGATGCTTTTGGGGTCAGAAGCTGCCGCTTAGTGAGGCGCGTTGCTTCGCGAAACGCCCGTTGGTCGGAACAAGTTGCCGTTTCGAGGGTAAAAGTATGTAAAAGTTGGCTTTTGTGCAAAAACCGCAGTTTACGTGTTGCACAAAACCATAGGAAGTTTCTTATAGACAAAACGGCCGTTTCGCCAAACAAGGCATTCAAGCTAGATGGAAAAGCACATCACGGTTTGTTTCAGCTGTGGGCGCTGGATGCCTTTCGTCTACCACACATGCGGGTCAAGGACCCATTGCGCTGCAGCAGGGCCCGGAATGCCTGAGGCGATATGCTGACAAAGGCCGCCAGAACGAGTTGCGCAATCACAAGGCGTGCTGCGACCGAAACATTTGGCCAGTCCTCCCATGCCTTGCCAGGGTGGGGTTAGAACGCGCTCTTAAACAGATGCACATGTTTTGATTGGAGCGTGGAGGCCGGAAAGCACGCTCGTCTTGGGTCTTGGCAAGTTGGGAGTCAAGGCGCCGCTCCCCTGGAACGCTCCGAGGCGATATGCAGTCGAAGCATGCCAGAACGAGTCGCACATCGGGCGTGCGTACAACGCAACAACCTCCAGCTACGTGACCGAATGTTTTCTCTAGTAATCCGAAGCCTTACCAGCGTTGGAGTTGGAGCGTGTGTTTGAAGAACCACACTCCTGATCGTCTGCTTCGGGCATGGGTGAACAGAAGCGACGCTCCTTTTTTGTCTTCCCCGGTCAAGCCCCCGACCCCCGGCACAGCTCGGAATACCCGAGGATGCGAGCAGCAACCGAAGCGGCGCAATCCCATTCAGAGAGAAATAATTGATCTTGCTACGTACCTCGGCTAAAGCCGTACAAGGTGTTTCTTGAAACTGCAGGCCTGCCATTGAAAAGATCTAGCCGCTCCCAGCCCATTCATCCAAACATTCTCACCCCGGCCGCTAAAGGAAAATAGCATGTGTGGCGCCCCTAAGAACCGTGGATCATGGTGGCCGTTTGGTCACGTTTGTTCCATGAAGTTTCGAAATGCGTCCTTTGGTCACCTTTTGGTCACCTTTGTTCGCGGATTTTCAATCAGAAAGCTGCAAATGGGCGGTGAAGCGGAAAAGCCTGCCCCGGAATTCACTCCCCGCCCTCTGCAAAACGCGACTCCAACTGCGCGCGCAAGGCCGGCACCCCTTACAAGAGTTGCCGGCGTATGCGTTTTTGACACCGCTGCAACAGAAGGCAGCCGCTAAGGCCCGCGCTCGCTGGCCATTGGGCGAAGTCGCACAAAGTTTCTTTTTTCAACACCTAGACCTGGGTTTACCGCCTGCCTGCCGCCTGGGCCGCTCCTGAGAACAGCTCTGAGGCGGTTCAATCTCAGAAGGTACTCCTTTGAGCTTACGCGCAAGAGGCGGGAAGAATGCGGGCAAGGGAATATCAAACTGCCTCAGGAGTCAGCCATGGACCCAACGCCCTCAACAGGAGAGACTCGTGGCACTCGAGAGGCAAGTTAGTCGTGTGGAACAGGAGCAAGCTGCGTAACCATCTGCGGCAGGAGGGACCAGTGAAGAAGCAAGGCTGGTGCCAAGCTTGGCCGCCACAAGGCGTAGGCTCATGCTCCACTGATGGGCTCATTTGGATCCACCCGGCACTTTTTCAACACCTGCGTCTCGCGGCCAGTCATCGGCACCGAAAAGTCCTCAGCACGTAGCACGCGCAAGGATTCCAACTTTCAAACATGCAACCCAAAACATGGAACCAGCAAAATGCGACTCAACCATGTGTGCAACACAAAAGGAGCCGTGCCCCTCCTGCGTTGTGATGCTGTGGGGTTTCAAAGTGACTTACTAGGTTTTTCGGGACGCCCAATCGCCAAGTTCAAGAAACAAAGGCGAACAAAACATGACGCCAATGCACCTGAGTGGGGCAGAGATGTTCTGCTGTTTGCAGGTCTGGAACATCCTGTTGCAGGTGCCCCTAGCATCTAAAGGCTAAGCTTTTACCCAAAGAAACACCCACAATCACGAGGGGACCACGGAACTGATAGGTTCCTTTCTTAAGAAGTCCACGGGGCCCTCCAAGATGCAAAGACCCCGACACGGCCGCTGGCGTCTCAGCCCTCAAAAGCATCCCTTTGCTGGGTCTCCCAAAGCCATGGCCTCTTCATGGAGAACTGCGCGTTGCTATCTGACAGTTGTGACTTGTCTGCAAGGGCACCACATCTGCGCGGGTGTTGCAGCCTCTTGTTTGCATGGCGAGGCTTCGCAAAGACATGGGCGTTGTTCAAGGCATCAACAGGGCAAAGTGGTCCCAAAACCTTTCGGTCGCTTTGCAGATATGATTCAGGCTTGCGTGCGGCTCAAACATCCTAATCCGACATGCAAAACGGGGGCTTGGGGGCCTGCCAGCAAAGGCCCTGGCACGCGTGCGCACGGCAGAAAAGGTAAAAAGTCGGTTTGCTTTGGGTTGCCCCTGCCATGGATAAGCCGCGAAACGTGTGAAGCCCCCATCCGCTGGCCTTGATCCTGCCTCCCTGAACAAAGAAATGGCATGAAACCAAAGCTTAAGCTTTTAGCATGCTACATTGAGCTGGTCAAACTTATTGCTTTCTTTAAAGTCGACCAGAAATCGCCTGAAGAAAGCTAATATGTAGTAGAGACGTTGGCTGCTGTACGATTTGCCTTCCTAGAAAGGGGGCCAGTTTCCCGCTGCCAGGAAAATGACACGCAAAGAATGTGTGTGTGGCGTGTGGGTGTTTAGCTGATTGATGAACTGACTGGTGAACTGATTGGTTGATTCATTGCTTGATTGACTGCGTGCTTTCTTGGTTGGTTGATGGTTGACTACAAAACTGATTGACTGAATGCATTCTTGCTTGGTCGATCGTTCGACAGCTCAGCCTCAAAGTGACGGCACCCAAATACTCGGCGTCGTCCGCAGGGGCCAAACCACACCCACTCAATCGTGCACCATCCACCAAAAGCAAAGCACCGGAAAAATGCGAGGCCTGTTGCATACCAAATGTTGCTTTGAGCAGCCTGCAAGGGCATGCTGGAAAACAAGGCACATGGGGTACCTGGAAACCTTACCGGGCCCGAACCAGTTTAAGAAAGCGGCGCTAAATCGGTTGCACAGATTTGGTTGTAGCCCACCGTTAACTGGGAGGGGGGGGGGGGGGGGGGCGGGGCGGGGCCCCGTCAGACCCAAATATGCTAACATGTTTTTTCGGGGGCACGTCTCTCAGCCACGCATTCTTGGTGTACCTAGTGGCCGGGCAGCAAAAACGGGCCCCCCAGCCAAGTTCAAGAAACTAAGGCGAACGAAAACGCCACTGATACAACTGAGTTGGGGCAGAGATGGTTTGCTGCTTGCAGCTCTGCTGAAAATCCTTTTGCAGGTTTCCCTAGCAAAGGCTAAGCTCCTGAGGGCGTCGATGTGACTTGTCTGCCGGGGCACCACTTCTGCGCGGGCTGTTTGCATGGCGAAGCTCTGCGAAAACATCGGCGCCTGTCGTTCAAGGCATCAACTTGCGTATTCCTCAAACGTCCTAATCCGACCTGCAAAACGTGCGCTTGCTTCCGTGATCTCACTGGCTTCAAGGGCGAAAACAGTCAACTTTTCATGACCAGGCTTCCGGCTACATAAGGAGAAACTACCAGGAGACCCAAAAACCTCTAAAAATGTCATATCAACAATTACGATGTTTTTCTTTTTCTGGAAGCACGAGATTTTCAGATTGAGTGATTTACAGGAAATACACAGACTTTCAAAAGACAAGCCTGTGCAAATGCAACTGCTTCTGTAACAACAAATTACTCGGCCGACCTCAATTTTTTGAAGAAAAACAATCCTTTTTCCAATCCTTGAAGGAGCTAGCTAGGGCACGCCCGAGAACCCTTCAGATAACCTGAGGAAGTGCCGGGAGGTGCAAAGTTACTTGCTATGTGTACCAAATTTGATTGGCAGCGTCAAAAGGGAAACAGAAAGCTCACTGATACTTGTTGGTTGGGGGCCCCCGGAACCCATATTTTCCCACAGGCTACAAAGGGTTAGCCACGGGTTCCAAAACACGGTGTTTTCTGAAAACACAATGTTGTAGTAAAAAACACGGGTTGCCACGGGTATTCCCCGGGTGCTCTCCCCATTTCCACGGGGTCGACCCAACGCCATGGGCACTGCTTCAGCGCGGGCGCGGGCTTCCACTTGCATCATGGCGACCGGGAATATGGAGCGTGTGTTGCAGGGTTGCTTTTCAGGCTTGCGCATGGCTTCATGCCCGAAGACCTTCTTCCATTTGCTTAAGCCCCCCTGGAAAAAAATAGTACCAGTAGTGATAGATTCCCTTTAAAACCAAGAATAAAGAATACTCCTGAGCAAATAGAAGCCTTTCATTTCTGGACCTAAGCACCTCCCGAGTTCAGGCGGGATTGCCCATTCGGGGCTCGACTCAGGTCAGACCATGGGACCTTTGGACCTTTCTCCCGTGGTTTGGGTTGGTCTCCAACCAGCAAATGGTCTGGACGCGAGTCAAACACGACACGTGAAGCCTTGCGCAACAGGAGGGATCAAAGAAGTCCGCGCCCATGAACAAAAAATAATCACATTGGGACGCCTCAAAGTGTCGAGTTCAACAAGTGAGAAGTTCCTTTGCTATGTCTTTGAGGGGCCCCCTCAAAGCAATGTAGGGTTGTTTATCCGAAAAAGACAGTCTTGCCTCCAGTGACAAGTTGCAAGATCTTTCCGCGCACAAGATGGTCAAGATGCAGAGAAGTCTGCGTGATGTCACTGGACAAGGAGAGCCCCATTTGGCAATCGCAAGGGCTAACACGTGAAGCGCCAAGACAGTTGCCCGACTGAAGCAACAAGCTCGCGAAGGAATGCAGGGCTGAAAGAAGAGCACAGAACCACACACCTGCATTCAGCTGAACGTAATGTTGCACCTGGTTTAATATCGGTAGTCTGCATTATGTCAAGTTTCCCCGGCTTAAACACGACCCCCCCACTGTTTCGGTACCATCATTTATGTCAAGTTCGAACCCCAAAAATCCCGTTAAACAAATCTGACTCAAAACTCGCAATAGGGGCCTTCCTGGCTCAGTCCTAGTAGTGAAACTCTGCAAATCTTTGGTTGCTCAAACTCCTCACAATTCCTGATTCGATCCTAAGCCCCAACCATCAAAATTCTTTGCTTAAATCCATCCAAAAACAAGCCCCAAACAGTCCTGCAAAGGGGTTGCCCACAAGGGGGCCTGATCCTCTTTAAGGGGCACTGTTTGGGTACCATGTTTCATGTCCAGTCTTAGGCGTGGGTGGGTTAGGAATCTCCAGGTCACATCTTAGCCTCTTGCTTTTAAAAGGGGCTCCAAATCTAAAAGCTTAGCAAGGGACCAGGCCAAGACCTGAGCCTAAGAATTCCTGATTTGATCCCAAGCCCCACCATACTTAAATGCATCCAAAAACAAGCCCCAAACAGTCCTGCAAAGGGGGTTGCCCACAAGGGGGGTTGGTCTTCTTTAAGGGGCACTGTTTGGGTACCATGTTTAATGTCCAGTCTTAGGGTGGCAACCCAAAAGGAAGTGCTGGCAATACTAAACTAAGTAGTGGCAACCCAACAGGAAGTGCTGGCAATACTAAACCAATAAGTGGCAATCCAAAAGGAAGTTCTGGCAATACTAAACTAAGTAGTGGCAATACCAAAGCAATACTCAAGTCACCCAAGCCCCCCGCCAAATCCGTATTCAGGATCCCCAGACTGTTTTGACTGTTCCAGGGGGGGGCCCACAGTAAACAAGGTCCAACATTAATGAGGCCGCTTGGATGCACCACTAAGCCAAATTCCTTATAGGAACCCAAGATGTTTGGCAACATTGTCCATCCGAAGGGGAACTTGGTAGGCCACGTTCATCTTCCGCGCTCTTTTACGAAACTAGACAATCTCAAACAAAGCTTCTATGATATCATTGCTCAGGCTTCAAAGTTCTGCCCCAATCGCTGCAGTCAGTGACCCAGCTGACACATGGACACATCACGGGCTAGTTTTCCACAGGTTGCCTGAGGACTTGCATGTTCGTTGACCCCGCCCATGACTCCCCCGCCGTTTTCAGCAGCTCACGCCCACATCGAGCAGGCGCTCGTCAGACCTCAGGGGTGCAGGTTCCATCAGTCTACGGTGTCCAGCCCGAATTCCACTACAGGGTTTGATAGGATATTCAACCACAAAATCATGAAACTATATAAAGGTTATATACCCCGTTTTCGCCTGGGGGTAGTGGTTTCGGGGCATGTTGGAATCAAATTTGCTCTCCAACAAGCATGGGTACCCGGCCGGGTGAGGCTCAGATCGACTGAAGGGATGCCCCCCTGGGCTACTTGACGAGTCTCTCAGTGCCAAATACGCCCACCAGGCACGCCAGGCAATGTCCACCGGCGGGTTTTCAATCAGTTGGTCCCTCTGGCAATTAAAAATGAAACAGGCACGCCGCCCCTCAATAATCGTTGGTTCAATCAGTGGATGTCAGGAGTCAACCCAGCTGGCTGACCTCAGAATGAGACCTGGCACCTTCCAACTCAGGGCCCTAAGGAAAGCCACCGCCTGACAGGCAGCATCTAGCCCTGGAAACCGACTGAAAAACGATTCGGACAGATATGCGGGGGATTCCCTTGGCGCCATTTCTCATATCAAACTTCGTCAAGGTGAAGCCCGTATCCCTGGCTTTTTCCTGTATCCCTGCTAGTTGGTTTCCCTGACATCATGGCCATGTGGTTCATGGACAGGTCCCTCGACTCAGGAATCCCCGAGCTGAGTCGAGCCGACTTCCGAGCCGCAGGACGCTTTGCCGCACACTGTGCGATTGTTTCTCCCCGTTTTTTGCGCAGCTATTACAAAGCTTCCATCTGCAGGTGCCTCTGAACAAACATTTACCACTGACTGCCCTTTTCAGCCAACTGGAATTGCAGAGTTACCTTGAGCACATGGAAGAAGTCAGAAACGACAACTCGGTGTCTTGCAATTGGCTTTGCCGTAGCACCTGAGGTCATCTCTTAGAGACGCCTCTTGATACCCGGGGCATTTGTCCCGGTTGATTCTGTCCCCGCAGGAAAGCCTTCCAGGCCCTCACCCGAAAGAGACACTTGCTCGTTCGGGAATATATGGGATCCCGAATGGCATCGTTCCCGACAAGAACCACATTCAAAGAACAAAGCAAGGAATAAACAAAAAAAACGTTTGTTTGAGTTCGTCGAACGCCCGACCAAAAGGAGCGTTTTCGAAGGCCCTAGCGCAAGGATCTCAGCTGGCTCAGCTGCTGATGAATCTCTTGGCACTCCTTCAGCACTTTATGACTCTCCTGTGGGGTCGAGGCGAGCTGAGCGGCCAAAAGGCGGCCGCAACTCTTCGATAGACGAGCTCGTGCCGTAAGCGCGTGTTACAGACCCAAGCTCGACATGTGAATCAACAGGTCGTTCTTGTAATATTTGTGTGGGTGTGTCTTTTTTGAGGGTACCTCTTGTTGGGGAAAACAAGGAAAGCACCATTAGGGGGGCAGGTCCGATTCCTAAAAACAGACACACTCATAAAATATGTAACCGCTGTATTCCCACCATGTAAAACACCCTCCCGGGCGGAAGCCTATCCACTGAATCCACATTCAGCTTTGCCCATCTAAAGCCTGCTCTCCCACCCGCATGGTTAATGAACGTGCCCCCCTCCTCCATGCATTGTCTGGGCATGTGCCAGAATAGGGGGTCCACAAAAATGGTGGTTGTCCTATTGGCTTCACCCAAGACCCCCCCTGACAAAGTGCACCCTCAAGAACACAAACCGACTTCGCTCGAAGGGGAAATAGCAGGCTGGAGACAGGCCTTTGATTGGGGCCCGGCACAGGAGGTGGGGATGGCCCGGCCTGAGCCATAATCAGAACCCTTCATAAAAGCCGCCTACCCAATTGTACAAAAGAGCGGCCGCTTTGATTTCTGCTTGGGCCTTGCCGAACCCTTTCAAGAACTGGGCTCCCACTGAGCCGGTCGATTCTGAGACTCAGAGGGTTGCCTGGCATTTTTTGAGCCCAGAACTGGAGCTCTGCCCCTTCCAATGCCTGATGAAACAACCACTGCTGACTGCAGTGGGTGCCCACCATTTTGAGACAAACCAAGATGGCAATCAAACAGCTGGGTTTTGGATTCCACCTTCTTAGATCTTTGTTCCTTGGGACCCACAATCTGAGCAAGTGCTTTGTGGCAAGTAGGTGCCAGGAGGTTTCCAAAAATGATGTCATGTTGGCTCTGTTGAAAACAACGCCAAGCAAACCCAAAATGGCTACCTTTTAGTTTCGCTTTGAACCAAACCCAACACAGGTGATGTTGACGCCTGCCTAATCAACTTGCAACAGGGCAGCTTTCACTACAAAGCCCCCCTTCCTAAACAAGTGTCGGTGTTAAATAATTGGGAAGGCGACCGAAGCGGGTGTCTCCCTCTGCAAGAGCACAATGTCCAGCGCCCGCGCTTGGCCCTTGATCTTCATAATGCCTTTGCAAAACTCGTGGATGGTGATCCGCCCGTCCCCGTCGTCCAGGATGTCAAACAGGGGCTCGCAGTCCTGACAAAAGGGCCGCAAAGACTACATGCACGTGGCCCTAGAAAGAGGGAACCAGAAGCTGCTTCTGCTTTTGAGAATTGACACCACCCACAAGCAACTTCCCACCCAGTGTGGGACCAAAAGCTTTCTGGGGTGTTGGCAACCTCTTGAGGTGGTTTGGAGCTTAGGGAAAGTCCTTAGGCAGGCAAATTGAAGAATACCGATCCACTGATGGCTTCCCTGTAAACTAGAGGACGATTGGCCCGAAAGCATTTTTCCCCAAGCGCTTCCCATCATGTGCTTTTCCAGCCGCGGAGACGCCCTTTTACATCGATGCAACAGCTTCTGCAAAGCAGGCTCGTGCAACTTGGCTCTGTGTAACTTGGCTCTGTGTAACTTGGCTCTGTGTAACTTGGCTCTGTGTAACTTGGCTTTGTGCCACTTGGCTCTGTGTAACTTGGCTCTGTGTAACTTGGCTCTGTGTAACTTGGCTCTATGTAACTCGGCTCTACGGTAACTTGGCTCTATGGTAACTTGGCTCTATGGTAACTTGGCTCTATGGTAACTTGGCTCTATGTCACTTGGCTCTATGTAACTTGGCTCTGTGCAAGTTGGCTCTGTGCAACTTGGCTCTGTGCAACTTGGCTCTATGTAACTTGGCTCTATGTAACTTGGCTCTATGGTAACTTGGCTCTATGGTAACTTGGCTCTATGGTGAATGTGCTCTATGTAACTTGGCTCTATGTCACTTGGCTCTATGTAACTTGGCTCTGTGCAAGTTGGCTCTGTGCAACTTGGCTCTGTGCAACTTGGTTGAGCTTGGCTGGCCATTTTTACATTGCGCCGTATGAACAATCTATCAGCGGCTAGCGAAGCCCGGAAAGGCAATTCTCTACATTTCAAGCTTGAGTTGCCATTTTTGTATTGCACCATGCATATGAGCAATTTATCAGCGGCTGGCCAAACCCAGCAAGGAGCTAAATGACCAGATCTTTACATTTTGAGCGTGGATGGCCATTTTTACATTGCGCCGACCCCAGATCCAAGGTTTGGAGGAGATTTCAAGAAATGAAGCAAATTGCTGCAGGGAAGAAGGAACTATCGCTCCGGGAAGCTCCAGGAAGCTCCCAGAGGCCAGGGATCAGGGATTGCCAGCCAGAGCTAGGAGTTCCTGGACGCCTCGCTCCCATAATCGCTGACTGGAGGTAGGCAAAACAATATGACACTCATGCATGAACAATCGAACATGTACAGTGGTCGAGCGAATTGCTGTGTCTAACAAAGATGCAAGATGACAAAAATCATTGGTAGCAGCGGCCAGCGCAAATGAAATCCAGCCTTCTGACCGACGTAGCTCCACAAGTTGCCGAATGAAGAACGTCTGAGATCCAAAGCACACCCCTTGCATGCACCTCCTGTGCCAGGCAAAATGTAAAGGGTCCACAGAAAATACATTCTCACCAACAGGATGAACAGTGCCAGAATGCGATCGCACCCAAGCTCGCACCTGCTGCTCCCAAGCTTCCCTATCATAAGCCAAAGTGAAGTCGAGTCCACGAGCTCCCAAAAACCTTGAAACCAAGGCAGAACCTGTGTTGTCCGGGCCACGTCGGTATCTGCGGCGCCCGTGCAGAATGGCGCCAGTGTGGGTTTCCGATAAGACAAAAGCTGCAGGCACGCGCGTAGTCTCCGACCGCACCATATGTCCCAAAAGAAGCCAATGCTGTTCCAACGCCAACACATCCCACAGTCCTCCCCAGCACACACGACCCCAGTTTGGCAATGTGCCGCACGCAGGCATACTGTTTCTCATCATGCCAACCCCAGCACACACGACCCCAGTTTGGCAATGTGCCTGCACTGCAGGCATACTGTTTCTCATCATGCCAACTTGGGTGCGACCGAAGTCGCAAACACCACACCAGCAAGGTCACGCACTGTACCCGGAAAGAATTCAGCGCTCCAGCGAAAGGAATGACTGCTCCAATACACCACCTGACGGTTGAGGTGACAAGCGCCTGAAACATCCTTGCTCGCTGAAACACTGTAGCAGCTCGACTGGTAAGCAGGCGGCGGTTGGCAAAGAAAGCAGAAACAGCTCTGTGCGCGAGAGACGCCACCATATCGTTGTCAGAAGAAGTGACCGAGAGCGGCACCCCAAGGAAGACAACCCGATCCACCACCCGAACACCTTGCAAACAGGCCGGCAAAGTCCGCGGAACTCGCCACCCCAATAACCTGCACTTTTCCAGGTTGATGCTAAGCCCAATGGAAGCCAGAGCAGCACAAACTTGAGGAAAAAGTCGTTGTAGTTGCGGAAGGTCACGAAAAACCAGCAAGCCGTCGTCAATAAAGAAAAGCGCCCAAAGGCGCATGGCATCAAACTGGAAGGGCGGCGTTTCCCCGCTCGTCAACCACTGGTTGCGCAGACAGGCAAAAACGTTACATAGAGTTCTTGCAAAGATTTTGGGGCTGTGACAGCCTCCTTGCACAATGCCCCGGGCGGGGGCCAAATTCCATTCATGTTCAAGTACAGCGAAAGTTAAGTGTTGGCTACGAATCAAATGATCCAGGAACCGCAGACTCACAGAATGCTCAGGCAAATAATGATCACAAAACTGCCTCTGAACGGCGTGGTGTTGTAAAGAATCAAAAGCAGCTGAAACATCAATGCGAAGGTACAAATAGGAATCCTCAAACATACGACTTCTTGCAAGCATTGTCTTGGCTGCCCAGATTGTTTCTGCAACCTGCACGCCTGCAACACCTCCCAGCATCTCGTAAGGGGCTGGCCACCGATCCACGCTGCGCGAAGTGCTAATACTGGCCACCAATTTGCACAGGGACTCAGTCAGAACAATGGGACGTAGGTCTTTGGGGGAGCGCACCCGCAAAGTTTTGCCAAGAAGAACAACTAAACCATGAAACATCTCAGTGGGGGCCTGCTCAGGGTGTCGATGCAAATGGTTGACTGTTTGCAGCAATAGCTCCTCACCGCCTGGGGCTTCAGCAATACCCTTCAAAGCTTCAAAGGAAACACCCGTAGACCCAGTAGTTTTCCCATTCTTGAGCTTGCTCAGAGCAATAAGGAGCTCAGCTGTCTGAATAGGTGGCTCAACCGGCCAGTCTAGGGGCGTACACCATGGGAGGTTTGGCTCTGGAAGAGGGGCCCTGTAAAGCGCTCATCGAAAAATTGTCGCACAGTACATAGAGCTGCTTCAACTGAGCCTGCATCCGCTACCAAGTGACTAACTCCCCCTGCACGAGGTTTGCGTCGTTGAAGGTACGCCCTCGCGCTCCAATCCCCCTGTGAAGCACGATCCCACAAAGATTGAAGCCACGAACGACGTGCCAGAGCACGTTGCTCAAAAATTGCTTTAGATAGCCTTTCACGCTCAGCACGGTCATGAGTAATGCTACGCAGACGACACAAATCTGTGATCTGAGAATTGTCACGGTACTTGATGCTGTAAAGTCTTCTCGATCTACGCTGGCAAAGCACAACCAAACTAGCATAAGCATTTGATGCATCATGAGCAGTAGGAACATGTTCTGCAATGCTGGGCAGGGTCTTGTACTTGCCAACTCTCTTCCACGCCTGAGGGCGGAGACGCCTAGCTTTCCGTTGCGCAGGAAGAACTAGAAAATCATGAGTAAGTAGCACATGGTCGACTCCCAGCGTTTGTCTGGCAACCCAATGGAAACTCTCCTGGACGTAGGTATGCTCAAGCTGATCACTGGATTCGTCTTGCTGCCCTTCCCCGGGAAGAAAAGCACATTTGCTCAGCCATGCGTCATTGTAGGTGAAATGGTCCAACCGTCTGTTGGAGGGAGGCCGTGTGGAAGCAAGGTCATGAGAAAAATGAATCAAACCCATGCAAGTGAGAGCTGAAAGAACCATACGAGCGCTTTCCCCGCTTTCGCCTGCGATGGACACATTGAGGTCGCCCAACACTGCCATTGGGGCATCATCCTGTACATATCTTTCAAGGTCTTCGCCCAAGGACTGCAGGGCATCAGCCAAATCAGAGATGGGACGCTTGCTATGAGGAAAGTGTACACTTGCAATGACAAAAGGGGTTGGGAACTCCTTGAGCCGCACCTTGGCAACCACATGAGAATGTCCAACTTTGATGTTGCTGATGTCCACAAGATGGTCCTGATCAAAAAGGACGCCACATGCACGAAAACACCCTGGTGGCTTGGCCAGCAGAGTAATCCACTCCTTGGTTGCGTCCATGACGAAGTCATATCCTCCTGCCTCCAAGGAAGACTCTACGGTGACCTCTTGAAGAGCAGACACATGCATATCCATGTCAAATGCAGCAAGCAAAGCAAAGAGCTGCTCCGACGATTTGCCCTGGATATTCCAAGTGCCAAAACGAAGGTAAGAGAATGAATTCTGCTCCTGATCACCAGGAACTTGGGTGATACCTGTCTCTGCTGCACCACACTGAATTTGTCACTTCTGGAAGCCACGCCACTTCTGCAGCATCTCCGCTGGATTGGTAGCACCAAGGCCCTTGCACAAGGCAAGCATGTCCAACCATATGGACGTGCCGGTGCTGTCGTCGCGCTCCACCCAGACCACCATCTCATCATCACGAGGGGCAGTGGGCCTTGGGCCCGACGACATTCCTGTAATTTTAAAATCACCACAGTAAGCCCGAGCAATTCCCCAGTTGTCGACCTCAAGCAGGTCACGAGGCTTGCCGCACACTTCCTGCATGAAGCTCCCAATCTTGGCCATAGCTCTCGACACGCACCGTTGTTCTGGCGAGCGGTCTGGCACCACCCACACTGCTTTCTGCATACCGCGGGGAATCCACTGCTGGCCCCTGAGCTTCTCAATGACCTTTTTCTGCGCTGCCCGCTTGGCCGAAATGCCGCTTCCTTCAGCAAAAACGAGGTGAATTTTGGCGCATCGAGGCCTCTTTCCAAAGAACTCGATCTCATGAACAGCTTCCTTCACCCCTGCCGCCTCCACAAGCCTGCTGAGCTGTTCCTGAACCCAAGCACGTCTCTCCCCTTCCGCCCACCCGCCGAGAACCACCAGCATACAAGGCTCGCCAGCAGCTGAGGGAGATTGCGCTTGTCTGAGTGGGGAAGGAGGACCACATGCTCTGGGAGAGGTGCCCTCATCATTCTTCTTCTGCAAATCAATGACCTGCTGCTGCAAGTGATCAAGGCGATTGCCCCACTTCTGATCCATGTTGGCAAGCTCTTCAGACTGTTTTTCCAACTGATCCTGCACCATTCCTAGGCACTGTTCAGTAGTCCGTGTACGACTGGAAATCTGCTCCATGTTTTGCTGAATTGATGCCATGGAAGATGTAACTGCTGTAGAAACACACTCCTGAATTCGGTTCCAGAACCCCTCGTCCGGAAGAGCAACTTCGAGGCCCTCTCTGCGCTTCTTGCTTGGTGACTCGGACCCATCTAAAACTGCTAATGCATGAGTTCGATCAGAACTCCACATCAATCGGGGCATTCATGGCTTACTACCTGATCATTCAGGGGTTCCTTGAGCCTGTAGCCATTTAGAAGAGAGTGTTTAGGGTTTAGGGTTTAGGGTTTAGGGTTTAGGGTTTAGGGTTTAGGGTTCAGGGTTCAGGGTTCAGGGTTCAGGGCTTAGGGTTTAGGGTTCAAAGATTTCAAGCCGTAGATTTTTCAAAGCGAAGCTCATCAAAAGTTTCGATCTTAATCCCACCCACCCAGGACCCGCTTCCAAGCGCCAGCTTCCACACGCGGCCAGCGCAACTCAACAAACCAAGCGCGACAAAAGAGCGGCGAGCGCGCGCCGCGGCAAAGTTACGTAAGTCGGGAGCAACAGCAAGGGGCGACACAAGCCGCGGCAGGCGGCTTCCTTGCCCGAAGCCACAGATCTCGGGAGAAAGTTTGCGAGGAAACAGCGTGAGCTTGAAACTTGCCCTTGCGCAAGCCCTCAGAAGCGTTTCAGAAGCAACTCCAATCGCCGTGCCACAGCGGGGGCGCTTTGATCCTGCGAGTCATCAGAAATGGCCGTTTAAAACCACGGCAGGGGCACGAAAAACTGCGCCCGGCAGCCTGAAACCGCTGCGGAGCCACGAAAACAACGGCGCGCGCCAGGGAGGAACCGAGCCCGGGACCACCCACTTCAGAGACAGACGCACGACCACTACCAGCCCCGCGGCGGGGCCCCGCCGAGCCCATGGCTGCGCCGCGGCCGAAAGGGCCTAGCCTGAGAAGCGCGAAAGTTTAGCGCTTTGCAAAATTTGCGATTTTGGCCCCGAACTTGGATTCTAACAGCGAAGCAGATTTACAAGCTCGCAAGACACACGCAGAACTTGAAAACAAGCTTCGAGAAGCCCCAGCGTTAGGCGCACCGGCGCGACCGTTTTGGCTTTAACTTTTAAATTAATATTAAAGTAATTAGAAGTTAGGTTTAGGGTTTAGGGTTTAGGGTCTAGAGGGTATATCAAATGGATTGAGGAAGTTTTGCGTTAGCTTTCCCACCCACCCAGATTGGTTACCCACAACATAGGAAAATTCGTTAGTTTCTCCAAATTTCAAGACGGGCGTCGCGAGTGACAAAACTCCCCAACCCTGGAAGTCATCGCAAGCCCGGCTGCTTATTTTATCTTGCTCCACAAGAGGAAATTGAAACATAGCCCAGACCCGGCGATTGGAGCTCTTTGAAACACACCAAGGCCAGATCTTTTAGATTTGGACGGGCTTTTGCGTGGAGCTCTTTAAAAAGCAACAAATTGCAAGATCTCTGCATTTCAAGCATTGCGCCACATGAGCAGTTTATCAGCAGCTGGCCAAGCCCAAAAAGGAACAAAATGACCAGATCTTTACATTTTGAGCTTGGATGACCATTTTTGCATTGCGCCGTATGAACAGTTTATCAGCGGCTGGCCAAGCCCAGAAAGGAGCCAAGTAACAAGATCTTTACATTTTCAGCCTGGATAGCCATTTTTACCTTGCGCCAAGCCCAGAAAGAAGCCGAATGATTACACTTGGAGCCTGCGTGGCCATTCTTGCGTTGCGCCGTATGAACAATTTATCAGAAAGGAGCCAAATGACCAGATCTTTACATTTTGAGCTTGGATGGCCATTTTTACATTGCGCCATATGAACAGTTTATCAGCGGATGGCCAAGCCCAGAAAGGAGCCAAATGACCAGATCTTTACATTTTGAGCCTGGATGGCCATTTTTACATTGCGCCATATGAACAATTTATCAGCGGCTGGCCAAGCCCAGAAAGCAGCCAAATGACAAGATCTTTACATTTTGAGCCTGGATGGCCATTTTTACATTGCGCCATATGAACGGTTTATCAGCGGCTGGCCAAGCCCAGAAAGAAGGCGAATGGCCCAGATTTGCGCCGTATGAATAGTTTATCAGCGGCTGGATTTGGGGTGTGAGGCTGGACAAAGCCACAGCAATTCCTAAGACCTTTCCTTTCCCACAAACAGAATCTTTTCTGGGAGGAGAAGAAGGGTTCCTGAGACCTTGAATAGAAATCCTTTTCTGGGAGAGCCCACGGAAAGCTATTTTGCCACAGCAATTCCTAAGACCTTTCCTTTCCCACAAACAGAATCTTTTCTGGGAGGAGAAGAAGGGTTCCTGAGACCTTGAATAGAAATCATTTTCTGGGAGAGCCCGCGGAAAGCTATTTTGCTACCTAAAGCGGAGATTGGCTATGTTGAGAGCTCCAGGAAGCTCCCAGAGGCCAGGGATCAGGGATTGCCAGCCAGGGATAGGAGTTCCTGGACAAAAATGGAGCAAAAGCTTGTTTTGGAAGACCTTTGAGACAAAAGTCCTAGTCGAGGTCTCAGAAGGCCCAGTGCCCAATGGAAAGCCCCAGGGGGGGTGGAAATTATGGTTCCACAGCCCCATTAAGGTTTAAATATACATAGAAGAGATGGTTTAGGGTTTAGGGTTTAGGGTTTCCAAGATGAAGCGCGCCCTCGACCCTGGGGGGGGCGCGGCGAAAGCGGCATCCCCACCCCTTGACCACCCACATCTAAAACCTTTTAGGGTTTAGGGTTCGCAGAAACCCGGCCCGGGCGCGTCGCGTGCCATTTTTCGCGACGCGAAGAATCATCGAAGGTTTGGGCTTGGGTCTGGCCCGTCGGGCTGCCCGAAAGCTCGTTCCCGTCGTTTTGACGCTGGGGTCGGGCCCGTCGGGCTTCCCGAGAAAACTTTCTGGGCGACGGCCGAAGCTTCCGCGACAGCCTCGGAGGGGCGCGTCGCTCGCGCTCGCTTCCGTAATTTTGGCGCTGGGAGTTGGCCCGTCGGGCTTCCCGAAACAACTTTCCGGGCGACGGCCGAAGCTTCCGCGACAGCCATGGCAAACCCGCGCCGTCGCTCGCGCGCGCTCCGTTATTCTGGCGCTGGGGGCTGGCCCGTCGGGCTTCCCGAGACAATTTTCCGGGCGACGGCCAAAGCTTCTGCGACAGCCTCCCTCGCGCTCGCTTCCGTCGTTTTGGCGCTGGGGGGTGGCCGGACGGGCTTCCCGAAACAAGTTTCCTAGCGATGCAAAGCGGGGGATCTTGGACGGCCAGTGGCCGCAATGACCGTTTTATCAACGAGAAGCGGACAAATGGCTAGATCTTTTAGATTCGGGCTGCGGATGGCCGATTTCATATTGTCCCGTGTAAGGGGTTTATCAGCGGCCAGGCCGAGCTATTTTTATGAAGGGCTGGCAGAATGGCAACTTTATCAAGGCCGGCCAGCCGCAGTGGCCGTTTTATCAAAGCCGATGGCAGTTTTATCAAGGCCGGCCAGCCTATGGCCGTTTTATCAACAATGGCCGCTTTATCAAGGTTGAGGACCAGGCCAGTGGCCGCAACGGCCGTTTTATCAATCAGAAGCGGGAAATTGCCAGATCTTTTAGATTTGGGCTACGGATGGCCGATTTCATATTGTCCCGCACAAGCAGTTTATCAATGGCCAGGTCAAGCCATTTTTAGAAAGAGCTGGCAAAGCGAGTGGCCGCTTTATCAGACCGGCCAGCCGCAGTGGCCGCTTTATCAAAGCCAGAAGCTTCTTGTAAAGCTCCTTACAAAGCTTCTTCTAAATTTTCTTATAAAGCTCCTCATAAAGCGTCTTAAAGCTTCTCATAAAGCTTCTTCTAAAGCTTCGTATAAGGAGCCTTGATAAAGTTCATAAGGAGGATGCTGCGCTTCGTTGAAGGTTTGGGGTTACTCATTCTAAGGCCAGCTGGCGCTGGCAGCGGGAGCGAAAGCTCCAAACCGCGCTCGTTGCAGAGGAACGCAACTCGGGGCGCTTCCGCTCGCCATGCCGGACTCGCTCTGCGCCAGCACCAATGCAGCTGCTGCGGCCGAGCGCTTGCAGTACGGCGCTCGGCCTTGAGTTTAGGGTTTGCCTAGACAAAGCGCGCGCCTCGACGCCAGGGGCGTCGGGGCGGCGCGCGCCGCGTTAAGCGCTCCCCCCACCCCTGACCACCCAATCCTCAACCTTCCCGGGTTTAGGCTTGCCTTGATCCAAGATAGATTTTGCCACAGCTATGGCCCTCCCGCGATCGGGCCAGTTTTAGCGTCTCCGCGCCTGCGCTCCCGCAGTCGGAGAGTCCGCCACAGCTATGGGCCCGGCACTCCCGTGATCGGATTGCGGAGCGCGAGTCTTGCATATCCGCGCCTGCGCTCCCGCAGAGATTCCGGAAAAGTTGTGGGTTGGCGCTGTAGCCTCCCGCGCACGCGGCTCTTTCCCCCCGCGCGCGCGGCGCTCCCGTGATCGGATTGCGGAAGGACAATTTTAGCATCTCCGCGCCTGCGTTTCTTCCGCCGCAGCTATGGGTTTGTGCTGGTTTTTGAACCTCGACCACGCGAATCTCCGCAGAGGGTCGCAATCCCGAGCGACGATCAAACTCCCGCCCCGGCGCCTTAGAAACCTAAACTAACTTACATAGCTGCTAACGCCGAAGCTCTAAGCTCTACCTAACCTTGGCTCTATGTAACTTGGCTCTATGTAACTTGGCTCTATGTAACTTGGCTCTATGTAACTTGGCTTGGCTCTATGTAACTTGGCTCTATGTAACTTGGCTCTATGTAACTTGGCTCTATGTAACTTGGCTCTATGTAACTTGGCTCTATGTAACTTGGCTCTATGTAACTTGGCTCTATGTAACTTGGCTCTATGTAACTTGGCTCTATGTAACTTGGCTCTATGTAACTTGGCTCTATGTAACTTGGCTCTGTGTAACTTGGCTCTAACTTGGCTCTATGTAACTTGGCTCTATGTAACTTGGCTCTATGTAACTTGGCTCTATGTAACTTGGGCTCTGTGTAACTTGGCTCTGTGTAACTTGGCTCTGTAACTTGGCTCTATGTAACTTGGCTCTATGTAACTTGGCTCTATGTAACTTGGCTCTATGTAACTTGGCTCTATGTAACTTGGCTCTATGTAACTTGGCTCTATGTAACTTGGCTCTATGTAACTTGGCTCTATGTAACTTGGCTCTATGTAACTTGGCTATGTAACTTGGCTCTATGTAACTTGGCTCTATGTAACTTGGCTCTATGTAACTTGGCTCTATGTAACTTGGCTCTATGTAACTTGGCTCTATGTAACTTGGCTCTATGTAACTTGTCCAAGGGCTCCGCACGGAAGAACCCTTCGCGATGCTTTCGGGAAAAACTGGTTATGTGGGAGCCATTGGGGGCAACAATCGGATTGCAAGCGCCTGGACTCTTCTCATGGCAGGGAACAACCCCTAGGCCCTCCACAGAGGTTAGAACAAGGGTACCAACTTTTTACTGTAGTCACACTGTAGTCTATTTTAGTAGGGGAACCCTCCCCCCAGTGAAAGGGCACCTAGCTAGGGGGCCTAGACCCGGATGGTGCCTCTAATGAATGCCGCCATCCGCACACGGAAAGTGTGGAAGGGCCTCATGGGGGTGCCATAGCTCCATCTTTTCATGGAGGCAGGGTGTGGTAAAATATCGCCCTGTCCGTGACCCACACTCACAAGCACCGTCAGGCTGAATGAGCACAACAAGGGCATCGATAACTGCCTTAAGGGCACGCACCTTAGCTACCAGGTTATCAAAACCCACGTCCGTTCATCTGCCATCCCAGTCCTGAATCTTCACTTCCAGCACCTGCAGGTAGCCTGGGCGCGAAACATCCGGGCGATAGTGGCAAGAGGTTCATGGATCAAAAGCCCCAAGAAAACGGCACCTGCCAACTCCAAATCCGCAACAGTAGGACACCTACAACAAGAAAGCAAGTAATTAGCATCTGGCGTGAGGAGTAAGTTCAAGCCGCCGCTTTGCCCAACACCTGAGAGAACCAAACTCGAGCCAGTTCAATATCAAAGGCGGCAGACAGAACATCTCAAAGCACTGGTTCCAACACCCTGGTTCCGCGGTCCAAATTGAATTGGTTTTGTGTCGGATGGAAGAAGCATTCTTGTGCCTTGGCGTCACATCTGCCGCGTTTTTCTTCTGCAAAATGCCAAGGTTAATTAACAAAAAATATGAAAGAGCCAAACCACCTGGAAACAAAATCACATTTTGAGGCTGTCCGGGCATCGATTCTGAGCATGCAAAGTGGCGACATGTCCTTGCTTGTGTTCTGCAGCCTGGCTGGTGATGCTCGGGACGCGAAGCGCACCATCATCATGATATATTTTTCATCTTTCTAGTGCTCCTTCTGGTGTGATCATCGCATCTTCCTCATTTTTCGTAGTACTTTTCTGCCATAGTTTCGAATTGGGAGCGTTCGCCCTGCTGCGAGTGCTGGGGATGCCTGCGGGAGGCAAAGATATTTAGGCATGCGAGAAAGAGTCCCCAAAAACAGTTCTTTTTTGGGGAGGGGGAGCGGGCCTGCAACAAGGGCTTGCGTCTGACAAAAAAAAAACGGCATTGTCATCGCATGGATGCAGAGGTGGTGAGGGATGTTCCCAGTGCTGCTGGCGATGTTACGGGTGATGCTGTGGATACGGACCCTGCATCACCAGCAGAAACTTAAGAGAGACAAGCATGAAACACCACCAAATCTAGTATCTGGGTTTTCGCCCCAAACCCAGAGAACTCGAGCTGATGGCTCTCGTGAAAAACATCATGCGGGGCGACTTGGCACACATGCCAGCTGCGTTCATGAGACTTGATCAGCCACGCTGCGCTGAACAGATGGCAGGCTCAGCGCTGTCACGAACTCAGAGGCGGACAAGCCTCGGATCAGACCGCTGAAGGGACTTACCACAGGAGGTGGGTTGAAACCAGGCTTGCCCACCCTTGGCTACAAGTTACCCTGCCCGCCAAGCTGGAACCTGTGTGAGGGGTCCTGGAAAACGATCTTGCTCGAAAAGGGGTTTCTGGTGGGTTCGTGGACAGGAAACAAACATGCTTTTGAGTAGCCTTCGCCTCTTTTTCAATGGAAGCCACTCAAATCCACCGAAGCTCCGTGCACCGTGTGAGAGGATGCCGGTATTCTTCGCCTATTGATTATCTGGGAATTTTGAGTCAGCTTCACCCACATTCCTGCAAATTTGCGCGTTTGGACGTAATCGCGTGGGGTACCAGTTGGGAAAGCGATGGTTTAACGGTCAACCTTGGACTGCCTTGTCTGTCAAGATTTCTCGATGTGGCGTTGCCAAATGTTTGGCCATATCAGGCAAACATCATGAAAAGCCGAAGGATTTAAGTCTCTCAGGATGTGACCGGGCCGCTGCATACAACCTCACTCGCAACCCAAGGAAGGAGAAGTAATAAATGAACTAGAAAGAGGACAGTGAGTTGCAAAGACTTTGCCAAGACTATGCAGTAGCCCAAGACTAAAAAGCCAACACTATGAACTTGAGGCCTGTTAACACCCTCCATGGCAAATGCCGCAGAAAACCAGAAGTATCCGAAACCTTCAATCTGAAAGAACGCCAAAGCGTGGAAAGCCACGTGGATTTCCATTGGCAAGTGGCGTAAGCCCGCAAAATGTGGGTGGTTTTCCTTTGGTTTTCCTTTAAAACCACTCAAGACTGGGTACTCGCAAAAAACACAACCCCAAAAAATCCAAATCAACCTTTCAACAATCCAAGCCAGGTCCAACAGCCTGGCTAAGTCCCGAGCTGTCAGAGCCGTCGGTGTCTGCGGCCTTGAACAGCTCCTAAGTCAAACAAGGCGAACAAAAAAACAACGTGTGCAACAAGGCTGGCTAAAACCTGGTGCAAAGCTAAAACAAGAAGGCCCAGCAGAACCCAATGTAAAGGCTCAAAAGGCTTCTTGCTGCAATCTTGACATAGCTGGTTTTGGGACTTACACATCCGAACGAAGGGATTCCCAGGCAAAGAGGCTTCCTACTGCCCCGTTTTCCCTTGTGAGCATTGGACCTCATTTGGGTTCCGCTACTTTAGGCCAGTCATCAAAAATAGGGCCATCCTTGAAGGATACATCCAGTGACGCCAGTGACCACCTTTCTGCAAGCTGACCTGAAAAGTGAACTGTTAAAAAAGAGTGGCACCATCTGAAGCCCGCCTTCCTCTAAAACAGCTGACCTAAAAAGTGAATTGTTACAAAGTGTGGCCACATCTAAAGACCGCCTTCCTCTGAAACAGCTGACCTAAAAAGTGAGTTGCTACAAACGAGTGGCCCCATCTAGAGACCACCTTCCTCTAAAACAGCTGACCAACAATTGTTAAAAGGAGTGACCCCATCGGACCACCTTCAACTCAAAAACAGCTAACCTAAACAGTGAATCGTTAACAAAAAACGTGGCCCCATGTAAAGACCAGCTTCCTCTAAAACAGCTGACCTAAAAAGTGCATTGCAAAAAAGAGTGGCACCATCTAAAGCCCTCCTTCCTCTAAAACAGCTGACCTAAAAAGTGAATTGCTAAAAAGAGTGGCACCATCTGAAGCCCGCCTTCCTCTACAACAGCTGATCTAAAAAGTGAATTGTTACAGAGCGTGGCCACATCCAAAGCCCGCCTGCCTCTAAAACAGCTCAGCTTACTTAAAAAGCGACTCTTAATATAACGAGTGGCCCAAGTTCGATTCTGCTTAAAGGAACGTGAAACAACACATGCAAAAAAACAAACAAACAAACAAAAAAGACTTATATAAAAAAAGAAAACAAGAAAATATCAACGCAAAAAAAAAAAAAGATCAGCTCGTGGCCAGTCTCCTCGAGCTTGTTCCGGTAATCCCTGGCCATGGCCCGCTGCTCGTCGATCCTTGCTACTGGGCTGCTGGGCAGGGCTAAGATCACATGGGCTGCTGGGCTCTTCAGCCAAAATGACAAACCAAATAAGCCCCGCCAGAGGGAAACAAAAACTAACACAAAACAAACAAAAAAGAAAGAAAGAAAAAAACACCAAGTGAGTGCATGTCCAACTGCTTGCTTCACCTTCGCCAAGGGTCTGCATGTCTGCGTCGTTGGCGGCACTCGCTAAGGTCTCTTTCAAGAAGAGAGCCGTCACTATGCGAATCACTGCGAAGACCACCAGAGTGATATAGCCGAGGAAGGGTACGGCATACCAAGCGCTCACCTCAGCAGCCCCCCCGGTTGGGCCGGAAATCTCTCAGAATATACCCGCTGGTCCACTAACAAAGCCAGGGTACCTAGGGTACCTGGAGTGACCCTGGAAAAAAAGGGAGCCCTTTTTGGGGAAGACAATTTTTAGTGGGGCAGCCACCAAACAAAAGGGAAAAAGAATTGGTGCCACTGAACAACTGAGGGAAGGTCAGGTGCCATGTGGACAGGAGGGTATCGCGTGCATACCGAGCTTTTTTGTTGGTCTATGACTTCCCTACACAGACCAAGGCCAACTAGCCTAAGCCAATAGGAGCCCAAGGAGCCCAAGAGCCAGCTGAGGACATGTAACGTATACCTCCAGGTCATGCCTCCCAAAGGAAACTTACATTTTGCAGGGGGGTCATGATCATACTGTTTATCAGACAGGCCTTAAGGGCAACTCTGTTTTGGAAGAATTGATGCATGCTTCTCATTCTCCACGGTCGGATGCACAATTAGCTTTAACTCTAACTCATCAACAAACACCAGGTGAGGTCTGTAAAGAAAATAGCACAAGCTCCAACAAACATGTCGAGGGATGGAAAAAAGGCCATCCCGCGGATTGGGGGTTTAGACCTTCCCAGAGAAAACTGGACATGAGGTCGGGGTCTCTCCCTGAGGGAATCCCAAAGGACCAACTTCCGAGCCTCGACAAAAAGGCGTGCACACAAACACACACAGAGGGAAGCCACCCTCAAAGTGCAACCCATCGATCGACCCAGCTTTGTGCGGGCCAAACATGGAGACCCAAAAATGCTTTTCCTTTTGGCTTCCTTAAAGCCAGGACGAAAAAGGTGCCCTTTGTCCCAAGAACCAGGAGCCACCCCCGAACCCCCCTTGAGCGAGCACTTTCGCGGGCCTTGTCGATGACAGGGCGAACCTTCGAGGGCCAGCTGCCGCTGTGGGTGATCTCGAAGGTTGTGTACAAGGACTTGCTGAAACTTCCGTAGAGCGCGTTCACCTCTCCCGAAGGCAAGCCCCCCCAACTTGGCCAAAAGGTGCAGAGGTGAAAAAGGGCAACGTCCCAAACGCAAAAAGGGTGCTGACCATTCCCAAGCTATCCCCGAAACAAGCCTCCAAATGGTGAGGGGACCTGGCTTTGTGGTTTCCAAGCCCGGAGCCCCTCTCGGAGCTCCCGCTCCTCGAGGCGCGTGTCCAGGTCGCCGGACTGGTCCATGATGTAGCCCTGCAAAGCCTGGCACACCACCAGGGCGAAACCCACCTTGAGCATGAAGAGCAGCACCTCCACATGCCGTGCGAGGGATGCGCATGCATCCCTCTTGGTTGATACACGGAATATGGGCATGGCTAAAAACTAAAGGATATGTGTGGCGCAATATGGAAATGGCTCAAACTGTGAAAATAGAACTACCAGGATACCCACAGCCATATAAGACCGCGGATCAAAAACAGGAACCCATGTTCCTCTTGAAGGGTTCCTGGGCTACGATATCTGGGCTTTGCCATGACCCAATGGAACAATTGGACCATAGATCAAAGAAATTGGCACAGGGCACCCGGGTGAGGGCACAATTAATTGTTTACCGATTATTTAAAGGGGCCCATGTTCAAGGGAAAGCACAGGGATTTTGAAGACAGAGTCGGACAACGGAATTCCTTGCGATACATGAGTATATATATATATATATATAGAGAGAGAGAGAGAGTCATTTTTTGCGTGATTTGAAACGTACTGAAAACACTTCCATTTGGAAAATGAGAAGTGCATGGGCTATGTTTGGCTCGGTTGAGAATAATCCAGTTTTCCCTGATGCGCGGGATGAATACCGAGGAACACCACTACCATCTGGCAGAATTGATTTCGAGCAACCCAATTTAGGGTTTAGGGGAGCCCCTGATTAAGGTTTGCTCGCGAATTGGGAAATGAGGTCAAAATCATCTCGGGGGATATCCTATCCTGGGATCCCCACAATGGTGCACCCCAAAATCTTGCGAAGCCGCGGAAACCCGTCTTAACTTTTAAAAAATAACCTTCCCTTCACTGACAAAACAAACGGGGCGACAAAAAGGTGAACAGGCAAGTTGGGAAGTGAGTCCGAGACGGTTTCCCTCACCCCCGAACCAGCCCCGGTTCAATGAGATATACAACCAGTATATATATATATATATGCCTTGGTTGACCCCTCGGCAAAAAACAAAAAATGTTTGTGGGCTCAAATTCGGATAATCCATCAATTTCACCCAAATAGTTTTCAAGTCCAAAGATCCAACCTTGAAGTACCTTGACTCCAGTAGAGAGGTTAGACTAAGGGCACCCTTTTCTGTAGTCTAATTTTGTAGGGGAACCCTCCCCCAAAAAAGGGTAGAAGGGCACTACTGGGGGACCTAGTGGATCTTTAGCGGCAACTCCCAGCCGACGGACAACTCACGAGGCGCCATGGACCAGAACAAGGCCCCAATGGATGCCACGCAGGTGGAGACCAAAAGCCGCAGCTGCCGGAACAGCGAGACCTAGCGGTTGTTTTTTTGGCCCAAGGTGGCAGAGGTGCAAAAGGGGCCAGTCTTTTTGGGTCCCGGTTAGCCCTCTAAACTTCAGCTTCCATCCAATTGGTGGTCTGGATTGGCTTAACCACCTAACCACCAAACCTGTTCCTTACTTGTGATATCCCTTTCGTTCAGGCTGGCTAACGACTTCCTAAGTCGCGCACATGCTTGTTTTGGTTTGCATCGGACCTTGGGACAAATCTGACCGTTTACATGGGGGGGGCTCTTGTGCAGCACGAAAGCACCTGGTGTTCACTTGCAAGAGTCTTCAACTTGGTTTTGATTGAATCGGGTTGCCTGCGCCTGGCAGCCAAGACCAGTCTCCAGGTGGTTTCCCCTTGATGTTGATTGGCATTCTTCATGAGTAAGGTTGCAAGTTTCATTGTGGCCGCGCATTTGCCTGCCCAGAGCTTGACTTCCAAGACATTACTTAAGACCAGCATGTCAGAAAGGTGCTGACTCAAAATCTCAACTATCCCCTTCAAAAACTGTCCTTAGGAGGTGCTTGGACCTCGGCCACACACACACGTATAATATATATATATATATATTGGGCCAACTTGCAGGTCTTGTAATCCTGCACGGGACCGTGCTTTACGAGGATGATTCCCCCCCCCCCCCTCGAAGAACCTGGTTTGCGGGCGAAACCAATGAGAGGGACTTTTCCAAAGGCCGTCTGGCTCTTGTGGCAGGGTTTGCGGACTGGTCCATGCAGACCAAATCTTTTCGGCCACTCCACATGCACCATGAGCTTGCTATATTGCACCGAGCGCAAAGCCAGGCAAACTAAAGCTGCTGCAATCCAAAGCCTTCACCGCAGAAGACAAAAGCTATTCAGCTATTTCCTCTGTCTGCCTGTCTCTACCGCCCATGGCAGGCATACATGAACACACACACACACACTCGCAGCAAAACACACACACACACACACACTCTGACACACGGACAGGGCGTCGGTCAGGGCAAAGGGCCAAAACAATGCCAAGCCCCAAGCCATCCCAAGAGCCAAAACCAAGCTTTAACAAAAGACGTCTGTGCCGAGAAGCCGTTTTGACAATACGCAGGGTCCGGACGATGCGCATCAACTTGATCACGCGGATGGTGCTAGCACGCTGGTCTGAGTTGCCGGAGATCAACCTCGGAAAGGGATGACGAGAAAAACATCGGGGTGCGGCTCAAAATTAAGCCGCTGGGGTTACGCAGGTTTGAGTCTACTTTTCCGTTGACAGGGTTCCCAGTTTGGATACCTTGACCCACACCCATGTTGCCTTTCTGCCACAGGAAATGTAGCCCCCCTTGAGTCCCATTGGCTGCTTGGGGGCAGGGAGGTCTGAATGGGCTCAATCCTTTGAAAAGAGCCGTCTGGCAAAATGGACATGGAATCCCGATTCTGTATGTTTGATGGGTTGGTTTCTGATGTCCGAATCTCAGAAAGGCTTGCAAACCTATCTACCTGCTTGCACTATGTAAGAAGTCAACCGCACCCTTGGTGAAACATTTGCCAACCGAGGGGACGCTGGCAGAGCCTTGGGAAACTGGCCCAAAGTCTGACACGCCTGCTTTGCGCACTTAGCGCCTGCTTCCTTTTCTGGCATGCCCAGAAGAATCCTTGGTGCCCAAAGATGCAAAAGGAAAATAAAAAAAGCCGCCGTCACTGGCACAAAGCGGCAAATGCCAAGCAGCGCAGGAAGCATCAGGATCTCGAATGCATGCACTAACGCCAGAACCAAGTCGAACATGTTCATATACCTGAGCCATGTGATATCAACACCTGGGCCTCACCAAACGGAAGGACATTTGAAGAGGGCAGCTGAACTGAACAGGGATGAAGCAGCGGCGTCGCCAGCATAGCTAAAAGATTAGTGCTTGCCCCAAGGACCTGCAACTCAAATATCACAGCATAACCCGAACCCCCCCCCCCAAGGCCATGGCACAATTTGTTGGGCATTTGACTTTCAAGCGTCGAAAAAAGAAGAAACAAAAAGGAAGGATTTCACTGGGAGGCCTGCATGTCTAAACGCAGCATCGGTGCATCCAGCCCTCCAGCCGATCATAGTACCACTCCTTCCGCAAGATGCAGATGCGGGCCACGACATCTATCACATACAGACCTGAAGGCCCAGTGCGCAGGATTTGACATCTTCTTCATGTACCCTTGTGTTTGGTAGGATCGACTAGGAAACCCTTGTATGCGTCCATGCAGCAACACGCAAGTGTATCTCACCAACGTGGATTGAGGAATGCGAAAGCAAGGGACCTTCATGGGTCATCTCGTTTCACCCCAGGTGGCACACTAGAATACATACAACATATGCGCATGGCAGGCTTGCAGCCAAAAGCTTGGAAGACAGCAAAACATCTGAGCAACCAACGAAGTAAGACTGAACCATCGAAAACACAAAATGATAACGATAATAATACTGATCAACACACCAAAAAAACCAGCACGAGCAAGAAAACACAAACAAACAAACAAACAAACAAACAAACAAACAAACAAACACACACACACACACACACACACACACACACACACACACACACACACACACACACACACACACACACACACACACACACACACACACACACACACACACACACACACACACACACACACACACACACACACACACACACACACACACACACACACACACACACACACACACACACACACACACACACACACACACACACACACACACACACACACACACACACACACACACACACACACACACACACACACACACACACAACACACACACAACACACACACACACACACACACACACACACACACACACACACACACACACACACACACACACACACACACACACACACACACACACACACACACACACACACACACACACACACACACACACACACACACACACACACACACTTATCTCGAGAGGCTTCACTAGCCGAGATGAAAAACGCAGTCAGTAAAAATGCTTGAATGCAAATGCAAATCAACAGGTCACAACATCGACACCGAACAGGAAGCAACAGCGACAAACAGAAACCGCAAAAGGAATCAGGAAAGAGGGTCAGGAAATAGGCAGGTACGCCGGATTGATCAGATCCGGTATCCACCGAAATGCCGTAGCTTCATTGGACTGGATAGGCAAATCGGCTCCAGTCCCCCTGCAATGTGGAATTTCCGTCCGTGCTCCAGGACGCTTCACACACACGGAGCCCCAACTGGGGCGACATCACTTGTGCAAGGCCCATTGAGTCTTGCAAGCATCAATTGTGCGAGAAAGTCTTGTGGCGATGACTGACCACACATACTTGGCTTTGGAATTGGTCTTAAGGGAACGGAGGAGTTCAATCTCTCCCTCAGTCCAAGGCTGCGAGGCTTCAGGTTCGGCCTCAGTAGAGGCATCAGTCCTGGTCGATGTGGTAGCTTCGCTTGGTCCACGAGCAGGTTTTGGATGCCGTAGATCGTGAGGAGGCCAAATCACGTGCGCGGCGAGCTCGTTTTTCGCCGGGAGAAGACGGAGGAGGGGTGGGCGGAGCCCAATGATCAGGGAATTGTTCGTCATGATCAGTGGGAAGGTGTTCATCTGGAGCATCAGGAGGTGGCTCAAAGAGGTCCTCGAGGGGGGCCAGGAGGGGTGTTGGTGGTGAGTTGGTCAGGTCCTCAATGGCGGGGTTGAGCGTGGCCTCCGGTGCCAAATCAGGTTCGGCAGGCGGACTCTCAGGGAACTCGCGGATGGTGGCGATGCCTTGTTGGGCAATGCCAAGGATGAGTTCGAAGTCTTGGAGCAGCTGGCGTGCTGTGTTGGTATTCATGCTCGTAACGGATTTTGGTCAAACAGTCAAACAGCTGCGGCGCGAAAATCAGGTCAAATCTGTCAGGATGCAAAGGCAGAGAAGAAAACCAGTGTGGTTCCGCAAAGGACGGTTTTTCTTCTCTTTGTAAGGTGAAACCGTGTTGGAGGTGCAACCTCTTCAACATTGCAAGACCCTGACCTCGCTGAAACTCAGGAAAGGAAACTCGGTTGATCAGCGTGCGTCCGGAATAACATCCAGATTCCTTATGCATCAGTGGTGCGGCTGACTTGACGGAGAGCATGTTGTGCTTCTCATGCGAGGGGATGAAGGAGATGGTGCTGCTTGTGAGGTTCAGTCGGAACCCCAAGAAGTCCAGGGCGGCTTCTGTGTCCAGGAAGATGTCTCCTCCATAGAAGTGTTCGTCGCACAGTATGTTGGCTGCCGGAGTCGAGAGCCACCTGGGGGTTGCGATCACGAGTCTGTTGTCCACGTAGCGGAGTAGGAGAGTATCTTCAACGGAGCGAAGTCCCGATGTGATGTGAGTGTTGGTCCAACATTGTTCGGCGACCGCGATCACCATCAAACAGAGAGCTGGGGACGCGGGGGATCCCATCGGTGCCCCACGTGTTTGCCTGAATGAACGAAGGCCGACAGAGAAGATCTGCATGTCAAGGGTGGCCTGAATGATCTCGGGGATGTCGTCGAGCCACAGGGTGCGTTGTGTGGGTTTGTGTCGGCGACGGCGTCCGTTGTAGACGCGGGTGATGGCAGAGGTGTCAAGTGTGTCCACTGTGAGGTGTGTGGTAGAGGAGTGTGGTTGTCGTTGTCGGTACCAGGTTAGCAGTAGTCGCCAGGCGAGGAAGGGTGCAAGCATCGGTCTGGAGGGGCCAGGTGGAATGAGGCCCCGGAATCGTAAACTGGATCGAATGGCGGAAAGACATGCCTGGTGGTGTGGTTCAGGCAGGTGTGTGGCTATGCGATGAAGGACATAGAGAGCGGCGGGTGGGAAGTCTCTGCTCCGTATGTAACGGATGGCATCAAATCGTCGTAGAGTGTTGCTGCCAAGATCGCCCAAAAATCGCCACAAATCCAGGCGGTTGTCCACGCGTTTGGCCAGGAAGGCCTGTTGTAGGGCGATGGGTAGTCGTAGTCGGCGGCGTTTTCGCCAGATGGTGGCGAAGCCCATGTGCCGGGATTGGGAGAAGTCCAATTGGCGTATGAAGCCCGTGCGTGGCCGGAAATGTTTCTCGATGAAGCCAAAATTGAGAGACGGTTGCAGTTCCTGGATGTAGAACTGTTCAGTGGCAAATAGGTCCGTTGCCGGAACGACAGTGTGAATGGGCACCGAGGTGTAGTGGTGGAAAAAGTCAAAATGTGCCCACCACCGGACTGCCAGTTCGGCATTGACCAGATGATGTCGCTGAACTTGGAGTAGTTTGCGAAGTTGGCTGCGGCCCCGTGCCATGAGGGAGGCGCGAGTGGCTCCGAGGTAGAAAAAGGCCTGCCACTTTGGATGGCTGGTGAATCTCAGATAAACCGCTGAAGGGACAAGCTGAGAAGAGAAATCGGAAGCAGGGTTGTCCAGGCCAAGTCGAGTAAGCAGGGCTTTCAGTCTGCCGGAACCACAGGAGAGATGGCAGACGTCAAGTAGCTGAAGCTGTGCGAGTAGCCAGGAGCAAGAATGACGTGCGGTGACGTCATCGGTTGGGAAGAACCGAAGAGTGAAACGGAGGACAGTGAGAAGTTGGCAGCAGTGGTGTTGCCAAAATTTGTGCTGCCTGGCTGTGCGTCGTTGTCGGTGTGCTGTTGAGAGTCACTGGTAGAAGTGACTCGCAGCGGCCAGGATGCGGCCCAAGGCCGATGACCCCAGTTTTGATAGGGTTCGCACCGGGATGCCCCATAGCACAGCGGCTCGTTCGAGTTGGGCTCTGGTGTCGGAGTCCAGTGTGGTTGCCCATTTTGCGCAGTCGTTGGACCAGCTTTTTAGGACTTGCTTGCTCTCTTTGCTGGTTTTCTGAGAGGTGATCCATCGCTGGACTTTGGTGTCGGAAATGTCGGGTGGGAAGTTGCTGGTGAGCCATTGGCAAACGTGGGGAGGTGGTTGGAGCAAGTCGCGGGGCTCCTTCCAAGTGGGTGGGGAGGGGAGGGGGGGAGGGGTCGGGGTGCCGCCGTGGGTGGAGGGGGCTGGAGGGTTGCCGCCGTGGGTGGGGGGAGCCGGGGGGGGTTGGGAGTCGTCTGCAATGCGAGTGGGCAGGGGTAGAGCGGGGGATCCGTCCTGCGGTGATGTGTCAGGTGTAGTCAACCGTGGTCGCTTCATGCCGAAGTCCAGGAGGGAGGCCTGAGATGGATTGGCTGGGCGTTTGTTGGATGAGGTGGGTGTGGGGGGGAGAGGGGGGGATGAAGCCTGCTGGGCGAGTTGGTTGTGTGCGTCAGCAAGCTGTTGCTGAAGCTGGAGTATGGTGGCCGCGGAGGCCGGGTCGGCCGTAGTGGTGGGTCGGAGGGAGATGAGGAAGTCGAAGATCTTGCTGGTGAGTAGCTTCATGGCTGCTGGTCTGGTGGTCGAGGCGCCCTCCTGCGTGGCTACATGGAGGGCGAGGGCGTCCAGGTCGAGGTGCCGTTGTCGGATTTGGCTGAGTAGTCCAGCAGCAAACACTGATTCCGGCATCGACTTTGCGACAACGATGCGGACTTCGCCTCCGTGGGCGAGGTGACGCAACCACCAACTGTTCCACTGTTCGTGCATGAGGTGGAGGAGGGGGACGCGAGCGATGTCTTGTCCCTCGATGCCCATTTGCCGAGTAAACGCGGTGTGCGTTATGACCTTGGGCAGGTCGTACCCCGCGACGCGGGTGGTGTCGTAGTGATCGTCGCCAGGGTTGAACTCGGTTGGTGTTGGGACTGAGTGGATGGGTCGAAGGGCCGGGGGAGGTTTGGATTGCGAGGCGGTGGAGGGGGAGGGGGAAGGGGGAGGGCGGGAGAAGGGGCCGGGGGGAGGGGGGGGAAAGGGGTTGCCGCCGGGAGGGGGGGGGAGAGAGCCGCCAAAGGAGGGTGGACGAGGGCCGGGGTGTGGTGGGTAACGGGGAATAGGTTGGCCGTAGGTCTGACAGGGAGTCGGATGTGTAGCTGGCGGTGCCGATGCCGTGGAAGAGCATCCGTAGGAAGGCCCGGACAGGGCCCCGCACGGGTTCCCGGCCATGTTGTTGCCGTACACGATGCCATGATGATGGGATGCCGTGGGCGAAGGCTGCGGTGGTAAGTTTTGCCTTTGGAGCGCCGTAACCAAACCTCGAGGGGGTTGGAAAGCCATGAGAAAACACGGGGGAAAAGGAAATGTTCGAACCACAAGCTGGTGAGCGGAATCAAGCGGGTAAGGTCACAAGGCGAGAGAACGGTCGCGGAAAGGCAGAACAGCAAAGCAAAGAAAAAAGGCGATCAAACAGTGCACCAATTCTTTTCCTGGTTGGGTGGAAGATGGTACACTTGCGCCCCGCTAAGCCGGGCGCTGCAGCGCGATGCCTCTCAGCATCGCAAACTTGGAGTGAAGGCACCACTTTTTGCCTCGGCGGCATGCGAAGTGGCGCCGCACGTTGTGTTGATCCTCGTGGCTTCCCCCGGATTCGAGGATTTTGTGCTGATTGATGGAGCGTAGTTCCCCAAAAGCGATGGCGCCGAGTTGAGACTTTCCGATTGTAAAGTTCTGCAAGAGCTGGCCGAGCGTGTCGGGCGTGCATGCCGTGGGGGTGGCCTGAGCGTAGCATCCAAAGCTCGGGTAGTCATGGTTCTCGGGCCTCCAAGCAGCGGGTCGGATCATGTTCTCATGGCACATGCGGCGCACTCGATCCGGGGTGGTGCCGTGCACATACATGACAGCGTGATGGGAGGCCGTGCCGGATCCAGCTTCCGGGTCTCCGCCAGCAACTGGCCAAGGATGAGGTCGGGGAAACCAAGTGGTTGCGAACACCATGCCGTGTGATTCCCGTCCCAAGAGGTGGTAGAAGCTGGGATCGAACGGTATGGGATCATCCGTGTCCATGGTTCGCAGTTCCCAGCATTCCGCGAGGAGATCGGCATGTGAAGGTGGCAAAGCAGGGTCCAGGTCCATCAAAATGGCCTTAGTCTGTTCCACCCTGGAGATGTCCAAGGCTGGAAGCGGGTCCAGCTCCCCCAACTCCCTAGGCGTGGGAACTCGCAGCGGGTCAGTCTTGGCCGTGTCCATGACGTTTCTCCATAGATCAAGCCACCGGTTGTCGGAAGTGGTGGTGGCATTGATGTCCGCCTCCGATGGAGGGGGATCCAAATCACCGGTGTTGTCGAAGGGGGGTTGGGGAGGGTGAGGAGTAGCCGGCGTGGGTCGGGGAGGGGGAGGGGGAGTGGAAGTGAAGGCCGCCGCAGGTGCTGGGTGAGGGGGCAAGCTAGTGTTGTGGTGGCCGGTGCGGGAAGTGGGGTGGGGTTGCTGCCCATGGTGCTGCAGTGACCAGGACGATCGTTTGTCCTGGTTGTTTCGGTGGCCGGTGTGGCTGGCGCCATGGTGGTGCATGTCCCAGCGGTTTTTGTTCTGTGGTGGGTATCCCCACGATTGGTTCCGCCAGTGTGAGGAGGACCATTGAGACTTGTTGGAATCCTTCCCGGAAGTGCGCCAGGAGGTGGAATCATGAGTAGTGTGAGTGGGTCGGTGCGAAGTCGTGGCTCTGGGTGCAGGGGAGTGTCGATGGTGGGACCTGTGTCGGGGGGAGCGGGAGCGGAGGGAGACAGTGGAGTGGTGTGCACGTCGGGAGTGGTGGAAGTGTCGGGAAGGGGAACGTGACCTGCTGTAGCTGCGGGATCGTCGGGTGTCGTGTCGTCGGTGCGACTTGTTGTGCCTGCGATGGTGGCTGGTGTGGGAGTGGGAGTGTCGGTGCTGTCTGTGGCGGGAACGGGATCTGCGAGAGTGGGGATGGTGCCGAGTGTCCGGGGGAGGGTGGTTGGTTGAGGAGGTAGCGGCAGGAGCCGCAGCGGCAGCTTCGGGCGCGCGCGCCGGCTGAGGCTCGGGCAGTGAAGATGGCATGCTGCTCTGAGTCATGAAAGGCATGATGGTGCCAGGTGCCAAGTTGCCGTAATTGGGAGGGCCACCGTAGGGCATCATGGCCATCGGGTTGCCAAAGTTCGAGAGGCCGCCGTAGGGCATCATGGGGAAAGGTGTGAAGGATGCCGTCTGCGAGTTGGGTGACGGTACAAGGTTCATGGGCTGCGTCATCTGGGATGACAGCTGCAAGTTCGGTCCACAATTGCCTGGTGAGCCGGACGCGGTGCCGGTCGCAATGCTATGCAGGAGCGAATGCATCATGTCATAGAGCTGGTGTCCAGCCATCTCGCAAGGGAGAGAGAAGGTTGGAAAGGGGTGAAAACAAAACCACAACTGCGGCAAAAATGCGTCAATGGTGCAAATGCATGCGAGCCAACTTCAACCTGCGAATCGAAACCAAACAGAGGGAATTCCACCAGGGGACCGCCAAAACCCCGCGGCAACGGCAAAAGTTTCCACAGAAATGCATGCGAGCACAAAGGGGTTCTCAGAGGTGCCTGTCAAGTGGCCTCATGAAAGTGCCTCATGTGGCTATGCCGATGAATCTGAACTGAACTCATGAATCTGAACTGAACTCATCCGAGACGAAAGCTTCCATAAACGCCACGAATTGCAGAGTTGGTGTATGACCAACTCGTCACTGGCGCATGAAGCTTAGGAACCTGAAACCTCGTGGGTGCAGCCTTGCTTCAAAGGCAGGCAGTGCAGGCAGTGCAACGCGCATGAAACCAGCAGAGCACCATTTGGGTGCGGAATACCTTAAGACCTCAAGCTGCAGCCTTGATCGTGGTCAACGCGCTGAACGAACTGCAGCTTGAATTTGAACACTTGAACGGTCTTCCCCTCGCAGGGGGCTCCCGCATGTGGCGAGTCCAGCCCACAGCGCCATGTCGGACAGGCCGTGGGTAAACACACTTATCTCGAGAGGCTTCACTAGCCGAGATGAAAAACGCAGTCAGTAAAAATGCTTGAATGCAAACGCAAATCAACAGGTCACAACATCGACACCGAACAGGAAGCAACAGCGACAAACAGAAACCGCAAAAGGAATCAGGAAAGAGGGTCAGGAAATAGGCAGGTACGCCGGATTGATCAGATCCGGTATCCACCGAAATGCCGTAGCTTCATTGGACTGGATAGGCAAATCGGCTCCAGTCCCCCTGCAATGTGGAATTTCCGTCCGTGCTCCAGGACGCTTCACACACACACACACACACACACACACACACACACACACACACACAAACACACACACACACACAAACACACACACACACAACACACACACACACACACACACACACACACACACACACACACACACACACACACACACACACACACACACACACACACACACACACACACACACACACACACACACACACACACACACACACACACACACACACACACACACACACACACACACACACACACACACACACACAGACACACACACACACACACACACACACACACACAACCAGAACAATAACAATAGGAGTAGTTCATTACTCATCAGCTTCCCTCTTGGCGGCTGGGGGGTCAAGGGGCTTCCCGTCCCTCTGCAAGCACGGGCCGGAACCCACCAACCCAAACCACCAAATAGCGGAGAGCCAAAAAGGCGGGAAAAAAACAGCAGCCGACCACAACATCAAACGAGGCCAGCACAAAACATAAGACAAAACACAACCACAAAAGGAGGAGCATTGAACAACAGCAACATTGCAAGACAATTGCAATAACGAAATGCCGGGGCACAGAAGAACACCAGCTCGGCTACCTCAAAGGCGTCTACCAACTCCGCCGTGCTGCCAGTAGCCAGGCCAAGGCTAGCATCCTTCGAGCGGGCATTTCGTTGAGGGGCTTCATTTGGGGCTAAGGGCGAACGGGCGAACGGCGAACAAAAGCAATGAATCTGTTCTAGGAGTCCCATCGTTCAAAGAGAAAAAACAAGCGGGCTTACAGGTCAAAACTCTGCAAACAGCAAAACAAAACATAAGTTCGCATGGCCCAGTGTATTTGGAGGCACGGTTTCAAGGCGTTCTGACACCTTTTGGCCAGGGAGCTTCCTTCCTTTTCGGGGCGTGTGAAGGGCGTGTGGGGTTTGTCGTCGAACCCAAACTGTGCGGGTTCCCATTCCCAAGACCCGACAGGCACACGCAAAAAACTACCCCTATGCCACAGCTTGGTGTCCTACATGGTTGGGATCCAGGGAAAAAGGCAATTTCACCATTCAAATCACTTGAATTGAGCAACTGGATCATGACATGACCCAGAGTCGTCACTTTCGGCTGATTTTCCTTGACCACCCCCCCAAAAAAAAGAGAACATGATTCGCCGCCAGACATGGAGGGTAGATCAGAGGCCAAAAAGGACAAGTAGCATCTTAAGCAATTGGACGTCTGATGCCATCCTACACCCCCACCATTGGAAGCAAATAAGGACTGCCAAGACCTGGTTTACATAGAAGATACTAACAAAAACCCAAGAGATGGCAAAGGCTGCGCCGGCCAACAAAAAGTTTTGGGGTTGGGACCGTCGCCCTTAAATCTACACTGCTCACTTGGAAGGGTTCCAATGGACCTGTGATGGAAGCAAACTAACAAAAACAGCAAGTGTGCCACTTGCCCAGCCGGGTGTCTGCGGCATGTCCCCCGGTCTGGGCCATTGCGGCCATCAAGATCAAGTTGATCACCACAACCAGGCCCATGTATCCGTCCAAATGCCTGCGACAGCATTTCAAGAGCTCCTGCCACGTTCCTGCAAGCCACTGCCCTGATACGCATTTCTGAACGATACGCCTATATATATATATATATGTGCACACGCTTGAAGAATGCTACATCTAGAAAACCTACCATAAAAAATGCAGGGCTCGCCAGGGTGAGGTTTGCAGGCCATCACTTCGTGGACCGACTGCTGTATGGCAAAAAAGTACAACAGGAGCACCAAGTGAGGAAGCCGACAAAAACGCAAACCAACAAGGACAATCCGATTCTTCCTGCCCCAAACTCAGCACTCTCAGCTATGCCTTGAACAGTGCGGTCGCATAGATAGTTAGTTTGTTTCCTTGTTGCCCTTTGTTCTTTCCACCAAACTACCTGTTTCCTAGAGGCTCACGTGTTTGGGTAGGTGCCGTTGACACATGTAAAAACATGTAAGCCAAATTGAACTAGAAATGTTTTTAATTATGGGTCTCTTGTTTTGGGGGCACCAAGGTTTCTGTCGTTTTCAAGGACAACCTACTGACAACCACAAATATGGGCGAAGTCCCCTAAAACCAGGCACACCCATGTGAATAGGTAACAAGTACTTATGAAGGCTGTGCCCACCTGATGAGCATGGAACCTCCAACGGTGTCATGTTGACAGGAATCTCCTTTGGGGATCCTGTATCTTCAAAGGACTTCGGCTTGGAACAGACAACTGGCCGAAGGCTCCTTTTCCACAAAGCTGTTTCGCTCCGCATGGTTGGTTCCAGGTGAAACGCAATGAAGCAACAGCAGGGTAGCAACGGGATACCAATGAGCCAACGGCAATCCAACAAAAAAACACCAAACACAACCAAAAACCAAACCAAAGGTACACAGAAGCAAGCCACGCCAATAGATGAACCAAACAGACACTAACCGGACACCAACAAGTCAACGGAACGGACATCAACAAGGAACCAGCCGCAAGCCAACCAATGAACCAAACAAGAACCAGCCACAGGCTTCCTTTTCGCTTTTAAACAGGAGTCTACCCATCAACTGGGTTTCAGGCCAAAGGCGCCCCTTCACAAAGGTTTTGATCGGGGGATCCGGCTGCATCGTCTCGATCATGACCTGAGCACTGCCCAGCTTCTTCGCGGAGGCGGAGCCTTACATGTCAGAGGCGAAGACAACAAACCAAAACGAACAACACACAGAGACAAAAAAAATACAAACAAACAAACAAAGAAACAAACACACAAGCAAACAAACAAACAAGCGAACCATGAACAAACAAACAACAAAAAGAAAAGGGAAAACAAACAAGCGAGAACAAAAGATAACATACCAACAAACTGACATACAAACAAGAAGCAAACAACACGAACCAAGCACTAAAAAACAAAAACACCAATAGCCTGCCAACCGACCAATCAAAGAACTATGCAAGCAAGCGAGCGAGCGTGCGAGCAAGCAAGCAAGCAGGCAGGCAAGCAAGGAAGCAAAAGCAAGGCAGGCAGGCAGGCAGGCAGGCAGGCAAGCAAGCAAGCAAACAACGTTCAAACAAACAATCAAACAACGAACGAGCAAACAAACAAACAAACAAACAAACAAACACACAATCAAACTGCAGGAGCAAAAACATCGTAAATAGTTACACACAGTTTCCTCGTACCACAACATCCTTTCTTTGCTGTCATCGTGGGCCCTTTGCTCTAAAAGGGAAACTTGGAAAACATGCAATTTTCCAGGGAAACACCCGCCCCCACCCCCCCTCCCCACACTCACATTCTTCGTTGGCCTGACAGGTTCACCGTTGGGGTAACGCTGGCTGAAAGCAGAACGTTAGATTCCGTCTGCCTCGACCTCTGTTTAGCAGGTTTCACATCACACACACACACACTTAACACAGCCCAAACCGAAATGTAAAAACGTTGATTCGCTTTGGGCAAGAGAACGTCTCGCCCCGATTTTTATCTCCTCAGTGGTAGTAGAGGCCACCGCTGCACCGTCAATGGCTTTTTCCTCCCGAAACGGCGTGTGGCCAAAGACGCGAATTGCGGCCCAGGGAGCTTCGCAAGACAAGTTGCGCAAACCCTCTGGCTTCAAAGACTGTTTGAAGCCTTGCGGCCCTTACCTGCTTCATATTTGTCTTGGGCTCGGGCTCGAATGACAACATCCCAAAGACGAAGGACACGGATTCTGGAATTCCAAAACTAAGCAGGGGAAGCCACAAAAGCACCAAACCTTACTTACAAGCGGAGGGCTGGAAAAGTCATTGGCACTGCAGGATTAAAACAACCCTGGTTGATGAATGGGGAGTAGTCCCATGAGAGGAATCCTTCACATCTGGGGGAAGTTGGAAATTAGGAAATCCGGAAACCCCCCGGTATAGGCCCTTATCTTTCGGGGGACCCACTTTGAAGGTGCGTGCCGATACCCTTGCTATTGATAGGTCAGATCTACCTATAAACAGCAAGGCGGTCAGCTAACTTTCTCTTGAGCCATATGATGTCATGGTGAATACTGTACATGACGTATAGCTACCTGTCAACAACACCCCCCGCTTTGCGAAGGAGAGTTGCTATGAAAAGGGAAAAATCCTATAGTACAGTCTTCCTCCCCCCTACGTCCTGCGCAACTAATCTGAGGTCGAAGCGATTCGATGGCATAGGACCTCGGGTTGACAGGTGATGAGGCAAAAGCAATCATAGAGTTCATCCGTGGGTGTTGCAAATGCGCTGCGGGATTGATTGCATCTCTCACTGCCGCACCATAATTTCACACGTGCTCCCACGAGTGACACTGTGCAATTGCCGGCCGGGTTGAGAAAACCCTGTTAAACTTGATTCTTGATACCTGTCGGCGGTGGCAGCCTCACGGCCGCGGCTTCCGCCGGGCATGCGAACATACACTCCGTTGCAATCAGCATGAAAAGAATGTTTGTTGAAATTGTATATTAACATCACTTAACCCTAGTGAGTACTCCCCTTCTGGTAGGGTTCGGGCCGGGTGTCGCGGGTGGTGGCTCGCCACTCCGTGGATCTGGATTTGCCTCGACGGGATAGGTCTTGGTCCTGAACAGATGTGTACGTCGGCATCTCGGGTTCCCCCGGTCACCAGCGTCCCTTGCGGATCATGTTCTTACCAGCGCCCCTTGCGGATCTATGCTCCGCCGTGCCTTCGGGGACGTGCTGGCCACTGTTGCCGAGGATCACGGGAGTAGTCTTCATGGGGGTGAAGCGGAACGCGCCATCACCGCGAACTGCATCAGGAACTCATTCCGCTTGGTGTGAAAGGCAAAGATGATGAACGAGTTTCCGACCCAATCCCCGCTCATAAAGGCCTCGTCGGACGTGAACAAACAATTCTAAAACATCAGCTCCGTATTGAATCCTTCCGGCTCGCGTACCTGCCAACTTCCTCATCTGAGCTTCCCTCATCAGGATCATCAGCAACACCTGGGACGGCGGAGCTCCGTAGAGCAAGACCTGACCAGGGGGAGGAGACGGCTGTACAGGAGAGGCCTTTGGCCTCAGGCCGGAAAAAGGGACTTCGGTCGGGCTTTGTGCATTCCAAGTCTTCAGTTCACGTCGAAGTGCCTCCATGTCACTAGACTGTTTGGGGATGATGTCTCTCATCTCGGCCACGTTCCTGTCCGCCTCCTCCTTCTGCTTACTGTTCGACATTTCCGAGCATCGGCATGAGGTTCCCCTCCGCAATCCAGACCGACGAAATAGGCACAAGCGTATCGCCCGGGTCCGACTCTGGAAAGCTGCTCCTGGAACGTTGGGACGGGTTACGAGGCGACTTCCTTTCCGGATGGCCACCCTTCATCAACTCAATGGCCACTGCTTCGTGTCGCTTTGCAATATCTGGATGGCATCCGTCGCTGCCTGACGGCATTGCAGCGCGGGGTGAGGAGTAATTACTGTACAAGGTGCCAGCGATACGGCTGATAACCTATTGATAGGTCAGACCTACCTATAAGCAGCAAGGCGGTCAGCTAACTTTTTCTTGAGCCATATGATGTCATGGTGAATACTGTACATGACGTATAGCTACCTGTCAACAACACTTGCTCAGTACAAGAATGCAAGCTTCGCCGTGCAGAATCCCCGGGAATCATCTGTTCAGAAAGAACGGTGGCCATGTTGAAAGGTTGTGTTTGTATACATCTTTATTGACGAAAACAAAAGCCAAAAGCCAGCTATTCACGGTCATATCCTCCCACCAGCAAGCATGCAGCATGGAAGTGCACGGATTCTTCTTGGAAGACATGTGTTGTGTGGGAGGCTACCCGCACAATGCTCACCACAACTCCCGTCTCACAAGGCTGATGCCCTTGAAATCGCTGTGTAGATTGCCTGGACTAGGGTCGTGACGTTTTGTGCAAGTCACCAGGAAATGGGACAGTTCGACTGGCTGAGTCTATTAACTGGCCAAAACAAAACTTATCGTGGAGCCCGGCTAAAATGATGTCTTCATTTACAAACAGCGTAAAGCTTGGCAACTCAACAGGAAAGGCATCCAGCAACCAACACCGTCCCGAATCCGCCTCAAGCTTGGCAGGAATGGAGTGCCCACCATTACTGGGAAATTCCGGTAGGTCACCTGAGTTGGCCGGACACACAGTTTGCTTGAAGGGTCTCCTTCGCGAAATGGACCCCCCTCCCTTCTAGGCGCCACGAGGACAAATGCGGGGGCAACACCAACTTGCTTTGGAAGGTGACCGGGATGCGGCCTGAGCACTGAGCACTCGGCCACGGGGTGTGTCTCCAAGGGCAATCGTCGAAGTGGACGGTCTCCCTTTTGCTTCCCTTTGGTATCTGCATTCGTTGACAATCCTATACGGCATAAAGCCTTCCCCGGCGCAAGCTCATGAGCGGTGCCCAACAATACATAAGGCTTCATCTTGGATCTTGGTCCCAAGATTCGCCACAACGACATACAAGAGAGTTCAAATCCCTTTTGGATGGTGCCTGAAGGACAACCTCAAAAACACAAACAAGCACTTGGAGAGGGCGTGCTTGCAAGCGCCCGACCTTGCCTGCCCCAAATGTGTTCTAGCAAAGCGAGGCATTGTCATGTGATACCGAAGCCTGGCTGGAAGAACCATTCAGGGCTGAAGAATCTCGGGCCAGCAATTTACTTCAAAGAGGGAGTTCGGATCCCACAGCCAAAGCGGCACAAAAGCGCTGGGCAGAAACGGAAAAGTTGCAACCGTGGTTGGAGAATTTGTACGGAATTACACCATGCAGGCAAATAAACATGTTGACCCCGGATGAAGAACCCCGTCCTATTAAGCATGAACCCCCTCTAAAAGGGGACACCCCTGATTAACCAGCCAGACTTTCTTCATCCAGGGTTCCGATTACTTCCTACCTGGAACCTGCGAATTCCTTCTTCAGCCCCAGTCGCGACGAGACCCCAGAAGCTCACGCAGCAGCGCCTCCTGAAGGAATGCGTCAACTTTGCGCGCCAACTGCAAGCACCAAGTTGCCAGGTGGCCATGGGTCAAAATCCAAATCGCAGTGAACATCCCAATCCCCGCTAAAATAAGCGGGGAAAAGGGTGGTGAATTCACCTACCCCCAAATGGTACCATTGGTTTTGACCCATAGGTTTTGCCAGGACTCATCTCCTTTGAGAGCAGGGTATTAGCTGCCCGACTTGTTGGGGCATCAGCCTGTTGCAAAGGCTCCAGGTGTTTACCGCAAAAGGCCAGCTTCAGCGCTTGGAAGTGTTGGGTTGTCAAAGCTAGCCCCGGCTCTTTGTTTCTCTGCGTGTCGTTGGCTTCCCTGAGCAAATCTTGGCTTTCTGAAAACTTGAGGCTTCCAGCAAAAGCTGTGCCGCCCAACTTGGGAATTCTTGGTTGCTGTTGACTCCTCGGAATTCTTGGTTGCTGTTGACTCCTCTGCAACGAGTTTTTAACTCTTTGCGGGTTCAATGGAAAACTATTGATTTACCAAAAAACCAAGTCTACAAATCCAAGCCAACAGCAATGAAGATTTGAGGCTGCCAGCAAGATGTATAACGCTGGGTTGAAGGGGCGCAAGGGCCCAAAATACATGCCGCTGCAATGAACCAAAAAGCCTCAGGGCTCTTTGAGCATGTCAGGGGCATCTACCCTCCCACCAACAATCACTCACTTCCTAGAGTGGATGGGCCAAACAAAAAGCTCAAACTTGTTCTTTACCACTAACATCTCGGTTGCTTTTTGCTCCCCTGCTGAAAGTTTAGCTGGTGGTTTAATTCGGGAAAACCCATTGGCTGACAAAAAGATGAAGTCCTGACATCCCTTGGCAAAATGCGCCGAAGCAATGGTCTCCGGGATGTCAGGAAGTGGGATCATGGAAATGCCTCGTTTGACAAAATGAGACGGCTTAAGTGGGCCTTTACACCGTGAACCTCTAGGGGTTGATTCCCAAGTCTTTTAATAACCACCGCTCTGTCCGAAAACCGGGTGTTTATTTTGGTTTTTTGATGGTTTCCTGAAAAGAAGGATCCCTGGAAAGAAGGGGGAAGCTACCCCTAGAAAACCAGGTTTGGTGGGAGAGGTCTGGTTCTTGGCAAAGGTGTACATGATTAGGCCCAACATGTAACCAGTGAAACCGCATCCATCTTCAACCAAACTGACCTTAAACATGGCACTTATGGCAGGGTTCATCCAAAACCACCTGCGGCACAGGGATCCTCACAAAACAGCTGGGTTGAGGTGATCTGCTAACTCGTTCAATTGTATCCCTTGAGGGATCCTGCCTAGGCTAAGCCCGTCAAGCCCTTTCAGCTAGCAGTTTCATCAGCGTCCTGTTGCTCAAACTTGCGATCCAGGAGAGTCACCTGAACGGTGAACGTTCATGTCCCCGGACAAGGTAACAATTGTGGGAGCTTTACCACGATCATGGTAGTGGACACGAGGGATTGGACGTTGCTTCATGTCCATGATTGTTGGCAAAATGGCCCGGTAACCCCCAAATTGTTCATAGTAATCTGGTCGGCGTCATGGACTACAGCGTGTGGAGGTAAAGATTGACCGTTGCTCTGAACCCACGTTTGCTGAGCTCTGTCCTTGGGCCCTTGAGGACACGAGACACTTCTGGGTACAGCTACGCCTAGGGTCCAAAAGTGTCCCTAGCCTTGAAGGTGCCAAAGGAAAGCATCCTGCAAGGAGGCTGCAGCTAGAATGGAGGGGCAATGTTGTTCATTAGCCACCTGGAACTGAGCGAGTATACAAGCATGGCCACCCCACAAACCCCTCTTAAGTTTATTCAAGTCCCGCCGTTGGAACGCCACCTAGAGGCCATTCTGCAAACTTTAACGCGAAAGCACTTGGGTGACCCTAGATGGGTTTTAACTTGAATGGGTCCTGGGATGTGCACGCACATTGTTGTATCAATGCCATACTAGGTCCTGCAGTAGAGAGGCTAGACTAAGGGTACCCTTTTTGCTGTAGTCTATTTTAGTAGGGGAACCGCCCCCAAAAAAAAAACAAGACAGGGGTAAAAGGGCACTACTGGGAGACCTAACATACCCAAAGGCCCTACCCAAAGTCTACGCTCACTTCTCTGGACTCAAAAGCTCGCGAGCAAATGGGACCCCTTCCAACACGAAACATGGGTTCTGTCATGTGGGTTCCAAAAAGTCCCAGCATGCATATCCTCTAGCTTGTTGGACATCTCAAACGGCTCATGGAATCAATCTTTTGCTCTGGTAAATTGCCCTTCGATCGGATTGAAAACCGCAAAGGGTTGTTTCCCGTGGGAGAGATGTGTTTGTCCGAACTTCTTGTCCAGGCCACGAAAAAGTGCAGCTCTAAAGTCGAAGTGAGTGGGACAATAATTGTTCACCTGAGCGCGCCACGAACCATTGTTGCTCCTCGGTGAGCAGTTTTTGATCGCCGGGCCGAGGCATGGCAAAGATGCGCCGGCTCGCTTGGGCCGGACGGCTTCAAAATCGTCAGGGCTCAGCTGATGTTCACTTGCAATCAAAGACCTCTCACTTCCCCAAACGGCCCACTGGAAAAAAAAACAAAACTTGAGCTGTATGGAACCTGTAAATGAGCAAAACCTGGGAGCCGAAAGCTCAAAAGGTCGGCTTGGACGTGAGGAGGACCTAAAGCCAAAAAGGCTCACTGCTCCTCCCTCTGGGTATCTGTTCAAAGCTAACAGTTTTCAATCACAAAGCAAATCCTGGAGTTAGAGATGGCTAGAGCCTAGATTCGCTCAACCGGAAACTGAAGCTGGATTTTGGGCAACACGCGTGGGAAAAGGATGCCATTCTTCCACTGCTTACCTGGAAAACTGCATTTCCTCGTTGGGTGGAAGAGAAATGGCTGTGGGTCAAAACCAATGGTAGCATTTTGGGGTAGGTGCACCACACATTTTAGTCTATTTTAGCGGGGATTGGGATGATCACTGGGCTTTTGATCTATGGCCGAAATAGGTAGAAAGGAACACTCATGAGGGAGCGCACTTTTAGGAACCACAGCTCCTTCGTCCCGCCTGGGCAGATCTAAACAACCTCGACGGAGCGGCTCGCTCGCGCCGCCGGTTGCCTGGCGGGCCCAGCTTTCTCCCGGGCGCACAACAGAAAGAGGGATGGGAAAGGAAGAAAGGAGAATCGAAAGAAGAAAACCAACGAACACACTCCTTTCAAAAAAAGCAAGCCTTATGCACCGGCCGGGCCCATAAGGCAACTGAACTTACGAACTCGGCAACATCGCCGTAGAATACGCTCCGCCCGGGGCCTTCACGCTACAAAACTGGCAGACACAGCCGGCACGGCCAAAAACGGGCCCCGGAACATCCTACAGCTGGGGCAACAAGAGAAGCCTTTTTGGGGAGGGGGAGCGGGCTGCCGTGCCAATGAAAGAATTGGACCTTTGAGTGGGCTGTGGAAGCAGCGCTTGCGCCACGAAAACCGTTGAACGGTACTCAAAGCGGCAACGAAAGGCCTGGATTGAGGAATGAACTTTCACTGCGTGCAGCCTTCCACTATGGGTGTGTGCTTCTGTGCGTGTACCCGTTTGGGCTGATTTCAAAAAATGTTACCACCATTTGTGGGGTCCCTCTCTTTTGACGCACGAAACATATCTTTTAACTGAAAGTGGATCGACCCGCCCTGGACAAAGAACTCCTAAGGCCCAGACATGCTCAGAAAAACTGACCCCCACACGACACCTGAAAGATCAAGGGACTTGAGCAGCGTGGCAGAGAGGGTAGCTCAGGGAAAGCCACCAACTCTTTCGGCAGGCGGGGCTCACCGCTTTCGAACACCGCTCTCGCCGCGGCGGGCCGCATTTTGCTTTTTTTGGACTGTGCAGTTCCCACTTGTTCCCTGGCTTGGCCAGAGGCGATGTGATTTGCAAGGACAGGCTGGGCCGTGTTTTTTTTTGCGAGTGACGCAAGAGGCATCAACGATTCGACTTCGGAGGGGCATTTTTTTCCCAGGAAACGACCTCGAGAACCATTGGAGCTTGGGCGACCAAAGGGGTCCAATGCTCGGTCTGAAAAGGAAAGGAGTCCTTCGGGGGCCAGGCGTTTCTCCGGCTTCAAAAAGAGCGAGGATTTCTCGGTTGCTTTCTGCTCCCCTGCTACAAGTTTAACTTTTAGTAGTTTAACGGAAAACCCAATAGTTGGCAACAAGTTTAAGTCATAACTTCCAAGCAAAAATCACCAAAGCTTTCTTAGCCGGAGCATCTCATTGTCTTCCGGACCGGAAATCCGAGCAATGCCATGCGCTGAGGTCAGCCATGGACCAACTCAAATTGTGGTCTGGATGCAAGTGAACCGAGCTTGCGGCTTCCGGCCGCTCACTTCGCGACGAACGGCCTCACAAACACGCCAGAGTCACATACTTTGGAGCCAGTGCCTTGGGGACTATGAGTATCTAGTAACTCGAGGCAAGGACACAACCTCATGCTGGCTGGCATCTAGCACAGGAACTATTTTGAGCCAAGGACAAGAAGGCCATGATATCACATGCTTTCTCGAGTCGCATCGAACAGGTGGGGTGTTTCAAGCACTGAATGTCACCCGCGAGAGCCAAAACCCGAGCCACTTGACCTCTCCTCTGTCCGCCCTGGAAACCATGGGGACCATGGCCCCCGGTGTCCCGGCCTGAACTTCCTTGAGGAGCTTGGCATTCTCGTGGTGGAGGACCACCATGTCCAGGGCCCGGGCCTAAGGCTTCCTTGACGCTTTCTTTCTTCAACTGAACTTCCGGAATGCCGATGAGATTTCTCAGGATTTCTCAGGCATTCAGGCATCGCCCCGCCCTCCCCCCCCCCCACAAAAAAACAACAACAACAAACTACATGTCCGGGGAGAGAGCTGTTTGCCTTTGGACCGTGCGCTTCCTACATGGAAAGCGCGGAGCAGAGAAGACATGCTGGGTGCCAACTACGCCGCAGTTTGCTCAAAGGAAAACAGTCAGTCCGACTCATTGGCGGTGGAGTGGAATCACCATGTTGAGCCTTAAACACATATTTCCGAGAACCCTTATTACATTCAGATCCTAATCCTCTCTGTCGGCCAAGGTGTTGTTGGGACCCTTGAGATTGAACCGCGTGATATTGAAGAACATCCCGGGACGGCGTGCGTGCCCTGCATGCGGCTGCCCGCAGCAGTTTATGTACCAACTGCACGAATGGAATTGCCCACATTTTTAGCCTGGTCAGCCGTTTGGCCATATGCGTCCTGCATGGACTGCGGCTTGAGTCACATTGATACCGAGCTGACCCGCGCACGGCTGGCAGGATGGTACCCTCAAAGCAAACAAGCACATACCAGCCCGCGAAACAATGACACATTGTGCGCCAATACAATCCTGCGGGCTCAAGGCCCCCCCCCCCAAAGCCGAAAACGCCGGAATCGTTGCGCAAGGCTAATATTGCTGCAAGCAACTGGTTGCCACTCTTTTAGGGTAGGCCCACAAATGGTCACAGGTTTGTGGTCCTAGCAAATAACACTTTCCGTGACGCTCAAGTAGTTGAGTCACTGAATGTCACTTGGAAGGTGTTGCCAGTGGCACTCACTTCCTGAGTAGGTTGGCTGAACTGCTGTTTCCCACCAAAATATTAATATGGCCTTCCTACCAAGTAAAGTACTTCGTCCAGAAACAAGGGTGAAAACCATGGTGGTTGAGGGAAACATAACTTTCTCTGTACCAAAATGGACCGTTGTTGTGACCTTGAAGGGGGTTCCTTTGGCACAGTGGGCTGAACACGCCATCTCCCACAATGGTCAGGACACCCCAAAGCCAACCATTCTCCACCACCCTCCGCCCGCGCCTGTCCCTTGATCTGCATGAGGCCCTTGCCTTGTGGAAGCCAAAGCAGAAAAAACAAAAACTGCTTGGGACCACACTACGGGAGCACCAACACGCAAACCAAAGCAGCAACAAAACAAGACCCAGGCGAAAAACACACACACAGGCACAGACCACAAACAGCCTGGGAGATTACAGCAGCACCCTCACCCGCACCCTAATCAGAACCCACAACGCATCCTGCCATCGCCAAACAAGCACTGCCAGCAGCTGCCACCTGCACCTTGAGCACATCAGAAAGCACCCTCAGCAAGCATCCATAACAGCACCCTGACAACCTGGGCCCGAACTCGCAAAATAGCCTGCCCCTCTTTAGAAGTAAGAACCCCTCATAGCTTGCGGCTATCTGGGGAACGAAACGGCACGCCAAAGCAGCAAGCAAATATAGATCAAGGCAAAACATATGACGCACGACACAACGCAACACAACAACACAACGCAGTGCAGCGTAACACGGCAAAGCACAGCAAAACACAACACAACACAACGCCACACACACACACATACTTAGACCCACACCCACACCACACTCGCGAGCGTGCGTGGGCACGCGCGCGCGCGCACGCATGCAGGCACACGTCACCTAGTCTCCAAAGCAAACACAATCTGGGCAGAGCAATGTCTCTTAAAGAGCGCCAAGCTCAAGTTGCAACTGAGCAACTGAACTCCGCAATGGTGATCAGCCCATCACCATCATCCAAGATGTCAAACAATGGCCCAATGTCCTGGACGCGGATGTCCAAGTAGTTCAGGTACTGCCTCAGTCACAGGCTGATTTGCTACCTTCTGATTAAGCCCCAATGCGACCCCTTGTTAGTTGATTGGCTAAGCTACCATAAAATGGAAAGCCAGCCTTGAAAGGGATCCAACTTTTACAAGCAATTACCCCAAAAACCAACATCGGCCTGCCTTGAACCAGAGGAACGGGTGTTTCAATATATTGTTTCCCCTTGAACCAACCTCAGGCAGGCTATCCAAAACGGCCACACCCGTGGCACCGCAAACGCAGTCCGTCGCCTCAGTTTTGCGTCTGAGCTGCTGCACGCTGGGGAGGTTCATGGCCTCGAGGAACCTGTGGACAACAAGCTCAGTTTACAAAACACCAAGCAAAACAGCATGCGCAAAGGTCCTGCGCATGTTGCTGCGCAGCCAAGTTAGGAAGCTTGATGATGGGTGAGTTTGTTTCACCCTTCGCTGGGGTCCAATTGCACAGCTCATCAGCCAGAATTGAGGGATCCAAATCCCCAACAGAAATCCTTCGCGCTGTGAGCTAAAGCCAGCTGCCACTTGTAGCAAGTAGCTGTCAAATTTCCTGGCCAGATGGTGAGACCCCGACATTGGCGTGTTCCCTTTGGCATCCCTTCAAGTCAACCTAAAGAAAGGGTATCCTCAAAAACCCGCACACCCGCTCAAGTGGAGCAAACAAAGAAAGCCCTGAGCAAGGAGCTCGTCCGCGGACAAGGCCCCGTTTCCATCTTCATCTGCAGCCCGGAAGAGCTCCTCAGGGTAGGGCTTACCCGGCCACATTGCCATGGAACGTGGGCTAATCAAGCAAACGTTGGTCCTCAAGCATCACATTGAGGCACGACAACTCCGCTTAAATCAACGCTCACTGACTTCAACAAGATCCCTCCAACCCTTGACCCTAGGGACACCCCAAGCACCGCAACCAGCCCTAGCCACTGGCTTTGTCAGGCAAACACATGTGGGAGCCTTGCAATCCACGACCAGTCTTAAAGCTGAAGCAAAGAACGACTTCTACACTAACTTCTTTGACAGATCCAAAGGGTCTCCTTGTTCAAGCAAACCCTTTTTTGGGGTCCCTAGCTGTTTCAATCCAGCAAGCGATCCGTTAAGTAATTACCTCCCCCTCTTGTCATCCGAGTTCACACTGCCCACCACAGGCGGGAAAAGACCTGAGGCCCAGTCTTCGACAAACATATGTGCAATAAGATATCCAAGCAACCCAAACAATGGTAAACAAAAAATGGTTAGAATTTATTGTGAGACAGGATCCCACGCAGGTAGCATGAAAGTAACATTCTGCTCCGATTTTGCTAAGAGGATCGCGAAATATCTAGGGAAGGTTTTGCGCATTCTCTTTGGCCAGAGCCTCTCAGAGTTGAAAGAAGTTCCGCGTGATACTCGTCTTCTGTGAGAAAATAAAAGTTTTGAAGGAAGTCTTCGGCACGATCTCTGGGTGTTGCTGCAGGCAAAGATTCATAGTCGTGCAGGGTGCTATTGTTGGGTGCGGCTGCAGGGGGCTGTTGTGGATGCTGCGTCAGGCCGAGACCCGGCTGCTTTGAAAGGTACTGCCGCAAGCAGAGACTTATGGAAACTCTGCATGGCGCTGTTGCAGACTGCGACCCAGCGGCTCAGCGCAAGGCTACGAGTCAGTGCTGCGACTCAGAAGTCGCGGGTTGCGGCTGGTGAGTGCAGGTCCTTGCAACGGCAAGAGTTTTGGGCGGAGCTTTGGTGAATTTGCTTAGTGCGCCTGCAGGCCCCGTGAGGAGCCAGGAGCACGATGCTGTTGCAGGGTGCTGTTGCAGGGCTGCGTTTCGTGCGAATGATGCCTTCGCAATTGCTGGAAGGACCTTTTGCATGATCTCTGCGCAAGATCTCTGGGTAGGATCTCTTAGCAAGATCAGTGCGCAGGATCCCTAGAACGATCCTCTACAAGCTCTCTCTTCAGGATCTGTAGAGAGCTTAGACACGCTAAGCAATTGTTATTGAAGCAGCCTTTTTTGTGGTTGCCCGGGGGGACATAGGCAAACCCCCCTGCAGGTGGAGGGGGGGGCGTCGGGGGGGCGCCGCTGCACCAACGCAAGCCCCTACCAGCTGGCAACCCAGCGAAAGGTCCCAACGCAAACGTCCGATGCCCCCCCCCCCACACACACAAGCTTGTGTGAGAGTTCGTCCGCTATTTTTCGTTGTCAAAAAAATGACTTGGAACCCCCATGAATTGGTTCCCGTGTCCGGTGATGCGAAAAAAACAAAAAAACAAAAAACAACTATCCATTCCGCGAACCCAAAACCCGCGGGCGATCCTCCAGCTTCCGCTGGAAGCTCTTCGCCTCCCGGCCCTGGCCCTCTATAGCAATGTCCGCGTCGTTGGCGGCGCTTGCCAAGGTCTCTTTCAGGAACAGCGCGGTCACGATACCTGGGATGCATGAACCTGAATACCCTTTCTATGGTAGCAACACACTTTGCTCTTTGCAGTACCGTACTTAGAACAAAAACAGATCCGAAAAAAAAAAGAAAAAAGAAAACAACTTGCCAAGAACAGTGAAGCAAAGTTCAAACCACCATCAAAACAATGGTTGGGTTCATATAACCACCATTGTTTACCTTTCAGGATTGTCATTATCCAAATTGAGTTCTTGCCGATGGGGGTTGAACCCTAGATTGAAGCAAGTCCCGGGTTTCCCCCAGGTTGCTTACCGATTCGAAAGTTGGTACATCATCCGTTTATCCCATTAAGAGGGCCATACTACCTTTCAATTGCGAACATTCAGGCTGGCGAACACATTTTATCTAACTATCACAACCCTCGCCGCCTTGTGAACATACGCAGTTCGCCAAGTGGAATTTCCCTAGAACGCCTCATGCACCACCTCTTGGTGGCCTGCCAGCTATGCCGTGCGCAAATGCGGGGCCCTGACAAAACCTGCTTGCCAAATTGCAAAGGCCTTTTCCAAAGACTAGAACCCAGACACATGGCGGGGCCTTGAACAAGCTATGTGCAAGCGTTGCTGCTTTCATTTCAATTTCAGGGGGAGTGTCTCAAACAAAACACGACCTGGTCGCTGTCGTAGCCACGCCACGTTTGCGGCATGAGTCCCCTACAAAAGGTGAGCCGAACGCCAACAAATGCATCGTCGACGGGCGCATCCGTTTTTTGGAACGGCGGATTCGCTCGGCAGGTCGTCGGGCAGCGCAGTACCAAAGGGATCATACTGAGCATACAGCCAGACCGCACAAACATCTCCCTTCGGAATCTGTGGAAAATCATGTGCCATATCACCATATCCAAAATAAAACGTCAGCCTTGGCAATTGCCTGGAGTTCACTCACTGCTCATCTTCCTTTCGCCCGGATGTGCGCTGACCTCTCCATTTACCAAACAAAACAGACCGACAAATGTTAAACAAAGGCACGAATCACTGCGAACACCACCAGAGTGATATAGCTCAAGAAGAGGAGTGCATACCACGGACTCACCTTCTCCACCACAGGCCGCACGCGCAAAGGCCAGCTGCCGCTGTGTGTCACCTCGAACCTCACATCCAAGGCGCTTCCGCATTCAAATTCCAGCCCCCAAAAGCCGACCAACCCCAGCAAGGCGTACACCTGAAAGATGTAGCTATCACAATTCCTTGGAAAGTATGGGGTGGCCCCACGAGAATGATGGAACTAGCTGTTAAACTGCAAGTGCGGCCAGTTTTGAAGGAGGATGCCACTGGGTTCCAAGCGGCAACACAACATTCAGGCTCAGGACATGGAAGCGTTCAACGTTGCATGTGCAAAAAGGCATGAGTTAAGGCAGGCGCATCGTGTACAAGGCCTTGACGAAGCTGCCATAGAAACGGTTCATCTCCAGTCTAGTTTCCAGGTCAGCACTCTGGTCGGCGATGTAGCCTGCGATTTCACAATGCCATCCAGGAGAGGATAAATCTTCACAAGCCACTTTTTATGCACGTTCGCGCTATCAGCGGTAAGCTCGATATTCCGGGTGAGCAATTAACCGCGCGGGGCCTAGATGTTTTTACAAAAGCCAGACCTGTGGCCAAGTAGCAAAGGTAGTCAGGAATCCGGCAAGTACCTGTTTGGCGAATGCTCCTTTCTACGGGGTTCAATATGAGATGCCCACAAGCTTTTCCACAAACCTTCAAATAACACCAAATCGATCAATTTAAACTTTCACTGCAGGACCTGGTCCCAAGACCGGACTGGTCCCAGACTCGTACCAGGACCGGTGCCAGGAGTTTTGATGTTGTGATGAAGATTTTCCTAGGAGACACACGAAATTCCCTTTCAACAAACACCGGTCGGCGGCAGCAGACGGAGGCCTGGTTACTCTTTGCCTTCCGGCTGACGGCTGCTACCGCCGACCTCTGCATGTCCAGCGCCTTTGGTGCATTATCACCGCCCGTGCGGCCATTGGAGCTCGAGTTGGGGGAGGGCTCAAAACACTGCAAGTCTGCAGCAAGCCGGCCGCATTGCCAGCATTGCCGACGCGAAGCCCCTTTTTCTTCGCGCATCGCCTGCATCCCTTGCATTGCCCGCGTTTGGGGCCAGCCTTCCCCAAGTCGCTGGTGACGTGCGCGCCAGCACGCACGCACCCAACCATCCATGCCATGCCAAACCATACTATCCATCCAACATCCGTCCTGGCCCGGGTAGCTCAACAAACAACCCGACGCGCTTGATGATTGGGGCAAGTCCGCCAACGCAGGGTCTCCATGGAATCATCGAGAATCAAGACAAGGAACAGACGAATTGAAAACACAAGGAGCATAGGTGTCTTTGCACAAATAGATGGCCCCGGAAAATAGAATGAAACCATTCTAAACAAGCGCCATCTATTTCTAACCAAATAAGCTCAGGCGCTATCCCCGACAGCATGCGGTGCTCTTTTTATTGCTCGCACCACCCCGCAGCCCCGTAGAATGTCGTGGAACCTTTGAGGAACCCTAGTGGAACCCGAACCGTACCTGAGGGCAACCCCGGACCACCCGAGTTAGCCAGCGCCAGTAAATGTGCATTTCCATATGGCCCCAAGGTTCAGGAGCACGCAAACACATGTTTGTTGAGGCTCGACAGGGTTCCGGTCGAAGCGTACATCCACAAACAATCTGATTGCGAGGATTTGGTTCCGAATTCGGCTATTCCCCTATGAGAAGAAAACCCGCAAACTAACAATTGTTGATCCGTCTTGAGCAAGTCCTCCGAATCCGCCCTACCTCAAATGGGGATAAGGGGGTCCCCAATTGCATGTAGGGAGAAAGCCGAACCATACATGGAATCAACAGGGTCACAATCAGAATTGGACCATAAATGCACATCTCTAAGGGCCCGAATTCCATTTTTAAGAGCCCTCACAAGGGTGATCCCACGCCAATCTCCCCGAATCTCCCCAATCCGACCCGCGACAACCGAGCGAGCGACCGGTTTTCGGGAGCCTTGGAGCGCCTGGCAGATGGCCAGCGCAAAGCCCAGCTTCAGCAGCAGCAGCAGCACCATGGACCAGCCTTGCAACTTGGCGCCAAAAAAAGTTCCTCTACCCGCCCCCCCCCCCCCAACAAAACACAAACAACCAAGCAAACAAACAAACGAACAAACAAACGAACAAACAACAAACAAACAAACAAAGAAACAAACAAACAAGCAAGCAAGCAAACAAACAAACACACACAAACAACACGACGTTTCCCTAGTCACTTCCGAACGAGCGGATGGGCAAAGAAAAGTAACTAAACGGTCTTCCCAAAAAGCATCGTTTAAGGTCCAGGAACTCAAAAAGTGAGCAATTTTCAAAAACACGGAAATGGCCAGTTCACACCGTTGATGGCAGGCACTCCCTGGGTCTAAGCCATGGACAAAAATGTCATCTATCACGGTGTCACTGCCTAGGGTGGTGAGAAAGTCTACAGTATATATAAAAATACACACACACACACACACACATTTGTGGGTGGCAACAACCCCGTAAAACATAAGTCAGCTTTTTGTGTCAGCGGGTCGGTTGGAAAACTGGGGCGGCGGGGGACGTGCAGACTTGTCTTCCCCTTTTGCGGGAGGTCTGGTGGGTTGGTGGGAAGCAACCCTCCCAAAGCCCAACATGGAACCTGACAAAGGTCCAACCCAGTTGGCCCCTGCTATTCTGCTACAGGACCTCGGGGCCTAAAATAAGGCCCTCGACCCTTGAATGGCCAAGGGTCCTCTGGACCCCGAGATCCTATGCTTGGGCCATGAAAAGGAAGAAAGGGATCGCAGCCAGGCAGCCCAAGGCCCCAACGGAGGCCACGCAGCTCCGAACCAAGACACGAAGCTGCCGGAAGATACCCACCTGGATTCAAAGGCTTGCAAGTTGAATGGCTTTCTTTGGAGGGCTTTAGGGATCTCACAAGGGATCTTACGGAGGTTTCGAGGTCTTTGGACAGGATCTTTAACAGTGTTGGGTGGTTGTTCAGGGACATTGGGGGCTTTGGAGGTTTTGGATGGGAGGTTTCAGGGTTTTGGGTGGTGCTTTGCTTCACAGCGAGGTGCGGATCCTGAGTTTGAAGCGATTGCCCCGAAAAGGGGCCCTCCAAACTGGCCGACCTGGAGCCCAACTTGGTGGTGAGATTATTCTGGGACAAGTTTAACCTTTTGTGGGCTCAATGGAAAACCTCTTGATTTCCCCAGCAAGTCAAAGTCTCAAGATCCGAACCAATGCCAATCAAGGTTAAAGAAGGCAATAGCACTAGTCAACCGGTCTGGGATCCCCACTTCTCCATTGAACTGTGAGTGAGGCAGTCAAGCTGGACAACATAAGATATCAAAAGAATCTTAAAAATTGGAAACCTCATCCATTTTACTTTCGCGCACAAGAACTCCGGCGAGAGAACTGCTAGGCCGGTACCGGGAACAAAGAAACACTTTTGATCCACACTTGCCCCTCATGGAGTGACAGGCCCTGTGAGACCACAAGAGAGAAACAGCACTTCGGCCTGGATAGACCGCTCAACCAGGCGGTGTTCGTAATTGTTTTTTGGTGGGGAGGGGGGGGGGGACAGAGCGTTAGTCAAATCAGAATAAACAAAAGAAGACACTGGGGAAGTGAGATCATGACATTTGCAGGCCATGCTCATCATCCCACATGAAACTGCATGGCTCCGGTGGCTGAGCTAACTCTGTAACCGGGGGTTGTGTGCAAGCAAAACTGGCGAGCTCTCAGAACCTTAGAGGTGCGTTATGTTGGGCTCTTGGACACTTTCAGGGTTCGAGATGAGCAGTCCAAGGTGTTTTGTTCTTTCATTCTTAATACAAAGCTTCGAACAAACGGGATTTCAATTACCCGTCCGTCCAGACGTCAAATACGCCATCGGGAACCCTGCCACAACTCGTATGTTGTCTTCATCGGACCCTCCAAATGCATGATGTCCTTCAGGCTTCCTCGCCAAAATCAACCCGCGACAAAATGTGAGAAAAAAACAGGCCCTCACTTTGGATGGACAAACTGCCGCACCAGCTGGGATGGATAGTACCCGACGAAACGAACTGCTGCGAAGTGGATTCTGCCCATCAGCAGCGCTCCCTACAAACATGCCGAGCAGCTGTCTTCACCACCCGCAGGGTTCGTGTGATGCGGATCAGCTTGATGACTCCTTTTCGGTAGCAACTCACCGATTTGGGTTCAAGGTTCGAAGGTGATTTCCCATGTTCTACAACAAGCTCAGGTCCAAACCCCGCAACTCGAATCTCCAAGGGACTGAAAGGGACCAGTCGCAAGAAACTATAAAACTAGACTAACTAGACCCTTTCTCCATAACAAACAGTGGACATGAACAAGACAAAGCTGGAAGGCAACCAGCGCTTGCAACTGTTGCTCTCATGCGGACGGAACCCAAAAAGCACAAACGCGCAAACACAAAAACAAGAAACTCATGCCACCAGTGAAGACTCTGATGCTTCTGCTCGTGCCCTCTCTGCCGTCGGAGAGCCTGCGGCTGCCCGAACCCGGCAAATGCGGCCAAGCCAGGCAAGCAAACACATGTAAAAAAGAAATACGCGGCTACCACATGAGCCCAACTAAAACCACAACAAAACTCAAGGGCGGATATCCACAGCTCATTTATGTTCGGAACTGTTCTACTACACTTGGAATCAGAAGGCCATGGCCCATCTTTGTTCGGTTTCCCGTTGGGCCGTCTAAAATATATAAAATCTTTCCTTCGCCCTACAGCTGGGCTACACGGGGAGGATGAAGAGCTCAGCGGCACTGACGAGGACCAAGATCGCATCGAAGAGGTTCATGAACATCAGGCCTTCGAAATGGTCATAGGCCCACTCGGTTCTCAAGATCACCACCCGGACCAGCACGTCAACCACATAGATACCTTGTGCTGAACCGTGGGGACACTCTCAAAAGAGGGTGGCTGAGTTGCACAGCTTTTTGAGTTGAAGGGAAGGAAAAGCAAAGTGCAGAACCCTGGTTGCAGCTGTTGCAACTGGGACGCAGAAGAAGACGACTTCAACGATGTCGAAAATCTCGGGGGACCAGGTGGGAGCCTCACTCGTGATGCCCAGGTCATTGTCCAAGGTGTCCCCTGTCAGCTGTGCCATGGCAATCCTCAGAAACAGTCCGAGGGCGGAAGCCATGACGAATGCTCACGGAGCTCTAAAGGGGGCTGTCCCTGGGTAAGCTACTGGGTGAGAGCTCCGAACTCCCCATAGCCCCTTAGAGGTCCACAGAATAACGTTGCCAAGAATGAACCCTCAGGAACAGCGAGAATAACTCAGCACGGGAAACCCAACAAACAAGGGAAGACCGCAGAGACACCAAACTGAGGCGGAAACTAACTTGGTGCTGAATAGGGGGTCTGGAACAAACCATCCCCTTTCGATTCCTCCACGAATCCAAAATCAAGTAGTATGGCGCAGTTTAGCGCGTGAAACTTGCGACTGAAAGTCATGAAGGCCAGGTGGATGCAAACGACGATGCCCATGTAGACGTCCAAGGGCCCCTTGACGAAGGCAATGACTGGGGGCTCAGGATGCGATATCTCGCTCATGAGCGACTTGGCCTCGTGAGGGCGTAAGCCAAATGGAGCAACCCTACGTGCGGGGGCATAACATGGGCCGGTACGGGATGCGCAAGGCCATATACCATATGAGGGATGCATGCCATCCACTCACAAAGGGAGGGACCCTTCGAGTCCCAACACCCGGCAACACTGGGCATGTTCTCACAACCCTCCGGGAAGATGATGGCTGATGCCCCTTTCGCACGTCACCAGGGGTCCGCCGTTGCTCGAGCACGTAGAAAAAACCCTCAAGTCATAAACACACAAGCGAATCACCTTCGAATGTGTTTGTTGTTGTTGAGCGTACCCCTTTTTGGTTTTAATGGGAAGCCAAAATCAAACCAGCCAGATTTATTATCATTATCTTTTCTTGGGGGGGGTTCCCCTAAACAAAGACACACCCCAATTAGGTCAAATAAAGCAAACAACAAATGCACCTTCCACATAAAAACCTATGGACCAATCCGGACTCCCAACAACGGGTACCACGTGGCCCCATCCCCCTCCCCCCCATCCCCGCCAACGAGTCATGTTTCGATTTGAGATTGCTCACCGCGAAAGAACTCTTTGAGACGAAAGGTGAGCTTTGACAAAAGGATCCGGACCATAGGTGTCCTTTGGAAAAATACATGGCACGGGCATGTGATTAAAACCAAAGGAAAGCCAGCGCCATCTATGCTCAAACAACGCAAACAGCCCAAGGACACCCATGATTCCTTGGTTGACGTTGGGAGGGGAGCAAGCAGTTAAACTTTAGCAGTTAAGTGGTTGGATTACAACCACTAAACCACAATAAGAAAAAATGTAACATGTTTCCCAACAACAACCAAGATTCGGACATGCAACTTGACCCTTTCCGGACGACCGGAAACCGTGAAAGCCGGGCTGCAAGGCCGGTGGCGCCGCGCGGCAAGGGCTTCTTCGGGGCCGCATCTTTTGGCTGAATCGACGGGGGCTTTTGCACCTGACAGGGTCTGGCCCTGGGAAATGGGGCATGCACCCCATCCAAACCAGGAATCGCCCTCGATTTGTTAAGCAAAATCCAACCAAAAATTGGACACCTATGGTGCTCCTTTCGCCCAAACCATCTTTGGACAAGTTTGGCATACGTTGGGTGATCCTAAATGGGTTCTGTCAACGGCTTCCGCGATGCTTTGTTACCCATTCTTTGCAGCGCGTTTAGGATCCCCTGATACCTCGGAGAGGATGCCGGAAACACGGGCACACTTTCAGATGGCTTTGCCGTACATGTTTCCAATCAGGTCCCACAGCCATTCAGCCTAGCGACCCTGCGAAAACAAAAAAAATAAACTCTGTTGGGGGTTGACATTCTTGGTGAAACCCACCAATAGAACTTTGCAACCAGGAGCCACTGAACAACTCAAAACATGAGGAAGCCCAGCGCATCCCAGCGAATCAAGGCCGGGCCAGGGCTAGCCCTTCACATGTCACCAGCTTTCTGAAACGAACTCTGTGTGATTTTCCTGTAACGGAAATTAGATTTAGCTTAGACTTCGTCCCCAAAATTAGTTCCCAGACAAAAAAAAGTACCTAAATTTTCCCTTAGTCCCAAAATGAGAATTAGATTTCGTCCCCATCTTCAAAACTCCTCTATCCCGGCGCCCGGCGTGTTTGGTTGACCTCCGATTCAACGGCTAAGTCTATTGAATCGAAGTCCAGGGGCCTGCCACTCAGCCAAGGTGGTGAAGGATGCGCTGTGCACCTCCTCAATGTCCTCCTCCTGGACCAACTTGTTCACGAGCTCAAGGAAGACCTCTGGGCTCTCCGCTTTCACGTCCGCGGGTGGTAGTTTGCATGCAAACTACCACTCAACCGGACGCCTGAAAAAACTAAGGAACCTGACTAACTTGTGCCAAATGGAAACTACCACCAACACGGACGCCTGGGAACCACCAACCAAAAGCAAGTAAAAAAGCTAAGGCTTACCGGACTGGGAACCAAGTCAAATGGCCATGGCTCCTATGGGAACCTCGACAGCCTTGACCCTCGTGGAAGCTGACAGCCTTTTGGATGCCCAAACGTCTCAAGCGTAAGCCCAAAATGTCAACGTCCAGTGGTAAAAAGGTGCCTTCTTTGATCACTTTTTGCTTCTTTGTTTTTTGCCCCCTCCCATGAACTCCCCCAATCAAAAAGCTTAGCGCTCCTGCTTCGCAAAAGCGGCGATTATATTAGCCCTTGCTAGATCCTATCGGAACCTCACTTGGCTTTCCCAGCCATCGAGCGGCGACGATCCTTTCAAACTTAGGGGCTCTTTGACCATGGCACTGGCCAAACTAGCTTACCACTATCAAAGTCACCTAAGCGGTGAGGTAAAAGGAAACCACTCAGTTTCTGACTTTTAAACCACAGACACTTGTTGTTTTTTCCACAGAAAGCAGCCGTAACACGGCTAACAAAAAGTCCATGGTTGCAACTGTGCTAAATCTTAGAAACATTGGAAGCTCTAAAATCATGCAAGGGGATAGGGGCCCTTTCATTTTGACGCCAACTGTGAACGGGTTTTGTGGCTCAATGTGGTGAATCGACATCCGCTTCTTCTGCCTTTGCCCCCAGGATCTATAGCAACCCTGATAAGGCTCCGGCGCCTGAAAGCCTCCTTCAACCCATCCAACCATCACTGGTCTGTGCGTGCTAAAACGGAGGGGAACTCCCTTCCCTTCTGTTCGCCCAAATCCATATCTCAAGGTGCTATACTTCGCCCACAACATCTTTAAGCGATCTTTTCTCTTTGGCGAAACCCGACATTTCCCGAGCGCATCCGGAAAAAAAAAAAAAAAAAGAAGCTCCGGAAGTCTGCCGCGCGTCGTTTTTAAGTGCAGCTCGTTTTTTTTTAAACCTATATATCTATATTTATCCCAAGGGATCTCGCCTTCTCCTGCTCTCGAAACTTCCGGTCCAGGGTCTCTTGAATCCAGCACCGCTGCTGCTCCCAGAGCTCGGCCTCCTTTGAAGCCATGGCGTCTGGGCCAGACGCTTGGCTCGAGCCATGTCTACCAGAAAAAACAAGCGGTTGGCAACGTCCCATGCTCCGGGAACCTGTGTGTCAAAGCAAAGGCGTCAACCAGTTGCAACCCCTGACCAAGCCGGTAGAAAAAGGGGAAGAATTGACTGCCGGGAGGTTTTAGGCTTCAGCCACTGCTTTTTGACATGGCGAAATCCCGCCAAGCGCACCTCTGGGTCCCTACAAAGGTTCGCACGGTAAGCCAAATGGGTGTTTGTCTCTCTGAAGGAGGGAAACCCATGGAAACCCCAAAATGCGCAGCTTGCGCGCAGCTTGCACTTTGCGCCAAGACAAACCACAGCCATGTGGGTGTGAACTTTAGTTGGCGACCTAATGGGCATCCTCTCGCTAGACATCCCTCTATGTGGGGTTTGCTATGTTTGAAGGGTGTCCCTTGTGACAATTCTGTAGCCACGTCGAAAGTGGCAGGCAGGTTTAGGGCTCCCGTGGTGTACCAGTTGCTTTCCATCCGGCCGCAATGTGCGCCCTGCATCGGAGGTTCCCGATATTATCAAACCTCACCCCAAAAGGAAACCCATTTTCGAATGGCCCCAAAGGTGATGTGGATGTGGCTCAAATTAATTAAAAAACTAGGGTTACGCAGGTGTTGGTCTTTGCTTTCCATTTTTCAAGGGGTCATGTTGGGTCATGTTGGGTACTTTTGTTTGCCGCAACTGTCTAAAACCAACAAACAGAAATACAAGGGACTTTCTCTAGTTGATGCGGCGAAGTGAGCTCAGGCAGCAGCCACGACCAGCAGTCTTTGCTCCCAGCACATGGCGGTAATGAGCTGTCGCGCAAGGCCGCAGATTGACATGGAGCCCAACATTTCAACCAGATAGTCCGATTTTTAGAGGAAGCTCCTTTTGGGAAAGGGATGGGCTCCATGTCGATTTGCCAGAACGCAAGACTGATATAAGAAATACACGTCTCCAGCGGAAGGGCCGTGGATAACTTTGGTACCACGGGCGTTGGTGAAAGCGTGCCAAAGTCTTATGCGGCGAAAACTTCCATTTCCTCACTCTCAGCTGCATCGCCATTCAGGTCCTCAGCACAACAATCTATGGACTTGTCATCCTGAATGTCAAGTAAAGGAGGTCTGGCCTGGCAAAAACATAAATTACGCATCTCATGTCGGCTTTCCTTGCGGCGAGAAACTGGAAAAATCACGGCTTAATGCGATTAAATAATTTAGAACCCTGGTTTGACTAAGAACCGGGGCTTCTCGATTTTGGGGCGAAGGTTGACTAAGGTTGAAATTTACTGGTGGTGGATCCCACAAATCGAAATGACCCGGAAACCCTGAACTGGGATGTCCTCAGATCCCCTGCTAAAAGTCTTTAACTTGTGGCTAAAATTCGGATACCACATCAAACCAAAACCCAAATAGAAGAAAGGCAAAGGCCAGGCAGCGGGGGATCTCTGACCGTCTCTGTGTCTGGTTGCCCTTCCCTGCACCTTTTGTAGGTTTGACGAAAACACCATAGGTTGGCAAAAGGGTCAAAGGGGGCGATTTGGAGACATCAAAGGACAGACCCTCAACTCTAAACCCCCCATCCACAATGTCTTGAATCTTCTTCGCGTCCCTAGGATCAGCTTTCGCATCACGTGACGTGGCCACGTGGGACTGAAATGGGTCTTTGCGTTGTTTGACATCAATTGGGCGCGATGACTGTTTTCCAAGATCGGAGTGATGCTTTGCACAAGCATACACCACCAGGACAAAAGTTGTGCCTCTTGGGCCTTCCTACAAAAAGCAACCCTTTCCCCCTAGAATCCTGCAAGTTGTTGCTGGGTCATTCGCGGTCGAATTGTCACACTCCAAAGCCTTTAAAGTATTTAAAATTTAAAAGAGGGTGATAATTGACCGTCCCACTCCTGCCACATGAAAAGGAGTTGGAAATTCGATCCGCGGGAGATCCACACGGCTTTGCAGAAACCATCAAGAGGCATAAACTTTTGTCCTTCTGATGTCCACCGCCACATCTTTGAAAGCATCCAGCTGGTCTTGTTAAACTGAAAACATGGCCTGTTCTACGCTCAAGTTCGTGCTAGGATAGGTCGGTCCGGTGTTAGTCTCGTGCTTCCTCATGGTTTCACACCTCCAAGTATGCCAACGCGCTTTTGTCTCTGCCCTCTTGGCAGCAGCCGCCTTGCTCCAAGTGGCACCCGGCGTCAACCGAGACTCTGACCCACAAGCCCTACGCGAAGCCTGCAGTAAGGTCTTGCGCAAAGCTGCAAGATCCCGTGACGGTCAGGACCTTCAGCCGTTGCGCGCAGCAAAGGCCGAGTGGGAAAGCGCCTTGGGTCAAAGAGATGCTAGAGGCAGACCGTGCGCGAGTGAGGCTGGCTATCGGGTTGAAGCCACTGCAGTTCTGCTCACATACCAATCTTTTGATGGCCTGGATCAGTGGCGCAGATTTGCCTGCTTTGTTCAGCAGAAAATGTCAACCTGGCAGGTGAAGTACTGGTGCGCAACATTGGAGAAATGCAAAACTGGGCGCCTACACTCGCATGTCATGCTCCAGTTCCGGAAGAAGCAGGACAGAACCAGTCGTTCTTTCTCCTTCGAAGGCATCGTTCCCAACGTCAGTGCCCATGATTACCTGGGCGAGGGCATGGGGCGCAGGAATCCGCAGCAAAGCATGGATCGAGGCTTCTTTTATGTCTTCGCAAAGAAGATCGGCACCATGGTGGACGATTCGGGGAAGGAGTGCGTAGCAGGCAACTACATGCCGGCATGGTGTGAGGCTACTGGCATCGCCACGTACCGGGTGCAAGGCAAATGGCCCGAATCTCTTTGGAAGCACTACAAGCTGGACGATGCCGTCTATGAGGAGTACCTGTTCTTGGCCCGGGATGGCGTTCAGGCTCGCAAGCGAAACCTGGACGCTTGCAAGTCCTGGGGCGAGGCGCGGGTCGAGCAAGCTGAGATCGACCAGGTTGTGAAGCGAATCAAAGGCAACCCTTCGCTGTACAAGCCTTTCCCAGTGGTGCCCGCCGTGACAGCGTGGCTGGGAAACTTCAACTCCGACCTCTTGCGCTACCCGTTGCTTATCTTGATCGGCGCGTCTGCGTCCGGCAAGACAGAGTACGCCAAGAGCCTCTTCCAGAACCCATTGGAGCTGAAGGTTGGCAAGAGCGAGGTGTTTCCTTCCAAGATGGTGGAGTTCAAGCGTGGTTGTCATGATGCCTTGATTCTTGACGATGTGCGTGACTTGGAGTTTCTAGTCATGCACCAAGAAAAGGTTCAGGGCAAGTATGACAGCCGGATTGAATTCGCAACCACGCAAGGGGGAACTTGTTTCTACACCAAGTACCTCTTTAAGATACCAACCGTGGTCACCATTAACTTCACAACACAGAACCTTGGTCATTTGCAAAGCAATGACTGGCTCAGCAGGCCACAGAACCGAGAGGTCGTGGAATGGCCACCGGCTGTGCCGTAATTCGCTATTAATTCTCTGCCTGCACGAAGCTGACGTTTGCTAACGCCGTGTGTCATCTGAGTCAAAAGTGTTTGGCGCTGCCACTGGGTTGGGCTCTAGGGGCTTTGGCGTCTCCATAAGGGATCCGTGTCTGTCATTTTCTGCTGTCCCTTTACCGCATCTTGAAAGCCTTCTGCTGCAGTCTGGTGCGTTGGTGCCGCCTCTGCTGGATCAAGCTTCCCACACCTGCAGCACGCGAGCGGCTGTTTCACCTGAGATGGTCGTTGTGAGTGAGAGCGTGCATCCACGAGGGCTGGATTTTGCTAACCAACGCAAGGTGGTCATTCTACGAGATGTGCATGGGTTGACATTCCCGCAAATCGCCCGGAAGGTGAAGAACCTAGCTGGGAAGCGGCCATCAAGACGAACTTGTGGTCAGTACTACAAGCTGTTTTCCCATCAACAAGGCCGAAAGCAGTCTGGCTACAAGAAGTGTGGCCGCCGTCCCTGGAAGCTCACCGAAGACTCCAAGAACTTCTTGCTGCGCAGGCTGAAGAAGTTGAGACAGGAATTGGTTTGCACCAGCAAAACCTTGCAGACGGAGCTGGCCAAGGAGAAAGGCGTTGAAGTGGAAGAATCCACTGTGCGCAAGTTCTTGCTGTCGCAGGGCTACAAGTGGCTACCCCGAGGGCAGAAGCGGAAGTACAGCGCGCAGCAGATGCGTGAGCGACAGGCCTTTGCGCAGTCTGTATTGAACCTGGGCGCGCGCAGGCTGCGAGAAAAGCTGTCGTTCTCAATGGATGGCTGTGTACTGACCATGCCACCAAGGGACCTTACCGACCGCTTGAACCACTTGCGACACTCACAGACACACATGTGGCGCCTGAGGTCAGAGAGGTTGGAACCTTCCCTGGCCGGGCAGGATGGTTTTTCAAAGCAATGCCCGATTGACCGATGTGTCCCTCTATGGGGTGGCCTCAGCGCAGGTGGGTTCGCAGCTGTGACGTTTCACTTGAAGAAGAAGCTGACGAAGGGTGAGTGGGTCAATGTCATGAAGTCTGGGAGGCTTGTGTCTGCGCTGAAATCCCTGGACCCTGTGAAAGCCGATGGACCTTGGCATTTGCTCTGTGACAACGAACGGTTTCTGGCAGCCAGACAGTGCCAAGACGAGTATCGCAAGGTGAACGTTCGCCTTTGGAGGATCCCGCCCAAGTCACCAGATCTGAACCCCATTGAAAGATTTTGGGGCTACCTCAAGAACGGCTTCGGAAGATGGACCTCAAGGATGCCCTGAACAGGAAGCCTTGCCTGAGCAAGATGGCCTACAAGGCCCGAGTCCGCGCAGTTCTGAAATCTGCCCACGCACAGGCGACCGCAAAGCGAATCGCCAGGGCCTACATGAAGACTTGCCGGGAAGTGGTCCGCAAAGACGGCGCTGCGTCCTCTGGCTGAGTACAAACATGTCCGTCGCGTGTCTGCTTGCCTCTTCAAGTGTCTGATCCTCGCAACGGTTTCAAGGGAAGGTCCAAACACATAGTTCTGCACATTGACAAAAATTGAGAATCACTCGTCTGCAGCCTGTCACCCAACACCCCTCCCGTGACGCACCACCAGGACAAAAGTTGTGCCTCTTGGGCCTTCCCACAAAAAGCAACCCTTTCCCCCTAGAATCCTGCAAGTTGTTGCTGGGTCATTCGCGGTCGAATTGTCACACTCCAAAGCCTTTAAAGTATTTAAAATTTAAAAGAGGGTGATAATTGACCGTCCCACTCCTGCCACATGAAAAGGAGTTGGAAATTCGATCCGCGGGAGATCCACACGGCTTTGCAGAAACCATCAAGAGGCATAAACTTTTGTCCTTCTGATGTAGGTATCCCTTTGGTAAAATAGTTTGCCCTGGCAAATGGAAAACCCCCTGAAGGGCTCGCCTACGGTATGTACATGATGGCCCTAGCATTGATCGCGATGAAGCCAGGTAGGTGTCAAACCTAAAACTGCCAACTCACGGGTGAGTAAGGCCGGCGATGTTCCTCCCCAAAAATGGAATTCCCTCCCCCTCTCCCCCAAGTCCGCAGTTCAGGGCTCACAAACCAAAAGTCGTAAAGAGGTCCGCTGACCTTCTGCGGTTTGATTGGGTTGATCTCCGGGCCCGGGAGAACTTACTCCAAGTGACACTGGGCTGTGCTTGTGGGAGCCTGGGGGAAAATCCACTGCTGCCCAAAAAGTTACAGTCCAAAGATCTGACCAAATATTTGCTGGTGCTCAGCAGGAAATGGGGGAATGAACCTGGGGATTCCCTAAATGGAAACCAAATCGGAGATGGTTTATAGGTTTCATTCCATTTCTCGTTCCCTGTGCGCCAAGTAACGTAGTAAGTAGGCTTTTTCCATGGGGTGTAGGGGGTGATTGTCCCCTTACAACATAATCTCCAATTGCGTTTTCGCTCCCCGGAATAAATGAGAACATACTTCCAATAGTGAAATCGATGCCATCTCTAAAACCAAGAGGATGGAAACTAAACACATACTCTGAAATGCCAATGGTTATTAGGTTATTGGTTATAACCGGTGTCACTTGGGTGATCGTCCCCTTACAACATCTCGGGAGGTACCTTCCCCAATCTTTCCAAGGATCCTTCTTTTCCGGAAACCATCAAAATCCCAGGCGAAACAGCCTGTTTGAGAAGAACGATGGTTGAAAATAATAGAAAAGGAACCAACCCCTTACAAAATAAATAAATAAATAAATACAGTAAATAAATAATATGTTTGTGTAATTCCTGTTTCTGTTTCCAAAAACAGGAAACAGGAATTACACAAACATATTATGTATTTATGTATTTATATATTTCGTAAGGGGTTGGTTCCTTTTCTATTATAAACAAAACATCCCGGGCGAGGCTCCGCCTCCCGGGGTTTTGGAGAAACCACCCGCGAGAGCTGCAGCAGGCCGGCGGCGGTGCGCTTCACTTCGCGGCGGGTCTGCCGGGCTTCCTGCAAACTCTTGACATAGGACCCCGGTGTTTGGTTGATTCCGTACAAATATTTTGAAATCCCCAAACCACCAATCCAAACCACCAACGAACGGTTACCAAATAGCAAATGAGTATGAATTGCAATTAGGGAGCCGAGGAGACTATCTGTCACAACCACCAAAACAAACATGGAGGAAGCCATCTTCAAGGTGACTTCAAATGTATTGCTCGAAGGCAGGAAAGGTACTGAAATGGTATGGCTATGGATTTGAATTGGGGACCCTTGGTGGACATCATTTAGGTGGGGGTTTATGTCCACCAATCACTTTTCAGCGGGTCCCCCATTAAAATTCATAGCCACATGAGACCTTGGGTGTGTTTTGTATTTTTTCCCCCGATTCCAAGAATTCAGCTTCCCTCTGATTGGTGGTTTGGATTGGTGGTTTGGTGGTTAGGGAGTGGGTTCTACAGGAATCAGGGGTTCAAATCCCCAAACCACCAATCCAAACCACCAATTAAGGGATACCTGATGAATCATGCAAACTTTATCATCATCCTGACCGAGTCGGCCTATGGGTGTTTTTCAAAGTAGAAGTTCCCCTAAACTTGCTGGTGCGATAGGTAGGGAATGACTCAGGGTTTGGGGAAACCTGGGGATTCCCTTAAAGGAAACCAAATCGGGGATGGCTTATACGGGGCATTCCATTTCGCATTCCCTGCTGTCGAGCAATTCATGATTTGGAACTTAGGGATGGTGTGCCGATTGTCCGAGCAAACCACCAGCAAAGGCTTACCTGCGCAACGACCACAATTCAAAGGACACGATGCCATAATGTGGGGCGGGAAGCTGCGCAGCTTCCGCAAGTATCGGCGACATGGGGTTTTGCTTCTGCAGCTTCCGCACATGCCAAATTGGTGTTTTAATTTTTGTCTTGGAGTCAATGCAGGCACTCGCACTTGCATGAGTGAAGCCATGTTGTCGGAAAATCATGTGACCTGCTCGTAGCTCCTTGTTTGCACAGTGCAAGGCAAGCCAAAAAAGATCAGAGTTTCCGCGGCCTTCCACCAAAACACACTTTGCACTATGCTCTGTGAGAAGCTTCCGTGCTCTGCAAAAATCCTTCCGTCAAAATCCCATTTTGGCACTCCAAAAATACGTTTCTTCGTTGGACTTGTGATCGCTCACCTGGTAAAAATCGGCAAGTTCAAACAGAGAGCAGCCAGAGAGCAGGTAAAAATGGCCTGGCCTACTCTCCCACGAATCCGTGGCCAACTCACCCTTCAAACAGGCAAGCTGGAGTGTTGGGGATCTCAATGTGTTTTGCTCCAAATTGAATACACTGCAATATCTCAGATGGAGCCGTGAGGGGGTTCCCAAAAAATGCCCATGCTCATGGACTAAGGGAAAGGTGGGCATTTCTGGCCGGAGGCTTAAAGGCTGATTCGATTCCCAGTCCCCAAAAGTTAATTCACCTATCTGGGCTGCCCCCAGATCCCCTGCGAACAGTTTTATATACTGTTCGTGGGTGGAATGGAAACTACCACAAAACCCTAAAAGGCGCAAAAAAGCGAAGGAACCGGATGGCTGGGAACCCCAAAGCTATTGGGCTTCACCTGTTCAAGCTGGCCGAAAATCGAGGACACCCTGGCTCCCGAAAAGGCGAGCGGACCCGGCACACCTTCAGAAGTTTGGCAGTCTCCCGCTGCAGAATCACAAAGTCGATAGCCTTCGCCTCGCATTTTGCGTTCCCGAGGATTTATTTGGAGACGAAGGGCTTGGGGTTGACTTGAGACGCTTTCAGGTAAAACGGGCCATTCGCAAGTGGTCTTGGGTTTTTGAGGCGCAACCAACCCAACCAGCCCCGAGAATGGGGTCGTTCAGCTTGGCCAAGTAGTTTCACTCACTTCCCCGAAAGATCCAGTAGACAACTGCGAGCTCGCCCTTTAAGGTTGACCCCCACATGGCTTCGGTGTCCTTCGGATTCCCTTGAAAACCCAGCAACAAAGTTGCTCTCACCAAAGACGCTAAAAAAAAAACTTCCGCTGGAAGAAGATTCACTCACCTGGGAGACTCACTCACTCGTCTTCCCGTCTTCCCGTCTTCCCGGCCTGGCCCCTTACTTTGGAGAGGCCCTTGCAGAACTCCGTGATGGTGACTTTGCCATCTCCTTGGACCAGTTGATTGCGTTTTTCGGCCGTTCAGGCGCCGGTAAGAAGAAAAATGGTGTAGTGGTTGGGGCCGATTTGTTCCCCACCTTAAAATGGACACCCTGGGTTTCACAGAGGCAGAGAATCAGCGAGTTTACCAGGGTGTTGCATACCTGGTTTTGTCGATTTACAAAATTCAAGTCCTCATAACTCCTCGCTTGTTAAGGGGAAAAACCGCAAAAAGAGGCTTGCCGAAGTTGGCTCAGCCGCCATCATCCAAGAGTTCGAAGAGAGGCTTGCAGTCGTGCACCGTCAAGTCCATGCTTTTCCTCAGCAAAGCGGCCTGGAGTTCTCACGGCAAAGAGTCCATGGCCCTGGGGAGCCATAGGGCCGTGAGAACAATATGAACCATTTGTGTGGACCTCAAAATTGTGGATTCCAGGAACCATTTGTGTGGATTCCACAGGAACCATTTGTGTGGACATCAAGATTCGGCGGGGATATATAGTACCCATCACGATTTGGTCGGGCCCGCCATTTTGGAGCTGGCCCCCGCTGAAGTTTCACAGCGGGAAGTGTGTGACGCTTTGTCCTGAATGGCCCCGAAAGACGTCGTTGACACTTACCCTGGAGGCCCAATTGATACAGAAAAAAGTGCTCAATTGCATTTTCGGAGTTCGAACGCTTTTTTCTGCCCGATTGGAAACGAACAGTTTTGAAGACGGCTTGGCCCGAAATGCGCACCGTGTTTCGAGCGCAATTCGGCGCAACTTCGGGCGCAATTTCGCGCAACTCGGGCGCAAATCCGCGCAACCGAGCGCAATTTTAACAGCTGCCCAAATTCTGGTCACTACACTAGCGCCAAGTCGCTGGCTCCCAGAAACGTTTCGGGCACTTTTTTCGCCAAAAACATTCGAGCACAAATTTCTGTATCAATTGGACCTCCAGGACTACCCCAAGCCGCCCATGGCGCCTTGGGCGGCCCAAAGAGTCGGCCAAACGGTCCACTGTAACACCCTTTATGTACGAGAGCCTTCGGCAAGCATAGCAAGGCAAACCTCCGTCGCAATGCCAAGCACCAAAAGGGAACTGACGTGGGCTTGTGTCTGAATCGAGTGGGTCCCTGAGATTCCTTAAGCAACGGACCCAACAAAAGCTACCCTCCAAACAAGACATGCTTACTTGTAACCCTCAACGCAGGCAACGTGGGTTTTGTCAAGACAGGGGTTGTGTCAAAATAGTTAGACCAGACAAACAAGATATTCTAAAAGAAGGCCAAACTGTTTGCTTGCAACTAAAATGGTCTTCCCCCAAAGTTCAAGAACTCAGGGAGTGAGCAGACACTGGGGAAATTCAATTGATACCCGCGAAGTAGTGGGCGGAACGGAAGCAACGCCAAACTATTTTTCAACGTCTCAGCCTCAAAATGACATAGGCCCGGAACCGAGCGTCAGATAGTTCATCACGCTGGGCAGCGTCATGGTCTCATGAAACTCCTCGTAGGACAAGGTCCCATCCCCGTCGTTGTCCTAGGCAAGGGCTCGAAATGCGGAGCCAACTTACCCCAGATGAACAAGGATGGACCCCCATTCCCTCCCCCCGCTTTTGTCACAGAGAAAACTATTCGTTGAAAATCCCAAGCTAGTAGAAACTGGCACTCTTTGGATGTCCGGACAAAGGCTGAGCTGGGAAATGCCTGACTTTGATGAGCAAAATATTCAATTGGGCAAATCTGATCGGGACATTTCAAGCAGCAAATGACAAAACTAGAAAAGCGGAAGCAATCGGCCACTAAACAGGGGATTACCCAAAGATGCACCCATGGCTGCCCATGGAAGATTAGGTACTGCCGTCTTCAATGAATGAGGCACACCTAAAAGAGTGCCATGTTTGTTTACTAGTCCCAAGGTTCTAGGTTCCGTTTGGGGGAAATGACCCACTGCTGGAGTAATCAAACGTGAACCCTGCACCTAAACCGATGTTCAGTCTCACGACTGTGGATTGGCCCCACCGCTCAGTGGTTCCCACCGTAGGCCACCAGGATTTACATCTAGTCCAGATGCTAAAGCCGGCCAGTGGCAACTGGAAGCCTTGTGCCCTCCAAAACGCAAAAACTGCACGGGTCGCGGGCAATGGCCACGGGCCGTGGCCAAGGGCGCCATTGCTGCCACGAGCCAAGCGTCTGCCAAGTGGAAGAGCCCCTCGATCTTCACCTGGCAACTTTGTAACGACACCATGGGGCGGGACGCGTGCGTGCGTCCCGCCTGGAGGGAGGTATGGCTAGGTCCTCCAGTAGAGAGGTCCGAATAAGGGTACCCGACTTTTTTCTGTGGTCTATTTTAGTAGGGGACCCCTCCCCCCGGGGACCTGCCTGGCTCTATGCCATCCCCACTTCCCTCCATCCACTCCCCGGGAGTTGCTTTGGACGCCACGAATCTCTGCGGAGCGCGAAAGAAACCAAGTCATCCCAAGTCCAAAGCCGGAATTCCAAACATGGAAACATGGTCGCCGACATTCTTGCAGCCAAACAGAGATCGGAAACAAAGAAAACAACTTAGACACCAGCGAATGCAAACTGGAGAGCCAGGAAAAAGAAGTGATGGGTGCAAAGTAGCCTGGTAGTCCTTCGTCGAGCGCACAGCGTCCTCGAGTACCATGTCTGCGTCGTTGGCCGCACTCGTCAGCGTCTCTTTCAGGAACAGGGCCGTGACAATCCTGTGGCGAAAAGTTCCAGCACAAGCCCTACGCACTCTTCGCTCGGTTTGTTCCAGCATGGCAATGACAAGCGAGGAGCGTATGAGACCGTCGGTCCCATATACTTCTCAGTTGCCCACAGCACCCAGAAATAACAGGTAAACTTTTTGGGGGCCATGACTAAAAAATGGACAAGGGGAATCTAAAAGGTCAAAAGGTCGGGTATGGGCCATCCCTGCACTGCGCGCCTTATCACCGCAAAAACCACAAGAGCGATGTAGGTGAGAAAAGGTATGGCGTACCAGGGGCTGACCTGGCGCGGATCAGAGCGAACCAAGCTGGCTGCGTCCGTGCTGGCTGATTACTGAAACTCCAGCAGTTTGGATGGATGACCTATGAGAAACTTGGGTACGCCACCTACTAGTGCAGGAATTCCTCTCCCACCAAGTAACATGGAACCTGACAGGGGGTCTGGAAGAGCCTTTCCCTTTTACAAGGACACCCGAACGTCAAGTTCCATGTGAAAAGGGTGGGAGGGTCCAGAGTATATTCACCTGAGAGAGGTTTAGGCAAGTCCGGAAACCCCCACCCTGTGGAATGCCAGGATTCAGCAATCTGAACCAAGTCAAACAACTGCTTGGGGGGGCACATGGGTGTGACGCTCTTCTTAGCCTGTTTGGGCTAAAGGGAAACCAAAAGAAAGCTAGCCATAGGACTCTTGTCTTGACACTGTCGGGATCCCTTCCGACGTCCCTTGGTAGAATCTCTTAGGTGGTCTCTGTGAGGCTAGTCAATCAGCTAAATGACCTGCCCTAAGCCAAACGCACCTGAGAAACGCCCTCATTTCTGAGCTGTGAGCATCGCAGGGTCGCGCCCATTGGGACCTTCTGAAGCGGCTTGAACGGGGGGGGCCCTGTGATTGCATACGATTTCGGGTCATCAGGAGCGACTGGCCCCGAACAAAAGAAACTTCAATGAGCTTCGCTAGCAAGCGGCTGGAAACATCAATTCAACTTCACAACCTGCGGTATGGTAGCATATCTTGTCTTGCCTCCTACAAAAAATGGCCGGAACCAAAAGGCAAAAAGGACAGTGAGGTCAGCATGTGGAGGATTTAAAAGACAGAGCTTGTGCGCGGCTCTCTCATCCCTTCCAGCATGCCAAACAACATGTTTGTTCGGCCAAAAAGCGCCTAGACGAAACCAATACAGCATAAACAAACATCTCTCCTGCACGGAAAACCCTAGGGAAACCCAAACATGAATTGAATGAGACTATGTAGCACCTACTCCCTTTGATTGACATAATTTTCCCGGAAGGTTCCCTCAAATGATGTGAGTCTTGGGGTGTGACATTGAGCCTTTGACTTCCTGGACCTTGGCCCATCCTTGGGATGGAGCGGGCCAATCCTCGTCCAGAATCCTCTTGGGTTGGGCCAAAAATTTCGAGCCCACAACAACAACCTATCTTTTTCCTGGTCGACCGGAAAGTTGACGGAACTACAACAAAAAGGCAACAAGTTAAAGAGGTGAGCCTTTGGTCTGGCAATGGGTATCCCCCATTCCTGACCCAAGGGCAGGATGAAGGATTATAATTGACAGGCCCAGCAAAAAGACCGGGTGATTAAACATAGGGAGGATTTAATCCCTAAGCCGAATCCGTCTGGCATGAAATTGAAGGATTGGCTAGCTTTGAAGCACCGCAAATTGCGGAATACAACTTTGCTCACTGGCAGAGGAGATTGCGTGCCCGTCAAAAGGATTTGAACAACCCAGCCCAGTTAGAAGAAACTATGAAGAGGTCCTGATAAGGTTGAGTTGTTGACTTTTGAGTGCATATGGGTTTATCTCTGTTCGGGGAGTTCTCACAAAACAAAGAAGAAGTTGCTTTCCTTGTGGTTTCCCTTTCCAACCGACCAAACATTATGAACCGACCAAGTCAAAAAAAAACAGCTCGACCCTTATTTGATCTACTCTTGATATGGTAGCGAAAAAAACTTTGCTTTTTGCAGACCCCCAGTTAAAATGAACAGAACCAACAAAAAACTAAAAAACCAAAACACATGCCAAGAACAGCGAAGTGAAGATAGCCTCTTTGAATCCCCGCGATAGCCGCGCCGCGAGCTGCGCCTTCTCGGTAATAGGCCGAACGCGCAAGGGCCAGCTGCCGCTGAAGGTGAGCTCGAAGGTGGTGTAGAAGGCCTCAGCTGAGTGGATGGCCCAAAGAAAAAGGTCCAAATTTGTCTGTTGTTTTACCACTAAAAAACACTTTTCTGTGGTTCTACCACTCAAATGGGACTTCCCAAAAAGTATTTGAAGTTCATGAAGTCAGGAGGTGAGAGGCCTATCTTCTTTCTGTGTCGCGCGGTGCTCCTGGGAGCCCATAGGAAAAAAATTGGCTTCGGCCCTCAAACGGAAAAGACCGAGCCTTTCCACTTGGTGGCTGGCGAGACCCCCGCAAAACGGTATTCACTTTTGGTGGGCACAATGGAGAACCAATGATTCCCAACAAGTCTTAAAGTCCAAGGATCCAACCAAATAGCCACAAAGGAGAGAGGTCCAACCGAGGGGGGAAAAAACACAGATAAGCCGATGCTTCTGGAAGAAGGGTCCTGGGCTCCACTCGGTTTGGCTTCCATTTGCATCACTCTGTCAACTACCGCGAAGTCCGACTTGTCAAAGGCGTCGCTTGCCGAAAACTTAGGCGAAAGCAAAGAAAGCCACCCCGGCTGTTCAGTCCATTTGGCCACGTGCCTTGGCAAAGGACCCGTAGAGATCGTACATCGCAAGGCGGTCCTGCGCAAAATCTTGCGAATATTTCGAATTCGGGTGGGGGGTGGTTGGCTTGTTACGTAGCTAGCTGGCTAGATAGTTAAACTGTGAACTGTGGATGTAAATGGTTCGTCCCACTTGAAAGGTTGCTCTTGGGGGCTACTGGGAGAGAACTGTCGGCGTGGTGGGCGAACTGCTTTCCTTTGAAGCTTGCCCGCTCGATGTGTCCCTGACGCCAAGAGCCTGTGAGCTTCCATGCCTGTGTTGGTGGGCCAAGAAGCCGCAAGCATGGCCCTGACGTTCAACCTCAATCCCTTTCGTGGACACAAAAACCAAATGGCATTTGTGTCCAAAATGAGTATTCCCTATGAAAGTTCATAGTGCCTTCACCACGTTGTGTCTCGTTTTGAGCGAACGCCATAACAACTTCCGTTTTGCCCCCACCCCCCACCTCCCCCCAAAAAAAGAAAAGAAAGCGACATGAGCTTCTGGGATTTCATGTTGACCTGGGCAAGCAGAACTGGTTGTCCAGCAAAGCCCTTTAACTGGCTCACTAGGTCTGGATGCTTCCAAACACAAGACAACTCCATCTCCGCCTTGGATTCCTTGCGGGAATTGAACTTGCGAATGCCAGATAATCAGCACCCTATGAGACGTCCAAATGGACTCTCCCCGAACCGGTGGAGGCTGGGGATCGCACCCGGCTCGAGTCACAACCATTGCGAGGGGATTAGTCTTGCTCCGGTGGTGTCTCGGTTGGTGCTTCACTTGTGGACTCCGCCGGGTTTCTTTCATGGCAAAGTTTGAGCCTGGGTCACCAGATCTGCCTTGATCACTCCTTCCTGTGCGCCATGCGCCCCGAGTCAAGTTGCACACTACACCAATCAATTGCCACCTTCGCGGTAGATGCCCACCCATCCCAACCGGAGTTATGAAACTTGCCGTGAAGTCTGAACATACTTGCCGGTAAATTCATCGTCTCCTCTTCTAGGCTGCTTCGGAAATCAGCTGCCGTTGGCTTTCCCTACGCTTCACAAAGCAGCCCATCAAAGCCCTTTTTTGTCAGCTTCTCGCTTGGTGCTTTGGAGCCCGGTTGCGGGTTTCCCATTCAGAACCAGGGCTGAAAAATCCAATTCCAGTTCCCAATCCAAACCACCAATTGGATTGGGCTACCTATTTCTAGTGGATTCTCTGCAAAAGCAACAGGGCAATATCAAAGTCTTCTTAGGCAAATGACAAAATTCCAGTAGACATAGATTCCCAAAGACAACAAGGGACTCAAAAGTTCAGAAGCACAAATAACAAGTGGAAGATAATGTGAACCCCCCCAATTGGAATTGGGTCCTCTATTGTAGCAAGTTCTTTTCCGAATTGCTGTTCCATGGGGGCAAAAAAGCAAATGGAGGATAACTTGGTGGCTGGTGACCCCCCTGCCAAAAGTTTTGCTTTTTGGGGGCTGAGTGGAAAACGCCTTGATTTCAAAAAAAGTTAAAGTCCAAAGATCCAACCCAATAGCAGTCAAGATAACGGGCCACTTCAACCCCCCCTTCGCCCCAGCGTTCGCTGCGACCCTCCTCCAGATTCGCCCCAGTGTCCAGCACGAAGATTTGCAGCGCCTGGCACATGGCCAGAGCGAAGCCCACCTCGCGAGGCGATTCGACCGCGAAACGACCGCGAAACGGCGGGAAACGACGAGAAGACTACATGCGGGCGTGTCCTTCTTGTGAAGGGTTCCGGTGTGTGTTGGTTGCTTTAAAGGGAAACCAAGGGGAAAACAAAATCATGTTTTTTCTGTTTCTCTCCGGGGGGGGTGCCCTAAAAAGATCCTAAAAGAGACACATATTTACAAACAGTTACTCTTCAACTGATTCAACTGGGTCAGAGGTGAGTTTCATTACTACCTACAGAGAACGGTGCCACCCCAGTGACTACTTTGTCATGTTCAGAGGACCAGGGAGCCTTTCCATGGGCAACTCAAAGCTGGCGGAGGAAAACCGGATGAACCGAAGCAGACTCGGCTTCGGTGGACCTGTTCTCCCTTCAAGGAAAATAGGACCGGACAAGGAAGCCCTGTTTGTTACCTGGGGCTTGAGTCATGTTCAGCCAAAAGGTGGTTTAAACAAGCAAATGCACAGGATGCTTGAGGAACAACCCTTAGCTTTCCCATCAAGCCATCAAGGCTACCTCACCCATCGAAATGCTTGCCCTAGGGTCCAGCTTGCGTCACTTGTCCCATTGAGTAATCAAGACCTGGCATCAAATGCCTCAACTGCATGTGGTTGTCGGCCAAATTAGTAAGTGGTGTTGACCTGGCCAACTCCCCTTGAGCAACTAACTTACAAGCAGGCTAGAAGCTACGTTGCCAACTACTTCGTGCTGACCCCGGATCAATAAACCCATCCTGCTAATATGAGGAGAATTATATATATATATATATATATATATATTAAGAAGCTGGAAACAAAACCCAACATTGCGATTGAAGTGGGCGTGTCTCCAAGTAGGCGAACCCCCAATGTCAACCCAGGTTACTAGACCCCAATTTGGTAATATTGTGGTGTCCCCCTGGTTTTAGTGGGGGTTTACTTTTTTGGGGCCCAAAAACCGCATATTCATAGGCCGGGGGTTTATTACTCCGGGGTGCTCGCTCGCTTTTTTCTCCATCCGGGGTCAGCACGAAGAGACTTTCTTTTGGCTCCCCTGAAAACCAACAAAATAAGCCACTTTCCCAGGCGCTAAACCTGCAAAACGCGACCCCTTCCCGTGTTCCGAACACAAAAGAGGCGCCCAGCCCAGTTCCTGTGGTTTGCTCTCAACAAACACCCCCTCCCCCCCCGGTTTTTCCCTTCATCCGTCCATTTACTTGCTGGTGCGTGTTTTGGGGGATGCGCGAAAGGCAAGTTCCAGTTGGATGTGTTTTTTTTGTTCCTTATTTTTTTTCCGGAGGTCATTCCAGAACTCTCATTCCCATCCCTCGTCATCGATCGCAGGCATAGGTCACCTTCTGGCAAAATCGATGGCCCTGGTACATGGGGCCTGAAACCCATCTAAGTGCCATCTACTTCCAACCAATCTAACCGAATTCCCTTTAAAACCACAAAAACAGTTACCCTCACAAAAAGACACACCTAGATGTGCAGTTTGCGTAACTTGGAAGTGGCCTTCCACGCTTGCACCCGTCGATCGTTTTTTGTTTTGTTTTTTTTTGGGGGGGGGGGCAGTTGCGGATCCAAATTGCAAAGGCTGTGGCACCGATCCCGAGTTCTTTGCGGGGCGCCATGAGCACCAGCAGCAGAATCATGGACCAAAAGAGCGCCCCCACCGAGGCGATGCAGGTGCCCACCAAGATCCGCAGCTGCCGGAACAAGGAGACCTCAAGACGAGGAACCGCCGACGGTTCCAGCGGGAGTTTTGAGTTGGTCTGTTCGGTGCACCACAAAATCATGGAGTCCCATGGTGTTCGCACCAACAAAGGGTGCCCAAGAAAAAGACAAACACCTGCTTTTCAGTGGGGTTCGGACCACTTGTGCAGAGGAACACCCCCTATTCGCCCCCTACATTAGAGTTCGGTTCTTCGGCTTTTCCTTTAGCACGGGGTGGGTTCCTGAGCGCACGCCTTCAATGGACTTTTTGCTTGGTTGGTTTTAAGGGGGCACCTACTGTGGACGAACGTTTTTCAGGCTTGCAAGAACCCGCCGTGGGGAACCCTTCACGTGGCTGCTTTGCTCAGGGGGGCCAAGCAGGCAAAACACAAGATGCAAATCGAGCCTGAAAGTTTGCACCAAGGGAACTCTGAGTTGAGACCAGAAGTTGGGGGTGTTTTCTGAGGTGCGGTCCCTTTTTGAGAGTTTTTAAGTGAAGCCAAGGGAAAACAAATCTTTGGGTCCAAATCGCAAAAGGCGTCAGCTTGCGACCAGGGCACGGTCTTGAAGATCCGCAAGGTTCGCACAATGCGAACCAGCTTGATCACGCGAATCGTCGCTGCGTGTTGCTGGTCGCCTGCAAAAAGCCTCAAGCGCTCTGAGCACGGCAACATGAGACAAGAAGACAAAGAAGACAGGTTGAAGCAATCACCAAGTATGCTCCGAGCCCCTGGGATAGGTGCCCTCCTCAATAAATTGATACATACATATGTATATAATCTAGCATGACTTGCCCATCAAACTTAGGATATTATAATTATCATTATTCATTGTTACACAATTATTCTACATTTGCATACGCCTGCTAAAGACTACAGCTTGTGTACACAGCCCATGTGCAACTGTGATGGGTATCAGTCTGTAATCCTATTCCAGGGTATCCCTCGGGACATATGGTCCGGGCCCTGACTCTGCTGCACCAACTCTCGTAAGGCCCTGGCACGGGCAATGCAATCAGCTCTACGAGGTTTGCTGCCACCAGGAGCGCATCAAACATGTTTAGGTACATCCAGCCCTCAATGTGATCATAGTACCACTCCTTCCTCAGGACGAAGACCCTGATGGTAACATCCAAGAGGTAAATGGCACAGAAGATGTACTCGGTAATCTCAAAGGTGTGCTCGGAAATTCCCTGCCATGGCAGATCGCTGATGCCGAGACTGTATTGAGCCTGGGAGTACGCAAATTCTGTTGTCAAAATGATGAAGAACAGGTTCACAATGACCACGACGCTTAGGTAGGAGTCGAGTGAGCGCTTGACAAATGCTCGAAATGGAGAATCTGGAGCAAGCTTCTCACTCAGGATGTGCTTTCCTCACAGGCCGAAACGACCTGAAAGCAACACGCACTCCTGGAGAAACGCTAGAGAAATACTGAAGCGCTTGGTTTGCTCTAGAGCTCTCGCTCGTCCGACTCGAACAAACGCCAAAAGGAACCCCTTAAATCGCCTTGTGGCAGCCCGGAAAACAAGAGAGAGCCCGCCAGATCTAATTGAACTCCTGTTCTTCCAAGTTTCCTAAGCGAGACATCTCCTTTTTGGATATCGCCCTTCCAGGTGACATCTCCTGCGACGACTCCTCCCCACTTTCCGGCTCGGACCTCGGGCACTTCGGACACGTCGAGCATCCGGCGATCAAACTCGAGGCTTGAACCAACTCCCGAGCGTTCCCCAGGGAAAAACGGAAGATTTGATGGCGGGTCTTGCCGAAACCTTTTGAAGTTCGAGAAAACTCGACCATTCACCGCAGTCCTTTGCTTTGCTTCAGGGGCAACATGTTGAGAAGCTGTTCCAGGATAAAAAGGCGACCTACCCTTGAAAGTGCTCCGTCCATAGGCCACGAAATCGGCAAAAGGTTTGGAGCTGAGTAGCAGGTGGTGCGTAGCTGAGGTGACGGACTCGCGTTTTGGCTTGAGGGGCACGCTTTGCGTGCCCAAGTTGGCGGACGCCATGAGGTGATCGATGTTCACATTTGGTGTTCCGATGTAACCGCTAACTCCTCGAACAGACTCCTCTAGCAGCAGCCGACGGATAGCATCCTCCTGCCTTGGTCATATTGTGGCTCCGGACATGTTCTCCAAGGCAGTGCTTTCACCTACCTGTATGGTAGGAAACCATCACCACCCTTTAAAAAACCAGAAGGAGCATGGTTGGTTCCCGACTGCTGTGGTAACTGGGATATGGGCAACACGTTCAGACCTGCTGAATAGGGTCGAATAATTACTCAAGGGTTCCGATCGCCACCAAGGGCCAGCCATGTGTAGCATCCAGTTGGAGCCCATTTAGCTTGGTTGCTGGCGAGACCCCTCCGCAAAAAGTTGGCAACTCTTTGTGGGTTGAATGGTAAATCCGTTCTGTTTCAACCAAATAGCAAACAAGTCCAAGATCCGAACGAGCAAGTTAGGGCCACCCAATAATTTGCAGTTGGATGGATGATACCTAATGGACGCGTGAATGCCCCACCAACAACAGCAGGTCCGCTGGCAACACCTCTCGAAGAAAGACTTTGACACCTGAACCATTGACAGAAAGTTTCAACCCCCTGGCTTCAGCTTTTTCTGACATTGCCCTACGGGGCAAACCCAGCTAAGGTGAAACCACAGATCACCTGTTGTCAATTCCTGCGATGGGCCAAAACAAGTCCAAACAAGGGCTGTGAGAAATGAAACCCACTTCTGTGATAAACAATAAGGGCTTCCCAAAGACTAACCCACCACATAACGGGGGAGATTCCCAAAAGTATCACAGAAGTGGTTGGTAAAACCCCTTGTGATCCCACAACCCTGAGTCCAAACCTTTTGGATAAACTTTTGGTGGCCTTCCCAAAGAGGACCCCACAGAGCCGACATGGATCGAGACATGGATCCCTGTCCCTGGAAATGGGTAAGCTGTGAGTTTGCTGGGTGTTGCGTTTTGTTTTTGTTCATGCCCTGCTAAAAGGTGACAATGTATGTGAGTGCCTTGGATTTTTTGATCTAAAAAGCTATCCGCTTCTGAAACTTTTAAATCTTGTTGACTAACTTGCGGGTGACATGGAAACCACAAAGCACCAACGGTTGGCACTGGTTGGAAGTCCAAAACAGAATCGGGAAGTGAGAACCCACGTGCTGTACACATTCTTTGAGGTGATGGGTTAAGAGGAAAACCAAGAAGACACCCGCGCGCTGTTGGGGCTACAATTTCTGTTTGACATGTACCCATCTGCAATCATGATTTTGAGAGCTTCTGCAGTCACACGCGCGCGCGCGCACACACACACACACACTGCTTGCTTTTTTCGCCCAAACCCAGCAAAGTGCGTTTGCGCGATTTTGAAAGCGGGGCATGCCCCAAATGCAGACCCAGTTGCTTGGAGAACTGCTCGGTCAAGGTCTGCAGCAGCCACTGCTGCAGAGCCTTGTCAAAGAGGGAACCAGAAATTGGTTGCTGTTGACCCCCCTGCAAAAAGTTTAACTTGTTGGGGGTTTAGTGGAAAACCCCTTGAATTACCAAAAAGGCAAAGATCCAACCCTGCAATAGCAGTCGAGACAAATTGGTGACAGCTTCCTTGTGGTTCCCTCCTCAAAAGGCCAGAAAAGAAAAGGAAGCGCCAAATTGTGCGCTGGGAGGCTTCCCAATCCTCGCCGGCCATCTGACCCGAGGCCCCAATCAAGATCGCGGATCTGTGAGCCCGATCCCGGCAGGCTCAGTCCCCCTACCGGCGCGGGATTTGGGGGGGGGTCTCCCATCGAATATCATGCCCCGAATAATTCCAATGGGCTTTACACTTACACCCAAATGAAGTCCTCGGATGCCCAGTGGCATTGGGAAAAGAAAGGGCATCAGGGCATCAGGGCATCCGTTTTTTTGGGGTGGTTGACTTTCAAAGGGACCCTTCGCAAAAAAAGTTGTAAAAAAGAGCGGTATGCACTGGGCAACCGAATCGGAGTCCGAATCGGAGTAAAGGAATTCTGCTTTTGCCCAGGTCTTCGCCTTCTTTGAAGGAATGGACGCCCCCTCGCGCATCTGGGGGATCTCAATGGCTTTGAAGCGGTTTCGCCCACCTTTAAAGGGCTTCGAAGCAGGTCACAGGGTTTCCAAGGTACAGCAATAACCCTCACACAAGTGACGCAAAGTTGATGGGAGGGTACGAGCGCAACCCAAAGAAAGCTGGCAACATGAACACGCAAACGAGCTCAGGCTGTTCCCAAACCATCTGGGCACCGACTCACTGCCGACTCTCCTTGCAGACTGATCCAAGAGCTCGGTTCATTTTGTCCCTTCTGGGCAAGAATCCGATTCTAGCTTCACGGAGACTCACTGGTGAAACAGCTCACCTGGGGAAAAAGCCGAAACCAAACTCGAACCTGAATCCGCCGACTAGCGCCGCAACATGGGTGTATGTTACACCGTCGCGGGGCGAAAATGCACGAAGTGTGCACGCAATCGCCGTGCCGCTTTTGCAGGGCAAAAGCCTGCAACATCCGCAGCTTTGATCGCCATTACTTGTCGGGGGCCGAACTGGATCAAGAAAGCTCAAAGGTCAAAGGTCGATTCGCTTGATAGGATTCGTTTAAAGCTAAACGCCCGGACAAGATGTCGTGAACATGTTTGCGAAGATCCAACCCGCTCACCTACATCCCAAATGTTGGCATGGCAGAAGATATGGCAAGTTCTTTGCAGCTTGCGCGAAACACAAGACAAGGAACAAAGCGACAAACTACAGCGTGCCAAGAAGAGTGAAGACATGCATCTGTGCTAGTTTGGGCGAGTTGGATTGCACCCGGCTTTCCACCACCGGACTCTTACTTGCAAGGAGCTATCTGAAATCTGCCGTTGGCATTCCCTACAAGCCCCTTCTGCAAATGCAGGCATTCAGCTCCCTGACCCCCCTCACATCTGAGTGGGTGCCTCCGCAAGACATCTAATATGTTACATCAATTACCTTTTCAGAAGCAACCGCGGAAGTGCTTGTAGGCCCATTTTCCAAAAGATAAGTAATGAACAAAAGGGGGGGTCTGTGCATCTGTGCACTTCTATGTCTGCATGGGGCTAAGAACAATCAAAGCTGAGCCGTGGCACGGGGGTTCACTTGCAATTGGATGACTTTTGCGGAGACTTCTGCCCACAAACCAACTTTTTGAGAGTGTTCCAGCCATTAAAATCACCCCCCCCCCAACCTGTTCATTGTCCCCTTACCCGATTGGTGGCTGCCACAAACAGGTGGAGGGCCCTGGAGGAAGAAAATAAAGCAAAGCACGAAACTAGCCGATCCAAGGGCCGGGGGCTTACACCGGTGCATCGCTTCAGCTGAGCTTTGCGATGTCCGCCCGTAGCTCTGCCAAGTGCCGGCCGATGGCGTTGCAGGTGCCTGACGACTGCGGCGGTTCTCACTTCGACTCATGGGGATTTTGGGAGTGCCAACCTGGCCCGCCGGAAATGTAGGAGGAAACGTCTGGGGCAGATGCCCCCCCCTTGGTGGACCGTTCCACCCGCAGCTGAGACAAAGTGGGCCTCCATTTCCCTTTCAAGTGGGTTCCCTCTCCAAAGGGGAGAAGCCGTTGCATTTGCCAAGGCGGCACTTCACCGAGTGTGGGAAATAGCGGTGGGGCTCCAAGCTTCAGGGCGAATCTAATGGCCCTGCTTGCGCAGCCTTGGGTTGCCCACATGTTTAGCAACCTTAGTTTCACTGGGGAGGTGAAGGGGGTGTTGACTGAGCGGTTCGTTGAAACTCCAAGTGCCACCTATAGGAACTTGCAACACTGGTCACCAAGGGTGACCACCACACCTTGGTACCACATGACGCTGTGGCCCTTTCGAAGCCCCCAAAATTGGCCTCTTACCAGTTCAACCACAAAAAGTAGGCAGGTGCACTGCCGGAGGGCCCTCCAGGTAAAATGTGCCAAGCATTTACCCTCCATGAGACCCAGCTCACGGAACCGACCGTCCGCCCGTTCCGTTTGCACGTCCATCCGCGTCCACCCTCCTCCCACTCTTCTCGCGCCATGGCTCGCAGCAGCTTGGCGTTCTCCCGCTGCAGCACCACCAGGTCCAAGGCCCTGGCCTGGCCCTTCAGCTGCATCAAGCCCCGGCAGAACTCCTTCGCGGCGAGCGGGGGGCGAGCTTGGAGCGGCAGGGCGAGCTTCGTGCGCGGCTTAGGGGGGGGTGGCCGTCCAAAAAAAAGACAAAGGGAAAACCGCCCAAGGTGCGGAGTTCGGCTCTTCCATTTTTTGGGGTCACTTCAAAATCAGCTCGAAATGACGAGTGCCCTCCAAAAAAAACGTGCTCGCTCAAGGGCGGGTCTTGGGAAACCGTTTGGGATCCCCTCCAATCAAAGTGGACCTCCGCGAACTTCCCGGGCTCAATCCAACCAAGGAAAAGTATATGGCAAAGTAAAGGATATCAAAGGACGCATAAAAAACGGCTGGGATGTGGCGAATCTGTGGATCCACCTCTGTGGGGTCTTAAAAGAGTACCAAAAGATTACAAACAAAAGGACCAGCAGGCAGGGGGAAGGAAATCAACAAAAGGCGCATCCAAACAGCTTTCTAGGATGAAGCTTGCGTCCAGTTAGCGAAATCATAATGAAAAAGCACTACTCCATCGTTTGCAAAGGAAATAAGCCCAAATGGAGGAATTGTGCCATCTACTCTAGCAAGGGAAGGCTTTTCGAGATTGACCCTGTTTAACTTAGAGAGACTGTGAGATCACAAAACCCAAACCTACAAGAACGGCCACAAACCTGCGAAGAGAAGTTTTTTGCGGAGGAAATCACTTTTTCAGGTGGGGTGAGTTACTTGAGGCATGGCTTGGGCCTTCAAGGCACACCCACGCATTGGGTTCCCCAGCCCTGGCAATACTATGCTGGCAAGCCATGCAACTCGCGATAAGTTCCACTTGTGCTTTACGCGGGCATGAGTTCCAAAGTAATTTTCTGACAAGCTGGGCTTTCTCAATGCAAAGTAAAGAGCCGGAACTTGACTTGCCTCAGACCTCCGGCCCTTCGAAGTTGCCCCTTTCACCTGACTCCTTTTTGTATTTTCACCGTGCCAGGTGTCTCGCACCTGTGGCTACGTTACTCGGCGTGCAAGGGTTAGCCATTCGAAACCGGTTTCGCCGTGTCGGTTCGGCTGAGCTTCGGAGATTGTGATCTGCCCGTCACCATCATCCAAAATGTCAAAGAGGGGCCGGCAGTCTCCTCGGCGAACCAAATGCAAAAGAAAACAACTTCCCAATGCGTGGAAACAAAGGGAAAGCCAGACGGAAATGCAAAGAATGCACAACAAAGAAAATACAAACCCAACAAAACCAAAGGTTCAAAAGAAGCCCGTTCGGGCGCAAGCTTCGAGGCAGAATGGGTGCTAAACTGCTAAGCAGCACGTGAGGGTATGGACAAACCTGTGCAAAAAGCAAATACTTGCAAATTGACATGGAGTCCACAACAAAGACCACCATTGTTGGAGAAATCTCCTTCTTGGATGCCCGCTCCCTTTGGAGCCCTTGTCAATTTGCAGGGAAGGAACGCATCTTGGCGGCCAGACAAGCACATTGATCACCTATGATCAAACGGAAATTTGAATAGACAGCACCCCTACAACCCATTCTAATCTTGGTTGCGGTTGACCCCTCTGCAAAAAGCTTAACATTTCGTGGGTGCAATGGAAAAGCCGGTTCCTAAAAGTTCAAAAAGATCCAACCTCAACTAGTTATCAAGTAACTGTCTCATCTTTTCGCATGAGCCAAAAAGGTACAGTTTTAGCTGAGCTGAGTCTCTGATACTGACGTCCATCAGCTGCAGAAAGCTCTGCACACTCGGCAGGCTCAACCTATGCTCAGTTGCCCAGTTCGGACCTGGAAATAAAAAGGTGAACCTTTTGGAGCCATGACTAAATATTTGGACCAACATGGCAAAACCAAAAGGTCAAAAGGTCGGCTTTGAACAAATGAGTATGTCTCACCCGAATTTCAGTCCAAGGAGATTCACCTCACGGCACTTTTGTTTATGTGCATTGAGAAGATGACTAGAAAGTCAGTTGACTTCCACAGTCAAAAGTTTATCACACGGCACGTTGAAAGACAAAAATATATAATTTCAGCGAAATCCTGGGCCAGTGTTCCTTTACGAATGCAAACAGCTTTCCATTTTCCTCAGCCATCCTTCCTTTCAGAAACTGGTGACCAGTTCCAGTTACATCCAAAGAGGGCATCACCTCACAAACCACCCATCTAGAAAAAATCCAAGATGTCGCCAAACATCAGCCCGGCGACGCTTCGGTGAACTCCGCTGGTGACAGGTTGCCATCCCCATCGTCATCTGCCGCGTGGAATAACTCCTCAAGCTTCTTCTGTGCCTTCCGAAGGACGGATCCCCGATGGCAAGGGCTGTCGGTTCCACCAATTGACCAAATCCACTTCGCACCAGTTGGCTGGTCTGCCTCAGAACCATAAAATGTCATCCATCTCTGGTCCCCAAGTAGGGCCTCAGGCTTACCTGTCGGCTTCTCCAGTGGCCAGGCCTTCTATAGCCCCGTGGTCCACCATCGTTCTTCACGAAATCTGGTTGAAATCTGCGGTAAGAACCCCCGTCACCTTTAGAAGCTTTTGGTTCAACAATGGGGGCGAAAGCTTTCCAAACGGGTCGATAAAGCTCATACCTTTTCTGTGTATATATATATATATATGTGTGTGTGTGTGTGTGCATTCTTGTAAACATGTAGTGGCCGTGGGACATACGTGGCGCTTTTTCTTCAGGCCCCTCAGGGCGCAAACAAAATGTTCGATATACTGAGGGGCCTCAGGCTCAACCAAGATCCTTTTGGCTTTCCTGAAAGGGGCCCGAAAGGGGGCCCCTTTCAGACCTGGTTTAAACCAAGTTCGCCCCACCCCGCTGACAACAAGTGATCTGTCTGTCCTGCGATTGCGCTGCAAGTCTGATTTTCAGGTTTGCTGGGGATGCGAGTCAGTGAGTTCATTTCAGTATTTCAGCATGGGTGGTGCCTTGGCGCGGGAATAACGAATTGGGAAACTATCCACCCCCCTTCCTTTACTACAACAGATTGCCCCAAGGTCTGGACATGGCAACCGTATGAAAGAGCTTCTGTCCCGAGTGCCCAAATCAAACTTCGCCCAGGCCCGGGAATTTCAGAAATTAACCTTGCGGATAAATAAAAGCGAGTGATTGCCCCCCCAAACGGAAGATTGCCGACGTCAGGCATTCGCATTTTGCAGAAGGAAGGCCCCTATTGATGATAACCCTGGGTTCCCTTTCAGGTATACAATGAATTTTCCGACTTCGCGGATTCGCGTCGGTTTCGGCCTGCAGGGCCGCAATTTTGTTTTCCTCCATCACCAAATCTGCGTCGTTGGCAGCGCTGGCAAGCGTCTCCTTCAAAAATAGAGCGGTGACTATTCGTATCACGGCGAAGACCACCAGCGTAATGTAGCCTGGATTGCTCCAACTGATTCGCAAAATGTTTGACCGGAGCGGTTCAAGGTTAAATGGTGAATGCTAAGCTTGAAACAGCTGCAGGGATAGAAGGGAAAACTATTCAAAAGCTCAACTTTCCAACCGCCAAAAGCACCAAGCAGCTCAGGAAAAGAACCGCGTACCAAGAACTCACTCTTTCCACCACTGGCCGCACCACAGCTGGCCAACTTCCGCTGTGGGTCAGCTCAAACATGGTGTAGAGAGACTTCAAGAAGCTGCCGTAGAGTTGGTTCACCAGGGCACGGGTGTCGGGGTCTTGGCCGGGGTCAAGTATATAGCCTCACTCGTGTCTCAAATGCCGGAGAAAAAGGTTGAACGCGAAATAAGCATGGTCAAATGGTGGAGCGGTTAGCAAACAAACACTGGGTTCTTTGCAGCTCCTGTGTAAAATGGCAACCCAAGACAAGTAAGTGCAGGATGTGCCTCTTCACTGGGGCCAAACACTAGGCCCGGAGAAAAACAACAAAGGATATGCGTTTCTTCCCACTTTTTGTTGATTTCACGAAACATTACGGGCTGCAGCGAGTAGCTTTGCAGGGCTTGACATATAATCAGCGCAAAGCCCACCTTGAGAACCATCAGAAGTACCATGGACCAGAAGAGCGCGCCTATGCTGGCCAGGCAAGTCCCCACTAACAGGCGCAGCTGTCGAAAGGCAGTCACCTCAGCTCAACGTCGGTTTGGCCAAAGTTGAATTTGGGTTGAGACACTTTGATGACCCCCTTTGGGTCCATGTTCACAGTTCTGTTTCCAGGCGGCGAAAGATGGTCAATGTCCTATTTCACCCCAGGCACCAACATGCAGTCGTGCGGCGGTTTTGACTATACGCAGGGTTCGGACGATGCGCATGAGCTTGATCAGCCGGATGCTGTTGGTCTGGGAGTCTTGTGTGCTGTTGAGGATCCTGAGTCAGGGCAAACAGGCGTATGGACGGATTTCAAAGGGAGAACGCGGAGCAAAACCAACCCCTTCAAGGATCCCTAATTTTGATACACACCCAACTCTGCTTGGGCGCATTCCTCGAAACACCCGCCAAGCGCCTGCATCATGGGTTTTCGCTCATCTTAAGACATGGGTGAGCTGGTTGCATCAGGGGCAAGCAAAGCCAGACCTGTGGATTTCAGGGGTAGGAATCCCGGTAGGGGCCGATCTCCATTCCAAGGTCAGCTTCCCTCTTGGCAATTCGGATTTGTGGCTTGGTAGCTAGGAGTGGTTTCCCATCTACCCTCCACAAGGAGACGACGCTGAAACCGCGACAAAAAGCAACTCTCCAGCAAAACAACCAAAAAGATAGTTGTTGATCGAGCGCCATCTTTCCACAAGAACCAGGGCTTCAAACCTCCAAACCACCAACATCCAAACCGCCGAGCGGTTACCTCACAAGGGGCTTGCCTCACCCTGCCCCTGTCGGTGACCCGCGCTCTGAGGGCCGCACACCGGCAGAAGGATGAGCTCGAAGGCGTTCACACACACCACCTCCGCGGGAAAAAAGGTTGAGGCGTGCTCCCTTTTTGAAATAGTCCCCATTTTTTCCGTGTGCGGCTTCTTCCTCTGTTTCGGGGGGCATCCTTGTGGGTTGAGGGCATGCTCATCAAACAGGGGAACAGGATCAATGATCAAACCAGAATCTCCATGTGCAAACGGAGGCTCTCCGGGTTGCCTGGCTAGGACCTTGACTTTCTGGAGAAAAAAAAAGCAACAGACGAACGGGGGCCTTCCCCGGACTCATATGGCCCTGGTTGACCCACAAACGCGTACGAAAAAAATCACACACGCACACCAGGATCCACCTTTCCACCTCTTCATTTCTTCCATTTTTGCAAATGTCCTCACCTGCTACCATTCAATACCTGTGCAGATCTGCTCATTTGCCACCTTCCACCTTCCACTGCTCACCTCCTACTACCCACTACCTTTCCACAAAGCCTTGTGTTAGATTCACATTACATGTGGAAAGTAATCCCCCTTGAAGATCTCATTCAAGAATCAAATTTGGCATAAGGAGCCTTGAAAGGCGCTTTACGAGGAGCTCAACAGGAGCCGCGCAAGGAGCCACATAGGCAGCTTTTCAAGGAGCACAAGGAGCTGTATAAGGAGCTTTCAGAGGAGCTTCAAAAGGAGATTTACAAGCATATTGACAAGGAGGTGTACAAGGAGCCTCTTAAGGAGCCTTAAAACAAGATTACAAGATTCATAAGGAGTCGCAAAAGAAGCCTTATACGAAGCTTTGTAAAGTTGTAAGGAATTGTGAGCCTTACATGAAGCCTTTTTATTACGGACCATGTTCATTAAGGAGCCCCAAAAAAACTCTACACAAGGAGCTTCAAAAGGAGTCTCGAGTCGTATACGGAGTTTTACAAGGAGCCTTCTGAGGAGTTGTGCAAGGATTCTTGTAAGGAGCTTTGCCATGAGGCAGAAAAAAGGAGCGCTTATGAGGAGCTTTGTAAGGAGCCTTGGAAGGAGGCAACAGCTTGGGCCAAGACTTGACACCCCTTCAATGTGGCTCCAAGATGGTTTCATCATGGCAGTCCAAACCTGCCCGAACCAGCAAGAAAACCGAGGGAAACAAACAAAACAACCTCGAGAATAAAAAGGAAGACCAAAAAACATATTTGCCTCCAAAGCTCATAGGACAAGCTTTGGCTCCGACAAAAACAATATTGTTGTTTTGTCTGGTTTTCTCAGTTGTTGTTTTTCTCTTTGGTTTCCCTCAGTTTTTCTTTGTTTGCTTAGCTCTACCCCTCCAAAGAAATCAACAACTCGAGTTTGCTGTTTCTGTTGCCTTCCGGCATTCACAAAAACTAATGTATATATATATATATGTGTGTGTGTGTGTGCGTGAAACTTATGTGAACCTTCTCCCTGGGGAACATTATGGCCGACAAGCAAGGAGTCCCCATGCTCGGGTCTTGTCCTGAACCTTTTTGCGGGCTTAAGCTAAACTTCTCAGATCTCCTGAGCAAGTTGCACTGGACAGGTACTCACAAGATCAAGTCTGGCAGGCTACTCGATGACTCCTCCCAGTGTAAGATGAGTGGCGAGCACACGCATTTGCAGTTGCCTAGAAAGCGACCACAAAAACCATTTTGCCAGGAGTATTTTTTGCGGCTTGGGCATTGATGCGTCTCCAAATCACCAATCCAACCTCAAATGTGCAGGGCACGCAAGCGTCGAAGATGTTCAAGTAGCAGAGACCCTCCCGGGGGTCCATGTACCACTCTTTTCGCAGCACCACAATGCGAACCAAGACGTCCAGCAAATACCTCAAGCGAATCAGCCACAGGGAAAAATTCGTTTCGGCACCAAGCTACGGTTGCTGAACATATGTCCCGCCTAAAAGCAAACCACGTGGGGCACAAAAGCTTGAAAACAATCGGAAATATGGTGTCTTATGCCTCGAAACGGAACCATACGCATATAATTAGGGATCCCCGAGCCAGGTGCATGGAGAAGAAAACGAGCTCCGCCGTCTCGAAGAACTGCTCGGAGAACCTGAAATCGGTGCCTTTTCGCGGCGTGTGTCATCGCAAGATCGAGCGCTTGTGCGTGGTATCAAAGACACGTAGGTGATCTCGATCATGGTAACATGCTGGTGCCAGTTTTATGGCTCACGGATTCGGTGGACAAAAAATCAGGCGGTGATCTAGACATGTAGCGCTCCCTTGGCAAACTACTGAAATCACAAACACTTCGCAACCCTCAGCCATGAGCTCCGTAACCCTCAGCCATGAGCTCATCTTGCCCCCAATGGGCTGAGCCCAGTCAGCCAAAGGAACAGCCCGAAGGCGGATGTGTCTAGCGTAGGATCTGCCAGGCTGGCGTCCGCCCTGGCGCCCTGCCATTGGGTCATCATGATCATGAAGCCCAAGTTCCTTGGACCCGCCAAAGCCATGAAGCGTCAAGCCAACTTCGGGTCCAGGTGTGTAGGCGCGCATGTGCATATATGTAAATATATGAATATATATATATATATATATATGTATATATATAATATACATTGTACATGTATATATATATGGTTCTTTGCGTAGATACAAATTTATCTGTCTATGTGTTTAAATGTGTTTTATTGATTCATTGATCTATACGTACATCCAAAACCATCAAGCGCCAAGGCATTTTGGGTCCTGCATGGAAGGCAACAGAATGACTTATCCCACTTGTACCCGCCATAGGTAAGTCACTCAACAATCATGTTGTCAACTGCCCGTGAAATACAAAAATGACAGATAGCATCAATATTCAACCATAACGTGCAGTGGAATGTCTTGTCACAGGCATAAAGCCCATGTGCTTCTAACAAACATGGAACAACTGGGGCCCCAACAGCGTCTCACTCTCTCTTTCTCTCTCTCTCTCTCTCTCTCTCTCTCTCGCTCTCTCTATATACGGATTTGTGTTGTATATATATATATGTGATTCGGGCACGAGCCTGTGCCCGGGCAATGGGTAAGTTGGGGTAAACAAGCCACAAAAGAAAGGTTCCCCAAAAGCAAACCAATCCCCGGTCCCAAAGATCAGGGTTTCCCACACACCAGAGAACAACAACCAAAAGGAAACAAACCAAACAAGAAAAGGGTTAACCCGCAACCTTGGTCGACAACAGGCCGCACGACTGGTCCCTACCAACCTGGCGGCGGCCCGAGGTCTCTTTCTCCCCCGAGATGCCGTCGGTCGACGCAGGGGTTCGGCGACGCCCATTCGAGGCGCGACGGAACCCAAAACTTGAGCCAAACACCACAGGTCAGTCACTACCGCGACATCCCTGGTGATGAAATAAACCATGGCTAATCACACCCCCCTCACGAGGAGCCCGTCATATGACGGGTGGAGCGTGCCATTTACTGATAGGATTTAACTGCTCGCATACGTCCGCAAACAGCTGGACACTACCGCCGTCAGCGGTGGAGCAAACCCACAAAGGCAGTCGCGCGACATCCCGGGCATTAAATTCCCGCCACCACCCCGAATTAATCGGGGTAACGCTGTCCAACATACCTTGTGGAAAAGTCCACATGACGACAATAGGTCACAACTGTTTGCATCAGAAATGCAAGAAGTTTAATTCTTATCAGAAGCCATGAAATAAAAGATAACGTATGTCCATTAGTACCCTCGCCTAACGGCAAGAGGTACTCCTGACCATGCGTACCTGAAAAATGCCTGAATTCCGCAAACCCGGGAGTAACCCCCCATCAGTTTGCTTTCCCTCTCACTCATACTGCTTCCGGATGAGCACGTCCAGCAGCTCAGCAGCGGTACGGGAGAGACATAACCTCCGCGCCTCAGCGGTCCGGGAGGAACATCACCACCTCCGCACCGCGCCGACCATTGGAGAATGGACGCAAGCCTTTCGGCCGCAATCCTCGTGACTCAGCCTACCCCAGAGGATCCAGGATCAAAAAAAATCAATCCATGAAAATGAAGATTGATATTCGCATATTTTAGGTGTTTTTAAGTGTTTTTTTAAGCTATTTTTTTTGAAGGAAAAGATTGATATTTTCTCCAAAAAAGATTGATATTTTTTGAAGTGTTTTTCAACCAAAATATCAATCTTTTTTTCGATTGTAAGGTTTCTTAGAATGAATGCAGGTTTATGAAATGGTTGCAGCTCGCAGAAGGGGACAGATCAAAGGGCATGCTGCTTGCCTCAGAAATGGGCAGCGACCAAGAGGCAGACTGCATCAGATCATTGCAGATGTTTGAAAACTGCAGTTGCCGCGTTTGGCCTAGATCTTGCAGTCAACACATAGGCGCAATGGGAAAGAGGGAGCAGGTGACACCACTGGACCAGTCAGTGCTGGACATGGCCCTGCACAGCAATAAAAGCTGGCAGGACTTGGGTGCCTATGAGACCATCAGCAAAGCACAGGCTGCAGATGGAGAAAGTTTAGCCATGCACTTTGACTTGCTGAAGAGCTTGCTGCTGGTTCAGCCTGAAGGCCAGCTTCTGCTGACCCAGGTGAGAGCTTCAATCCTGAAGGCGGTGAGCTTGGAACCTGAGTTGAACAAAACCAGCTTGAAGAATCTACTCTGGGCTGGAAGCAGGTTTGACAGGATCTCTACCATGCTCTACCACTTGAGGAGGGCAAAGAACAACACAGAGAAGTGCCAGCAGCTGGTTGCCAAGTCATCATCTGGTTCACTTGCCAAAGTGAAGTCCCTCATTGCCATGCTGACCAGTGAGGCAGGGCCAGCTGAGGGTGAGGTAGGGCTTGCTGAGGATGAGCCATGCCCTGCTCAGGGTTTGCAAGAAGATCTCCAAAGTGAAGCACCACACACCCCAGTGCCTGCAAGCAAGCAGCAAGGCCAAGGCGCAGAGGAAAAAGAGCCATGCTCCTCGAGCTCCTCAAGCCGCAAAAGCCCAAAGCTAAAGACAAAGAAGCAGCCAGAGCATGGCAAGAAGAGCCCTTTCCACTACAGAAAGGAGTACTACAAGAATGGCAACAAGTTTGGTGTTAAGAAGTTTAACAATGGGAAGTGCGTGGGCCAGATTTTTGCTTTTGGGCACAAGGAAATCCACAAGGTGGAATTGGATGCCTTGGCATCCAAAGTCCTACACGATCTTCATTTGAGGCCAGGGGACACGGCCAAAGAAGAGGAGATCATGCTCCTGGCCAAGCACAAAGTTTGGAAGATGCTGAAGAATAAGCATGATTAGTTTGGCATGCTGTCTATAGCTTGGGGTTGTCTCACACGTAAAGACATCAGAGGGATCCATGCAACACATTCATCCTTGCTAGAGGGCTAGCCTCTGCAGAAGAGGTGCGCCAAGTAAACCTTGTTTTTTGTGGAAGTTTGTTATCCATGCAACACATTCATAGAGGGCTAGCCTCTGCAGAAGAGGTGCACCAAGTAAACCTTGTTTTTTGTGGAAGTTTGTTATGCCAGAAAGCCCCTGCAGAAGGGGAGCTGAAAAACAATTCCCCTGCAGAAGGGGCGGAGAAGAGAACAAACAGCAAATCCTCTGCTGAAAAAGCAATTCCCCTGCAGAAGGGGATGGGGAAAGCAAAGCACAGCCTCTGCAGAAGAGGGTGCGCGCGCAAGCCTCTGCAGAAGAGGCTGCAGGAATATCTTGCATGAGCTGATTTGCAAGCGTTTGAGCACACACACATTAATTGTTGGTGCTGCAGTTCCATGGCTCAAGCTGAGATTAGCTTGCAAGTAAAACACTTGCTGGTGAGAAGCATGAATAACATGCAGCCTGGGATCATGACTGTGGTCTGCTGCAGACGCAGCAGCAGCAGCCGCAGCAACAGCAGCAGCTGCCGCAGCAGCTGCCACAGCAGCAGCAGCAGCAGCAGCAGCTTGACGAACAAGAGATGTGCAGCAAGTTGCTGCAGGCTTTGAGCTCTGGGCCAGGATTCTGGACGTCAGATGATGCAGCTGGAGATCTTGACCTTGAGCAAGGCAACAGCAGGGACAGGAGGCTGGCCAAAAGGAAGGTTGTGCAAAAAGCCATTGTGAACCTGCTGGCCAACCAGCTGGACCAAGGAGGGCAAGGAGGCTGGGCAAAAGTGCAGGAGCTGCTGCAAAGCTTGCAGCCTGGTGAAGCCTCAGACCCCAACCCAGCTTCCTCAGCTGATGGTGGGAAAGTTGCAGCCAGCTGGAAAGGCTGGTGCAGAAGGTGTGGGGTCCAAGCTTACAGGAACAGAGGCTGGTGCGACAACTGCGGGTATGGCCAAAAGAGGAAATGGCATGGAAGCTGGGAAGAAGAAAGCAAAAGCAAGCGGCAGGAGCAGGGCGAGCAGGAGGCAAATAAGCAAGAAGTGGCAAACTTTGAGAAGAAGGAGGTGGCCAACTTTGAGAAGAAGGAGGTGGCCGAGAAGAAGGAGTCACAGCAGCTGGTGAACTACCTGCTGAGCCAAGGGAAGAGCGAGCAGGAGGCCAAAGAGGAAGCCAGCAACTTCGAAAAGATGCAGGCCCTGCAGGAAACAGAAGAAAAGATGGCAGCAGATGCTGTGCAGTTGGCAGCTGAGCAGGAGCAAAAGGCTGCAGCTGAGGAGAAAAAAGCAGCAGCTGAGGAGAAGCAGCTCGCAGAAGCAGTGGCCAAGCTTGCTGAGGCATCTGCAAAGAGGAAGGCTGCTCAGGAGGCAAGAGCTGCAGCTGAAAGTGCAAAGAAAGCTGCTGAAGAGAAAGCTCTGCAGCTGATCTCAGAAGTTGCAGAGCAGATGAAGGAGCAGGATGCAACGAATGCAGCTGAAGAGAGTGCAGCAGATGCCTCTGAGACTGAGCCGCCTTCACCTCCCAAGGCCACAGAGAAAAAGAAGAAGAGCAAGAAGAACAAGCAGCCAAAGACCAAGAAGAGCCCCAAGAAGAGCCCCTTTGACCCGAGGTGAGAGCTGTATACAATATTGCATGAGAATAATATATTCATGGCGATTGCACTGCGCAAGTGCTATTTTCCATGCATTGCAGTCTTCCAGACCTGAGGAAAATGCTTTGAGCGCGTTTTTTCCATTGCAGGGGGGGGAGATTCGCATTGCAGAAGTTGCAACATGTCCAGCTGAATCAGGGGAGAGTCAATTAAGCCTCTGCAGAAGAGGCAATAGTGCTGTTTTGATTTAGTTGACAATTGTTTAGAAACTGTTCAAGGGACAGCTTTGGTGCCATGGTGGTAAAGCCCCTGCAGAAGGGGCAGGAAAGACTGAGCAGGCATCCTGAAGAGCAAAACCCCTGCAGAAGGGGGATCTGAGGCAAGCTGTTTGAGAAACACATATGTGCACGCAGTAGCCATGCAGCCTTGGATGTTCAAGAAGTGGCTTCCAGATAGCTTTGCTCCTTAGCAGGAAATGTCTAGGCCCATGAGGGTCCAGCTTGTTCCAGCCATTGGAGGTGACCATCTGATGTGGAGCCACAAGAACATGGTTGTCTTCGCCAGCATCAGAGGTGGACCTGTGGAAGCCTACCTGGAGCGTGAAGATGGGACCAAAGAAATGGTTGCATTTGATGCACCAAGCATCACGAATGCTGAGGAGAGGTGGTCTCAAATGAGTGAGAGGCCAGAGCAGCTGGCAAGGTGGTTGCAGCAAAGCCCAGATGAGTGGATGAAAATGCTGCAGCTTTTGGAGGTGGCACACGCAATGAAACTTTTTGAAGCCTGGAGACATCAAGAATTTGTGAGCTCTGACTTCAAGCTTGTGAGAGCTTGGGTGCATGATTTGCCTGAGCCTAGCAAGGGCCATGGCAAAGGCAAAAACAAGCACACACAGCCTCAAAAAGGCAAAGGCAATAGGAAGGGTGTCACTGTGATGAAGGGCAAAGGCAAACTTTGGTGTGAGCATTGCCAAAGTGCTTGCCACCCACTGTGCATGTGCCACTGCCATGATGTAGCCTTGGAACACAGGTACTGGGGCCAAGTGTAAGCACCTGATCACTGCTGGTGCAAAGGCAAAAAAAGTGCGGTGTGACGAATTCACATGGTTTGGCTTTATTACAGACATTTTGTCTGTGCCATGCTACAGGTAGTTTGGTATGTTTTTTGTGGCCTGCATTGTAAATACTACAGTCTGTATTACAGATTTTTTATCTGTATTACAGATTTTTTATCTGTATTACAGATTTTTTTATCTGTATTTTTTTTTATCTGTATTACAGATTTTTTATCTGTATTACAGATTTTTTATCTGTATTACAGATTTTTTATCTGTATTACAGATTTTTTATCTGTATTACAGATTTTTTATCTGTATTACAGATTTTTTATCTGTATTACAGATTTTTTATCTGTATTACAGATTTTTTATCTGTTACAGTTTTATCTGTATTACAGATTTTTTATCTGTATTACAGATTTTTTATCTGTATTACAGATGTTGTTTTCTGTATTGCAGATGTTGTTTTTTCTGTATTACAGATGTTTTTTTCTGTATTGCAGATGTTTTTTCTGTAGTACAGATGTTTTTTCTGTATTACAGATGTTTTTCTGTATTACAGATATGTTGCCTGTACTACATACTTAGCAGAAGTATGTGTTTGTTGTTTCAGTCTGGTTTGTTGCTTTGTTTTTTTTTGCATCTGGCTCATTCATGGAAGCATTGGGGATGTGAAGAAGGCCCTGCAGAAGGGCTCTCAAATGCATCTGGTTTTGCAGAAGGGCCAGGGCATTGGGAAACTGCATTTGGCCCTGCACAAGGGCCAAGTCCAATGTGGAAAGTGAATCTGGCCCTGCAGAAGGGCCAGATGCAATATATAGGAGTGTGCCTGGCCATCATGTTGTGAGGGCGCAAGTGCTGCATTTATTGCAATGTTCTCAGGCTTGCATGCGTTGCCACAAGTGGATCTGTGTAGCAAAGTAGATTGAGCACTGAAGACACTGAGCCATGGGGCCCCGCAAGAGACCCTCCATGAGCACATCAGGTGAAAGCAAGAGCAAGTCGGCCAAGGCTGAGGGTGTAAGCCTGCCTGATTCAGAAGGGCCCAACCCTGTACCAGTCGACCAGACTGAAGAGCCTGAAAAAGCAGGCAAGAGCCAGAATGAGGACCCAAGCCCGCTTGACCACGTGAAGTCTGAGTTGAGCAAGTCCGAGAGCTTGAACATGAAGCTGGAGTTGCTGAGGAGCAACACCGACTTGTCTGCAGACGATAAGTTGCAGCTTTTGAACGACCACTTGACCTTGGGTGACTGGAACAAGCTCAATGGCAGGTTTTCCTCAGCCAGGAAAAAAAACAGTGAAATTGAGAAGTTGGCTGCAAGCCAAGGGCAGAAAGCTCACAGGCACTTGGTTGGCTGCCTTGCCCTTGACCCAACCATGACTGATGTCTGGCAAGAGTTAACCCACACTGTGAGGGGGAGCCAAAATCTCGAGAAGACTGATGAGTGGATCAGCTGGACCAAGATGTTGCAAGAATGGAGTGAGGAGGAGCTGACGATGCACATTCACAGTGGAAGAATCTCTGAAAGGGAGTGCCCAGACACACCTGGAGTTTGGGAATTCAAAGACAACAACAAGGTGAAGACAACCAAGGTGTTGGGCAGAGATAAGCAGCTCAGCAAATCTTCCAAGAGCCAGCTCAAGCCAGAGACCAAGGAGGACGATGATGATGACTGGGACAAGGCTTGGACTGCCTTTGGCTCAGCATCCAGCTTCAATGACATCCAGCTGTTTGGCACTGGTTCCAGCATTGCCAAGGGCAAGGGGAGCATGAAGGGTAAGACTTCCAAAGGCATTGGCAAGAAAGGAAAAGCAAACAAAGATGATGAGGAGCAGGTGACCAAGAAACAAATCCAGTGGCTGAAATCTGCTTTGTCCAAAGCCATCACTGTCGTGGGCTGCAAGGCATTTGAAACCACAGATGGTGACAAAAGAGGGCACGCAGCCAAAGCAAAGGGTGAGCTGGAAGAGATCCTCTCCAAAGTGTCCGACAAGGGCGATGTGTGGGAGCACAAGGAGTTCCAGGCCATTCAGCAGAATGCCAAAGAGAAGATTGCCTTGTGCAAAGAAATATTTGGCTGAGAGGCTAGGATAGCAGCTGGAGTAGAAATGCTGCGCACCAGAGACCGATCTGACTGAGAAAACAATGGCGTCTGTGCCAGCTGCATAGATTGCTGGCACGCATGTTGAGGATCTGGTTTGCCAGCAAATATTTGGCTCAAGCAAAGGGCAAGGTTAGCAGCATGCTGTCAGTTGAAGAACTTGCCTTGCTGGCAGATTATAAGATTTGCCTGTCCTGTTGGCTGTGCCAACTGGAGCCATACCTGCCAAGGAGTTCATGCAAGCAGCCTTGCTCATGCATGTGTTTTCATGAATGTGTTTTCTTTGCATGCAGGACTGAGTACTTGAAGCTGTGGCAGATTTGCAAAGACTGTCGGTGTGAATTCGATGAAGCTGAGCCTCCAGAATTGAGTTTAGCATCAGTTGGTGTAATTCGACTGCAGACCATTGCAAAGGAGCCGACAGATGACCCAGAGATGCAATAGCCAAGGCGCAGCAAAGGAAAAAGTGCAGGTTGTGAATCTGTTGCGCTGCAGAAGTGCATTCCAGCTTATAGCTAGTATAGGATCATGCTGCAGCCGATAAGCATCATGCCTGGGTACAAGCAAAGCCTGGGGTGCTTGCGCGACCCCAAAGCAGCCAACACAGATTCAGAATCAGTGTTGCAGACTCACTTGCTTTGGCTGTGGACTCTTGGTGACATCTCTGCCATTGCTTGCCAGAAAATAGCACACAGTGCTTTTCTGGATGGGCTGAAGCACCCTGCCGTGGCCAAGGTGGCCAGCTGTGGCTCCTGGGGACAACACCCCAACAATGTGTCCAGGGATTTGGAGAGGATGGTGGTTTCAGAAAGCAAGGCATCCTTTGCAGAGCCCACTATCATCAAGGATTGCCCTTGCTCCAACCCCAGGACAAGTGAGGAAGAGACCACTGACGTTGCTTTTTTTGACCCTTGCAACACTGTGGCAGCATTGCAGGAGAGCCCAGAGCATTTCCAGAGCATTTTCCAACCAGATGGCCTACATGAGTTTTGGAACAATGTTAGGCCTGATGACCCCAGGCTTACCATACTCATGCAGGAATCCAGCTTAAAGCATGAGGACCTACCAGCAACAGTCCCACTCTGGGTTCATGGAGATGGTGTGGAGTATGCCGATGGCAAAACTATGATGGTGTATTCCTGGGGCTCTGTCTTGAATTCAGGCCCATCATTGAGCTCATCTCTCTTGCTGCTGGCCTTTCCCAAAGATTGTGCAGTGAGTGCAACCTGGGAGACACTGTGGTCACATATTGTTCCTTCATTTTCTAAGCTGCAGGCAGGAAAGACTGACATTGTTCACAATTACAGGTTTACAATCTGGCAGGTCATGGGTGACCAAGAATTTTTTGCCAATGTCCTGAAGCTGCCACATTGGATGAACGCACAGCCCTGCTGGGAGTGTAAGATGACTGGCCCTCAGCAGCAGAGCAACCTGGACAAAGACATTGAAGGCTGGAGGCTACCTCAAGAAGAAATGAATTGCAGGATCTCAGCACACCCACTCTTTACCATTCATGGAGTATCCCATTTCAATATTGCACAGGATGCAATGCACATCCTGTTTTGCAAAGGTGTTCTTTCTCATTGTATGGGCAATGCGTTGAAGTTTTGGTGCTACACTTAAAGGCTGTGCCAGGAAGAAGCATAAGGGACAAAGTCAAACATATTTGGCAAAAAATACAGTCGCTCTACAAGGACTTTGAAGTGGATTGCAGGCTGCCCACATTGAAGCTATCCATGTTCACCAGCCCCGACAAGCCTCATCAGACCCAGCCTTTCCTTAGGGCAAAAGCTGGGGAATGCAAAGCATTGGTGCATCTGTTTGCACAACTGGCAGTGGAGTTCCATGAAGGAGATGAAGTCTCCTCCAAGATCCTGGCTATCTTTGAAGACATGGCAGCTTTTGTAGATTTGATGGATGCAGCTCCCAGGTTTCCAAGTGAGCAAGAGGCCTGCCAGGCAGCCTTTCTGATGACTTCCTTTTTGGGGCATTACAAGTGGCTGCAGCTGCACAGGTCCAATGACTTCACCTGGCACACAGTGATCAAATTTCACATGGCCAAGCATTTGGCCCTTGCTTTCAGGTTTGGCAATCCCAGACACGCATGGTGCTTTAAGGCTGAAGACTATGTGGGCAGAATCAGCAAGCTTGCACACTCAGCATCGTTTGGCACAACAGCCACTTTGCTTTCTGTTAAGATCTTGAAAAAGTATCGGCTGATGATGTATGTCAGGTTCTGGAAGGGGCTGCTGTGACACAGAACGTTAACATATTTCGCCAGGCAAAAAAAGAAGTGGTGTGCTGCATGTGCCCTGCAGAAGGGCAAATGAGATCCTTAAGTTCTTGGACATGTCAAGTTTTTGTGCAAAAAAGATTGATATTTTGCAAAAAAAGATTGATATTTTTTTATATATTTTCTCAGGAAAAGATTGATCTTCCTTGATGTGATTGGGAACACAAAAAACAGCTATAAAATGCAAAGATTGATCTCCAAAAAGATTGATATTTTTTTATAGAAAAAGATTGATTTTTTTTGATCCTGGATCCTCTGGGACCGGCTATCGTCACGTCTCCTCCGGTCACGTCCGCCCCGCGCACGGTCCCTATCACGATCCCTTTCGGATCTCCTGCGATCATCTCGCCTTCGATCCCGCTCCCGATCGAGTGAATCGTCATCACGACGATCACGAGCATCGTCCCTCCTCCTGTCGCGATCATCCTCGCGCCGCGGACGATATCTGCGCCTCCTCGACTCTCTGGAATCCCTGGTGTCCACGGTCCTAACGGACCTCCGAGAAGGAGTACGGGAAACATCCGACTCCCTACGCCTCCTCCCAGATTGAGAGTTCGTCACGATCTGGTTGAGAGCTTCCAGTGCCGACGCGTCCTCACCATTTCTGATGAAATCCCTAACCTGCTTGTTCAGCACTCTGTTGGTGGAGATCGTCAAGAAAGCGTCCACCACCGAACTCTCAGGCAGCACCAGGAAGTGACCCTCCACCGGGCTCGCCGCGGCCCGCTCAGCAGACTGCAGCCGGATCTCCCCGCCTTCAGGCTTCTTTGCCATCGCCTTGGAGGCAGTCAAAGGCGCTACCGCATCCTTTGCCGAAGATCTGCCAAGCGCGGAGTGAAGATCATCCCCGCTAGCTTCTCTCGCTGCCGCACCTGGTCTGCTGTCGACGTCGCCAGGCCTCGTGGATGCCTCCCGCTTTGTCGACTCCTTCGCAGCCTCGTCGGGATCCCAACGGGACTTCCTTTCTCTCTTCTGCCCTTCGGCCGACCCGCGGCTACCGCCGGGAGCGTCACCTCCGCCTGTCTTCTCCTTCTTGACCTCAACCTTCGGTTCGGCCTGCTTCGTCTCCTTAGCCACAGCTTTTGGAGCCGGAGCACTCCTCGCCTCAGATGCCGAAGCAGCCTTCCCTTTCGGCTCTGCCTTAGGAACCGGGGTCACTTTAGCCTTGGCACTCGGCCTGGCCCCTTCAACCACCATCTCGGCCCAAGACTTCTTCGGCTGAGCTGCTGCTGCATCAACCTCCATCGGAGCAGGTCCAGCGTCATCCTTCGCCTTTGGGACGGATGGGCTACCGCCCTTACCGGATCCTTTACCCGGCACTTCACCTGACTTTGGTGGCGGGCCGGAAGGACTACCGCCCTTACCGCCCTTTTCCCCCTTTTTCCCTTTTCCTTTTCCGCCCTTGGGGACCGGCTCCTGCTTGGGACCAGGACCCGGCGCAGCATGATGCACCGATTGGAGTCCCTCGATGTCCACGTTCAATGGTTCGGGTTGACGACCGTCAAGAACCGTCCTCACCCTTTCGTCGCTAACGTAGACGAATGGGTCACGGAATGGTGCGGGAGGCTCCGACTGTCCGGCACTGATCGCCTTCTGCACCTTGGCTATCGCCTCCTTCAACCTCTTCTTCTCATCATAGCCTGTCTCCGATACCATGTACCCCCTGAGCTGCGACATCAACGCATGACTCTCCAGGATGTCCACGTCCTTTCGATGGGTCGGGTACAATGGGGTCAGATGACCAGCCGCAGAACCAATCACGTATGCCATCGGAATATAGAATGACAAGTACGTGTCATGACGAGCGAACTTCCTAACGGAAGTCGTCATACGCCTACCCCACTGAGCAGCGTGTCTTGGGTTGGCCCGGAAGTACTCCGTGACCGACTCAAATCTATCGACTTGGTTGGTCTTGATCAGGTGCTTCGCCACCCACTTCTCCACAAACGCATCCGAGGCCGAAATCCCGGACACATAGGAGAATTGGAAGAGCACCTTCGCCAGCTCATCCCACGCCGCATCGACACCTCCCTTGTCTTCACCAAGATAAGGGGGAAGTCTGATGCCGCTCTGCACCGTCATCCTTAGATCGGATGCCATTGAATAGGAAATCAAATTCCTCTTGATGACTCCGACCACTTCGGAGGGAATCCTCCTGGGCTTGAACTGCCCCATGGTCCTCACCCACTCCGGCACGATGTGGCACGTTTCGAAGTCCTTTTCCTCCGCGTTGGGGATAAAGTTCGGGTAAAAGACCGGGAGCGCGCACCCGGGACACAAGTGCATCCCATTCGGCATCAATTCTGCGCACCTCAAGCAGAACGTGGCAGTCACATTCAGCCTGATCTCTTCCCGTGATCGCCTGTGCTCTCCCCTAACGGGGGTGAAGTCACCGTAGTCCCATGCCCGATGGTACACTATCGTGTAATCATCGTACATATACGCCGCCTTCCAAGCCCCCATGTGGATCTCGTTCCTAACGGCAAGAGTCTTCCTTCTCGTCAAAAACACGGGTCCAACCAAGGACCAGTGCACCCGAAGATCCACCATTACCACCACGTACCTACCGGAGTAGTTCCGCAGCCTGTCCCTGACATACCACGAAGGCGATACCTCAGCATCCGGCGCCATGGCTCCCACAAGTGGGATCAGGCCCTCATCCTGCCTACCATCCCCAATGGTCTCGTACACATCGGGCCTCGTGATCAATATCTCGATCATGGCCTTTCCATTTCGCCTCACCCTTTGGAGCTGAACCGCCTTCCGAAAGTCCGAGAACTTCATGATGACGTATCCCACCATGGGGAGTTCATTCCAATGCATCTCATACATCAGAGATCCGCCAGGTGCATCTTCCTGAGTATACCTGTGCCTAACGGCACTGTAACTCAAGTCGCGTCCGATCCGCGTGTGCCTAACGGCAACCAACCTGGTGCTCTCCTTGAGGAGAACGCCATCCCCGTCGTACATGACCATGAGCATCGCCTCCACTTGCCCTATCGGGAAAGCTTTAAGCGTCGGAATGAAGAACTTCCAAGACATCTCAGCGTTCTCCATACCCGAAATCTCCTTCAGGAACCAGATGGCCTGGTCACTTTTCACCCAGTTTCCAGCCTCGCGTCCGGTCTCCTTCAGCACACGTTCCTCGAATAACTCCGAGACTCTCTTTGAATTGATGACCAGGCCGTCGAAATCGCACGAGAGCAGTCTCATCAACTCCTTCGCCGCCTCCCGTCCTGCAACAGTGCCCACGGTCTCTTCGTAGTTCGGGAGGTACTCACCCAACCTCGTCTTCGAGGGAACCACAATCTGGCAAGTGACGGCCTCATCAGGGATAACTCCCGTTTCCCTTAACTCCGGATTGATCTCTCGCCTATCGGCAAGATAATCCTCCTTCCCATCCAGTACCACAAGATTGTAGGTCATCTTGCTCGCCGCCCCACTAGGCCTGAACTTCCTGCTATCATCCAGCTGGTCAGGAGCAAAGGGTCCACTAGGGGCAGCTGCACTCATCAGAGGCGCTCCTCGCCCAGAGCAGAGGTGCTTCTTGTGGAAGTTCACCATCTGATTCAGCTGCGATAGTGCGTAGGCACGATCCTCCAATGACGCACTCTTCATCCCAGCCTCAGTCAGAGGAGCCTCAGGCTTGTCATAACTCGCCTTACCGCCCCATCTCGCCGCGACCAGCTCAGCAGACTTCGCAGGGTCGATCAAATTCCCCGACCACCCAGGCATATTGCTCAACCTCCTAGTCAACGCGTCTACCGACGCAGCCAAGTCTTCGTCCGTCACGGTGTAAGGGTCGACCTTCTCCCTGTCGTCCTGACCCACATCCGGAAGCCTATAGTCCCCGCGGATGGCCTCCATCGCGGTCCTCTCGGCTTCCTCAGCCTCCTCTTGCGTGGCCACAGCTCTAGGAATCAGGAGCGCGACCTCAGCCGGCAACGACTTCTCCATGTTGATTGGAGTATTCTTGGGAAGGATTCTTCGATCATCTCCCTCCCCGCTGTACACGTATTCCCGAGCAGCCTTTCGGTACTCCTCAGCAGTAGCCCCTCTGTAGTTGGAGGCCTTGCTCGGGTCTGCCTTCCCAGCCTCGGTACCCCGAGGCGTGGGCTCCTTCGTCCCGGTGGATCCTTCTTGGAGCCTTCCTGATCCACGTCCATGTCGTCCTTCTTCTTCTCCGTCACGGACAGTTTCCCAATGTCAGGAAGGGTCACATCATCATCCTTTCCTGACCCGGCGCCCCTATCGGGGGCCGGCTCGGTCCTCGGTTGCCCCGAAGAACTCGCCCCAGGATCCACATCGCCCTCGTCATCCACATGTGGTCGCTTTCCCCACACGATCTTCGTCTTCGGCTTCAGTGGGACAGCGACACCTCCAGCCATATGGTGTCCAGGCCAAGTGGCTCCCTCAGGGTCATCTTCGAACCATGATTTCCCGAACGGGCACCCATCCCTACCAAGGATCTCCTTCCTATCGGAAGGGGTTCCTGAATGTGACAATGCCGACACATGAGATAGTAACACCTCAACCGCTGACTGTGCCAACGTGTCAGGCATCTGCTCCCTCGTCGGGACAGTCCGCAGCTCCGGAGCGAGGTGGCCGGCAATCATGCTGAAAGGCGCAGTCCCCAACCGCTTGCCCAATACCGCCTCGTTCAGCGCGTTGAAGTACTTCTGCAGTTTCTCCAACATTGCCGTCGCCGCCATCAGCTGGGGATGAAACATGGGCATCCGCCACGCGCGCCCAAGGGCGGAATCCACGTGCGATGCGATCACAGAGATCGTCCCTACCAGCAAGTGCGATGATGCAATCTCCGGCACCCAAGTCGGGTCGTCCAAAGGAATGCATTGACCCGTCTGCGCGTTCAGCAAGGTAGCCCTCACCCCCGGCGCTCGAAGACAATCATACGCCCTGCGGTTCGGGTCACTAACGACACCACGAACCATGTAATCATCCCGATCGGGCATATCTGCCCAGTCCCCCGGAGGTGCTCGCCCATGATGGTACTTCGCCTGAATGTCCTGCCTCATCCCTAACGGGATATGGGCAGCCTCGGACGCCACCTTCTTCATGTTCCATTGCTGATCACCCCACGGCGTAGACTTCCGATCTCGAGGATTGATGTACTCCTGATCGATCCTCCCAGCAGCTCGGGAAGCATCCAACGCCCCGTACATGAAATCGTTATGTACGGCCCTCTCCAATACCGCATTCCACTCGCTATCGCGATTCGGGAACACAATGTGGCTAGTCTCGTTCGCCTTCCTCCACTCCTCCGCGGTAACCCGCTCTTGAGTGATTGCCTTGTTCCTGATCACAGCATAGATGAAGGGCTCACCAGCCTCCCTAGCCAGGACATGCTGAACGATGAACCTCCTATTCGACCTGCTTTCCGCCGGTCTTGCTGATGTCCGCGAGCCCCTCGTGGATTGATATGAACCATGCTCACGGTGATGCCGAACTTCCGCTGACTCCAACTCGGGCGCCTCTCCCGGGTGCTCCGGGTACGGCGTGTTCGCATAATTGTGTATGCCCCCTCGAGACTCCTGGGTTGAAGCCGCCTTCGGGGTCGCTGCAGTATCCCGCAGGTCCCCGTCGTCGTCCGTGTACTTCGGAGCATAGGAGATAGGCACACCCGGGCCACCTGCACCCGACGCCTCCTCCTTCTTCTGACCACCAACAGGTTCTCGAGCCCTGCGTTCCTCCCTAACGGGCGACGCCGCTCGCTTTGCCGCAGGCGATTCCATCGGCGGCTCTGTCGTAGTCGTAGTGGCCTGAGGCACCTCAGCTGCCCTACCGGGAGTCTCTTCCTCACCTACAGCGGGAGCCTCGGCTTCCTTCTCCGGTTCCATCTCAACGTCTCCGGCGAACTCCAGCACCTCGGCCTCGGTCGGGTCCCCACCATCGTTGAAGGTATCCGTAGAAAGATCGACCCCTTCCCTATCGGGTAGGAGATCATCAACCTCGGCGGAGCCACCCGCGTTCTCCTCCTCAATCGTCGCTCTAGGCGTTCGAAGATTCGAGGACCATCGATTCCCAACTTCGGTCGCCGGGACCTGAGGTGAAGAAACTCTCGGACTCCGAGGTGGGTTCGGCGGGGATTTCGGTCTCACCGATGCCAGCATCTCCTTTGTGACTAACGCCTTAGGAGGTGCTTTCGGGGCAGCGATCTGACCCTCCACTTGCTGACCTGCGTCAGATGATTGCCCACCAGGGGCAACGCCTACCGGCGGTCCTCCCAGAGCGGCACCTGTCATGTCGACATCCTCAGACTCAGACATCGATCCGCCATCACCCATTTTCGAAGAAGTACCCTCCTTCAGAAGCTTGAGGATGTTGTCCCTGATGTGCAACGTGACAGAACCAGGCCATGTAGTCCTGGTCAGGGAGAAAAAATCCGGAACTGCCGCAAGGTAGGGCGGCACCACGGCCCATGCTCTCTGGACCGGCCGATTCCTGCCGTAGCTGTCAACTTCGCTCCCCCATGACACCGCGTCTGCTGCACTGGGATCAGGTTCGCACGGAGATCGCCCATCTTATGCTGGATCTCCTTAGTCATGTGAACCCCTTGGTCGCCCTCTCGATCTAACGATCGCCCCGGACCACAAACCATCACCTTGACCTTCCTGGAGCCTACAAGTCCCTAAAAACGGAAGGCCTTTCAAAAAATCCAGGTTCTTGTGATGAAATCCTTACTTTTTGCAAAAGGGGCGTAATTTGAAAAAAACATGTTCTTCTGAGTGAAGTGGAACACATGTCCCCTTTTCAGTTTTGCATGGATGACTAATGAAGCGAATGTCTCCCAAGCTTGTTGAAGTTGCAGCTTCACCACTTGACTCATGTGAATTATTGTGCTTCAGGTCTGACCGTTCTCACTTACTCGCAAGCAACAAGGGAGGAAGGAGGGCTCGAACCGTTCTTACTGCAAAGACTTCGAAGGATCCAGCCCCCACTTGAGGAGATACGCGGAAAAGATAGACAAACAACATGCTTGTGGCCCATATTTGAGCACCTAGCCCATTTCAGGCTTGCCCTTTTTTGCTTGCCGCTTGTTGAATCCTACTCTGAAATCGCCTTGAGTTGCCCTGTCAAACCCAGCTGTCCCTCATCAGTTGTTTTTGGAGTGGGGGCATTCAAGGCTGTTCCGGCCAGACTACAGCGAAACAGAAGGCCAAGGCGATCAAACCCACCGTTGTTTCAAGCTAAGCTTCTTCTTTTCTGATCCCCTTAAGTATCGACCTTTACCAATGAAGACAAAATCACGGTCAGGATGAGCCATTTGATCCGAATCACCCAGTGAGCAATGGACCGCCTTGCCCTGCACGCTTTTTCCCGCTGGCCATCGACTGGCGAGTGGGCTCCAGAAGGCCAGAACCTCAGGCCAGACGAGCGATGGTCGGGCGGTACACAACTTGATGGAAATCATGGGGACACCCATCAAACTTGTTCTGTTTGGGAGGTTTGGGCACTGCTTAGCTGGATTCCTTTGGGAAGCGAATCGCTTTGTCACTTGAGATGGGGCGCGAAACAAACCCAACTTGCTGATGCCTTGCGAACGGGCTGGCACGAATGAGTTAATATAGATCTATACTCATGCATGCATGGTGAGGATGTGTCGCTTGGGTCATTCAGTATATAGCATGCAGATCTTAATTGCTTTTGCGCATGCAACTGATGTTGATTGATCGAACCTTGCATCGAAAGGTTTTTGGCTTTTGCAAGCTTGGCGCTTAGAGCTCTAGCGGTCTCACTTTAGACGCTCATCAGGGCCATGAGTTTGGCTGGCCTTGCTGACGAGTGGGAGGGCTCGCGAGAGGTTCGCGCAAACCTACGTGCCGGCAACGGCAGCATCTTCTTGGCAGCGGCTGGAGAGGAGGTGCCTGGATGTACAGTTAAAGGCGCTGAGCGGAACGTTGATGCCTTGCTTCCCTTGCTGCTCAAAATTTCAGATGGGACTGGCAACGTGGCAATGCCACACATCCCGCAATTGGAACAAGAGCTTCCTGGCGGGCACTTAGCATCCAGGTTCTTCTAACGTGCAAGTTATGCCAACGCGTGAGCGTGAATTGAAATGACGAAACATTGAGTTCAAACATTTTGCGTATATATTTTGCTTTCCGGCCACGCGGTTCAGGCTGACGGCATTCTTACTGGCGATGCGCGCACCGGTGAACCGGCGGCAGGTCAAGCTGGACGCATGGCTATGTCGGAAGTTCGTTGCGCTGGTGAAGCGCAAGCTGGCGCGGCAGCAAGTGCCTCGCTCTCATGGCTTCCGGCAACTGATGGCGGCTGTTGACCGGGACGCTGAGGGCATGGAGGACGGTGGGGAATAGTGTTCAAATTAAACCATGTGTGTCTGATGCAGTCAGGGGTCAACAAGTGATATACGAGCTTGGTGGGTCATAGGTGTCGGCGCATTCTAGCATGATAAATGCATGAAGGATGATTTGGGGGTTGTGTTTTCCATCGGTCGTGCAATGTTCCCCTATATATGCTAGATAGCGCTCTATAGCATATATAGATCTCGATCATTGTACACCATGCACTCATGCATTTATTTGAAAGACATTTGCGAAGTGATAAGAGGCGGTGGTGCTAAAGCGGCTCTTAGTTTTACAAGCTTTCGAAGTCATGCTTCAGGCGCATGTCCTTATATATGTGCATGTGCCAGGACATGTTGGATGAAGTGTGGTCAGTGGCTTTGCATGACCCATGCAACACTCAGGCATGCATGCGAATATAAAACTTAATTAAGGCATGCGTGGCTGGAGGAGACAGAGACGCAGCTTCTGGAGGGGGACTCTGAGGAGGAGTCGGTTGAAGAGATCCACGCCTTGATGGAGGACGATGCCGCAGAGAGTGCGCCTCCCCAGGACGCTGCCGCAGCGCCTTCCGAAACCGACTTGGTTGTCATCGCCACAGAGAGTGCGCCTCCCCAGGAAGCTGCCGCAGCGCCTTCCGAAACCGACTTGGTTGTGGTGGATTCCCAGGAGGGCGAGAATGATGGCGAACCTGCGCCCCTTGAGGACAGCCAGGCTGTCCACAATGAAGAGCCCCCGGAGCCACTGCAGGACTCGATCAAGAAGCTGCAGGAGCAGCTGGCGTGCATGAAGAAGCAACAGTCTGCTAAGACTCTCGTCCGCAAGGGTGACAGGAGTTTGTGTCGCACACGGGCTCAGAAAGCGAGTGTCGATGCACGGGATGGGGAGGGCGGACACGCGTGGCGCTAAATGTGCAGCATACTGTGCCAAACGACCAATTGCACTGATTGAACCGCCATGTGCACGCACGCAAGCACATGTTTAATCGACTTGTAGCTGCGATGTTTACTGGCTGGCTCCATGTAGTTGCGTTGCTACTGCAAGGAAAGCGAAGACCGCGCTATCTGCTTCATTTGCCGCATCAGCTGGCGCAGAGGTGGTGTTTGACTCTTTGCCCTTTGGTGGGGACATGTCGGAGACAATGCCCATGGGCGAGACAGAGGCTGACGCAGCTGCTGCCAGGTTTCGGGAGAAGTTGGCTCCCGGGGATCTTCAGGACAGCAACGCGCCTCCTGTGCCTTTCCTGCATCCTCCAGCATTTGTTTTGATATTCCTGTGGCGCGCCATGAGTGCAGTATTCAAACGGGACCTGCTGATTTTCATATTGCATCCAACTTGTTGTGATGGAAGTGGAGCGTAAGGTGTTGCGGCGCCAGCAACTGGGGCTCAAAGAGGGAACGGAGGAAGAGGAGCCGGCGGGCGAGACTGCTCCGGGAGAGACCGCTTCGGGTGAGGCAGCGAAGCCCAAGGCAAAGGCCAAAGCCAAGGGCAAGGCCAAAGCAAAGGCCAAGTCCAAAGCCAAAGCAAAGGCCAAGTCCAATGCGGCGAAAGCAAAGGCTGGCGCCAAGTCGAAAGCGGATGCTGCGCAGAAGAGCGAGGACAAGCTGGAGGACGCTGAGCCGACCAAGGACAACCAGGACAACCAGGACAACCAGGACAACCAGGACAACCAGGACAACCAGGATCCCAACCTGGCCGCCAAGCTGTCAGAAGGTGAGGTCGACCTACACGCAAAGCCGGAGGACGGGAGCAATGTGGAGCAGGAGGGCAAGGATGTGAAGCTGCCTACAGGGCGTGGTCGAGGGCGGGGGCGTGGCCGTGGCAGGGGACGGGGCGCTCGCTTGGACAAGGTGGCTGATGCGGCTGGAGGGGGGGCAGGATTGAAAGCAAGCGCTGACATGGCAGACGATGAGGCACCCACAAAGCCGAGCAAGCGCCGTGCAAGCAGGAGCTCCAACACTGAGCATGTCAGCGCTTGCTTCGCCAAGCGCCGCCGGCCGAACACGGCTGATGGGCAGCTGAAGTGGGACAGCATCCGCGAGGCGTTCAACAAGCGCATCAAGGGCAACGTTGTGGCCTACTCGGCCCATGAGGATAGCGGAGGGGGAATGTAGGGATGTCAAGTTTGAGCATTTGTGTACATGCATGCATAAGCTCCTAGAGTGTGTGTGTGTGGATACCAGTGAGCTGGGTGACTTTTTTTAGACATGCTGGTCGGCGGTCAAACACGCTTCATATCTATTTTGGGGTATTTTGGGAGAACACAGATTGAGTCACTGAATGCCAGTGTTTGCCTATCACTCAAGTTATGCCAAAATGCGACAAAAGGGGTTCACTTGCTTGACGTAAAACAGTTTATCACCCTGCCTGTGAAAGCGAAGACCTGACCTTTTTTCACAGCCAAATCCCTTACATAGCTCTGCTGCAGGACTACTTCTACACGTTTTGCACAACTTCCTGGGCCCAGGGGAAGCAGGATCTGACCCCTGAAAATGCGGCTGACCTTTCCAACCAAGCTGCCGCTGAATACTTGCGCCGGCTACAAGCTTTGGACTTCCGAGCCTAGCTGGTACAGTCTAGCCCTGTAGTGCTATATGTTGTTCTCCTGTTCTCATTTCATTGCCAATTCTACATGTTATCAAGCAACTGCGCAAACAGAAATATGTTTGATGTGTGCTTGATCGAAGAGCTGTACAAGGGCTGAAGATTGCCAGTTTTGAAGGCTGCTTACATTTGATCACGTATGGTTGCAAGCCTAGAGGTGGGCCTGCGCATTTGTGTATGCTGCTTCTTGCGCTTTGGGGAATGTGGGAGGAGTTTCAAATTTCAAAGGGCTTCAAGCGAGATGGCCTCGAGAAAGCATGGACGTTCTAGCTGGGACTTCTTCCGCATTGTGTGGTAGTAGCAAGCGGTAGCTAATCATGCGCTTTCCACTCCGCTTGCACCAACTGGGTGCTACACAAGAAGTTGGTACGCGCTGAAAAGGGCAGCAAGCTTTCACAAGCGTGCACGTGTTTGATCGATGTGGTTTGGCTGAAGAGTTGACCTGCACATGCCAAACAATAGTACATCGTGTTCACGACACCCAAGCCACTGCTGAGGTTGGACCTTCCTACTATGGCCCGTGGCGACGGGTGGGCCAGGAGGCTGCTGTCCAATGATCATTACTTGAAGCGTGCGCTTTGCATGTTTTCTGCTACCAGCAATCCCCTGAAAAGGCGTCATAATTGCAAATCCTTCTAGTAGACAGGGCTTTGAGATGCATGTGTGCAATTGTGCTTGAAACAATAGGGATGCCACTGAAATTTGTTGATGTGCAGTGAATGCAAGCTTCAAAGTGAAAACGTACTTGAACACAGGGCCATCTTGTGGCTCAAGGGTCTGCAAGTTGGTGGATGTTTACCAGATATGGCCAAATAACTGTTGCGGGTCACTGTGAGCGTCTCGTGCATTTATGCGTGGGTTAATTACTTTGAAGCACACATCGAGACCCAATCCACGCAAATTCAAATGGGGCCAAGAAGTCCATATATAGTACTTGAGGAGTTGAACCTTTTTAGGTGCGGTGTGCAGCCATGGTGGTGGACAAAGAGCTCAAGCTCAACATTGTGATCAAAAGGCTGTCCTTGATGCAAGCGCCGAAGGCTTGACTCCAAAGCTGGTTTGCTCTAGCTCACACTAGTTGGTGTTCCGTTCCCAATGGAGCTCTGAGTGCCCAGACCCCACCGCCACGTCAGATCTTGATGGCTTGCATCATCCTCCTGGCGCACACGGAAGGGGTGGAGGTTTTTTCGGAGGCCGGAGTTGTGTGCAGGGTTTGAAAGGCGCAGTTTGCATATGGCTGCACTTGTTGATGTTTCTGCGGAGTGGGGCACGCAGGCTTATTCCTTCATTGAAGTGTTTGCTGGAGCCGGGTGGATATCTACATGCATGAAGAGTGCGGGACATTCCGTTGCAAGCTTTGATATTCTTTATGGGCAGCCCAAGGAAGGAAAACAAGACTGCATGGACTTCTTGAGTGATTCTGGATTTTCGACTCTCGTCCCAATCAGATGAATTGAAGGTTTCTGATGAAAGGAACATTGAAACACGTGCTTCGAAGGGGGGGTTGGTGACCTCATTCATCTTTGCTAAGGTTGGCTTTGCTGACGGTGCTCAATGCTCGAATGGACAACTTCATGGCCTGGCTTGGGCTGTGCTGTTCAAGCTATGTGACAATCAATGCTGGAACTCATGGCCGATCACCATTGTCCCCACTTGGCAACCAACAATTTGAATCAGTCCAGCGATCCAACATTTTGACATCGAGGACCCTTGCCGTTAAAAAATGCCAAAATATGGTGATGGGGATCATTCTTGGGGACACACTTCCCCATCATTTATGAATCCTCTTTGTTGGGATGAGTTGCGCTAGTTTTTTGGGATCAGTTTGAGACCCAGCTGTAAAGTCCACAATTGCATTGGCTCAGGATAAGGCCAGCAACATGACCGTTCCTGGGAAAAGGGCGGGGGGGCCTTGCGGACACTCCTTTATATCCAAAGGGTGAAGGGTTCCCTCACTTTCCCTGCGAAGCCACCAGCCAGGAACACGAGTGTCAAAATGAAAACCTATTGAACTGATCATTCATTATGGCATGCATGTCCCTGGCACAGAAAGTTGCTAAGCTGAGTGGCCAACGCAAGAACGACCTTTCCTTGTTGTTTCATTGGGACACAGCCTTCTGACGCTACATTTGAAGGAAAGCTGGTTGCATGTGGGACGGTACCTTCTACTAGGGACCGCCCCTGCAAAACTTAAACCTGCAAATGGGACAACGAACATGGTTTGTCCACATCATGGTGGTACTGTTTGCCTGTTTGTTTACATGTGATTCAACTGTGATTCAACTGTACATTCTTTGATCTATCTTGTACACCATGGATATCGGGCCCTTTGCTCCTTAAACCAAACATCGTATTGTCATTTCCAATGCGTCTACTTCTGAGCCAAATTGACAAGAATGCTTGCAACAGAACCTGGAGCGCATAAAAAACCCTGACTTGAGGAGGGGCCATAGGGGGACCACCCAACTTGGCAACAAGCACCAGAGGACCGCTTTAAATTCCCAATGGTTTTTGGGAAAGTAATATTGTCCGGCGCTCATGCAGTTGTTGGTCCCTTTCCTCCAAAACGACACTACACTTGAACGTCTTTTTTGTTTGTGACCCTTTTTGTAGTTTGCCGCCCTACAAATCTTGAGGGTGTTGCTGCCTTTTCTGGGGGTATATTTATTTGACGGCCTTGGGAAGAGTCATCAATTGGGAATCCGGCTTTTGTTTATACAAAAAAATTGATTGTGGTTGGTCATCCCTTTTGACATTACAGTGTTTGTTTGTTTTTTCTTGGCGGACCCTGTCAAAAAGTACGCTCATTAAATTGCTATCGCAGCAAGCTCTAGCAAGGAAATGCCACCTAGATTGGGGGCATTGCATGGGTTGCCAACTCGTTTTTTGGGTTGTGGGAGATTTGACGCCGAAAAGTTGTGTTAGCAGTTGATGGGGTCAAGGATTGTGAGTTCTAAAGCAATTCCCCTGATCCTGCCCAGGCTCCATACACCAAAAGGGTTGCCAACCGCGGCCCCGCACCGATCACCTCACGGCCTCAGGACATGCCTCCTTCTCATGGTCATCTCGGCCATGGGTGGAGCCTGGGCGTTGGAACAGCCACGAAGCTCTGTTCTAGCTTGGCACCCCAGAGTTCGGGAGCTTTTCCGTTGTCTACCCAAGGCCTGTATTTGCAAGCTTTGTCCCCTCAGTTTGGTTTAAAAGAAGCCTGTGGCAGTTTGTTTTTACTCGTGAACCCTGCAGGTATATCAGGCGGCATGGTGGATGGGAATGTACAAGGGGATTTCTCCAAAGCGACATCTGGCATACAGCAATGCTCCAACTGTTTGCCATTTTGATCTTGGCAAGATGACCCGGAGGATGCAACAACAGTTTCAACAGAACAGTGGCTGTAAACCAGCAAGATGCTATTACTCAGCTGCTGGGCGCAAGTGCTTCCAGGGGACTCGCTGGTTAAAGTCCACTGGGTGCTGGCCTCATTTGGACAAGAGTTGCATTTTGCTAATTAATTTGGTTTGCAACCACAGCGTGTCACCTTTTCAAGGTTTGACCCATGCAGGTCTGGAAGCATGGAATGTGAATGAGTGCTTTGCTCCAAGGGCTTATCCGCCACGCTTTGGACTTCGAGTTGTGCGCCTCTATCAACGCTTCTTGGCTTCTTGCACACCCTGCCACCCCATACCAGCTGAGCTTTTCCACAAGCCCTTGCAGCAATTGTTTGCAGAGATCCCTTGGAATGCTGCTGCCGATGAGCTGTGGGACGATGCCTACATGTACTCAGTCCTTGCTTACTTGAGGGGATGTTTTCAGCTGGAGCTTGGAAGCTGGAGACCCCTTTTTCCCAAAAAGCTGTAATTAGGGCATTCGTGGAGTTGCCACGTGCCAAATTTGCTCCAACGCAGGGAGTGCTCCTGGGAGATGCTTTCAGCGAGCCAGGGAATCGAAGAAGGGGTGAAAAGCAATGCTGAGTTGAGCCACTTCTGCTTTGCAACATATGCTCGTGAGCGGATTTTCATTGAGCATGTAGGGATTTGCTTGGTTTCCTGCATTACGTAAAAAATATGTAGTTTTTACGTAATCTACCCGTAGGGCGGGGCCAACTCGTAAAGGGGTCGAAAAAACACGTCAAAGGGTCAAAAAAACACGTAGGAAAATACGTATGTTTTACGTAAATTGCAATGTTTTCGGCAACCTTGACAATGCTTGGTTGGAAGCCCTTTCTAGGGAATCCGGTTTGCAAGGGAGCCCTTTCTTGCTTCCTGATGCCGCCGGTCCCACCAGGCGCCCAGGCTCAGGTCTCAGTTGTAGCTGCCCGGGATGCGAAGTAGGCCCACCTTGCCGTCTAAGCAATTCAGTTGCTCAGAGTTGACTGATGGCAACAAGAAGTTGAAGGAAATCAAAAGGGAAGTGGCTGAAGCTGATGAACTTCAAAAGAAAATTCAGGACTGGAATGCCCCTTGTTCAAATATCTTTGTACTTAGAACTGGCAACTAGTTACCATTTCAAGAGTTCCCATGGGGTTCAGGAGCATGAGGCCCAACTTCAAGCTCTGAGAAAGCAGGCTGCAAATGCGAACAAGGACAGGTTATGCGTGGGTTCATTGAACCCGCTAAAGACCGAGGGTGATGCAAGTTAAGCTCTTTTGGCACAGGTGGGTCCCCCGACAGTTTCACGCGCATGCGATGCAGGAAGAGCAAGAGGAGGACATGGATACAATTCCAGCACCATAGCTGAAGGGCTTCCTATGCAAGCCCAAACCAGGGAAAAATGGGAACCCAAACCACCACATGCAAGTCGATTCAGTTGACCTATATCAAACCCTTCCTCTAAAATTGGATTCTAGGCTGCAGCAAGTCAGTTTCTAAAGTTCCTTTGTTACATATGCTTTTTGGTGCCCCAAAAGGCCCAAAAAAGACACTTCACAAAATGGGGATCCAGACCACCACAAGTCGTTTTAACAAGGTGTCTTTTTCCATGAAGACTCTTCCCAAAATGGGGTCCAAACCATAACAAGTCCTTTCAACAAGTTGTCTGTTTCTATGCTGCTTTTTCTGTGCACAAAAGGCTCAACAAAGACACATCCCAAAAGGGGGGTCCGGACTACCGCAAGCCGTTTTAACAAGGTCATCCCAAAATGAGGATCCAGACCACCACAAGTCAGTAAAAACAAAGTGTCTTTTTATGTTTCTTTTGCACCCAACAGCTTCAGAAAAGACACTTCCCAAAACCCAATTCGGGGTGATCGAATCATGCGGTTTGGGTTTGCACCTTTTGCTGTCTCACGATCAGTAGGCGCCAAATAATAAAATCGATTGGGGCAACAATTACATGGCAAAGCTTCCTTGTTTTCCCCATGGGCCAGTGCATGTTGCATGCACTGCAGTTGTGGTTGGGTCACACTTCTTGGTGAGGGGGCCCCTGCAAGCGTTTTTGAAGGGCTTCGGTTTTTGAAGAACCACAGAAGGTTATCCATATTGATTGCTCATATGCTTGTTGAGGAACAAAGCACTGACCAATATTTTCTTGGGATCCATTGACCAAAGGCCTGTACGTGGGATGTGCTTTTGATATCTGTGGCTTGAGGGCTGCCATAGCTGTTTCAATTTGGTTTGGAGCAAGGGGAAGCCAGGGCTTGGAGAATTGGACAGCCATGTCAAACATGTCACACATTGCCTAGGCTACAGAAGAAGAGCTTTGCAGGGTGGCCAAACCAACGGCTGCCAAGGCCAAGGCAAGCGCAGCTAAGTCGGCCCCAGCCCGCAAAAAACCGAAGTCAGAGGTGCCTGCTCCAGCACCAGCCTCGACCCACACTCCTCGAGCTGCATCGCCTGGCGATACGCCAACAGGTGCAAAGCCCAAAACCAGACCAAGCCCAGGTGGACGCAGGGCAGCTTCTAGCAAGAGGCCAAATGACCCCCAGACCACCCCTGAGCAAAGAAAGCGAGTGAGAGGAAAGTCGCAAGAAGTTTCTGTGGCGGCCATGGAGGCTCTCAGACAGGTGCGCTTCTGTTCATTCCGGAGTTGAAGATCCATGGTTTCTGCAAATCTTTGAGGGAGGATCTTGAAGGAGAAACTCAATTACAAACCCATTTGCGCAGGTGCTTTGGGGCTTTTGGAGGGCCATTTGAACCCGTTAGTTCTCTAGATTCAGCATCGGTGCCGCAAGGCCAACGAGAAAATGGCGAAAGAGTTGCAAAAGCTTAAGGCGGCCAAGGCTACGACTCAGCCAACTCTTTCAACGCCACCTGCAAAGAAGAAGATCACTTCGCCTGTGAGCGAGCAGGAAAAAGCAAGTGATCCCAGAGCCCAGCCAAAAAAAGCGGCAAAGGCAGCTGCAAAAAAGAAGCAAGCACTGCCCCCACCAGAGCCAACTTGTGAAGAGGATGAGGACACGCTGTCCGAACAGGAGGATCAGGAAGAGGAAGAACAACAGGACACTGACATGGAAGATGAAGAAGCACACGAGGAATCAGATGTTGAAACACCCAAATGCAAAAAGGGGGGGGCAGTTTCCAGAGCCAACAACCCCAGCGAAGAAGCCCGGGACGCCCGCCTTCGCCGGGTCTGCGAACGCAAACCCACCGGCCGATGCCATGTCCCCGCAGAGATCCATGAGATGTGGGCCTCAGGCGGCCAGGCCGTGCGCAAAGAGTTGCTGCAAATGCTTGAGGAGAGTGGTTGGAACAAGGACTTCTTGAATCAGCATTTTTCGTGCATGCAAGTGGTGCCATGAATCCTGGTTAAAGTAACATTGGATCGAATATCCCAAAGCTTCATGCCAGGATCGCTTTGTTCAGACGGTCACCAAAAGCAAAGAAAAAATCCACCGGAAAAGCGCTACCAAGAAGAGGGGGTGGTATACAAAGGAGGGAATGAAGAACATCTTGCAGTGGAGCTCGAGCCCTTGCCTGCACACACAAACCTTTCTTCCTTTTCTTTTGGGGGGGTGTAAAAACCTGTTTTGGGAGATTTGCCACTATTGACCTTGCCTGGCCTAGGTCCTACATAGCTTCTGTGGTGAAGTATTGCGAGTCGGAAGGTCGCGAGAAGTTGGTGAAGAAACTGGGGCAGCATTTGTTTTTGCATGAAGACCTCAACCAGCTAGTTTGCTCGATCGGATCGAACATAATTTGCGCTCATGCCTGCATGTGCAATCTGGGTTGAACGTGACGCATGAAATCTCAGGAAGGACAAGTACAACAAAAAGGTTCGCAAGTACTATGTTGAGTATGAAGAAGATGATGAGAGTGGAAATGAGTCCATTGAGCGTGAAAAGGAAGAAGAGGTCAAGGCCTGCATGTATATTGGTGCTGGGGTTGTTTGGGCATCCGCGCACGGTTGCAGGCTGGCAAGGCGGTGAAGTTTGACAGCCTGGGCAAGGGCAAGAAGAGCCGAGTGGCTTCCAGACCTCAAGAGGTGGCCTCAGAGGAGGACGACGATGACAACGAAAAGGAGTGCAAAACAGAACAGGCAAACGGCGGCGCCAAGGAGACCTGCCAGCTTGTGTAGCTTGTGTTTTTCTTTGTAAGGGGCATGGAGCGCAAAAAACATCATCCCAGCATGATCCATGCAGTTGAGCTTTGGAAGGAGTTCGCAAATCTGAAGAAGTTCGGGGATTCGCTCCTGTCCAGAGCATCGAAGCTTTCAGACCTGATCGGTGATTTGGAAGAGGGGCTCAGCAAAAAACCAGACTTTGCGAGTAAAGACCGGGCCAAGAAGTCTTGGCCTCATTTGTTTTCCTCCAACAGCAATTTCAAGCCATTCACGCATGCATGATATTTCTTGAGCCTGAAGGGGCTTGGGCAGTTGTTGAGGTGTCTCAAACAGCTCGAAGAGTCCATCGATCTGCTCAATGCCGAGTATGAAGCTGTTGAAACCACGAAAGCTGATTGCAAGGGATTGCTGGACAAAAGCATTCCTGAGCTTGATGCTAAATCGCCGGCAACTCAATCATTTCGCTGTTTTCAATCCCAGTGTTTTTTGCTAGCTGTCGGAAACAATTCTCGGTGTTCTTGAGTGGTCAGAGGGGTTTGGCGGGATTGTGATTTGTTGATTTCATTACTTTGTTTGCCAAGGCTCCTGAGCAAGGTGGATGCCCAAATCAAATCGTCTACGAAGAAGTGCTCCAATTGCAAAGTGTCCCAACTCGATTCTCCCCATTGGCCCGGCCTCGTTGACCAGGTGCTCGAAAGTCACCACGACAGAGGCTGCATCGAAGAGCCTCCTCGGAGTTTAGCGGGCAACCCTTGCAACACAGGTGCGTATACATGCATGGAACTAGGTTTCTTTCAAAAGTAGCTGTGACGTTCAGGGATGCTTCTTAAAATTTGCAATGCCTATAGCCTAATTGCATGGTTCCACACTTCCAAATTTGATGATCCCATTTTGCTGCAGGAATCTCATGAAGCTGCTGAACAAGGAATAAGCCCATGTCTCACGCTGAAAGCAGCATCTCTGTGGTGTGCTGATGGGGTTTGCGCGCAGGTGACCAGAATTGGGATCCTGCTCTGTTGGGGAACACGTGCAAAGCATGTGAGATTCAATCACGGGGGCTGTAGAAGTGTACCAAAACATTCCTGCAAGCGGATCGAGAAAGGATTGCGTGGCCATCATGATCAAACTTATGAAATGCCTACACATGTGCGTGCATGTGTCCAGTTTGGATTTTGTTTGTAAAAATGGTCTCAGATGGCGCGCCAGGTTCTCGCCCGGAAAGGGTGGACCAGAACAACAAAGACAAGAAGTTGGTCACCAAGCTTGCCCGGCTCATTGTCAATGGAGCCGTGGTCCCAGGAATTAGCACAGCCGAGCACTTCCCTTGATGAAATTTGCTTTGCTGGTGGACCTCGTTGCTGTTTCAACTCAAGATCATGGAGAGGTTGATGCAAGTGTTGCGCTAATGATCTTAAAATTCATCATTGCTTGAACTTCAGAATCAGGGAGGATGATCAGTGCAAAAACACACCAACACACGTACGTGCGCTGCAAATGAGTTACCGTAGCATGTGCCAGGCCGGAAAACCATTGCCGTCAAACAGGATAGACATGAGTAACTGCATTTTCATTTTCGCTGTACATTCCTCACATGAGCCATGGATGATGCAGACCCTATGGATGACCTCATGGACCTCTTGACGTACACATGCCCCCAGTCTGGCAAGAAGCGAGTTGCGGGAATGTTTGAGAACGGGACCAACAAGGTGGCAAAGCGCCCAGGCTAAATTAAGCACCAATTTCTTGACAGTAGAACAGTCGGGTGTGTACCAACGAGCTGAGAGTCAAGCAAGGAATCATGATGAACGGGAACCTTCTACTACAACACCCTGGGATGAAGCTTACATGGACTATTTTGCCCGAGAGCCCGCCCACTGTCCTGAAGGCAGAGCGCACGCCATCAAGGCAGCGGATGCATGATTGGCTGCATTGCGGAATGCCTTTGCAGGTTGATTGTGGATTGTTTTTGCATGTTGCTTCCAAAGATTCGTTGGTCAAGTTGATTGCGAGTTTCAGGAAGTTGCCCGATCACATGCAGCACTTCTTTCTGAAATGGGCGCTGTCTTTAAAGCTGAAGGGTTTGATTGGAATGCAATCCGTCCCTACGGCTTCTGCAACAAATGCATGTGTTCGAGAAAGGGTGGCAATGCCACTGCGGGCAAAATCCTTGCCCATGCCAAGTCTCTGGTGACATCCCTGAGGGAAAGTATTGGAATCCGACTCTGCATTTTTAAGATTGGTGTAACAGCCAATCCGTTGACCCGATACTCCTTTTACCTTGAGAATGGGTACACCTGTATGTGGCTGATTGCAGTGTCGCATAGCATTGATTTGATTCACATGCTGGAGGCTGCATTGATCTCAGAATTTTTCCGGCATGTTGGGTGCAAAAACAAGCCTGAAAGCGGTGGTGAGGGTGCCTTGAACAGAAGCAGCCCTCCTGAGCCACCATACTTCGCATATGTTGTGGGTGGTCGGGCAGACCAAGGTCATTGGGTTGGGTAATTTTATAACAGCCGAAAAGCCGAGGGGAAAAATATTTGCGCGCATGTGGATTGATCATTGCTGGATTCAAACTGCCATTGTGCTTTACGCATGCTGCATGTGTGCATCATAGGCCAACATCATTACTTCAATTGTGTGTGTTTCTGGTATTTTTGCTCCGGGCCGAGGCCTCTTGTTCGCACATCGTGGAGGTTGCCCAGGCCGAGGTTGAGTCCAACCCTCAAGCAGGCTCTGTTATGCAAGAGTTCGCAGCTATCCGTTTACGAGATGCTGAAGAAGGGTGCCACAAGCTATTTCAAAAGCATGGGTTCTGTGTCCCTGTGGAGGTGGAAAGGGCAACTCTTGGGCCTGGTCCTAATTTGCGTGACTTCCCATTTATCAGGATAAGCACATGGGCCCGCTACTTGCTGGACACTGGTAGGCTATCCAGGCAACTCTGCGGAATAAAGTCCTTTGAGCAAATGGGGCCGACTTTGCTTGAATTTTGGCAGCGGTACCGAACACTTCACCCCACCCATGAGCTCTTTGGCTGGAGCGATGCTGGATTGGTTGACCTGAGCAAAGCTATTCCATTTTTTTCCCACACTGATGAGGGGAGAACTTACAAGAAGCAGGCGCTGCTGGTCATATCAGTGCATGGCGCGATTGGACGTGGTACTCGGGCCTACCTTGGCAAAAAGAAACATTTGGTACCTTTGAGACGTAGAGGGATGGGGCTGAATTACGCTGGACTTCCGCTGGCTTCGCAATTTATTTTTGCCTCTATGCATCGCAACCTTAGCAACTCCCACCCTGGGTCTTTGGAGGCTTTGCTTGCAATTTTTGCATCCGATTGCGCTGGATTAGCAAGGCATGGGGTTACAAGCTCTGATGGGACCCAACACGTTTGGCTTGTCCACCTGGCTACGAAAGGTGACCTACCTGCTCTGGTGAAGCTGGGATCTTTCTGGCGAAGTTATTCGCATGCGCCTAAAGCCAAGTCTTCAGTAAAACCGTGCGATGGCATATGTCACTTTTGCCTTGCTGGCCAGGAATCAGGAAACATTCCCGATCGGCAAGATTACCCCTTCGAAGACTTTTCTCAAAACCCTGCTTGGCTCAGCACTGTTGAGCAAGTTTTGCCATGGGAGGATACCCCGGCTATTTTGGAAGGCCTTCCTCTAGAGCGTAGTTGTCTCACATCATTTTTTGCTACAGATTTGTTCCACAACTTCCATTTGGGGGTTGCAAAGCACTGGGTTGCAAGCAGTTTGGTATCAATCGTGGAGCGGCTGGATGCGATTCCTGGAACATCTGTTGACGCGCAAATGTCTTGGCTATCTGCTGATTTCAGGTCGTTTTGCAGGCGGAAGCGATTGAGCGCTCACAGCTATGACATTAGCAGAAACAGTTTGAGTTTTACTTCGAGCCGAGCTTGCCCACAAGGGCACTGGAGCAAAGGGTCTATGTCAACACAACTAATGCTCTATCTCGAGGATTTATGCGATCGGTGTGTCATCAACAAGACTCAGGATGAATTGCTTTTGGCCGTTGCGTCCTGGCAATCTGTTGGCATGCTTTATCGCTTGCATGCAGGTCCAGTATGCTTCCACCCTTTGATGGTTGATTGGGGACTTCTTTGTTTTGTTTGGTGATCACATTTTTGTGTAGTGTGTCATCTCTTATTAATTGGGCTGTTTCAAACCATTTTGTTCTGGTTTGCACGCGCGGCTACAAGGCAAGGGGCACCTACTGCATGAACACTGCGCTGAGATTCATGTACAGCAGCGGGTTTTGGATTTTGAGCAGTGCGGCCAAACAACTTGGGCTGTGGCTGATGGTGTTCCTGGGCAAGTATGCCCTGTGTGTTCGGCTTAGTTTGCGGGCGGGGCTGAACCGTTTCGCAATTGTTCCAAAGCTACACATGCTCCACCACACGGCGATACAATTGCTTCAAGAAGCTACGCGGGCCAAGTGGGCCAAAAACCCAATGGCTACTGCTGCACAATGCCAAGAAGATTTTATAGGAAGAGGTGCCCGTATCAGTAGGCGAGTCAATGCTCGTCGCCTTCATGAGAACACAATATCAAGAACTTTAGTTGCTATGCTCCAAGCGTTGCAGTCTTCAGATCAAGATCTACGAGGTCTGACTGGAGAGTAGAGGAAGTTTAAGCAAGGGGGGGGAAACAGTGTCTTCATACTTGAAGCTTTATGCTGTTTTGCTTGGCAGTTGCTCCTGCATGCGCTTCCTCTCATGTAATTCCAGTGCATCAATCATGGTCACGGCTGTGAGCATGGAAAAAACCGGCCGGCGAGCGCACTCTAGCCCCCCAATTCCTTGGCCCCTTCCTTTTTCAAACCACACTTGCTGGCCTACCCGGCTTGGGTGATGTGCCCATGCAATTGTACATTGAATCGTTCAAAGCAGCAGAAACCGCAAAGGACGTAATTTTGGGAAAGGTACGTAATTTTTCACAAGGTGCGAAAACCCTACTTTTTTTTGGTCCCCTCAAAAAACGGAAGGACAAACAGGTCACAGGTTGTTGTTGAGTGCGACCAGCGACGCCACGTCCTTACTCCACACGGTCGCCGCGTCACTTCTGGCCTTCCATGCGTTCCTCTCCCACCTATACAGGTAGGAGCCACGGAGACCAAAGACATACAGGTCATGCTTGGCGGCATCCGCGTTGCCGTACTTCTGGACGCAGTCGTCCGTCCGCTTGTCCATCAGCTCGTACGCCTTGTCAATCATCATCCGAAAGGATGTCTCCTCGTTATCACGAGAGCTGGTCACGTAGTGCACCTCACAGTTCTTGAACGGCCGGTTATCTGGGGAACCCCTCAACCGGTCATTCTTTGTCCTGCACTTGAGGATGTCCTCCGCCAACGTTGCTGGGTCCATCCCTTTCTTGTTCTTCGTGGATGCAGTGTTGAACGTCTGATCCAGCAGATAGAACACAGTCGCATCCGGGGCCGCGGACTCCTCTTTGAACACCGGAGGACCGTACCCGGCCGCCATGGCCGCAGCGATCCTCACCGCAGCACCTGTCCCACTAGCCGCTAAACACCGAAGCAAGATTACCATCTTGTCTTGGTAGCGACTCATCTCGTGCAGAACAATGGATGGGTAGATGGACAGCATCACATCCGCTAACACGGCGATTGCCCATGTGTCCCACAGCCTTTCCATTTGTACGGGATCAACTGCCACACGGGAGTATCCTCCCTTCGGCAGCTCCATAGCTGGCGGAACGACCTTCCCACTCCTGACCAGGCGCATCACCTTCCTAGCTTGCTCGAAACACTCAAGCTCCTGCGGGAAGAGAGCACCCCGACCAACGGCCTTTGCCTCGTCCTTGATCTCGGTAAGGTATCCCTTCGTTAGGGTGAGCACAAACGTTTCACCCCGGATGGCCTCAAACATGTTCGACTTCGGCACGATCCTGGCGAATAGTGCCCCACCTTCCGCCTCGGCAGCCTGAGGGGTCCCTGGAGCAGCACGCATGTTCTCCTCTTCAACGGAAAGACCTATCGGTCCCATGTAGTTCTCTGGGAAGAACTTGTGCATAGCCCACACTACCGATGGAGCATGCGGATTCCATTCGACGAATGGGTTGTAGTACTGCAGGGTGCTATCGCCCCCTGAGTTGCACAGCTCCACATATTGTGAGTCCGCCGCAGGCTTCTCAAGCTTGATGCAGATCCCACAGATCCCCAACCTCGCGTTCGGGAACACTCGTTGGGCTCCTCGCTTGACACCCTTCAGGTGGGGATTGTCGCTGAACAGATTCTCGGACTCGTCCGGTTGCGCGATGCAAATCGCGACCCTCGCCCACGTGTTCTGACCGTAGTGCGACAGAGTGCTGTATCCCAGGGCCTCGACCGCCTTCAAAGATGTCCACACCCCTACCCATTCATCACTCGCGGTGGACGCAGTAACCTGCATACCACCCAGAATGCTCCACAATGAGGATTGCGAAGTTCCATGGATAAGGACCTTTTCAGTGTCCGTCTGGCCCCTGAAATTCATGGCCAAATCGAAGAATGCCCATCCATCGTCGGGACCAATTTCCACATCGGTGGTACTCGCCGGGTTCTTGGGCGAGATCCTCAACACCTGTCTACGGTCCCAGTCAAAGGCATCATGCAAGGACGTGACCACACCTGACATCTGTCCCATCGCGTGCAGGTAACCCCGCATTCCTGGCTTATCAGCCGACGCAAACTTCCTGACCGACGGGACCGACGAAAGCCTCCGTCCCGAGGAACATCTAACGATCTCCTCCCTGTTTCTCCCCTCCGTCAGCATCATCGCGTCCACGACCAACTCCGGAGGCGTGAACAGTGCGTTTGGCCTCTCGCTCATCCAAGCACGGATAGCGTTGAAATGGTGCTCCGCATCGCCGAAATCATCTCCACTATACAGAGGGTGATCTCCGAATGCCACCTCTGCCTGATCAGCGACCGCCTTTACCAAGGCAGTCTGCGGGTGAACTGTCTTCCACTCCGGCCAGGCTTTCGGGTCTGCAGCCCACATTCCTCCGCATGGTTCAGCTGCCGGCTCCGTACTGCTATCCATGGGTAGCGCACTCTTGCCACTTTCAATGCTCTCCTCAATCGCGAACACGATATGGTAAGGAAGCAAGAAAGCAGGGTCCGTCGGAACCGCAGCGCAGAGAATGGCCGCCAAGTGCACGGCGTTCAACTCCGTGACCTCCACTCCCCGGCGCTTCATCTCAGCCACTATCGCAGCAGTCCTGATCGCCCGGTACCGGAGCAGCTTTTCATGGTCCGTCACCGGCATGTGCGACTTGTCGAGCTTGTCCTTGCTGATGTGGGACACCCTGCCAACCAGTTCGTCGAACCTCGCGGCACTGTCATCCTCAATCAGCTGATCAGCCTTCTCCATATCTGGATCAATCGTGGTGAACTTCGGATCCTGTCCCCTAAACCCTTTAATCGTCCACTCGCGGTACCCCGCAAGCAAACAACTGGCCACAGCCTTAGGCTTCTCCATACCCAAGCCCATCTCCAGGTCCCAGGACGGCCGCGGAGGCGTCGCCATGCAGTGCCCCAGGCCCATTCCGCCAGCTGCCGCCATGCGTCAGCAGGTTCGGGCCACCGGCCACGGAACCACGGAGGAACCGGGAACCCAGCCTACCGGCCAGAATTCCCCTGTCCTTCAGAAGGCTCAGCCTACCGGCCAGAGACCCTCTCCCTAGAACAAGAACCTAGAAGATGAATAACTGATTGAATCCGTTCTTCACGAAGTAGAAGAAAACCTTAGTGATAGGCATATCTGCCTCATGCTTCAGTACTGGTCAGTAAGCGCACTGAGTCGCCCGTGAATGTGGTGCGGTTGCCCGCAGTGTGAGCCAGCTTGATCAAGCAAATGCTACGCGGCAACGAAGTTGTTCAACCACTTCCCAACAGCAAGCAATCGGTCGTGCTGAGAGAGAGTATCCCCTCCTCGCATCTTGCAAGCACTCCAACACGAATTGAAAGACTTAGAAGAAAAACACCTAAACACAATCCCATGCCTCTTGAGACCACATTGGCAAGCGCAAACAGACCTACAATCAAACCCATGCGTGGTGGCAACTCCTTCAACCTCACCTTCCTTCAATATATTGCATTTGGGTCGGTAGAGAATGATCGGAACACATCCACTGGTCCGAGCATCACAAGCCAAGTTGAACCTTTGCCTAACGGCAGCCTCGGTCCTATCCCTGAGCTTTCTGGTCTGTCCCCACTTCCCAGTCCTGGAATCAACCCTATCGGGTGCAAGATCATTAAGAACAAGCACAACATAACAAAGGCTATCGCCTTCAATCCTACCAGACCGTATGATGTGATTCCTGTAACCAGGAGCAATTTGAAGCGTGACAACCCTGCAAAGATCACTATACGCAAGAACTCCGGCTATCGCCTGGTCCGCAATAATAGTTTTCTCGCATCTTTTCCCTCCTTTTTCCTCGTCAATCACGATTCCCTCGTACTCAGAGAGTAACCTCTCAATGAGCCGATTGAAACCGGATTTTGCACCTGATTCCATGCGTACCCCCCTAAGCGGGGGCAGTCCAGGAGCGGCAGGGGGCTTAAGACAGGGTTGGGTGGGTTGGGCCAAATATTCCTGCAGGTATCCCGGCAGAAACATACCAAGGGTGTGCAGATTTCTATTCCACACGACCTTGTCAATGCAGGCCTTAGTGAAAATGTCAGCACCTTGGTAGTGAGACGGGCACGCAACGAACCGAAAAATTCCATCGTTAAAACGTTCGTTGAGCCACGAGATGTCAATGCGCTGCGTCCTTGACATGTAGCGCATGTTGGGATTATTCCCAGTTATAACGATCCGGCATGCCGATTCGTTATCCTCCAGCACGTTGATAATAAACGGCTGGGTCTCCTTTCCCTTCCCAATAGCGTGCTGCCAGAGGGTAGCTAATGCCATTCCCTCCTTGGACACTCCATGGTCGAGAGCAACAATCTCTGCTTCGGGAGTCGACTTCGAAACGGAAGTCTGTTTCTTGCTTACTCCAGTGATGGGCATGTAGGTCCTAGGACCCACAAGGCAAATGAGCACTCCCGATGTGCTCTTGGAATCAGTACGATCCCCAGCCAGATCCGCATCACAGTAAGCAACCAACTCAATGAACTCTGGGCTATCGCCCACCCAACCGTACAAATGAAGATCGAGCGTAGAGTTCACATATGAAATTAACCTGTGGAGCTTGCGGTCACATAGATGATTCCACTTCGTGACCCGGCTGGCTAACGCCTGCACGGGACGAATCAGGTCATATCTGCCCATCCGAGCTCCGTAGAGAACCTTCATCAGCACCGCCGCCGCGTCATCTCCGAGGCATCCTGGCTGCGCATTGACGGTCTCCATGTCCATCGCCTGGTTGAAGAGTTTGTCAAATTCAGGATTGACGGAATTCTCGTCAAACTCCGGCTTGCTCTCGTCCAGGAACGGAGTTTCAACCTTCTGCAGCTTCTTCGGGTACTTTCCCTGACACAGCTCAATGTATCTATCGACACACGCCTGCATGAAGCTGCTCTCGCTGTACTTGATGAACCTTATCGTGGTTTCCGGCTTGGGGATGTCCTTAGAGAGTAACCCCTCTGGACCAAACCTCAAGTCGGGTTGCTCCTTATCAGGAGGATTGCCGACCGTCCACGCCAGTCTCGGGTCAAAGTGACCCTTGACCACCTGTTGCGTGAATTCGTGCTCGCAGCCAAGATATCTCTTGAGCTGCCTTGGTTCCTCCATCTTGATGACCTTCGAGATCAGCGCCCATCCTTCCGCGATGTTCTTCGCCGGCCCGCTCATCTTGAAGTCATCCACGTACACGACAAGAAAGAGGTCGAGCTCCTCATGCCTGAACACGCTGGCCCAATCCTTCACCTTGACGTATCCGACTTTCTTCAGCATCGCCTCGCAGTGCTGTTCCCAAAAGGTACCAGCATCCGGATGTCCATATAGTGCAAGCACAAGGACAACAACCGGATCCTTGTATCTGGGATTTCCGCTGCCGTCGAACCACTCAGGTGGCCATTGGTCGCGAGGAATCCTCACCCAAGTCTTCTTTCCCTTCAAGCGGGCCTGAGTGTACGCGGACTCCCCATCACTCACTTCCAGAAGATTCCCTGGAAGTAACCCGTGAGCATCACCCATCTTACCCGCCGCCATAGTAGCGGGGCAGGAGGTGTTCTCGGAGAACAGGGCCCAATGCCCGATCTCGTCACGGACGAAGCATCCCTCGAACACGACTCGCCCTTTGTATTTGCGATTTGGATCGTCCTCCGGCAGCTCGTGATTCTTCTCGACACAAATGTCGAAGATCCTACCAACATGGATCTTCTCCCCTTCCTTACGTGCCTTGGCCGCAACATCATGCCACTCTTGGACAGTTGACAAGTCCCAGCATCCCTGCGAAGTTAACTTGTCCCACTCTTTCTGAAGAGCGGCCTTAGCCTTGGCATTCCCAGCTTGTTCCTTCTTGTTCACTGGCCTAGCGACACAAGCATACAAGGGAGGAAAGACACCTGAGCTCTTTGGCCGATGAGAAAGGGATATCTCCCCCCTAGGCATAGAGAACTCAAAGGTCCTTCCATCAGATCCAATCGTAGGGGCAGCAGCAGCTATACCAGTGCTTCCGAAACCCGCGGATCCCCTATCGGTTCCCCGCTTGGCTTTCCTAGGAACGATTGACGCGTCAATGAGCATAACACGCTCTAGTACGATCTGTGCAATGCGGTCCCCGGGATTCACGATGAAGTCCTCACCCCCATGATTAAAGAGGATGACCTTGATCTCTCCGTCGTAGTCGGGATCAATGACCCCACCGCCTACAGCGATCCTATTCTTCACGGCTAGTCCTGACCTGGGAGCTATCCTAGCATATACCCCAGCGGGCATCTCTATCGAGATTCCGGTGTTGACCAAGCCTGACCCCCCTGCGGGAATACATGCTCCCTCAGAGGCATAGGTATCCAAACCCGCACTTCCCGAAGTAGCCCGCGTCGGGATCTTGGCAGCCTCACTGTTAAGACTGACGTACAAGGTATTCGGCTTCTTCTTCCATCGCTGTTCAACCGGGTCAACCTCGACCGGCATTGCATTCGCGACCTTCTTGAAAGTGCCGTTCGGGTACCACGCTCCAACGATTGCCTCGCACATTTCACTCGGATAGAGAGCAGTCGTTGGGGTGACTGACCCCTCAATGCGTGCATGAAGGTATCCCTTCTCGTGCTTGCATTTCCGACCTGACAGCTCATCAATGAGCTCCTTGGAGGTCGTCGCAACCTTCCACTGCTTCCTGATTGGCACACCGTCCTTGTCCTGCATCCCGAAATCACAGCCGTCGAAATCAACGGTCTCGACATCAGGATCAGCAAGAAACCTCTGCATGAACGGTTGCTTCCATCCAAGACAGTGTCTAGGCCACTCAAATGCAACCCTGCCCCCTCCTCGCCTAACGGCTCGGGAGGCCCGCAGGAACGCCGCAAACATTACCTGAGAATTCCTTCTAAGATCGTTCAGGTGTGATGCAAACTCAGCACCGTGAATCGAAAGGTTGACATACTGCCATGTACTCCACGGTCCGCACGGAATTGACGCCCACAGGTCACACCCAGGATTATCCTCGATGATCCCAATAAGCCGACTAACGTCTTTGGCTTTGGTGATGTCAAATGAGCCAACGTGAACGCGAATTGCATCGCCTCCACACTCCATCATCACTGCGGACAAGCGCGAGTCAGGTTCACACGCAAACTCGATGAGGAGCTTGCGGCCAGGCGCTGGAGCAGCCGGGTCCCTCTCAGGATGTTCGCGGCGTCTTTCTTCCCTTAGGGATAACTCCCGTTCGGTTTGAACATATATCTCCCGAGACCGGGTGGACATCTGTCTCCAACTATCCGCATCAATTGAATTGGGTTTTCCGGTGCCTGCGTATGGCCGCTCACGCCTATCGGCGGATTGGCCATAGTCGATCCTGTCTCCGTGCAGCTTATGACCCTTCTTCGGACCTCCGGCAGGTTTGGCTCCTTCTTCCTTTGGCTTAAACCTACCGTGGGGAGCACATCCCTTATCAAAGAGGATGGTCACACCAGTCCAAAATCCACGCGTGAAGTGCCGATGATTGGGAGCATCGTGATGACGATCATCTCTCACCCAATTTCCAACGGCATCAAGCCCCCGCATGTGCGTGACCCTAACGGTGTCAAGCTCCTCATGCGAAGGACCACCTGGAGGAAGGTCCTCGTTCGTCGTCCCGAAGAACTTCTTCCGCACCTCAACGTGGATGCGATACCAGGCGCTGTCCTCGTCGTGCCGCTCCCAGTAATCTGAGACGCACGCGTCACCACTCCCTTGGACAGCCTTGCTCTGAATGGCCCCATCAGACTTGGAAGAGCTACCGCCCCCCTCGTCCTGTTGGTCATCGTCATCATCATCAGGATCATCAAACCGACCTTCATCAAAGTCGAATTCATCCCTGATCTTCTTACTCGGCTTAAGGTCGGCCCTTCGGTCAGCTAACGCCTCCCGAATGGTCCGAGTCCTAGCATCATAAGATGCCAACATCGGGAACACGTAGGGCTCCTCAGGGTTCTTCCAGATACGTTTGACCTGGTGTATACTTGGTTTCCTGAGGCCCCTTTGGATGTGCTCGAGATCAGCAACGAGATAGTCGCCCTTCCACAGCCCCCCAGGTTCTAACCGATAGCCCAGAAATAGGCCTGGCTTGGAAGATGGGGCGAACTTCGGATCCTCCTCTATCTTGATGAAGTCCCGCTCTTTCTTCTCGGCGGGCAGGGCAGTAGTGACGCTTGTCTCTTCAACCCCTACCTCATCAATGGGAACAAAGTCCGGTTCGTCGTTGCATTCGGGTTCATACTCCTCGTTCTCATAGATCTCGGCCTCATCCTCATCGACTCGATCAAAATCACAGTCGAAATGAGTTTCTCCAGTCCATTCGTGGTTACCTCCACGGTCGTTCTCGGCCTGGAGCCAGTTTTCGTCAACAACGAATTCGGTCGATCCGTCAGATAGTTGAGGACTGTGCTCCGCCTCCTGCCAAGGTCTTTGATCTTGACTGGACAGCTCGTCCCTATCGGGATAAAGAGCTCGGTTCGCGCTTCAACGTGGACGCGAGTGAGAACCTTCTCGTCTTCATTTGCGATCCAGTGGTCTCCTCCTTCATCAACGTCCTCTGAGTCGATCTTCCCAGCATGTCTGGAGTCGTTTTGGGCGTTTTGAACCCCCCCCTTTCTATCCCTGCGAATCTTGGGAGCAATGGGGTAGAAGTCGACCAGACAACCAAACGGCAGAATGACTCCGCTGAAGTTCCCGTTACCGTGGCGTCGCATCCACGGTGATCCCTCACCGCGATTTTCGATGTTCCTTGCCATGGAAAAATGCCTAACGGCAAATGGCCACCATCGAGGTTCAAATCCAGCTTGACGCAGGAGCACACGTGCCCCGTGAAGAACGAGCTTAACCTTGTTCTCGATCAGGCCATTGGTCTTGGGCATGCCCGGTGTAGAAAGCCGGTGCAATGCTCCAAGCGTAGTGACAGCATTCTTCAGCTCTGGGGCCTGGTCGCTGTACACTAACTTCAGAGTTTGCCCCCCTGCAAACCTGCGAAATGCCTCCAGCGTATTGCTACGGGATCTGGATTGCACAGGGAGGACTTCGAGGTAGTCAGTAGCGAGGTCATAGAACACTATCGCGTCCGCTTCGCCATGAAAGCCTCGATCCTTCAATCCTCGCAACACCATCGTGTCAGCAGTGGTTAGGTCCCCGAAACTTACCACGTCATGCGCAGCAGCACCACCTTTGCGGCGAAGCTTGACATTCTCCATTTTCGCACGCTGGCAGTGCGGGCAATAGGGGTTCTTCGGGAGATGGGTAAGCATATGGCGAAGCGTCTTAGCATCTGCCCGCCATTCAGCCTCTGTGCGGAGTCCGGAGAGAAAGTTTATCTCGACAATGTCACCATCATCCCCTTCCCCCGGGCCAGGAAAAGGTGGTGAGCGGCTACCGCCCTCACCCCCCTGTTCCGCCTTTCCGGGAAGAGCAACGGTCTCGCACTTGACCCGAAACCACGTTTCACCCGTCCAAGGGACATCAGATGCTATCGCATGCTGATCTCTTTCGGATAACTCCCAAAGATTATCAACCAGCACCTCATGGGTAACCCCATTTCGATGAACGACAGTTTTCCTGTAGTTGTCCAATTGATCAACTCCAACGGGGCAATCATCGCCTATCGGCACAAACTTTGCTTTGCGCGGAAGCCGGTGCTCCTTCACAACATGGCCCGACCGCTCAGTGCGCCAGGTGTCCTGTAGCTCACTCTTGGCCGCAAGCCTAGACCTACCCAGCGGAATCTCGCTGGCTTCAAGCCCTCGATACGCCGCCCCGGGGGCAGGCATAGCAGGGATTGGCTCAGCATCATCAAGAGTGGGAGAAACGAACTGAGTGTCACCATGAGGAAGATATGGCACGTTGTTGATGACATCCAATGTCACCGTCCGGCCCGAAGGACACGTGAGAGTAGGCTTGCAACCTGCAGCCCATACAAACGAATATCCCATATCCATACAACGCTTTCCAACGGATATGATGGATGGAGTGGACTCAAGGACGTGTGCCTCAATCACCTCGTCCAGGTTGCCAACATCAGCATCAACACGACCAGCGGTGCGAGTCGCCCCGTTGGCAGTGTGCAGCGCATGAGTGTGTCCGCCTTTGGCGATCAGGGCCCTATCGGGTCCTTTCAAATCACCGAGACCGACCAGATCCATTGGGCAACCAGTATCTACCAGCCACCTCACCCCATCGTATCCAACAGGTGCAGCAACCTTCTGAGTGTACTTCGGCTTTCGTACAACGCGATGTCCCCGCACATCACCAGGGTTGGTATCGATGTCCTCGTCATTGTCTAAGAGCACTTGGGCGTGAACAGCCGCTGCTCTTATCAGAGCACTTTGAACTTCCCTAGCAATTCTCTTGCGCGAAGGGAACTTAATCGCATTTGGATGGCTGTATCCAGCCTCACGGCAACGATTCACGACCCTACCCGTATTGTCATTCTCAATCGAGACAACAAACACATCAGGAAGATCGGGAATCTTGACCCTGAGAGGTTCCCTACCGGGACCCTTCGGGAAGTACTTCTTCCTCCAGGACAGTGCAACCTCCGCATCATCACAGTACCAAAACGTCGTCTTGGTATCACTTCGTCTTGGGAGTCTCCTGAACAAGGTTGCTCGGCGATCACAAAAGTTCACCCCGATATCCTCGATCACGGTCCCATTTGCGTCAACTGTCCGTCTCCAAATGACTTGGTCCCATTTAGGACCTCCACCGGTAGTGCCGGAGAAGAACAATGCGCCTCGCTCGCTTTTCTCCCAACTGCTAACGCAAGGAGGGAGGCAACCCGGTGCAGACCCACCGGTAGCTGGGGCAACAGCCCACATAGCTGGACACGCCACAACAACACGGTTGGCCTCAGGGTAACGGCCCGCCCCGCCTAAAAATCCGTCAATCCTTGAGCGGGGCTGTCGAGACGCCTCGCCTCCCTATCGGGAGGACTGGGCGTAGGCGATCTAGGGGTATCCCCCTCTTCATCCTCAACAACCGGACCAGCAGTGGAACGAGGCGTGATGGGCTTCGTGCCTGGTGGTGGCTTCTGATGCAGGTATTTGCACGGCCTATCTCCAGTCCTCGGCGTAGAAGGCGCAGCGGGATTCCTTGGGCTCTTTTCGTGCTCGAACCTGCATTCCCGGCCATATTGACACTTCCCAGTCTTCGTATACTCCCAGCACGCCCGATCAGCAGGCCCAGCAGGGGACTGTCTTCTTGGCGATTTGGGAGACGGTGTGCGCTTATCCCTCTGACTGCCTCTTCCAGGAGAAGCTCTGTCTCTCTGACTGCTCCTTCCGGGTGAAGATGATCTCGGCTTTCCGTCGGGTTTCCCATCCCTTCCGGACCTAACGGACCTTGAAGGACTAGGATCACTCTTCCTGGCAAGTGGATCATATCTCCGCACAACACCAGGGGCACCAGGATGCCGATCCCTCTCCCGGGATTGAGAGCCTGATCGTGACCTCTGTTCATGAAAGGTCTGGTACATCTGGAGCGTGTTCTGGCGCTTCTGCCACCGTTCAACACAGTCCTGACAAGCCTTATAAAGCCACGCGAACGACCTAACGGTCACATCGCGATCCCACCTCTCAATGTCAGGCCGCATACAGCGCAGATGACGAACGTTCTCGATGAACACAGCCAATAGTACCCCATCATCGATCTTCTTCCTAATGCCAGAAATGAGATTGTCCCAGGTGCTCAGATAACTCCGGAGCCTTGCCTCATCATCGGAGTGACCTGTCTGCCGGCACTTGAGACTGGTCAACTCAGCAATCTTGAAGGTCTGGTCGTCCTCGACTCCAGTCTGCGTGGTTCAGCAGAAGCTTCAAGATCTGTCTCCCCTTGATACCCTGGGGAGGACTCATATTCTGAGCGGCTTCGGTCAGGCGATTCATCTTGTCCCTGACAGCCCTGGTCTTGATACACTCCCTGATAGCACTCGTGAAGTTTGAGTCCAAAATCGGGTACTTGCAGGGTCCGCCAAGAGCATCATAGTCAAGCCTTTCAGTCTCTGATATCCACGCTAACGCGTAGTCAGAGTCAAAGCTGAAAGCATTCCTGACCCTCTCCTTGACCTCGGAAAGCCACTCGCGCAGCTTATCAGCTGTCGGCTCAGCAGGCAGCACGATCGTGTTGCACTTATGATGGAACCGATCCTTATCGACAACGGTGGAAATCAGAGCCCCTATCGGGGTACATGAGGTAATCCTGCAACTTTCACACAGTCTCGCAGGCATAGGGCAGCAAACTTCACACGCCCTCATTCCGCAACCAACGCAAGGAACAAGTGGGAAACCAGGCTCAGGGATTCTGCTGCACTTCGTGCACCTGTCCCTTCCATCGTCTCCCCTCAAGGCTTCAGGGAGAAGACCACCATCTCCCTGCCTACCGGCACCATTCACACTATAGCCGAGGCTAAGACCCGGCCCAAGGTTACCACCGCTCGCAACACTTGAGGGGTAACCTGTGGCATTGCTAGACTGACTAACGCCAGCGCCAACCCCTTGGTGACTAACGCCACCTCCGTAGGCAGGACCATAGAAGCTGGAACCACACTGATTGTTCCCAATTCCATGAGCATCCGCAGCACTACCGTGGAACCCAGGCGCTCCACCAGGGTAACCCCCGGTAGGAGCCCCTCCACTCGGGCCTCCAGAAGGCCCAGCGGGATCTTGGCCTCCACCATAATGTCCAGGACCTGGCGGTGGAGCTGGGGCATGTCCAGGCCCACCACTTCCGCTCCCACCTTGACCAGGTGGTCCGCCTTGCCCACCACCTCCCCCGGGAGGAGGAGGAGGGGGCGGTCCAGCTTGAGCGCGTTCATGCCGAATATTGCAGCGTGCACATCGCTCAAGGCCGTCATTTCCGAAGTAACTGTGATTCTCACAGACGTGAGTCCCACAATCCGTACAGAGATACATGGAGACCTCCTGAGCATTCTTGCGGCATGCCCAGCATTTCATCTTCAGGAACTGACAATTGCAACAGTCCCCGTCGTCACCACGACAAAGCCCGCAGAATTCACGACTGCATGTCACACACGAGAATTCAGCATTCGGGTGCCTACGGTCGTTGGGATCATCGAGGGCACAAATCTTTGGCGCTTCTGGGCCATCACCGCCGGGAGCCCCTCTTGCAGCCGGCGCTGAGGCCTGTCCACGATCCGACGGAGCTCCGGTCCCTCGCCTATCGCCGAGACTCTGGGTGTCGGCGCTGGCTCTACTCCCAGGAGTCCTCCACTCATCACCAGGACTCTGGATGTCGGCATGAACCCTATTACCCCCACCACCTCCTGAATGACGACCTGGGTTCGGAGAGACGTTCCCGCTATCGCGGATTGGCCTATCAAAACTCGGAGAGACGCTCCCGCTATCGCGGATTGGCCTCTCCCCCCTCGGTTGTCGACTCCGGACCTCAGATCCCCTATCGGGGACGGCAGCAGGCCTCGGGCTCCTATTCCTACCCGCATCCCTATTGGGGGAAATAGAAACGTCCCCCCTTGCGCGCGCGCGGGGACCACCCCTTGCACGCTCCGGTGGCGAATGCGACCTGTCAGGCAACCCCCGAACCCTCCTGCTCCTGCTGTCGGACCTCTCCCTAACGGGATAGATGGGATGCCTGTCTGCGCGAGAAGGATCGACCCTATCGGGCACATTCGGCAAAACATGATCAGGCAAAACAACGCCTCCGCCTGGTCTCACCGGCAGGCCAGTACCCCGGCCGTCACCTTCCCCTGGTGTAGGCGTCGGTGACCTGATCCTATGTCCTTGCCCCGCAAATGCATGGTAACCAACATTCCGTCTTTCTCTGGGTTGTGGAGGAGCTTCATTAATCTGCTGGACACCCTGAATAATGCCAGCAGCCTCGTCAAATTGACCCTCCATCTCAAAGAGCTGGGACATGATTCTGTTGTTCGCGGCGCTAAGGTTACGTACGTTACCATCGATAGCGCTGACTCTCCGCATAACACCTTCAAGTGTACTCCGGAATGTGCCGAGCTCTCGCCTAACGGCAGGCTGCACTTGGTCACTGCTGGCAGGAAGATTACGGATCTGTCCTTGGATGCCATCAACGACCCGATTCACAACTGCCGATCTCGCTTCATACTGTTCAACATGTGATTTCACGGTTTCAAACCTAGAAATGATGTCGTCATGATCCCGACGTTGACGTTGAATTCCTCGAGCCAGATCCTGCATCTTCCGATTGATCTCGTCAACAGCCTCATGCCAGTCCTGCGGGGAATCATGCCCTGATGGTCTATCGACCTCCTGAGAACCCCTTCCACTCTGCAGTCTAGACACTCGATTAACAAGACGAGTGTGCTCCTCTTTGACCCCCTCAATAGATTCAGAGGCCCACTTGGCAAATGTCTCGTGATCAAGGAGAGCTTTCTCGATCTTCAGGTTTAACTCCCTGAAATTTGCATCGACTACACTGCCGCTGGCCCTATCGGACGGATGCGCGACAGGGTTCGGGTTCCATACACCTGCCGGGGTCCGCATCCCAACGGCTTTCTCTACCGAGAACATCCGTTTCTCAAGCTTGTCCAAATCCTTAAGGGTCTCGTCCTCAGAAGCAGCATGGCTTCTGCGGGCAGCCTCACTATTCTCCTGAATCATCAGGCGAAGCCGATCAGTCGATGCCTCATTGTCCCTGACAGATTCATGGACCTCGTGGGACAGTAGGTTAATCCTCTGCTCCACGACCTCGGCTTGCTCATCGATGGCTTGCCTCACAATGGCCTTGCTATCGGGAATAACTTCCCTTGCGAACCGTTGAACTATCATTCGCATCCTCCCGGCATCAGATTGAGTCGCAACCTCAGCTGCCATCCTTCGTCCGTTGACTCTCGTCGCTCCATTCCCTTCGCATGGAACTCACCTGACCGTTCAGTACCCTGATTTGGTCAGCAAAGATGTGGAACGCCTTCGCGACTGAGCCAGAAACCTCACCTCTCTCGAGCATCTCCTGGATGTGCAAATCGAACACCTCCTTCGCCCTAGCGTCACCTGATTCGCCGGAAGACTGGGATCTGAGGGCGGGAGGAGTCGATATCTCGATCCTCTCAGGAGCCCCACTAGCCCCGGCATGTCTTCTGGGGTCATCCACGGGACAATCATCAATCCTGGATGGTCTACTCGGGGTAGATCCCCTTCTCCGGCTATCGCCAGATCGAGGATCAATGTTGGATGCACGCGACTCGGGGGTGGAGTGGATGTGAACATCAGCGGGATCGGGCATCTCCTCATCCTGCGGAGTTGAATCCATTGGTGAGGGGCTAGCCCTCCTCGCCTTTGACCTATCGGTCTCAGCGGCGAGAGGTGACGGTCTCTTCGCAGAAACACTACGTTCCCTGGCAGTCGAACCCCATTGAGGTGTGAACTCGTTGCTAGACCTCAGAGTTTCAAGATCACTGGTATCTCGCCCTAACGGGCTAGCGATCGACGGACGATCTTCGATCCCGAGTGCATCGGCAAGCCGACCATCTCTGGCACCTGTCCTAACAACATCGGCAGCCCGCTCAGTGATCCTCGGTGAACCAGTAACCCGGTTCGAGTTCACGTCTCTCTGACTCAACGGACCTCCAAATGTGATGTTGGGAAAGGGGGGAACATTCGGGGAATCACCAATCGCCGGGGGACCTACCGGTCCCTCGCGGTCATGAATGGCCTCCAATCCCCGAAGAACTTCCCGACTGTCCCTGGCTCTCTCTCTCTCGCTTCGGGCATCCCTGTCAACGCGAAGGTCCCTGGCGGCTCCACGAGAGAGGCTCCTGGGCCTCGCAGCATCACGGATCCTAGCATTTCGTCGTGGTTGGTCCTCCTCCTCATCACGGCGATCCGCAAATGCGGCATACTCGTCATCATCATCGACCTCAAACTTGGCAGCGGCGGGACTAGTCCTTGCAGTCGCACGGCTGCCTGCATTTCGGCGCGAATGGCTCTCCTCCTCATCCGCAAAATTGTAATCTTCGCCATCATAAGACTCAGATTTGGCAGTATTAGGGTTGGGCCTACCGGCATCAGATCCCTGCTTTGAGCTACTGCCCCAACCTGCGGTTGATTTCAACAGATCATCGTATCCGAAGTCCGTGAATTTCCGCTCCTCGTGCTCATCAAACTGACCTGGATTTTGAGAACCAGTGGATCGGCCCGGGATACCTCCCGGAGCCAGAACCATAGTCCCTGGTCCCTGCGGCCTATTCTCAAACTCATCCGAGACCTGCGACTCACCTGGAACAAGAGATCTCGGAGGTCGAATCGGCATGGCCTCCGGGTCATCCGAATGAGGGCGGGCCATGTCCATCGCCATGCTGATGAAGTCAAAACGTCCACGCCTATGACCTGATTCAGAGCCACTCCTACCGGAGTAAACCCTTCGTGTCTGCTCGTCATCAGTGGCCTGGCGGAAAATACGATCGTCTCCATCGTCGGCGTACCTGCCACGGCTCCTGGGTGTATCCCTACCGGGATCTTCACCCCTGCGGTCCTGACCTGTCGAACCTGCTTCGAAATCCTCGTAGTCATAGTCCGGTAGGTCCTCACCTGAGCGGAGGCCACCTAGGATGGCCTCCTCATCCACGACGCTCCTGCGAGATCGTGGGGTCGACATAGAGCTTGTAGTTGATGGTCTCAAGCGCGTAGGAAAGTCCTACGGCTGATAACCTGTGATTCGGGCACGAGCCTGTGCCCAGGCAATGGGTAAGTTGGGGTAAACAAGCCACAAAAGAAAGGTTCCCCAAAAGCAAACCAATCCCCGGTCCCAAAGATCAGGGTTTCCCACACACCAGAGAACAACAACCAAAAGGAAACAAACCAAACAAGAAAAGGGTTAACCCGCAACCTTGGTCGACAACAGGCCGCACGACTGGTCCCTACCAACCTGGCGGCGGCCCGAGGTCTCTTTCTCCCCCGAGATGCCGTCGGTCGACGCAGGGGTTCGGCGACGCCCATTCGAGGCGCGACGGAACCCAAAACTTGAGCCAAACACCACAGGTCAGTCACTACCGCGACATCCCTGGTGATGAAATAAACCATGGCTAATCACAATATATATGGTTCTATGCGTAGATATGCGAATGTTTATTCATCCGTATTTAGTAACTCATTGACCTGTGCAAGCCTATGCATACACATACATCTACGTATGTGTGCACACCTATGTATAGATATTTGAATATGTCTTTTTTATAGGCACATAGAACCATATCGATGCATAAATAAACAAAGAAATTATTAACTAAATGCATTGAACCTTCTAAATTGATAAACCCGTAAATACAACGATAAAGCGTAACTATATTGACTAATGAACTAATTCATTACGAAGAAACATAAATTAATCAGCTTGCATTTTTTCAACATACAGAGATACCGCACCCTCCCAGAATCCGAAGCAAAAATCACCCGTGCTAAGGTCCGGGAGATGGGTACTCATCACATTGTGGGAAACACGCGCGTATACATCCGGCTTGTTGGCCTTTTAAAGTGTTGAACAGGGGGTCTGGGACAATTCGCAAAACCCTTTCCCATAGGTGTCCTGGTCAATGGAATGGAACCCATCTAAACCAGGGTCATCCGTTTCTATCCAAAACAACCAAAAAAGACACCCATGCCAGTCTTCTTTTGGTGTCCCTCTTGGGATGGTCGAAACATCAGGCCAAGTTTGCACCCTGGAATTCGGCGCCAGGCTTCACAAAAACCACCAGGCCCATGCAGACATCCAGCGGGCCCTTCACGAAGGACTTGAGTGGGGGGTCGGGTTGGAACTTCTCCGACATCACGGTGACCCCCAGCCTGCGGACAGAAGTGGAGGTGGATTGGATGATTGGACGGTCGGTTCTGGCCCCAAGCCTTGCCCAGTTTGGACCTGGAAATAATTTCGGGCGATCGCCTTTTGGCGCCTTTACCCCAAAAGAAAAGGTCCAAAAGGTCCAAAAGCTCCAAAAACCTTGCCAAAAACATGGACCATGGGGAAACCAAAAGGTCCAAAGGTCGGTGCGCGCTTGGCCAAGTGAGTCAAACCAAGGCTCACCTGAAGGGCTCAGCCGGGAGCCAGCTCCAATGAGCCAACCCCTCGAGCTGCGGCTGAAAAGCGCCAAGAAAAAGCCAACCCCAGGAAACCAAGAAAAAACACACAGGAAACCAGCAAAAGAGACAAGGAAACCAAAGGAATGCAAAGGAATGCAAAGGAACGCAAAGGAATGCAAAGGAATGCAAAGGAAGCCAAAGGAAACCAAAGGAAGCCAAAGGAATGCAAAGGAAGCCAAAGGAAAGCAAAGGAATCCAAAGGAAGCCAAAGGAATGCAAAGGAATGCAAAGGAAGCCAAAGGAAAGCAAAGGAACCCAAAGGAAGCCAAAGGAATCCAAAGGAATGCAAAGGAATGCAAAGGAAAGCAAAGGAATGCAAAGGAATGCAAAGGAAACCAAAGGAAAGCAAAGGAATCCAAAGGAAGCCAAAGGAAAGCAAAGGAAAGCAAAGGAATGCAAAGGAAGCCAAAGGAAAGCAAAGGAATGCAAAGGAAGCCAAAGGAAACCAAAGGAAAGCAAAGGAATGCAAAGGAAGCCAAAGGAAAGCAAAGGAAAGCAAAGGAAGCCAAAGGAAAGCAAGGAAACCAAAGGAATGCAAAGGAAGCCAAAGGAAAGCAAAGGAATGCAAAGGAAGCCAAAGGAAAGCAAAGGAATGCAAAGGAATGCAAAGGAAAGCAAGGGAAGCCAAAGGAAAGCAAAGGAAACCAAAGGAATGCAAAGGAAGCCAAAGGAAAGCAAAGGAATCCAAAGGAATGCAAAGGAATGCAAAGGAATGCAAGGGAATGCAAAGGAAACCAAAGGAATGCAAAGAAATGCAAAGGAATGCAAAGGAATGCAAAGGAAACTAAAGGAATGCAAAGGAAACCAAAGGAATGCAAAGGAATGCAAAGGAATGCAAAGGAATCCAAAGGAAAGCAAAGGAATGCAAAGGAAAGCAAGGGAAGCCAAAGGAAAGCAAAGGAAACCAAAGGAATGCAAAGGAAGCCAAAGGAATGCAAAGGAAGCCAAAGGAAAGCAAAGGAATGCAAAGGAATGCAAGGGAAGCCAAAGGAAAGCAAAGGAAAGCAAAGGAATGCAAAGGAAGCCAAAAAAAAGCAAAAAAATGCAAAGGAATGCAAAGGAAACCAAAGGAAAGCAAAGGAATCCAAAGGAATGCAAAGGAATGCAAAGGAATGCAAAGGAAGCCAAAGGAAAGCAAAGAAATCCAAAGGAATGCAAAGGAACGCAAAGGAAACCAAAGGAAAGCAAAGGAAACCAAAGGAAAGCAAAGGAAACCAAAGGAATGCAAAGGAAGCCAAAGGAAAGCAAAGGAATGCAAAGGAATGCAAAGGAAACCAAAGGAAAGCAAAGGAAGCCAAAGGAAAGCAAAGGAATGCAAAGGAAGCCAAAGGAAAGCAAAGGAATGCAAAGGAATGCAAAGGAAACCAAAGGAAAGCAAAGGAATCCAAAGGAATGCAAAGGAATGCAAAGGAAGCCAAAGGAAAGCAAAGGAAACCAAAGGAATGCAAAGGAATGCAAAGGAAAGCAAAGGAATGCAAAGGAATGCAAAGGAAACCAAAGGAAAGCAAAGGAATCCAAAGGAAGCCAAAGGAAAGCAAAGGAAGCAAAGGAAAGCAAAGGAATGCAAAGGAAGCCAAAGGAATGCAAAGGAAGCCAAAGGAAAGCAAAGGAATGCAAAGGAAAGCAAAGGAAGCAAAGGAAAGCAAAGTAAAGCAAAGGAAAGCAAAGGAAAGCAAAGGAAAGCAAAGGAAAGCAAAGGAAGCCAAAGGAAAGCAAAGGAATGCAAAGGAAGCCAAAGGAACAAAGGAAACCAAAGGAATGCAAAGGAATGCAAAGGAATGCAAAGGAATGCAAAGGAAACCAAAGGAATGCAAAGGAAGTCAAAGGAAAGCAAAGGAATGCAAAGGAAAGCAAAGGAAAGCAAAGGAATGCAAAGGAAGCCAAAGGAACAAAGGAAACCAAAGGAATGCAAAGGAAACCAAACGAAACCAAAGGAACGCAAGGGAAGCCAAAGGAAAGCAAAGGAAAGCAAAGGAATGCAAAGGAAGCCAAAGGAACAAAGGAAACCAAAGGAATGCAAAGGAAACCAAAGGAAACCAAAGGAAACCAAAGGAAACCAAAGGAATGCAAAGAAAACCAAAGAAATGAAACGGAATGCAAAGGAAACCAAAGGAAAGCAAAGGAAACCAAAGGAATGCAAAGGAATGCAAAGGAAACCAAAGGAAAGCAAAGGAAACCAAAGGAAACCAAAGGAAACCAAAGGAACGCAAAGGAATCCAAAGGAAAGCAAAGGAAGGCAAAGGAATGCAAAGGAAACCAAAGGAACGCAAAGGAATCCAAAGGAATGCAAAGGAAGCCAGAGGAAAGCAAAGGAATGCACAGGAAACCAAAGGAATGCAAAGAAATGCAAAGGAATGCAAAGGAATGCAAAGGAAACTAAAGGAATGCAAAGGAAACCAAAGGAATGCAAAGGAATGCAAAGGAATCCAAAGGAAAGCAAAGGAATGCAAAGGAAGCCAAAGGAACAAAGGAAACCAAAGGAATGCAAAGGAAACCAAAGGAAACCAAAGGAATGCAAGGGAAGCCAAAGGAAAGCAAAGGAATGCAAAGGAAGCCAAAGGAATGCAAAGGAAACTAAAGGAATGCAAAGGAAACCAAAGGAATGCAAAGGAATGCAAAGGAAACCAAAGGAAAGCAAAGGAAGCAAAGGAAAGCAAAGTAAAGCAAAGGAAAGCAAAGGAACCAAAGGAATGCAAAGGAAACCAAAGAAATGCAAAGGAATGCAAAGGAATGCAAAGGAATGCAAAGGAATGCAAAGGAAACCAAAGGAATGCAAAGGAAACCAAAGGAATGCAAAGGAAACCAAAGGAAAGCAAAGGAAGCAAAGGAAAGCAAAGTAAAGCAAAGGAAAGCAAAGGAACCAAAGGAAAGCAAAGGAAAGCAAAGGAAAGCAAAGGAAACCAAAGGAAAGCAAAGGAAGCCAAAGGAAAGCAAAGGAATGCAAAGGAATGCAAAGGAAAGCAAAGGAAAGCAAAGGAAACCAAAGGAAAGCAAAGGAAGCCAAAGGAAAGCAAACGAATGCAAAGAAATGCAAAGGAATGCAAAGGAAGCCAAAGAAAAGCAAAGAAAGCCAAAGGAAAGCAAAGGAAAGCAAATGAAACCAAAGGAAACCAAAGGAAAGCAAAGGAACCAAAGGAAAGCAAAGGAAAGCAAAGGAAAGCAAAGGAAAGCAAAGGAAACCAAAGGAAAGCAAAGGAACCAAAGGAAAGCAAAGGAAACCAAAGGAAAGCAAAAGGAAGCCAAAGGAAAGCAAAGGAATGCAAAGGAAAGCAAAGGAAAGCAAAGGAAGCAAAGGAAAGCAAAGGAAACCAAAGGAAACCAAAGGAAGCCAAAGGAAACCAAAGGAAAGCAAAGGAAACCAAAGGAAAGCAACAAAAACAGAAAGGCGGATGTACTTTGGGCAAGCTGGTAGGAACGGGGTTACAGCAAGGCTTTGTTTGAATGAAACCTGTGAGAGTCGGAGTTCTTGGAACAGCGCCGTTGCGGGTAGGATCACCTTTTGTTGCAAGTTTGCCGTTTGAGCCAACACGGAACCAGTACCCACCCCACCCACCCACCCGGAACAAAAAAAAGAGGGTCGACACCCCAATTCTAAGCAATTCTCAAGAAGGCGCCAGTAGAAGAGGTAGCCCCACATCAATGTTGTTTCTTCATCAGGGGCCAACAGCTCAAGCCAACGCGCAAGCCTGGGTGCTAGTCCTGAATGGTCCTTGATAGCCCCACAAAGATCTCTCTGTGGCACGTCTTAAAAGCCTTCCTACGGCCTAGTCTAAGCCTTTGGAAATTTATACGGGTTGCGGAAGCGGGAAGGGTTTGTGGGGGCACGGCTTTAATTTGCAAGAGGCAGTTTGGGGCACATAGCCATAAGCAAGGGTTTGAAGAGCCATGGGTCCCGAGTTCGAAATTCACGAGCCTCGTGCTGCGCTTCCTCGGCGGCGCTGCTGCCGCCTCCTCTCCTGACTTAGGCTCTTCCAAGATACTCTTCAGCTCGCACCTGGCGCGTGACACATCTTTTCACCACCAACTTGGCTTGTGGCTGACACAATTCTCTGGTGCTCTTTGTGGTATTGCGTTTGGGTTTCCGGGTTTCCCTGTGTGGTGACATAATTGTGTGGTTGACACATCTTTCAGGTTGCCTTTTGCGAAATCAACACGTACCCCAGACCCTGAGAGGAAGGGTGTCTCAGCCTCATGGTCCTTGCAGGTCCTTTTCAAGACTGAAAGTGGACACCCACAGATCAACCTCTGGCATGTTGCCCTTAAATATGGAAACCAACACAAAAGTTCTCTATAGCTTAATTGAAAACAAGACCGAAATGGCCCCTTCGCAGGCATTTCCGAAAAGGAAACGCGCGCCCCAAAAAGGTACGGCCCCTTGCAAGCGACCTTTGTGAACATCACTACCAAGCATAGAATGGGAACGTGCGGTTCTCCCAAAAGGCAGCAGAAAGTTAGCACCTGGCAATGGCACATGCTTGTTCCTTCCAAATGGTGACAGGTGAACTGAGTCAAAGACATGGCCAGTGATTTTCAAGCTTTGGTGAATTGCTGGGTCAGCTTATTCCCTGTGGTCAATTGCTGGGCTCCGCCAAGCATGAGAATCAACGACGAATGCGAGTCGTACAGCGTGCCCACTTTCGCCACGCATCCACTGGTCCATCACAGGTAACTGGTGGGTGATAGCTAGAACCTACAACCCATCAATCAAGTCCAGCGAGCTCGGCTCATCGAGGAACTTTTGTAGGTGAGCGACATTTGGAGTTGCCAACCACTGACATGGCCAAACTCGCGCTATGACCTCTTGCCCGGTATCTCCGCGAAAGATGCCAAAAAGAGCAACCAGCAAAGCTAGGTCCTTCAGTGGAGGTATTGGAATAAGGGGACCTTTTTTTTTCTTCCTGTAGTCTATTTTAGTAGGGGAACCCTCCCTCAAAAAAGTTGGTAAAAGGGCACTACTGGGGGACCTAGACAGGAACCAACCCCCTCGCGCGCGCCTTTCGTTGCTTCCACCGCGGGGCAAGGTGAGCTTGGAGTCGGAATAGCGGAAGCTGCCGAAAGACTTCCGCTCAAGCATTCCAGACAAAGCCTCCTCGCGGAAAAAGTGGTTTGAACAGCGAAGGTTTGAACCAGGCTGTTCTTCTTCTTCCAGAAGCAAATGCTGGGAGGGTGCAAGTTTTTAGCTAAGTGACTAGTACCCCCAAAGCCCTTATGCAACACTAGCCAACCCTCTGTAAATCCAGAACGTTTCTACTTACAAAAAATGAAGAAGAAAAAAATATCAGACTATCCCAGCAAAGGAACACCAGTAACCAAGGTGCTGCGACATGTTCAGAAACAAAGGGGGGTAAACATCACAAGGCCAAACATGGTGCCAGCAACATATATACCTTAAACATCACCCAAGAAGACTCATGCCCAAACTTGAGGCATTGACAAATGGTGATTGTAGACAGGATCCAAGCATGATTGACAACATGATTTTCAACGCGATGGGCGCCTGCCAAACAAATCAACTTTTTCACAGCAAAGGCCCCAGACTACCAGGAGCAGTCTGAGCCCGAAGGAATTTCGGAAAACTCCCTGATGCGATGCGGCATCATCGGGAAAACTCGCCTGCTGTGCTTTTGTTGGCTAGGCCCGGTGTGTGATAGATGCCCAGCACAAGGAGCACACAAAAGACCCTATCGAACAGAAACAGGTGCTTGCTGGTAGGGTTCGGGCTCCCTCTTTTATGTGAGCACGGTCAAACCATGCTATACAAACCAGGCTTCTGATCCTCTGTTGTATGGGAAACAAATTGCTGATTTCCCCCATGTTTCATTGACCATAGCCTGCTGGGTATTTCTAGACTCCACCAGAAATCAACCATGAACAGATTGCGGAAAGCTCATCGAAAACCGTCCAAACTTGGCTTTTTTTGCAGTTGGGTTCCCTTCTTACATTCCCTTTCAAGCCATACTGTGGATGGACGAAATCCTGCACCACCTAAGAAACCCTGTGGAATGATGATTCCTCTGCTAAATAGCAACAACAATGGTTTCCCATTGTTTCAAAGTGTTGCGAAACGGAGTTCGTCCATCCACAGTAGGTTCCCCTTTTAGCTTGACTAACCCAAGGTTTCCGAGGCAAAGCAACGCGATTCCTGCCTCCTGCTCCTGGAACTTTCGGTCCAAGACCTGGAAAGTTTGCTTGAGTTGCTACCCTTTACCCGGGAAACCAAAGGAAAGACTGAAATCTAGACTCTGTTTGTGTTCCTCTTTTTTTTGGGGGGATTCTAAAAATGATATGTGGAGCCCATCAAGGCATTGTTACCCTCCCACCAATTAACATGGAACCTACCTCTTTTCTGGTGATGAAACAAGTCCTTTTCGTAGGTCTCCCCCCGTGGATTCCCAGATTCTGATTGGGAAATGGGACCGTCACCCCCCTTTGCCCACTCCCAAGTACACACATCAAGCAAGGCGGCTTCTTCGAAGCCAGCTTTCGCCAAAATCAATTACGACAGAAAGCGGTCAAGCTCCCAACGGTTGCCCTTCTGCTTGTGGATCATGTAAGTGCCTATTAGAACAGGCTTTGCGGGGTGCTGTAAAACCAATTTGAGTCATGATGGTGGGAAGGCCATGTGTACTTATTTCGGCCATGATGCAAATCCCGCAGCTGAAGTTGCCCCAACACTTCCCGCCTCCAGCAGCCATTCCTGCGACACGGCTTCCTGCTCTTTCGGAAGGCTAGGCTCCAGAAAGGTCAATGCCTGCTCTTTCACAGAGCTCGGGGTCGGCATGGCGAATGCACAGCTCGCAAGGAGAGAGAGGGTGGGAGTCTGTCGGCGTGGCGGCTCCACAAGTTTGACTGCCTGGACCAGAACGTGAGGACATGATGTCGCATTAGTTTACAAAATTGAATCTTTGCTGTCGAGAATGCAGTGCTCTGCTTCTCGTGACCCCTCTTCGGTCGCATCGGGGACCTTTTTGGTAAAACAAGTTGGATGTTCCGCAGGGACCGCGTGATGTTACCTACTGGCCGAGAAAAATAAATAAATTAAAAAAATCCCCTCGTTGTTTCTCGGGTAAGCAAACTTAAGAGTGAATATGTTTCTTGAGACGATGTACATGGAAAGTTGCATCCAATCCATAGAGCTTTTGCAGTACCCCCACTGAAAGGCAAACGCTCGCGTGTTTTGCACGCAGGGTTCTGTGCTCATGGGCTTCCGGACAAGCCGCGGCAGGCCGGCTGCGCCGATTTACTTTCCGCTAGGCGGATCGGCTTTTTTGGGGGCAAGACTACAAATGGACCAGAGCCAACATGCAGAGGACATGACGAAAAATGGACCAACATGCGGATCACGCTCAAGTAAGCAGGCTCCAACATGCAGGGCATGAGTAAGAAAGGTCCAACATGCGAAGGTCAATGTGTAAAACTTGTCCAACATGCAGAGGTCACGTGCAAAAAAGGTCAATCATGCACAGGTCATGGAAAGAAAACCTGTCTATACTGCAGACACCCAAGGTCAACAGCTCGGCCTTTTTTGGCTTGCGTGAGCTCAAAATCGGCTCGGCTCTGCAGGGTTGGGCTTCGGAACGGGGACCGGTTCCAAACGCAGATGGCCAGTGCTTCCAGGCCAGCCACTCTAGGTAATGTCGCACCAGGCACACCATGGTTTCCCTTGGTTTCCTATGTAGCTGGAACTGGGATTGATCTCCCAAAATCACTAAATGCATTGCGCACTAAATGCCAGGGCTCCTGAGGACTGCCTTAGGTCTTTCAGCAGTGGTTGCACCTACACAACCATGTCCGCTTTCTCAGGTTCACACTGAGAAAAAAACAACAACACAAAAAAAAAGGCCGGATGGTCTGGACGGTCTCAACAGGTGGCCAAATCTCCGAGCCCATGTTGCCACGGTGTGATGTGGCGCCGGCATCAAACCTTCCATTTGGTTAAGACCCTGGAAACATATTCAAAAAATATGTTCAGTAGTGATAATTTCCTTTTAAAACCAACAGAGGAAAATAAAACAACATATTCATAAGCAATTGGAAGAAACGAATGACATCCGCATGAGCCTGGATGAGGTCCGCTTGAACTCCCCAGAAGGGCTTTGCTTGATCCCGTCCCCCAGTAAAGGTCCCCTCAAAAAGTCCCCAATATACATATATCTATATATGTATATATATATATGTGCTGGATTCAGAGTACTGAATGGTGCTCAACTTAAACACACAACTCAAAACTAACACTGATTCATGCCGTTCGCATTCCGTAATCGGATGGGTCCTGGAAGGGGGGGGACCTCAATCGGACGGGCACCGGCTAGGGACCGAAGAGGACTTAAAAGAGACGTTTTCCCCCACCGGCATTCTGAAAATGAAAGAGACGGGGTTGCCCTGTTCATTTCAGGGATCTTCATTTGTCTGAGAAATGGTCCTAGTCCAAAACTTCTGCGAGGCGGCGCCACCAAAAATTGATCCCAAATGATTGCTTGCTGTTGACCCCTCTGCATTTTGTTTTTACTCTTTGTGGATTCAATGGAAATCCCAACAGATTGTCCAACAAGTAAAAGTCTAAAGATTCAACCCCATCGCAATCAAGAAATGGATAGTTTTGTCAATTCAAGTTGAAGACGCCGCCGACCTTTTCTTCAGGCGCTGCATTCTTGCACAAAGTCCCTCAATCGACTAAACACCTCGGCGTCGTCAATGCCGATGTACTTGCTGAACTCCGTGCCTGACGTGTCGACTGTCCAGCGTGTAAGCTTGAACTGTTTGGACCTTTATCCAACATTCCAAAAGGTTCGCTTAGGAAAACGCTTAAAGACTCAAACAAAGAAAAAAACTATCCCACAACAGCATGTTTTTTGCTCCGTACACGGCAGCTTGGGCCCTCAAAACAGGACCCACGAGGCCTTTGACTTGCTCTGTGGCTAGCGTTTGGTCGAATCTCCTTTTGGGCGATCCCGTTGCGCGTTTCCATACCCACATTCAGACACATCAAACACAATAGTTGAACGAGGACACCTTGCCCCAGCCACCTGACCAAGCACCCCGCCGGCAAGGTCGTATTTGTACCTCCGATGAGGCTAACGGTGGGATGTCCGTGGACGAGTGGCCAGGCTGACCCGTCTGTCTGTAGTAGACTGGCCAGACAGAGTACTGGCCTCTCAAATGATGAAGACACCTGCTAGCCAAACTTTGCCAACTGGACATTTTCCCTTGGGGGGCTATGGCCCGTGTGTGCAAACCAATTTTGCAACCAAGGCTAAAACCAACCAGATTCCGCCATGTGCTGGGGGGTAACCCCAAAGTAGGGTTAGCCATTTAGCGGTCACCCCCCCGACCATGTAAGCATCACCCTCCAAAAATGCAAACCAATGCGCCATGGTCAAAGCACCCTTTGCTGGGGGTGAACAGGGATGGTCATCCGCCTGGTGGGATCCTTAATATAACCATATTAGAATGAAACCATGGCCATAGGCCAAACGAACACAATTTCGACCATCGCAAGAAAACCAACCCCCTACAAATTGTTTGCTAGAACTCCAAAAAGCTGCGAATCAAGAAAATGGGATCCCCAAGTACTAGGTCCTCCAGTACGTAGAGAGGGGAATAAGGGTACCTAACTTTTTTTCTGTAGCCTATTTTAGGGGAACCGAATCTCCCCCAAAAAAGAAAACGGGTGAAAAGTTGGCCCAATCCGCTGGGGGAAACCTACTGGACCTTTTCCCGCGGTGCCACCCCTCGATCCTCCGGACGTGTGAGCTCGGCTGCAGCTGGGCGGCGCTCGAGGCGGTCCAGGTTCCGCAGCAGCGCTTTGGCGGCCAACGGCTCCTGCGCCAACTCCTGGAAGGAGTTCCTCGGGCAAACGCGTGGTCGTTGTCGTGCGTTGCCCCCCATTTTAAGTGGCTTTGCGCAACTGAGAAAACAACTTGTCAGGTTTTTTTGGTTGTTTGGGGGGGGGTATCTTTTTGTGAGTTTGGTACCCCCCCCCATTTTGGGCGGTTTAAAGGGAAAGCACACGGAAAACCACTTCTTCCTTCTTTTGTGGAGGGGAGTGCGTTTCCTAGTGAATTGACAGAAAACCACTTCTGTTTGAGGCGGCGGATTCTGTTGTTTTCCCGACCCGGGGCGGCCTTTCGGCGGCAAACGAGATGCACGCCAAAAGAGAGGCAGCGTAACAACGATGATCCTGGGTGGCTTTGGAAGAGTGAGGCAACACAAAAACTCGTTGGATTCTTGGTTTCCACCGACTGGGGCCCGCGTTCTTAGGTCAGCCAGGTTTTCTTCTTAGGTTCCATCGGAGGGACGGCAAAAACGACTGATCTACCATGCGTTGTTTCTTGTTTGGACTCCGAAGGGGATCCCCTTGCTATCACTACGGTAACATTTGTCCACAGCCATGATAGGGTGTTGCCCAAAAAGGGGTTAACTTTAAAAGTGGCGGATGTGCTTCTGACTTCCCTAATTTTTAAAGCACGCCAAGTGGTTGCAGGGTTGAACGCGCGAACAGGCAACCAGTGATGTTTGATACCACCGCTCAGATCTTTAAAGGCCCAAAATATTCAGAGGGGTTCGGAGGTTTTCCGGGAATGTTGTCCCATTTACCCTCTTTGAGAGAACCAGGGCTTCAAATCCTCGAGGGCAAATCTGAAGGGGAGTTTTCCTCGGTAAAGCACACAAGAATGGTGCACAAACGCAAACATATAATCCTAACACTAACCAATATGATCAATCATAACAATGAGAAATGATAGTAGCAATATGCAGCAAAAGAACTAGTCAAAATACTAATTTCTACGAACCATCGACGATAATCACAAGAAAGGACGTGTGTACGGCAGGTTGCTATTGTGGCTCAGGAAGATTTCAGGAGAAGTCGACAGAAGGAGCCCCCTCACCAGCAACTAAAAGGAGGACGGGACAGGAACGCATTCACCCCATATTTTTCAAAGTTTTGGAACACTGACTGGGAATGGATCTAGCTGCAAGGACTCCTGTTTCCTCCAACCGCCCCTGGGTCATGGAAACCAACCCATCCATCGGCAGAGGTTCAGGAAGGTCCGCACGGTGAAGAGCAAACAGTCAGGGTTCGCTGTCAAGCGCCGCAGCGTCTGATACTCCACCTTCAGCCACGCAGACTTGGACAAGCCCTTCTCATCGATGGACTGGATGAGCTCACTGAACCTGAGACATGAGAAAGCAGCTGTCTCCGGAGGAGATCAAAACATTTACCCTTTTTGACTCAAGCTGGATCTGTGCATCTCTCAGCGCCGGAACCCAGATTGGTCTCGTGGCCGATTGGAAGATGCAGAGCCGAGGGGCAGCTTGTTTCTGTCTTCCACTGATATGCCTGGATTGCGGTGGGGGTACCGACCGTAGCCCGCCAAAATGTCATCTGTCCAGCTGATGTTCCAATTGCTGCGCCACATGGGCCTGTCCTTTGCAAAATGCTCGGCCTTGTAAAAACCCAAGTTCTTGATTTCCCTCCGCTTTGCTTGAGCGTGTCCTTTTTGGGACCCCCAAAATGCTGGTGGTTCTTCTCTGGTTTCCCTTTTTCCGACGAAAACCGGTACCCTCAAAAAAAGAACCACCCACTCACTTTCTCACTGTGAAGGTGGAAGCCCCCAGAGCCGGCTCACCAAAACCCATCGATCGGGTCCTCCGTCAGTGTCGCAAACACCCGCGAGACCGGCTTCTGCAGATCTTGGGCATACTGCGGCACCTCAGAGGGTAACCAGAACCCAAGAAGCCACGCGATTGCGACAAGGGATGCCACCATGTGTAAACATGCTTCAGGAAAAACATGTTCCGGAAAAAAGAAGAAGACAAAATGAAGACCTTGCAAAACACCAATGATCCTCCTTTTCCAAGAGAAAGTTGTCTTTCTACTGGGGTCTGTGCACAAACCGATGCAATCGTCGGTCGGAGGATAACTGCAACCACCCCTCTGCAAGAATCAAAGATCCTTCTTGCACATAGTTGGTTGGAGGGTAACTGCTGCAACCGCGCCTCTGCAAGAATCAAGCATTCTTTTTGCACGTAGTTGGTTGGAGGGTAGCTGCAACCGCCCCTCTGGAATCAAAGATCCTCTTTGCACGTAGTTGGTTGGAGGACAGCTGCAACCGCCCCTCTGGAATCAAAGATCGTCTTTGCACGTAGTTGGTTGGAGGACAACTGCAACCGCCCCTCTGGAATCAAAGATCCTCTTTGCACGTAGTTGGTTGGAGGACAACTGCAACCGCCCCTCTGGAATCAAAGATCCTCTTTGCACGTCGTTGGTTGCAGGGTAGCTGCAACTGTTTCCTGGAATCAATGATCCTTGTTGCACACAGTTGGTTGGAGGGTAACTGCTGCAACCGCGCCTCTGCAAGAATCAAAGATCCTTTTTGCACGTAGTTGGTTGGCGGGTAGCTGCAACCGCCCCTCTAGAATCAAAGATCCGTTCTGAGCTGTCCTCAGATCCCCCGCTACAAGTGAAACTTTTTGCGGGCTAAATGGAAAAACCCACCAAACACTAACAAGCTAAAAAGCTAAGGAACCGGATGACCAAGGTCTCAAGCGCCCATTTCTTTCGCAGCCAAAAAGGCCTCCGCTCGTCGCCCCTCGCCCCTCGATCCTCGGCGCCTTGTGGTGGATCTGCTCCATGTCCAGGCCAAACCGCTCCTGGAAGCGGCTGAAGCTGAAAAGCACCGAGCCTGCCACCAGGGTGCTGTCCTGGGACGCTTCTTTTTTGACGAGCCCGGGGGGTTTGGTGCAGCAAGTGGGTGGCACTTTAAAAAAAAAACAAGGAAAAATGGACAACCCACTGAAACAAATGTACAAACGTGTGTCCCCTCTGAAGAAATATTGATAAACTCTGAGCTGTTGCCCAAACAGTTAAAGCCCAAAGACCCAACCCAGTCAGAAAGATTCATGTTTTGTCTCAAAACGGAAGACATTAAACATGTCTTGACCAACCAGGCCGAACTAACCAGGGTCGGGCCCACCCATTGAAACAAGTGTCAAGCAACAATTGTTGACCTGAATAGGGGACCAGAAGCGCGTAGCTTAATATATTTTTTTGGCCAACCCTGCTGTCCTGCATCAATACCAGGTCCTGGATGCACCGAAAACGGGGAAGGGAAGGGGGGGGGATTATCACCTGATCCCACTACAATTTGGGTGACCCTAAATGGTAAATGGGCTCTTACTAATGCGGTCTGACGTTTAGGGTCCCCGAATAGTGGCAGCTAGTAACTTTCGGCACTGGGTTTGGCTTCTCCAGCAAGATGATCCCGTTTTCGGCTTTGTGCAGGTTAAACATAGCGCAAGTTTCTGGTCGGACATATCAGGAACGCTCTTGGTTTGTGCCCCCAGGAGTACATGCATAGAATGAGAAACCCATATCCATCCAAGGTCCCCCGAAAATGAGTTTCATGTACCTAGGGAAATCATGCCCAGTGCTCCCAGTTGCTTGGGGAAGGGGATGCCTTATAAATCCCTCCACCAGCTCCTGGGTTGCCAGCAAATTCAGACAGCATCCATCGATGTTCAATAAGGGGTAATGACTCTTTGAGCTGACCCCTGCAATTTCAATAAAACCAGCCAGCCCGTTTGACCGCAGAATACTGATATTTAGAGACACTCCGTTTGAGGAGAGGAGGCTTTGAGTTGACCCCTGCAATTTCAAGCCCGTTTGACCGAGTCAGAATACTGTCGACACCCCGTTTGATGAGGAGAGATCCGTTGATGTTCCCATGGTCTTGTTCAAGGCGGCCTTTAGGCTTTAGGCGAACTTGACCGACCTTCTCGCCTCCATCACCAGGTTGGACGCCAGCTCCAACGGGAACTCCTCCCCAGTTCCACAGTAGAAAAAGGGGACCAATTCTTGTTGCATTGACAAGGGGGGAACTCTCCAAGCAAACAACAACCTTCCGAACACAAAGAGACTTCGAGACCAGAGACCCAAGAGAACCCTCCATTTGCAGAGGAACCCGAGCAACCTTTTGAAAACTAAGGAGCCGAAGTGGACTCCACTGACTAAGGACTCCTCATAGTCCCCAAGCACGTACTCTGCGCGCCAATTCTCCGCCTCCACCTTCACCCGCGTGTCCGGGCCGAAGCGTGCGCCGCGTGCGCCGCCTTCAAGCCCTCCACTCGGAGACGCGCGGACCTGGAAGTTCTCGGGGTAGTACGCCGGCAAATGGTCCAGCAACATCTCAAGGACTTCACCTCACGCTCTCCGACTTCGCATCTCCCCTTCGCCAAGTACTACTCGCCACGGTCAATCACTAATAGTTCCAACTGGAACCATACCTAGAGTCTCCATGACTCTTAGAAAAAGGTCTGACCCCTTAATTTTGGGTAATGATCCCAATTTAAAGGGTCATGGAGACTCCAGGTACATATGCAAGACGCTGGCGTTCATGGAAATCCCAGTTCGCATCCCCCGACCAAACAACAATCCCCAGCCCCAGAGCGGTTCAATGCTGGGCTGTGACGGTTTATCAGTTGGACAATTTCTTTGGCACCAATTCTTATGACTCCGCACAGAACACCCACAAGACATGGTTCAGCGCGATTGCCATCTTGCCAAAGGGGAAGGTTTGGTCTTCCATAAGGGCCCAAACTTGCACTAAGCCATGCTTGTTGAAAAACACGTTTAAAATCTGGTGTCCCAATAAAGTTCTGAACCACTCAGTTGATTCTGGTTGCTTCAACCAACTCTGCCCCTGCCCCAGTTTCCAATGTTCCGAGGCGCGTTGGGCCTTCTGTGAGCCATCCTTCTGCAGCAAATACTTCGGTCGACTCGCCTCTGGTGGGTGCGGAACCACAGTCAACATGTGCCATGGGTTTAGAATCTGGACAGTGGCAAAGCAGAGACTGACCATGGTCAAGGTTTGCGATGTTAATCTTCTATACGCTCTACATGGGAAAACTTGTTTGCAGCAAATACGGGCCTTACAAGTCACTGGGACAAATTTGGCACGCGACCTCGCCTCAGCAAAGCACCCTATGAATCAGCGGGTTGATTCATCCCCGGTTCCCTTGCCACTCTCTCTTCTCCGAATGAGCAAGACTGCCATGTCAAGTCGACTGGTGGTGCGAAACGGGCCGCAAGCCTGGATGGCTCAAGCAACTCAGCAAAGTACTTAGGATATAGCCATGGTAAGGGGACTAATCCCAGTTCCACCAGTCAAAAACCGTGGTTCTAACCTCTCAGATGCCCAGTGGCCATGGGAAAAAAGGCCATCCTTTTTGGTTGGTTGAGTTGAAAGGGAACCCTTCCCAAAAAAAAACAGGGAAAAAGGGGGCGCCACTGGCAATTCTGGCAGTTAGGTGGGGAGTTCCCACTAAATCACAACAAGCAAAAATGAAAAATGTTTCCCAACATAACAACCATGTGATAAGCATGGAAATACCTTCCAATGGTGTTTGGGCCATCTTTTTGTTAAGCTAATACCAAGATGTTGAGCCATCTTTTTGGATGTTCCTACCTTTTCGGATGCTTCCCAACTAAGTTGGCTCAACATCCAAACCAAAAATCCCCAAACCCCGAGGACTCTTGGCCCGGCCTCCGAGGCGAAGATCTCCCGCTTCACCCGCAGGTGCCGGCTCGCTTCCGAGGGGTCGAAGTGGATCCACTGATCCGCCTGAAGCGGATCAAATGCCGCCGTTGGTTGGGGCAACTTGGCGGAAAAAAAAGAAGAAACAAAAAGAAGAAGAAACAAACCGGTTCTGGACCCCTGTTTGTTTTCTTTTTGAGGCGCGTGCCCGGTTTCTGGGGTGAATGTCAGACACTGGAGTTGTTGTTTGACAGTTTCTGGGGTTAATTGCCGCTGGGTTGCTTTTTTTGGTGAAAGTCAAAAAGTGGGGCTCATTCTCTTTCAGGCAATGGTTAAATCATGGGGCCAGTTGTATTGGCAGGAAACATTCCCAAACCCTGAGACACTGGTAGAAACTTGGGCCAAGATGAAAAAGGAACCTGTTTCGACGGTTTGGTCACCTCGGAGCAATCGCGGGCAGTCAACGTTCGGAACGAGCGTTGGGATCGGATGGCACTCTGCCCCCGCGGAAAGGGCAATCGCGGGCAGCTGGCGAGGGGGGCAAAAAGCACCCGCCGCAAACCTCCTCTCAAAGGCCAAAAAGTACCCACCCCCAATCTCCCCTCAAAGGCTGAATGTGTGCGTCCAGATGCGCGCCCGCAGGCCAGGATTTGCGGGTCAGTTCAAGCAGGCGCTGGAACCAAAATAAGTGAATTTTAGGAGTAGGGGGTGCCGGGTCCGGATTTGGGGGATGTTTGCGCTCATGTTCATCTTGAGATATGCATCAATGCTCCGTTGATTCGCGCAGCTTTGAGCAATCGAAAATGGCGTAGCATGGCTGGCACTGTTCTGGGAGGAGAACCCCTGGGCTGCTTTCTGATCGCTCGAGTCCCCTGAATTGCCGAGTCACTTTTGCCCGGTGGTAAAAACAGTAACTCGTGCTTGCGGTGCTGGCTGCAAGTAGGCTTTAGATCTGTTGTGTCCATGTCCAGCTTCATTTTTAGCCTGAATCACTGGTAATGATTAATTACGTCGGATCCCGGTCCAGCGCACCCAACATGGGAAGCCAGCCACTTTTGGTCCCAAAACAGCCATGGGCTCAAATATGCACAAAGGCATTCGGTCTTCGTGCGAAACTAGGGACGCCACAACCGCCTTAAAAAGGGATTTCCAGGCACTTCGGGGGAAGGGGGGGGCTTTCCTGGACGCGTGTTTTGTTTAAAGGTTGCAAACATTAATCTGCCCAGCCAAAAACAAAAAAACATCGCCTTACATGGAAAAAAAAACATGAAATAAACCAACATGACCGGCCTTTTTAACATGAAATAAGCCTGAATTTCGGTGGTATCACCTTGGGACAACCCGAAGCAGCTGCAAAAAGGGCCGCGACCTCCGGATGATGCCCCACACGCCCCGAAGCGCTTCCGGACCGCACCTTCAGGGCGAAGAGGTTTGGCCGCAGCCGGCCCTTGGGCGTCACTGTCTCCGTAAGGCCCTGGCAAGTGCCGCCCAGCGGTTCGCCGCTTCGGTGGGGACCCCCCAAAGTTTGGCTCACTGGCTGAGTAGATGGCCCAAAAAAAAGTCCAAACTTTATTTTTACCACTAAAACGGTCTTCCCCAAAAGTTTAAAGTTCATGAACTCAGGAAGTCAGAAAGATATTTTATGTTTTGTTTTTTTCTTTTCTCCCCATGGCTCGTTTCCATTTAAAGAAAAGTGCAAAAACAGGGGGCAGCTTCAAAAAAGACGAAGAGCACTTGGCTATGACCCAGCCACTTGGGGAACTTGTACATTGGTTCCAACGGCTTGGGGCAAAGCCTGCAAACTTGTCCTTGCAGCTGATACTAGCTGTTCCGGGTGGAGTGGGGGAAATGGTGGAGGCCGTTGTGGGACCTTGACGCAAAATGGGAGGCTCAAAAAGTTTTAAAAAGCCGACTTGGGCCATGAAAGGCAGCCAAAGGTGAGAATTCCTGGTGGAGGGTCTGATCCTTCCAGAGGGTGGTGGGTGGGCCAAGCTCTTTCCCAGTCTGATTGAATTGGGGACCCAGGTCCTCAAGCAGGCGCACTTACCATTTGGCAGGCGTGCGTGCAGCGCTGACAGGGCGCCCTGCCATCTGGCAGGCGCGAGTGCAGTGGCCCTCGCAGATCTTGGTTTGGAGGTTAGGGGCGGTTTCCCATCTGCCCTCTACAAAGAAATCCTCAAGCCACCAATCCAAACCCACCAAATAAGAGTTTGCTGCAAAAAGACGACGCCCATTTTGAGAAACGGCTGGTCTTGTTCCCTGCCTGGCGCAGCCACGTGAAGGCGCTCGAGGCGCCGCTCTTCGCTGCCATCTCGCGGTTCCAAGTTCGGGCGGCCAAGATTTGGGTGAAAGAGTTTCCCACCCAGAGGCTCCCGATTGGTTCAGGGCCTTCGAACAACCTGGTTTTGAGATCCCCCAGCACCTCCAGGGTGTCTAATGGATGGATGGCTGTTCTTGGTTGCTTTCTGCTCCCCCGCTAAAAGTGAATAACTTTTAGTGGTTTAATTCGGAAAACCCATTAGTTGGCAAAAAGGTGTAAAGTCCTAACGGCCAAGCAAAATGCACCAAAGTGTTGGTGAGATAGCGGCTATCTTGAGACAAGCGCGTCCCCGTGAATTGGACATTCCAGTCGCGGGAAATTGACCCCCAAAGCTGGCTGATTGATCTTTGGTTTCCCTTTTGAGGCCCTCATTGGATTTAACAGCTAGGAAAGCAAGATTGTCCTGAGAAGCAATGGTAAGTCAGAGACCTTGATCAGTGCGATGGTCAGTGAGAGTCGCTAAGACCTGCGTTTGCCCCGTCACCCCTGCTGTTCGTTCCAAGGGCACCCAAAGTGGCCATCGCTTTCTACTTCTGGCTAGCTTCATTCAGAGAAGATCACACAGCTTCTACAGGGGAACGGCAAGCCTCCCTCAGGGTTCCTCGAACCTTAGGAAAAGGTCCTCATTCTTTGGAAGCTTCTGAGACTCTTTGAGCCTCGGGCTTCATGGAACTCACTTCTCCATCTCCTTTTGGCTCTGATCCCAGCTTGAGCCCAAAAAAGCAACGGCCCCGTGAATTCTGAGAACCTTCCGTGCAAACTGCCAAGATCCCCGCAACCTTAGGGGAGGGCGACAGATGGGTCCCCTTACAATTTATGTGCCTAATGCAATTCTCGGTTCCTGCCCCTCCCCCCAGTCAGTTTTTCATTGGATCCAGAAAGTGACATCCTCAAGATTACTGTGCCCTATAAATACGCGTTGGTTCTTATTCCTCTTAAACTTGGACATTCTTCAAGCTTCCGCGGACCCTTCCGCATTTGTGCCGCGGGCCAAGAGGTTCCTTGCGCGGACCCTCGCGGAACATGCTTTCCATTTGCTTCCGCGCTGCCAACCCGCAGCGGGCCGCACAATTTGCCGGCTATGCTGGTCCTCTTAGCCTGCTGTTGGCAACTGCTCTTGTAGTACGCGTCGCGCCCCTTGTATGCAGCAACACCTTTCTGCTATGCTACTATCAATCATTTCCCTGTGCTTTCCATGCGCGCAAACTGAAACGGTTATCACGCCACAAAGCTTCTGCAAGCCTTCAGCGAAAAAAGGCCCTTCCACGAACCTTCCGCATGCTTGCGCGTGTGTCGCGGTGCGCATGTTCAGGAATCATGTCCCTCTCCCTGAAATTGCGCGCCGAAAAACGGCTGCTCAAATTGTGATTTCGAGAAAACCCGCCCCAAGAGTCATTTTGAGAAGATCTCCAAGTGCAACCATGTTTAGCGACCCAGTCGTGCTGGGATGTCTCAATACGACGCAGCGACTGGGCCTTGCGCAGCAAGCTAGATCGCTCAGCGCCTGGCTGCAAGCTTTCAGCAAAGAGACGTGCCGCTCTATCAAACGCATGCCCCGGCAGGGGGGTGCATGGTGGAGCAAGCACGACCAAACAAACACACAACCAAGCCAAGCCAAGCCAAGCAACAAACAAAAACGCACAAGCACATACACGCCCTAAAACAATCTCGACGTTCTCTATACCCAAACCAAAGGCACAAAGGCACCTGAAACATGCTTAACAAGTGGCAGCCACGAAAAGCTACGACAAGAGACACTTATTGAGATGAGCAAATGCAGGGATCCTAAAGAGGAGAACCCAAACTCTCCAATTCTTTAAGCTGGAAAGCCCTTCAAACTTGGCAATCACTTACTACAATGTTGACCCTTCCACACGGGGACGTTTAATCTAAGGCCACCTGGAGCAAAAATCCTGCACTGGACCTCGGATTTTTTTCGCTCAGCCGCTGGAAAGCCCTGGCCGCAGAATTTATGCGGCCAAGGCTGCCAGTCTTCAACCTGCTCAGGGAGCAACACATGGGTTGTCAAACATGTATCTTCTTTGGCACCCATTTTTGACAACGCCCCATGTCTTCGGCTTTGCGGCGTCAACTTTCACGGGGTGTCTGAGGCCGTAGGCCTTCTCTGAGGTTCACTGCCAATTGGCGTAGTTGGCCTTTCAAAGCTCCGCACCTGTTACCCCTGCCTTCGAGAAACGCATATTGACTTTGGGATGACAAGCATCCCAAAGATCCACATATTTATTGCGGGTGCGCGTTTCACCTGGGTTAAAAGGGAAACCAAAACGAAGCGAACCATCTTTAGGGTCTCCTGTTTTACAAGAAAGAACCCACGCCACAGGGCGCGCGAACAAAACCGATTTCGGCAGATCCGAGGTGCGTTTCGGCCCGGTGAAACTCTCTCCTTGGAAGAGCATCGGAGATCGCGCCTGGGCGCGTGGGCGCTCGGCGCGAAAAAACGGAGGGGTGGAAAAAGCCTGTCTTTCGACATAAAATCTGTGCGGGCGAGGCGGTGAGACGTTCACTTGAGAATCCAAAGGACTCGATTCAATCCGACTCAGAACCCTTTTGCCCACTCCTTGCAGGGTGCGAGGGTGGCAAGCACAACGCGTCCAAGCACCAAGAAGGTGAAGCCATTCAGTGTTTGACGGAGTGATACTTCTCTTGTTGGGAATGGCAACATAAGCCATTAAGTCACTGCAATGCTTGATCCTTCCAAAAAGGAGCCAATTTTCGGAGTACTGGGATTCAACTGGGAACCAAACATCTGGGAGAAACCGGCCAGTCTCTATACCGGTTTCGTCCAGAGTTCCATGTTGTTTTCCGCCAGAAGGCTCACCCTGAAATTTGTCGGGGACAAAACCAGCCCTGAGTTCGTCTTTTCAACATTTAAGTAGAACCCACACACACACACACACACACCCAGACCCCTCCCGATACCCCTAACACCTATCTCAGTTTTTAGGGGGTGTGTTTGGAGGGTCCTTCCAGGGGTGAAAACTGCCCTCTGGTTTCGTTGCCCCCGGTTCGGTTTGCCCGTCCATGGAGGCGTCGTGGGCGAAGCCGCTGTTGCCCTGCTCCGGGCACACCGGTTTCCCCGCGTCCGCCGGGATCTCCCACGACTCCTCGGCTGGAGCTGGTGCCAGCCTGGCTTTTTCCATGCACTTTTCCCCAAAAACCAGCAACAGTGACTGAAAAAAACAGCAACTTGGCTGTCTAGGTGGTTCAAAAGGGAAGCCACACACAAAATCCGAACGAGAGGTCCGAAAGCTTTGTTCGACCTAGTTTCTGCACTTTCTCTTCCAGAATCCGGGTGGACACCCATTCGTTTTGTCGAGCCTGGCTGCCTCTGCAAATCTGCCCCAACGGGCCCCTTTGACCCAGGGTGACAAACCTTTGCATGGGTTTTATCAGAACGGTTCTATCCTCAGAGCTTACATTACAATCATTAACATTGCCCGCCAAAAGAAACGATGGCAAATTGTTGAACAGGCCATAACACCATCTAAACCAGTGCAACCCATTGATTTCTCTTTTTTAAGCCGATGCCGTCCCTCATAATACGGCTTACCTTATGATTGGCTCTCCGGAGGCAGACTCAAACATTTGCACTCCTCTCCTCTCGTCCTCAGGACCATTTTTGTTTTTGCGGTCTAGCGCAGCAGTCCTGTTTAAGCTGCGGACGCCGGAACTTTCCGTAAAAACATCACCCCCACCAACAAACACTTACCTTTCATGGGCGAAAGCAGTGTCATGATGTTTAAACTCACCGAAGAAGCAAGTATAGGGACCCCGGGCAGCAGACTGGGCGCCGTCTGACCGGTGCAAAAAAGCCCGCCCGAGCTCCTGGATCTTCCGGCGGTCCGGCAGCCACGGGGCCTGGATGGACTGGCCAGCCAGGGCGTTCCAGCTGAAGCCTCGGAGGCTTCAGCTGGATCCATCGGTTTACCGCTTGCCGTCCCTGGAATTCACACAGAAACCAACCAGCCCCCAAAAAAGACGGAAACCAAGGGGGGTCCATTCATGTTTTTAACAAACCCTTGCCGCAAAAACGACAAGCACCAAGGGGGGTCAACTTTTGTGTAACAACCCCTTGCCCAACAAAAACTAACACTGAAGAGGGGAGGCTTCGATTCTTTTTTGGGCACCCCTTGCTGGCGAAAACCAAAGGGAATCCTAATGGGAAATCACTGATTTTGGGGGGGTCCCCTAAAAAAGACATGATTGCAGTTGCCAAGTGTGGAGGTTAAATGTTGTAAAGACCCATGTGTTTGTTCATACAGTTCAACATCGCCGGATGTGCGGAGGTATGGAGGCTGGGGACGTATGCCACGAAGTGCATAAGGCAGTATGACTTGCTGTGGTATAGAGGTTCTACAAGCTCCATACAGTGTGGACGCGCCTTTTTGCCCAACAGCCTAAAGCTTAGGCTCCAGGGTGGTCCGGGGCGGCCCTGAGGTAAGGTTCCACGAGGGTTCCACGGTTCCACCAGCGTTCCATGAGGTTCTGCGAGGGCTCCGCATGCTGTTGGGGATATCACCTGAGCTTATTTTATTTATTTTTGTTTGCGGGGGGCGGGGGGGTCCGAAATATAGCGACACGCCCCTTAACGAGAGCCTTTCAAGTGCGGCTTTTGAAGTCACTAAGGATACGGCGATGTCTTGCACAAATGGCGAACTGTCACGCACCCTTCAGGAAAGAAGCTTTCACTCTTTGAGCACTGTCATACGGCGGTTGGTGAGGTAGCTATGTCTTGCTCAGAAGCGCCCCTACAAATAAACGTAGGAACGCAGCACATCGTGTGCCAAAAAAAAAACGGACTCCACATTTGGGAACCATGTTGTTTTTGATAGCAGGAAGTACCAGGCCTGCGCTGTACGATAAGCACACCAACCATCATCAAAGAGACCCAAGGGTCCATGGGGTCCTTACCCCACATGTTGCTTTCCAGGATCGGAGTTGGAAGTAACAGCTCGGGCACTCAGGCGTTTGGCTTCCAGCCAGATGTTCGCTCGGCTGGGCGCCGAGCCAGAGAAGTAGGCATGCTCCTGGATGTCCTGCGCGCGACCCCCCAAAGCGCCTCAACCTGAAACAATCTCTTTTCGTTGCCGTTTCCGTTTTCCCGGACGGGGAATTTGGACAGTCTCCCAGAGGGTGTTAAAACCGTGAGTCGGGTGAAGATCCCATACCAATGACCGGTCACCTCTCACCCTTCATGTTTGCTGCTGAAAGGAACTCCCTTGCAAAGCCCTCCAACAACTAGATGAACTGCAAGCATGCAAACCCTGAAGGAAAAGACCCTATATCTCCCCTTCTACACCCGTCCAAGAAGGTTCAAACAGTTTTAGGAATGAGGGAAACATGTACAATATAGGGACTTTTTGCCAAGCAACCCACAAAGTGACTCCAACCACACTCCTGCGAATTAATCTGACACTCAAAAGGCGAAACAAACCATTATCAGCAAATTATCCTGTGCCACTGCCTTTTTGGGGTGGAGTAAGCCTCACCCATCCAACCCCACCCCACCCCACCCCACCCCAACCCACCTCACCCCGCCCACCCCACCCCACCCACCCCACCCAATCCGGACCCCCAGGGCCTTTGCAGCCCGGGAGGACGCGCCCAGTCGCAGCTCCGGCGTGCGTTCCAAGAGCTGGGAGATGATGCCTCGCGGACGAAGACAGGTCTCTCAGTTTCAGACCCAAAATCCCACTCGATTCCCGAGTGGATGGCCCACAAGAAGTCCAAGAATTGTTTAGCACTAAACTGGTCTTGCATGTTCTTCCCACAAAGTATAAAGCATGTCCCTAGTTTGGCGTTGAGACATGGGTCTTTCTCAAGATAGTGCCCTGACATAGTGGAACCATATGTTTATAGAAGGTCAATTAAGTACATTCGCAGGTAATTAGGTGGTTTCCTTTTGGATTTCCTTCAAAACCCCAAAGTTGTTTCCGTGTGCATGGGCGAAATCCACTTCGCACCACTTTGTACGTGGTGTATCCCAGCATTTAAAGGGCTTCATGCATTTTCTGCTGGTGCAGGATATGTTTTATCCAGAGTGCAAGCAACCACATCCAATATCAAAACCGAAACAAGACACGGCAAAACTGCCGGGTTGGAAAAAACTCAACGGGTGGAACCAACGCCCCTGGCCGGGAAAAGAACTCTTCCTTTTCTATTTCGTGGCTGGAAGAAACGCTGGCAGTCCTGAGCCTGGCTTCACACCCGACTGATTTTGGAGCAAATGGGATTTCAAAGGTGATCCAGGGCTCAGTTGTTCAATGACCCTAGAAAAAAGGGAACCCTTTTTGGGGTTGACCATTTTTAGTGGGGCGGCCACCCAAAAAAAGAGGAAACAAGGGTGCCACTGAACAACTGAGAGGGCATTCCGGGAGCCGTTGACACGTAAACACGAAGGCTGCATCTAGGAATCTAGGGCCGCCAGGGCTGAATCTGTTCTCATCCCGGCGCACCCAGCCTCCCTAAAAAAGACGACACGCATGCGCACACGCATCCCCCAATCCGGCTTCCTGCCCCGGCCATCTATGGAACCCACACGCAACCCCAAAAGGGCTCCATTCTCCCAAAGGAGCTTTCTCAAAACATGGAGTTGTTTGGGGTTCCAGTCTCAAGCGAGGTACTGATGGCCGACTTGTCGGTGATGTAGCTGGGAAAGGCCAAAGGTGCCTGGGCCAGGGTTTGGCACCACTCAGCGAACGGAAGGAGAGGCTGCCTTTTCAAGAGTATCCAAAAAGGAAATTGGGCCAAGTCGATCTCAACATACAGAACCATCCGTTCGTCTTACCCTCATTTGTGTCTTGGCAATCTCGAGCGAGACTAGCAGCGCGAGGGGTTGTTTTCCCACGTTCTTTTTTTCGCCCCGAGCGGCCCCAACTCCAAACCAAGTGAGCGCCCAACGTCTTCGCCTTTCAGGCCATGAAGCTTCATATTGGCACACCCAAAAGAGGTTTCCGGGTCCAACAAGCTTGGGCACTCCCATCCCATTCGACCCAAGGCGTAGCAACCCCCGTATCCTGAAGGAAAAATGAATCAGACGATGCTCCAGGGGCCACGCCCCCCAATGCCCCAATTGGCCCCGTTTTTGGAGGCATGGCCTCCATGATCTCCTTCAGCAATTGCAGCTGGTCATCCGAGTCTCTGCCTCAAGCAACTCGACTCGACTCGACTCTTTGTCGAAAAAGAAAACCAAATAAAAATAAAATCTGCCCAGGGCTCGGGTCCCGAGCCCGCCTCGCGCGCGAAAAACTTCCAGGGGACAAGGACTTCAAATCTTGGACCATGCGGAGTGCCAGGCTTCGGGACCCGAAGCACAGCTTGAAGTTCTCTCTTGGGAAGGGAAGCCGCCAGAAAACTCCTGGAGTTCCACCCACCTAACCGGTGCCAAGACCTCTGCCCGGAATGAGGATGGATGGCAGAAATGGCTTCAAAGGTAAAAAGGCCTTATTTGACTTCTCCTCGTAGGAACGGATCGCATGAACCTTGAAGAAGGGAAAAAACAGCCCAGGAGTTTGTGTTGTTGTGTGTTTTTCCGCTATGAGTAGAACCATACTGAAACCCGTGTCATTTGAATACATATCTGCAAATGCAGGAACTTCCAAACTGGTTCTCTTGAACCAACCCAACGGGTACCCTCTTCAAAACGTCTTTACGTTCAGGTGGGGAAACTACTCTACCCCAGGAGTCCTGGCAAAATATCAACGGAAGAAACTAAAACCAACCTTGGCACATCCGGTCACACGGCTTACCCGTATTGGAACGTCGAGCACATTCGTTTCAGTGCAATCCATCGAACTCGCTTGGGGAAGTCAGAGGTGAACCTGTTGGAACCTCGACTACAAAAAGGAGCACTGCAAAAGGACCAGGGAAAAAGAACAGGTCCAACGAACCTTGACTTAAAAAAAAAACAAAAAACAGGGGCGCTGCAAAAAAGGACACCCCCCCCCAAAAAAAAAAACAGGTCCCAAGGCTCGGCTTTTTCGACCAGCTTTAGCCAACCAAGCAACCGAAGGGGAGAGGGCCCACGATGAACTCGTGCATCATCACCTGAGCAGGCCGGAAAAACCAGAAGCATGCTCACCGTGTCCGTCCCGCAGACCAAAACCCTTGAAAAGCTGCGGCTGTTCAAAATGGAGGCTTGGCCAATCCAGAATCCCATGTAATCCCTTGCGTAACCTTTGAACAGCCCAGAAAAGCAGTTGATCCGGGGAAACTGAGTGAGCCCAAATCTCGGAACTTAGAAGCTTTGCATTTCTTGCGCGCCCTGCGTGTCAAATCGGCTTGCCTCACGTTGGCTTGCCAGGGTTTCCCTTCCCCCCAGGTGCCCCAAAGGACCTGAGCTTCGCCATGACCCAAAGAAATGGTAGGAAGAGAATCTGAGCGCCGGGCCCCGAGCGCCCACCAATCCACGGCGCAGGTGTAGCCTGACATGTTCCGGACCCGAATGAACTGCCAGTTGGCTGACTCAGGCTCAATGGTGGACAGGTGCAGCCAAACCGGGAACACGAAGCGCCTATCGAAAAAAACCGGAAGTCAGAGGACCTGAAGAACACGTCATTCTTGGCACCTCATGACAAGTTGAGCTATTGTTGCGTCTGTTGCTCAAAATATTCGGAATAGTATTGAAAATCCTAATTTAAAGCACTTTGAAATAATTACTCACGGGAAAGTATATTATGCAACATAAATAACCTTGAACATTGAAACCCTGTACCCGGCAAAATAAGTGAATATTCGGAATACTTTTGAAAGCTACAAACCTACACACTTTAGAACAGATACGTTTTCTATTTACAAAAGACTCGGAACAAGCTTAGAATTGTAAAACAGAATCTATTAAGCAACATGATTACATGATCGAAAGAAGAAAAAAATCACACAACCTACAATTTTTGGAATAGTTATGTGCTTACACAAAATATTGATAATAATTTGAGAATTACAAACCTATACACATGATAATACCAATTGTTGTGACGAAGTAGGATTAACCATGCAATCTAAACCTATGCGCCTAAAAATACATGCTTTGTTTGCGCGAAATATTCGCACGCATCTGAAAAATTACAAACCTGCTCCGAGGTACGCAAATAAGCATTTTCAAGGTCATCCCGGATAGCGAAGAAACCCAAGTCAACCGACAATTTCCTCTGCTTTCCTCGCCTTTGCCGATAATGCTCTCCGGGGCGAAGTACTCCGGCGTCCCGACGAGAGTGTTGGATTGCAGACACTTCTTGCCTCCAGGCGCCAGCTTTTCCACAACGGGAAGGAGCATTGTGATGTGGAGTTCCCCACATTTGCTGCAGTCTTTCGCAGGGTCAGGATAACCGTGGCTGAGACAACCAAAATCGGATGTTGAAAAGGGGAAACATTGGGAAAGAACACCCATCTGGATACCAAACTGGCATTCCCCATCCTGTGACTACGTTGTCGGCATAGTTCCCAAGTAGCGCACCACACAACCCTATGCGAATGGTCCTCTGACTCAACGTGGTCACCTCAAAACCAAAGAAAAACCCAACATGTGCACCTCTAAAATGGGTGACTTCTTTCGGTTTCCCTGCAAAACAAACCTGGAACAGTTTCTAACTTCGCCAGCACCTCAAGACAAACCTGCCCATTTTTTCTGCGTGCTTTGTTACCCCCAGCCCAGCCCAGTCCAGCCACCTCTCCCACCCCACCCCCCCACGGTCACCCCACCCCACTTCCGCAAAGGCGCAGCACCCGAAGTCCACCAGCTTGGCATTGCCCCGGAAGTCCAGCACCACGTTCTCCGGCTTCAGGTCTCGGTACCTCAGCCCACGGCTGAGAAGGCACGAGGTGAGGACGGGACTTGCCGAAAAACCGCCCAGGCTGAGGTGCCTTTTTGCTCCCGCAGTGTCTGGCCACGCTTGTCCAGAAGGTGCTCTTGCCTCAACAGCCTGAAGGGAAATAAGGAACAAGGTCTAGTGACAAATTTAGTTTTGTATTATTATTATTATTATTGTTTTTTCTTTTAATGGATGGCGAGGTTCGGGAAGGTGGGAAGGGGTCATGCCTGGTTGCCCTGACGAAGAGTGCCTCCGATACTTTAAAAAAAAAAAAAAACACAACATATACCGTCGGTGTCCTCCGAGTTTCCTGTTTTCCTTTGCAAAGGTGTCCTGGGACGGGAGGTGTTGCATATTATATGCATATACACCGTATATGCATGTGAATATGGCTTGCCCCCCCCCCATCCTTGGAACACCGAATTTCATAGGGCTAAGCGCATGGGGCCATGTGTTTCCGGGAGAAAAAGAGTCACAAAGGGGCAACCCTTTTCTTCCTTGCTTCCCCCGTGGTCGGCAGTTGAAAACACGTGTTCTTCCAGCAGCAAAGTGAGCAACGGACCATACATAGCATGTTGTCCACCCGACATTTGCATAACATACAGGCTTGGTTCCAACTGGCACGCCCAAGGTCAACGACCCAACCGGAACCGTCTTGGTTGGTTGCGGTTTTCAACTATAACAAACCTCCCAAGTATACAATTCTATATATATATATACAAATACACATCTATTTATATATATATATATATGTATGTATAGATACATTATTACTAGTAAAACGTCGGGGCACGCGCCCTTTGGTACGCCAAACCCCGTCCAACCAAAAGCCACTGGTCGCTGGTCGCCAGTGTCCGGCAAGCCATGAGAAGGCCAAGGCGCATGATAGACCGCCCGTGGAGGTACTCCAGAGCCAGGGTGATGCAGCCCCCGAAGAACCTCAGGCTCCGAATGAACATCTCCGACCAAAGGCTCATCTTCCCTCTGAACCCAATGGTTTGGAGCCCGGTGGCTTGGTGCTTACGGGGTGGTTTCCAAAATGCACTCCACAAGAATCGCCAATCCAAACCAACAAATAAGGGGTACCTGACATGTTGCTGCGCAACGGAAATCCACAAAAAAAACAAGGTGTGACTGGCCCCAATGCACCCTTGGGACCTGATTTGGATTGAGGGCTCTAAAGGAATGCCACTCCTTTATGCTGCGGCGGAAGGGGAAGGACATTTCTTTGCTTAGGGACCTTTAACATCAATTGGCAAATATATCATATATGAATCCTGCTTCAGCATGTCTCCTATATGTTGCTTTTTGCGGCACCTCCTGGCCGCCCCACAGCAACCTAGTCCCTGGGTTTCTGGAGCGAACCCGTTTTGGTCTGTCAAGTTATCCAAGTATCTGCCCCAACGCCCCCCCGGGACAACACCGAAACATTGCTTGAGAAGTGGCGTTCGATGCGCGCGCGATTTTGTTAGGAACGCCAAAAGGACACCTCCATTTTGGGATCCTTTGTTGCAAGATCCCTTAATCATCTCCAAGATGAAACACTCACCTCACTTCAGCTGGCCTTTGTGGAGGAACTGTCGAACAGTCTGCTTCGGGCTTCCGATCGAAAGCTTCAGCTGAAGCTATGGAGGTGGATCTCAAATACGCTTGTCATGTTCGATTGTTTGGATGGTGCCCTAGATGTGTTCAAGGGACCCTTCAGGAAACAACTGGTGTTTTTGTTGGGGCGGTTCCCGACTTTGAAACAAACCCAGATCTCAAAACCCGAAGCGAGAAGCTATCCTGACTAGGCAGGCCTTCCTCATGGAAACCAACACCCGGCTGACTGATGGAATCGTGCCACAGTTGGTTTATGATGGTTTATGTACATGTTGGTTTTGTCTTCACAGGCGGTGTTACCCAGGGGAGTCTATGACAGGGGTGACGACGCCCACCAGTTTCAGCGCAGCCCACCAAATGCAGCGCAGCCTCTCCGGACTAACACTCCCACCAGTTGGTAATTCAGCAATTAGTTCTTACCACATTGCTGTGGCTCAAACATTGGGCACCCCTTGCCCCACATTCCGAATTTAAAAAATCAGGGAAAACAAACCACACCTGAAATCTGCGCTTTGTCGCTCAAGGAACAAGAACCACCCACATGCTTCCCCACAAGTGGTAAACAGAGACGCGGAGCTGGGATTGCCGCTTGCTGAGGTTGCCAATCTCCCGTATGGCCGTGAACAAGTCGCCACCTCCAAGGAACTCGGTCAAGAAGTAGACGTTCTTGGCATCCTAACGGGCTCAAGTTGAAGGTCATTTTGGTTTCTTCTGGAAATAGAGCAGAGCCCTGCCTTTTCAAGGAAATTGGAGCCTCCACGGCTCCCAACAAAAAAGGATTGCCCTACTATTGGCCGCGTCCTAAAGGAGCTGCGCAAACTGACGAGATGTTCCGCGTTTTCAGGTGCACGCTTTTCCATCCTGCCTGGAAGGTAGTGATGAAGTGCATGATGCAGGGGTGGTAGCATTCCGAGTTAATCTCCCGCTCCAGGAGCATTGACTTCTCCTGCTTCTGCTGAACCACCTGCTTCTTGCCGATGCACTTCAGGGCATAATACTTGTGCCTCAGGTAGCAAACGGCTAGAAGCTGATGGCACCTGAAAGAATCGCCGACCACATCCCCTTGACGCTTCCGCATGCGGCCAAGTTGCTTGTCACGCTTGTGGTAAACAAGTTTCACTAGTCCAAAGGAGCCTCGCCCAACCACCGCTTTAACGTACAGGTCGGACATCTCCTTGGCTGAACATCTGACGACCTATCCAGCACACCCACCCCAAAGTCTAGGGGGGAGGGTTACTTGGACCCGTGTCAAAACTACTGAGAAAGGGACCAGAGAGACTTGCAATCTGCAAAGCTTAGGCACTTAACATTAACAATGTTGCAAGTTGCGATGCTTAGACTTACCCCAAAAGGGAACCACCCCTCCGCAAACTCAAATGGATTCCCAAACCAAGGGTTTTTCCAAAGGACTCCAGACTTGCTGGCTTCGTGGTCTCCAGATTCTGCAAGGGAGCACCTTAGGGTTGGTTGGCCCTTACGGATCCTAGCCACTTATGGTAAAGATGCTTGAGGAAGCCATGACCTTCATCTGCTTAAGTCTCATGGAAGAAGAACCATATTTGGGTGAAAGTTGAAAACCATCCTTTTTTTTGGGGTTGGGGGGGACCTATAAAAGGACACTCCCATTTCCCATAGTGAAACTGTTTTCCTTTACGAGGCAAAACTGACATCTCTTCAGGTGACTCTGGGGGCGGCCGAGCGGCAATTTTCAGGTCCTGGAGCATCATACGATGCTCGAGCTCTTTCCTGAAGATGCCGACGATGTCCTGAGCAACGCCAGCCGGGCGTTGCGCACCGTCCGAACGCCGGTTAAACCTCTGATGGGTTCTATACCAAGGCGAGGATTTGTAGAAGCCTTTCCAACGAATGACCTCCTAAACTCAATTTAGGTTGCGGGCACTCAGCTAATGTCGATGGATCTTTGATTTAAGCAGAATTTGGAGTCATAGGGTTGGTGTTGCAAGACGTGATCCCTCTCCAATGGGACATCAACTGATCCAACTCCAACCCGAAATCCGCAAAGCCTCAAACTCTGCATCCTGCAATCCTATATAATCCTATACCTGAAGCCCTGAAGTGATAATCATACCGCAAAACAAGTCGTAAAGCAACTCGCACCCGGGCAAGCAACCAGCCCTTCAAACCTCCTCCCTCCCTCTGCACCAGGCCAGGGCTCACCAAAAACCGCCTTCTCCAGGCGGAGCAAGGTCGAGGGCCCCTCTGCTTGGCAGGTGGCCGAGCGACTCTCCGCCAGCAGTAGCCCTGAGCGCGAGGTCGGGTCTCGGGAAAGTGGGGGGTGGGTGAAAGCTGGGGGGTAGATGGAGATGTAAAGGGTGCCTTGGGCGAGAAAGCTCTGACAAGTTCGAGTAAGGCTTCGGGGTGATCACTTCTTGGGGCGCCAAAGGGAACACATCAACTAGACGACGAGTGGCCCGGAAGCATAGAGGCAAGTTGATGCAGGTGAGGTAACTCTCGCCAAGTTAGCATGAGGAGTTGGCAGGCGAAGCAATTCTCAAAAAGTTGGCATGAGAAGCTGGCAGGTTAAGTAACTCTCGAATAGTTGGCTGGCAAAGTTGGCGGGTGAAGTAATTCTCGCAAAGTTGACATGAGAAGTTGGCAGGCGAAGTAACTCAAGAGAAAAGTTGGCATGAGAAGTTGGCAGGTGAAATAACTCTCAAAGAGTTGGCATGAGAAGTTGGCAGGTGAAGTAACTCTCGAAAAGTTGGCGTGAGAAGCTGGCAGGTGAAGTAATTCTCGAAAAGTTGGCACGAGAAGATGGCGCGTGAAGTAACTCTCGAAAAGTTGGCGTGAGAAGCCGGCAGGTGAAGTAACTTTCGAAAAGTTAGCATGAGAAGTTGGCAGGCGAAGTAATTCTCGAAAAGTTGGCGCGAGAAGTTGGCAGGCGAAGTAACTCTCGAAAAGTTGGCAGGCGATGTTGGCAGGTGAAGTACCTCTCGAAAAGTTGGCATGAGAAGCTGGCAGGTGAAGTAATTTTTCGAAAAGTTGCCACGAGAGGTTGGCAGATAAAGTATTTCTCGAAAAGTTGGCATGAGAAGTTGGCAGGTGAAGTAATTCTCGAAAAGTTGGCAGGTGAAGTTGCCACGAGAGGTTGGCAGGTAAAGTATTTCTCGAAAAGTTGGCATGAGAAGTTGGCAGGTAAAGTAATTCTCGAAAAGTTGGCATGAGAAGCTCGCAGGTGTAGTAACTCTCGAAAAGTTGGCATGATAAGCTCGCAGGTGAAGTAACTCCTCGAAAAGTTGGCACGAGAAGTTGGCAGGTGAAGTAACTCTCGAAAAGGTGGCATGAGAAGCTGGCAAGTGAAGTAATTCTCGAAGTTTCGGCATGAGAAACTGGCAGGTGAAGTAATTAACCCTCAAAAAGCTGGAGCGGCGGAGGCGCTCCGCGTGCTACATTTGCAATTTACAGTTGCGATTTTCCAGCCATTTGTATCTAAAAGTTGCGATTTTCCAGCCGGAGCTGCGGGAGCACGCTCCGCGTACTACGTCTGTACTTAAAAAGTGCGATTTTCCAGCCGGAGCTGCAGCAGCCTCCGCGTACTACGTCTGTACTTAAAAGTTGCGATTTTCCAGCCGGAGCTGCAGGAGCACGCTCCGCGTACTACGTTTGTACTTAAAAGCTGCGATTTTCAAGCCGGAGCTGCCGCGGACCAGGGGGGAATCGAACCCGGGACCGCGGGATTGCGAAAGCAGGCGCGCACACCACGAGACAACTTCCAAAAGCCGTTTCGCGAGCAAGAAAATCGCACGGCGCCACAGCGAGAGCGCTTCGACACGCACGATCTCCGCAGAGGGTTCGCCGGGCTCAAGACAAATTCGCACGGCGCCACAGCGAGAGCGCTTCGACACGCACGATCTCCGCAGAGGGTTCGCCAAGGTCAAGACAAATTCGCACGGCGCCACAGCGAGAGCGCTTCGACACGCACGATCTCCGCAGAGGGTTCGCCAAGGTCAAGACAAATTCGCACGGCGCCACAGCGAGAGCGCTTCGACACGCACGATCTCCGCAGAGGGTTCGCCGCGCTCAAGACAAATTCGCACGGCGCCACAGCGAGAGCGCTTCGACACGCACGGTCCCCGCAGAGGGTTCATCGGGCTCAAGACAAATTCGCACGGCGCCACAGCGAGAGCGCTTCGACACGCACGATCTCCGCAGAGGGTTCGCCGCGCTCAAGACAAATTCGCACGGCGCCACAGCGAGAGCGCTTCGACACGCACGATCTCCGCAGAGGGTTCGCCAAGCTCAAGACAAATTCGCACGGCGCCACAGCGAGAGCGCTTCGACACGCACGATCTCCGCAGAGGGTTCATCGGGCTCAAGACAAATTCGCACGGCGCCACAGCGAGAGCGCTTCGACACGCACGATCTCCGCAGAGGGGTGCGTTTCGTAAGCTCCCGTCGGGCCTACCCCCGCCATAAAAAGAAGAAGAATTAAGAGTCGAGATGTGAAGGTAGAACAGAAAAGTTAGCTTGTGTTTTTAGGATAGTGAAGTAACACCCGACAAATTAGCTTGTGCTTTTAGTAGAATGAGATAACAGCCGAAAAGTTGACATGAGAAGTTGGCAGGTGAAGTAACTCTCAAAAAGTTGACATGAGAAGTAGGCAGGTGAAGTAACTCTCGACAAGTTGGCATGAGAAGTTGGCAGGTGAAGTTGGCAGCCGCTTTTAGAAGAAGAACCCTTCGCAATGCTTCCGGGAAAAAGGTTAAGACATAACAATGACTTTAAATGAAGAATACCTTCGCCAATGGTGGACATGATTCCCTTCCACCAAAGGGTTCCCAAGAATTCGCATCCACACTAGCTTTGGAATAGAGGAAAAAAGGGAAAAATGAGAAGGGCAAAACGCGCCTCTCTCTCCGAAGTAGTCCCATTTCAGAAGACTGCGGAGTCGCTGGCCGTCTCTAAACACCCCGATGGCACCATCTTGGATCAGGTAGAAGTGGTTGGCCTGGTTTTGGCCGCCCGTTCGAAGCGCAGTTCTGGCCTATTGAAAACAGGGCCCCTTGGCATCACGGAACTTAGCCGCAACGCACATTTCCATCACTCCAATATGGATTCGACACCCGAGAGAAAACATCGGGCTCTCCCCAGAAATGTTCTCAGAGCCCTTCTTCTGAGCCGCTAAGGGCCTGAAGACGTCTGGTTCAGTGACCCTGGAAAAAAAGGGAACCCTTTTTGGGAAGACCATTTTTAGTGGGGCAGCCAAAAAGGGAACAAGGGTGCTACTGAACAACTGAATGGATCACTCGGCAGGGGGGGTGCGTTGCTTTTTCCCGCTCCTCTTCGCCCTGCTCCACCACCACTTGTCCGCTTTCGTATTCGCACTTCTCGAAGCTCCGCACCACGCGTTCCTCGCCGGAATCGAGTTGGCATTGGGCCAGCTAGGGCCACAAGGCTGGTCCCCGAGTGGTCCCCCAAAACAAATAAGCTGCGGCGTTCCTTTTCGACCCTCGCGGAACCCTGCAAAACCTTACCTCAGCGCCACCCCGCAGCCCGCGCAGAACCCCACCGAACCCTCGCAGAACCCTGCCGAGATCTCGTGGAACTCTGCGAACGCTCGGCAGCGAGAACCTTACCTCAGAGCCCCGGACCACCCCGCAGCGCGAACCTTGCACCTGGCCTGCTCCAGACCAGCCCGGCTCCGGAACCTTTGCACCAGACCATACCGAAACCTCCGGAACCTTTCTTACCTGGCAAGCACCAGACCACGCTGGAACCTCCAACCTTACACCTGGCCTGCACCAGACCACCCCGGAACCTAACCTCCCTTGAGCCTTCACCAGACAGGCCACCCCCGAACCGAGCCCCCCCCAAGCCTTATCTGGGCTGAGACCCCGAAAAGCTTTCAGCCAATTAAGGAAACCAACACGCTCCCTGGATTTCGGGGGTTCTCCATATCTTCTTGAAAGCCCCAGGGCATGAGTTAATTAACTCAAGAAGATCTGAACATACACACCGCTGGCTCTAATGCTTTGCACGGGGATGGCCCACACCCCCAACGTCCGAAAACAGCCAGGCACAAGCAGCGAGACCTTCCGAACAATTTACCCATCCGCACAAGCGGCTGATCCCAAAAGCAGATTCCGCGACAAACAGCAGGGGCTGAGTTTTAGAGATTCATTGTTCAAATGATAACTTGGTTGAAAACGCTTCGGCTCTTGAACAAAGTGGTCAAGTGTTCCTGATTTGTTCTGGTGCCTCACTTTCGTTTGATGGACCAAGTCGCCATCTGGTCATTCTGCAGGTTCTTGAAGAGGAAGATGTCGCCGAGCACGCGCTTGATGGCATTCATCTTCACAACCTCGCCCAAATCACCTGGCAATCCGTGTGCAATTTCACCCTGGCCTAAGCTCATATTGAGCAGCCTCAGCGAACCCAACAACTTCTTTGGGGGGGAAGCCTATCCCGTCCACTTCATAAACCCCGAGCCGCAGCCCCCGCATCCTTCAGGATTGCAACCTGCTTTTCAAAAGGCTGCCCTAGGTTTGTTCCTTAAAGAGCTTGCAAACAAAAACAGTTGGCCCCCCCCCCCGTCCACGGCTTTTCCCGGCCGCCCAGGACTTGGGAGACCATGCTGTGGGAGATGCGGTGCAGCTGCGAGTTCTCGATGGCCACGAGCCTCGCTCGATCAAAACCAGGGCTCGAAACAAAAGATGCGGAAGGGGGTAGCTCCACTTGGAACCCCGCCAAGTCCATCCATTTGTAGAGGCTCCTTTGGATGGATATCCCCTTGCATCCATTTTCATCTGGAAAATCGATTCTGATAAGGAGATGAGCAGCAAAAGCCAGGGGCTTGGGTTCCACGTCGGGCACCGGCCTAAAGAAGAACACTGGAATCGGTTTCGTTGCTTCCCATCACAAAGCCCATAAACACAGGGGCAAGGATGTCGCGATGCCTAGTTTTATTTTTTCCAGTGGCCATAAATTGAGTTGTAGCCCTGGTGGATGCGCAGGTATTGCTGACAGTTCAAGGCCTGTACCAGGGTCATTGTGGGCAAGATTCGCAAACCAGGACTTACCCTACACTACACTGCATGTCAAAACAGATCCAGCTTGAAGTATGAGCATCCCCCCCCCTCCAAAAAAAAGAAGTGGTTTCCCCAGCAACCCTGGAACCCCCTGCAACCCTCAAAAACCCTCCCCGAAAGCTGACCCAAACCACCCCAAAGCCTATCTGGGCAGAGACCCATAGCTTTTAGCTGTTGGATCATTTTCCGTCTGGTGGCTTCCCGAAGCAACGAGGGTAGAAGCTTAAGCATCCAACGCCATGGATGACCACCATGCCTATGGTTAACATCCCTTCCCCTAAGTGGAAACTCCACGACATATCACCTAGGGGAAATCCAGGGATACTAACCACTAGGTCCGCTCGGTGTAACCACTAGGTCCACTAGGTGGGGTGGTCATCCAAGGACAACCCTCGCCTGTACTCCATGGGCGTGTTGTTCAGCAACGCCAGCGCCCCATGCAGCTGCCCGGGCTTCAGGATCTGCACTGCCTGGATGATATGAGAGTACAGAACTCTTTTCGTGTTGGCTTGAAAGAGACACCAACCACTATATATCTACAAATGTATATATATATATATATGTATTTTGTTTATATATATTATTATTATATTGTATATATATATATATATATATTATTATATTGTATATATATATATATATATATTTGGGGGGGGTGTTCCCTCTGAGGCAAACCCATATGGGTGCGGGGTTTGCTTTTGGGAACCGGCTGAAACAAGAAATCAAAAGATCGACCAAGCATTTGGGCCCCTAACTTTAAGACACAGCCATATGACCCATTTGCAATCATTTGGGTCATCTGCTTTTTGTGGCAGTTTTCTTGGGGGGTGGTTAAAAAGGTTGGGTCAACAGACAAATCCATGGGGGAGGGGGTCCAATCGCCGATTTTGCCACATACCCATATGCGCTCTCCCAATGGAAAGCCTGCGAGAAGTGTTGAATCGTGTTGGAAAAGTGTGGGGAAAGCATTGGGCAGGACTGACTGTCCCACCTCTGCCACAAACCCAAATCCCATGTTTGATATTGGTCTTCTTGTGAACCTTGCTGTGAAAAACTGTTCATAACCGCACTACTCTTCCAGTAGTCGAGTGTGGAAAAACTGATTTGGGGGACCCCCTTCTTCCACTTCCACGATTGTTGAGCAAAAGGTAACATATATATATATATATGCAACCCCCCCCCCCATGGACCCTGGTTTTACTGCCTTTTGGGGATGGCAAATCTAGAATTTCCAAATTTATATTCTCGAAATTTCCAATTGTGGGTCCCCAAAGCGTGATAATTTGGAGCCCGGAGTCCTCCACAATGTCCCAGTATGATACCCTTTGCACATAAGATGTTACTTCAACTAGAATTGGAATTTAGAATATAGTTTAGTATGGATATAGTTTTCAAAAGTGTGTTTATGTTCAATTGCAGCTTAAACAAGCAAATCGTTTCCAAATAGCAGCTACATGAAAATGTAAATATATATATATATATATATATATTCGGCTAAACTCCAACTAATCTATAACACAAGAAGTTAGATGGAAGTTTTTTCCCAAATATAATCCAAGTGGTAAGTATAATCTAAGACGAACACAACTCAATTTGCTTTTGATAATATCAAGTGAATAGAGACTACATCTCAAATATAATTCATATTAAATATGGCTAAACATTTGGAAATTAACAATAGGATTTGTGTTGTTTACATTCTGGCCCTTTTGTAGCATAAGAAAGGTCCGACATTGAACTTGTTAGACGGTGCTCCAAAGGGAAATTTCAAGGGAAGAGAGGTTCAAAATCTAAAACTATCTCGAAACAGGGATTCTAGCTAAACCGTTGTATTTAAAGTTCTATTTGCGCAGGAAAGTTAATTCTATGTCAAAAGGTGGAGGTAGTAGATGAGCAAATGTGGACAGGTAGTTGAAGAGGGTGGGGGACGGTGTGTGAACGTACATACATATGTATATCTATATATACACATACATACACACATATATAGTACCCCCAATGATCCTGCGCCTCCTCATAAAATACTGGAAAATGCAGTATTTTTGAGCGTTGCACCTGCCTTTGTTTACCTCCTGGAAAGGGGTCAACATGAGCATAGCTGACATGAAGCTCACCAAAAGCACTTGAAAGTTTGTCTAACCAATAACTTGAAAGTGTGTCCACTGGATCGCTAAGCACTTGAAAATTTGCTACTATCGGATGGAAGATTCAATATTGAAGATTACACAGAACACTTTCCTGAGAATTGTCAATCCTGGCCAAACCCAAATAGCATTCAAGTTCTTCTAACACTTGAAGGTGCTTTCCCACTGGATTGGGGATTCACTATTGAGGAGCCCACAAACCACCACTTTCCTGAGAATCATCCATCCTGGTCAACCCCTAAAATGTTCAAGTTGTTCTATCACCTCGAACATCCGTTACCACTGGATTGAACTATTTCACGGAAAACTTTTCCGAGAATCTTATTGAACACCGAGAGTATTGGGACAACCCTGGAATTTTTAAAACTTTTTAAAAATTATGGGATTCAAGATTCAAGATTCCCAGAAAATATTTTCTCAGATTCTTGAATCTTGAATCTTGAATCCATATTTTTTAATATTTTTTAAAAATTATGGGATTCAAGATTCAAGATTCAAGATTCCCAGAAAATATGTTCTCACATTCTTGAATCTTGAATCTTGAATCCCATAATTTTTAACAATTTGTTAAAATGTCTGAGTTGTTCTTGTATTCTTGGATGCATTCAAACTCTTTCAGACTGCAGGTGCTGATGTCATTGCTTTTATCACATCTGTATGCATGCATGCGTATCATATACATGTACGACCCTCCCCCCAATTTTGACACAAATCCAAGAAGCAAAAAGAAGCATAAAACACTGGAAAATACAGGTCAACCGCACCAAACCAGGGTCCATGGGGGGGCGGGGTACCATGTATATATATATATATATGGGAGCCTGAGGCATTGCTGCTGATCGATTGCCCTACTGGGATGATAATTTCTTCCTGTCACCATTTCAGTGGGACCCAGCTCCACCAACCCCTAATTCCCGTAAACCAGAATCGTGCAGTTGGGCGGATTACTTGGCCTGTTTGACATTGTATGAATTGTATGTTGGCGTCTGTAGGGTTTTGCCGATTGTTGCTGCACGGTTGGCCAGCTGCTGGTTTTTTAAAGCCTGGTCAGATCATGACGAAATGCTGTTGCCAAACAACTGGCGCTGGCGAGTTGAACAGCACAGCACCCCT